>CM028912.1:24158185-24794123 GCA_016801845.1 Polydactylus sextarius | reverse complement strand
CTGAACAAAAGCTGTTTGAATTTTGCTGTGATTCAGAGCAGCCAGACTTTCCTTCAGCTCCCGGTTGGCTCCAACAAAATTTGTGCCATTATCCGATCTGATAGCTGAGACTGGACCTCGTCTACAGATAAACCTTCAATTGCATTTATACAGGAGTCTGTGTCCAGTGTATAAGCCACTTCCAGATGCACAGCACGACTAGTCGGACATGTAAACAGCACTCCATATCTTTTAAGAAGACTTCTGCCTCTTTTAACATCGATAGGGCCAAAATAATCAATAACCACATTTGTGAAAGGAGCCTTTTCAGGCAACACTCTCTCTTCAGGTAAATCAGCCATCTTCTGCTCAATCAGCTTTCCTCTGTTGCGTCTGCACACAATACAGTCAGATATTACCTTTCTAGCAGCAGAGTTTGCATTAGTGATCCAGTATTTTTGCCGTAACCTGGATAGCATGTGATTCCTTCCTGCATGCCCCAGTTGGTTATGAATATGACGCAGAATGAGTGTGGATACATGCATGTCTTTAGAAAGAATCACTGGATGTTTAGATTCTGCTGGCAATGCTGCTTTATTCAACCGACCACCAACTCTGAGGATTCCATTATCCAACACTGGATCTAGTTTGTACAGCATGCTTTCTTTGGAGATAGGTTTACATCCACTCTTGAGCGAGGCAATTTCAGCTTCAAACTTGTGTTTTTGTACATACAGAATGATGGACTCTTCCGCCTTCACAAGATCTTCTGGAGTCAGACTTTGTCCTCTGAATGTGACTTTAAAGTTCTGAACCTTCCTGTCCACTTCCTGTTCTTTATTAAGGCCCGCAGAAGCACTAAACTTCTTCCTCTTCTGTGCCAATGTCATGAGCGCTGCTTTGATTTTCAAAAACCAAGACACGGATGTTCTTAACTTAATCCATGATGAAATGTAATTGATCAGCTGGCTGGTGGCCTTTTCCACATCCTTGCTAATAGCATTCACTGTCAAATCCCTTTTGACCTCTGGGTCATCGTCAGAAACTGCATCACAATCCTCTCTCAGATTAGGCCATTCCTCCTCTGATTTGGAGAGAAACTCAGGTCCATTCAACCATCTCCTGCCTGTCAGGAAATCCTGAGCTCTCATTCCTCTTGATGCTTCATCTGCTGGATTCTCTTTTGAACACATATATCTCCACTGTTCCTCAGCTGATCTCTCATTAAAATCATGGTTATATTGGTGAACCAACATTTCTTGAGGATGTTCAATAGAGATTCGGTTGGCTGTTACAGCAGGACAGCCACTTCTATTCCTACTGCTTGTGCCACGAAGTGGACCATTAACGACCCAACCGACCCTGGTCCTTACTGCGTAGGGTCCTTCATTCTGGCTGTTTATTACCTCCCAAGGCTCCATTACTTTTGGGGCATCGGCTCCAATTAGGAGGTCTACATCTGCATTAATATCATGGACCTTTACATCCTTCAGATAAGACCACTGAACAAGATCCACTTGTCGAGGGACATTGAGTGAGGAGACAGGCACGGATCTCTGCGTTAAAACATTAGGTAACTGGATAAAATCGTTCATATCCACACCAGACACCTCAAGACCTGACAGAATACGAGCATTTACAATTTTCTTTTGCCCCATCAGAAAATGTTCCTGAACTTCCTGGGTCCAGAAAAGCGTAGGTCTGTACAACTTTGTTACTCTTATGGCTCCTAACTTTAACTGCAACAACAGAAAAGATAGAATCATCTTCAGCACCGGCCCCAATATGGCCACAGGTCTGTACCATTACAGTAGAAACCCTTGGAGGGCTCATAGTCTGTTGTGATTGTTTGGAGGATGTGCCTTTATCCTGCCGCTCGATGTGAAGGATTCCTGGGTGCTTTTGGTTACACATGTTGCAATCCAAACGACTCCTACAGCCTTTGCTCATGTGGCCTACTTTCAGGCAACCAAAACATATTCCTTTTTCCTTGATGAAATTAATCTTATCCCGATGTAATTTCATTTTAAACTGAGAGCAGTTATCCAGTGAGTGACTACTTTGTGAACAAAACAGACAGCTTTGAATTGAGGAGAGCTTGTTTTTATTTGCTATACGTTGAGCCATGTCTCCTTCCTTTATCGTGGGCGACATTAGTAGCAAAACTGCTTTCCTTTTTTCTTTGCATAAAATGACTGGTCTTGGAGGATTTGAATTTGGTGGGTGGTGAGTCTTGAATGTTGCCAAAAAGTGGATCTGAGGCGATTTTAACTTGCTTTTCAATAAAGGTAACAAGATCAACAAATTGTGCTCTCCAACCATTTTTTCTCAAGTAGATCACAAGCAACATTCCTCCATCTTTCTCTTAGCTTGTAAGGAAGTTTCATGATAATGCTTCTCATGTTAGATGGTAAGTCCAGCTCTTTCAGTTGTGTCATTTGCTGTGATGCACCATGGTGATGTGGTTTCACGCAGGCAAAAGAAGATAAATGTCCAATCCTGATTCTTGCCTTTTGTTATGATTTATTTCCCAAATTAATAAAACAAAGAAAAGAACAAAGAAAATCATGGCTGCTGGTTCCTCCCTTGCACTGGTAAAAAACCATGTGCCCACCCAGGTGCATGCTGGTCCTCAAGGTGCCTGCCTACCTAAGTAACTTCAGGTGCCCACAGTGTGAAATTGAACTTGTTCAATTACCAACAAATAAACCTTCGTGTATTAACTATACAAATCTAAATATCCTAAACAAATAATCAACAAAGAATATCAAAAAAAATCTCTAATCTAAATAAAACAAACTCTTGGTCCTCAGTTAATCAAACAAAGTTACTCATAATTAGCTAAAATTAAATTTACAACAAAAAAAGAATATCAAAAACTCTAATCAAAGACTAACTCTACAAATAGCTCCTACACTACCTAAAGGGCAACACTGGTATTGTAAGACAACGTTTACAGTAGTAAACAATGATGCCCAGCACAGAATAGTACTATAGTAATTGGTTGGGCTGCATGTTTGGACCTAATTGTTTGAATCTAAATGTAAAAGGATATAAAAAGTATAAAACCCATGAACTGAATTCACCTGAAACTCACTTCCTTCATCTGTGTATCATATAAGACTAACAATACTGTAAATCAAAGTAATGAGTTGCCAAAAATGATATTAATAGACATGGTTGCAGCTGCACTTGGCTCAGTAAACTGTATCAGTATTCTTTTTAACTATGTTACTGTAAATGAATCACTGAGTAATAAAGTATATGTTTATTTAAACTGTTTCAGAATTCACAAAGCAACAGATTAATAACCACGTTACTTTTGGAGATAAAGTGAAACAGAACTACTGGTTTGTTTCTAGATCAAATGTCTTTATCAGAAGGAAAAGTGCAACAGTTTGGTCTATCAGACAATGACAAAGTGGAATAAATGAACAAAGTAGACGACAATAAATGGTTGGATGGTTTGGGTAATGATGAGACAGAATGTGATCCGGCTATTTAATGTATGGCTATATTATATATAGTGAGGTATCTATCTATCTATGAACTGTAAAGATTAAAATGTTGGTCTTGAGAAGAAAGTAAGGTTTTACGTTTTCTGCAACGGTCAATGGGTCAATGCTTGAATTGACGGCTGAATAGATAAATAACTTTGGAAGGGGTTGGTGTTGGCCTGACAACACAAAAACCTCCTAAAATCTTAAAAGTGAAGTCATGGTGATAATTATAAAGTTATGAAAGAAAAACTAAAGACAGAAACAAAGATGGTAAAGATGCAGGAAGAACATAAAAGAAAAGAGCATGTCTACGGCTGTCTGCATTTGAAAAATATTACGTGAAAAATACGTAACAAGGAGCGATTACAGAAAGATGTCATAGTTAAATTTGCAGATGACAATGTTGGTTTGGTGATTAACAACAGTGAACTTGTAGAGAGGAGGTCCAAACACTGGTTGGTTGATGTGAGGCCAATGATCTCATCCTCAACACAAAGGAATCACTGGAGTTGATTATCGCCATGAGGAAAAGCAAGAAAAGGCCCCAAAAAATATGCTGAGCAGGAGGTTGAGCAGGCTGTGGATGTCAAATACCTTAGAGTCCATTTATGTTTTGGTTGTGACCTCAGATGTAAAAGGATGAAGAAAGTCCAAACTGTTTGTCCGATGAAGTGAATTTGACGGTGAATTTCCGTTATATTATACTGTGATTGAATCTGCTAAGTGACAGTTGCTACATTTTACACAGATAAAATTTAAACTGAGCATCTGACTGCCCCCCCACCCAAAAAAAAAAAAAAAAGTTGCTACCTGATGAAGTGATGACCCATCATACCTAGTGATACTGTTACAAGCCTGTGGGGGCAGTGCTGTGATCTGGGGTTGCTTGTTCAGGGAGCAGGAGACATCATTTTTACACATCAATTGGCTACAGAGTCCAGACCTTAACCTTATTGTGAATCTCTGGGACCTGCTGGAGAAGACTTTGCACAGTGGTCCGACTCTCCCATCATCAAGACAAGATCTCGGTGAAAAATTAATGCAACACTGGACGGAAATTAATCTTGTGACAATGCAGAAGCTTATTGAAACGCCACAGTGATCGCATGCTGTAATCAAAGCTAAAGGAACGAAACAGCTAGGAAACCAGCTCTGTATTATTAGCATTACAGCATATATAATCAGTAGTAAAAGCATGTGGTAAAACATGAACAATATAGACCAGACTCAGATCTTTCATCTTGCAAACACATTTATTTTTAATTCAAAACGTGTTTGTTGTGCCAAAACATAAAAGAAAAAAAAGCGCGATTCACCCCTAACTGCAATTTCTTCTCCTTCACTGTCTCTCCTCTCTGTCAAAGTAAAAGTCAAGACAAAAGACAGTTACAAACAAATCACTGACTAGAAGAAGAACAAATCAGTGAAAATTAGATAAATGGATATTTACCTGTTTACATGAGGGAGATCACACACCATTCTGCCCTCCCATCATCTCTCTCACATCCAATCAGAATCCTCAAATTGCTCATCCAACATGTAATTAGTGACAACAACAATAATAGTAACAGTAGCAGAAACAATATCAACAACATCCTGTCTTAGCTTATATTCTACCCTGGCTCAAACTATCTTATCTTGATTCAGTTCAATTCAATTCAATTTACTGTTATGTGTATCATCCCAAATCATAAGGAAAAACGCATTTATCTCAAGGCACTTGAATTGTAATATTAAAAAATAGAAAAAAAAAAAAAAAAAAAACCCAACAGTTCCCACAATGAGCAAGCACTTGGCGACAGTGGAGAGGAAAAACTCCCTTTTAACAGGAAGAAACCTCCAGCAGAACCAGGCTCAGAGTGGACGGTCATCTGCCTCGACCGGTTGGGGGCGGGAGGGACAAAATAAAAGGAGAAAAAAGTGGCAACAGCAGCAATATCCTGTTATCCATCCTATCTTGTATCCTAGTTTAGCTCACAGTGTCTTAACCTGTGTCCTCCCTTATCTTACTCCAACTTATCCTATGTCCTATTCTATCCCATCTAAGTCTATTGTCTTGCATCTTATTCTTGGCACAGACACTTACCTGAATGACTCTTCAGTATTACACCCAATCACAATCCTCAAATTCCCCATTCACATAAACAGTAACAATGGCAGCAGCAGCAGTCCAACGAGTCCACTTGAAGGTCGAGTCCGTCTGAGGGTGGAGACAAATACAAGACTTAGAACCTCAACTCCACTTCTCATACACATACCAGTACCAGTTACACAGTTCATCAACTGCGTTAACATAATAACTGTTAGTTATAACTTCATTCAATTAAAAATACCGTGAGGGACGAGCTGGAGGCTGGTCTGGATCCCGGGTTTGGGAAGCACAACTGGCTCCCATTTGAAGGTCGAGCTCACCTGAGGTTGGAAACAAATAGAAGCGTTAAAACCTCTGCTACACTTTTTACATCTGTCAGTCATACCTTCATTTAATTAAAAATACCCTGAGAGGGACGAGCTGGAGGCTGGTCGGGCAGCCATGTCCTGGAAGCACAACCGCAGTCCACCTCTGGATGGGAAGTAAATACAAGTGTTAGACATCGGCTCAACGTACCACGTCAGTCAATCAAAAGTAGTCCAAAACAGTAACACTCCAAATAAAAGTCATACATTGACGTGCCCTAACGAAGAATCAGTAGATGTGTCACATTAAAAATCTTATCATTTCTTATATCCTATTTCATCTGATCTTATTCTTAGTGCAGAGATTCTTACCTGAATGGCTTACTCTCAGCGTCCGCAGCTCTCTCACATCCAGTCAGAATCCTCAAATTGCTCATTCAACATGTAATTAGTGACAACAACAACAACAACAATAGTAACAGTAGCAGAAACAATATCAACAACATCCTGTCTTAGCTTATATTCTACCCTGGCTTAAACTATCTTATCTTAATTCAGTTCAATTTACTGTTATGTGTATCATCCCAAATCATGAGGAAAAACACATTTATCTCAAGGCACTTGAATTGTAATATTATAGAGTAGAAAAAAAAAACCCCAACAGTTCCCACAATGAGCAAGCACTTGGTGCAAGTGGAGAGGAAAACTCCCTTTTAACAGGAAGAAACCTCCAGCAGAACCAGGCTCAGAGTGGACGGTCATCTGCCTCGACCGGTTGGGGGCGGGAGGGACAAAATAAAAGAGAGAAAATGGAAATGGAGAGACAGGGAAAGCGGCAACAGCAGCAACATCCTGTTATCCATCCTATCTTGTATCCTAGTTTAGCTCACAGTGTCTTAACCTGTGTCCTCCCTCATCTTACTCCAACTTATCCTATTATATATATTATATATTATATCCTATCTATCTAAGTCTATTGTCTTGCATCTTATTCTTGGCACAGACACTTACCTGAATGACTTACCTTCAGTAGCAGCAGCAGCTCTATTACACCCAATCACAATCCTCAAATTCCCCATTCACATAAACAGTAACAGCAATGGCAGCAGCAGTCCAACGAGTCCACTTGAAGGTCGAGTCCGTCTGAGGGTGGAGACAAATACAAGACTCAGAACCTCAACTCCACTTCTCATACACATACCAGTACCAGTTACACAGCTCATCAACTGCATTAACATAATAACTGTTAGTTATAACTTCATTCAATTAAAAATACCGTGAGGGACGAGCTGGAGGCTGGTCTGGATCCCGGGGTTTGGAAGCACAACTGGCTCCCATTTGAAGGTCGAGCTCACCTGAAGTTGGAAACAAATAGAAGCGTTAAAACCTCTGCTACACTTTTTACATCTGTCAGTCATACCTTCATTTATTTGTTTATAACTTCAAAAAAAATACCCTGAGAGGGACGAGCTGGAGGCTGGTCGGGCAGCCATGTCCTGGAAGCACAACCGCAGTCCACCTCTGGATGGGAAGTAAATACAAGTGTTAGACATCGGCTCAACGTACCACGTCAGTCAATCAAAAGTAGTCCAAAACAGTAACACTCCAAATAAAAGTCATACATTGACGTGCCCTAACGAAGAATCAGTAGATGTGTCACATTAAAAATCTTATCATTTCTTATATCCTATTTCATCTGATCTTATTCTTAGTGCAGAGATTCTTACCTGAATGGCTTACTCTCAGCGTCCGCAGCTCTCTCACATCCAGTCAGAATCCTCAAATTGCTCATTCAACATGTAATTAGTGACAACAACAACAACAATAGTAACAGTAGCAGAAACAATATCAACAACATCCTGTCTTGGCTTATATTCTACCCTGGCTCAAACTATCTTATCATAATTCAGTTCAGTTTAGTTCAATTTACTGTTATGTGTATCATCCCAAATCATGAAAAAAAACACATTTATCTCAAGGCACTTGAATTGTAATATTATAGAGCAGAAAAAAACCCCAACATTTCCTACAATGAGTAAGCACTTGGTGCAAGTGGAGAGGAAAAACTCCCTTTTAACAGGAAGAAACCTCCAGCAGAACCAGGCTCAGAGTGGACGGTCATCTGCCTCGACCGGTTGGGGGCGGGAGGGACAAAATAAAAGAGAGAAAATGGAAATGGAGAGACAGGGAAAGCGGCAACAGCAGCAACATCCTGTTATCCATCCTATCTTGTATCCTAGTTTAGCTCACAGTGTCTTAACCTGTGTCCTCCCTCATCTTACTCCAACTTATCCTATTATATATATTATATATTATATCCTATCTAAGTCTATTGTCTTGCATCTTATTCTTGGCACAGACACTTACCTGAATGACTTACCTTCAGTAGCAGCAGCTGGAGGCTGGTCGGGCAGCCAGGTCCTGAAAGCACAACCGCAGTCCACCTGAAGCTCTGGGCCACCTGAGGGTGGAAGTAAATACAAGTGTTAGACATCGGCTCAACGTACCACGTCAGTCAATCAAAAGTAGTCCAAAACAGTAACACTCCAAATAAAAGTTTACATGTAGATGAATATTTGCCACAAATACAAACAACATGTTAATACATACCACACGTGCCCCATCAATGTCAGAAAATACTAAATTAAATACCCATCATTATTTTATGAGGCCCAAGTATTTTTCCAATGTATGTTCTTGTCAATAAAGCAGTCAGTTAAAATGAACTAATCATTTCAGCTCTAGGACACTGGTTGGTTTCTGTGTCTTGTGACGTAATGATGTAAAGAAAGTTCCTTTTGGAACGAAACTTAAAAGGATGGAACGAAACACTGAATCTGGCGTAATCAAAAAGCACCATCTTGATTTTTCTGTGTAGCCAGTTTTATAAAAACCCGCCTTTGTTAGCCACTATCTTCTAACTTTACTGTTTGTTTCTTCAGTAGTTTAAAGTGAGTTTCACAAACAAAGTTTGATAATTAAAACCAATCTTCAGTCCCAACAGTTGACAGAATCAGACCCGTTAGCATTAGCGGTTTTACCAGTTAATGTTGGTTTGATGAGGTTGTGAAAGTCTCCAACAACGAAATACGTTGAAAACAATACAATTTTAAAAGAGAAAAGTGTCAAACTTACATTTTCAACGAGAGAAATCCTCCGGTTGCACAGAGTCTGGGTCGATGTGTGGACGCAGTGTGGTCCGCTGGTTCCGAAGTGTTCAGAAGACGCTCGGTTCCGCCTTTTATAGAGCGCGTGTGGAACTTGATGACGCACCTGGAGACGAACCATGGCAACGGGACGCGTCGAGGTTCGGAACAACATGGGAGTTCTGGCGGTTACCAGTCACGTGGACAGGACACGGTTCAGAACCATGACTCACAATTACTATGACGATTATTATTATTAGTACATTATTGATTAAAAACCAGTGTCAATCGATGTACGGTACTTAATGGTATGCAACTGCATAAAGACAATGATTCAATTCTATTCAATGTCAAAACTGATGTTTTATATATTTTACAGTACTTGGTGCAGTTAATGTTTATAAGAGCAAAATGTAAGAGTATGTAGGATGGTTGTAATGTGGAGTTAAAAGCTCCGTTATAGCAGTTCATATATAATTATAGAAAGCTGCCTGTATTTATGGTGAGTGAAGCAGTAAATATTGTAGGCTCATTGCATATTGGTACTTTGCTCTGCGTTTAAAATGTGTCATAAGAATATGTTTTACACATAGATTAAAGACAATCAGCTACTATAACATCAAAAGTTAATTTGATGTTATAGAAGATGGCCAAAAAGCTCCATTTTACTTGTCAAACCAGGAAACTCTCTAAGGGATTAACAAAGTTGTCTGTCTGTCTGTCTGTCTGTCTGTCTGTCTGTCTGTCTGTCTATCTATCTATCTATCTATATCTATCTATCTATCTATCTATCTATCTATCTATCTATCTATCTATCTATCTATCTATCTATCTATCTATCTATCTATCTATCTCTATCTAGTCTATCTACAACATCTAGTAGTAATAGTGATGGACTTAATTCAACGCCAGGAGATGTTTTGTATCAATCCTGGCTTAAACTTTTCACTAATTTTTTTTTTTTTTTTTTTATCAGAGTTGATTGGAGTGTTATTTTGTCTTCATGGTGTAATTTTAGATTAGATCAGTGAGTGGAGCTTCCAGATACATGTGTGTTTATTCTACAATCACTGAGACACAGTTACTGCCCTCTGGTGATCTCCATTTTACTAAATTTACATTAAATGGGGTGTTGGTTGAAATCCAAGCTGTGTGCTTATTAATGACTGATTCTGTAAAGTTTTGGATTTACTGTACCTCTTTGGATCTAACTCTCATTTTCATCTTGAATGTTTTTTTCTCAGTTTAAATTATTTAGTTGATTAAAAAAACCATTAACACAGATTTACTTAATCAGGGATCAATTAAAAAGAATTCCACGTTAGACTCCTCCATGCTGCTCCTCGTGAACATTTCTATTTTTGTGTGTTTTCTAGACCTAGACCTAGTTAGTTTTTGTTGTCACTTCACCCTTATCACAAACAATAATTTTGCCTTTTACCCCAGCTTGGTCTGACCTTGCTCAGTTCTGGTTTACTTGCCAAAAGTCTGAGATTTCTGCATATGTAGCGTCTGCTGCCACTCCAGTAAGATGGGAAGCCACGAACCTTTGGTTTATTAGCTCCTACTCAATTTTTCTACTGTATTTTTTTTTTCAGAACTTCAGCACCAAAATGGAAATTCTACCTTCTACTTACCTCTGTTCCACTAGTGTTATGCAGAAATCTCAGAGGCAGATATCCCAAAAAAATAATCAGTTTATGTAGCTTGATGCCACTCAAGTTAAGCAGAAAAATGTACTGTTGTACTGGAACTGACACTAAAAGACACTCTACGTACCACAAATAAATAATAAAGATCTAAAGATCTCCATATAAGATTAATTCTCATTTAAAGAAATAGCGACAAATTAAAAAAAACAGTGACCAAGTCTGGTGGTGTAGTTCTAACGGTGATGGGTTTTATTCTTGGATTGGATCACTACAAATGAATTCCAGGTCCAGGTGTCGACTGCCTGTCTGTTGTTACTGACGTGTTCCTTCTTCTCTGTTACATATAGTCCATATGTACGTAGAATAATCCAGCTCTGGTCAGGGTGAGCAAGGTTAAACGGTGGAGCTTTACAGAAGATCCTAACATCTACAAATACATGGAATAGAATGACATTTTAGGGAAAATTTGCAGTTATTATTGGTTTAAGGATGCAAAATCTGAAGTGTAGAACCTCATGTAAGTTTCCTCTACCTGTAGTGGCCATTTGTCCGGAAAAAACAAATGAAACTTTAAACCAAACATAATCAACAGGCCACTGATGCACCATGGTGATGTGGTTTCACGCAGGCAAAAGAAGATAAATGTCCAATCCTGATTCTTGCGTTTTGTTATGATTTATTTCCAAATTAATAAAACAAAGAAAAGAACAAAGAAAATCATGGCTGCTGGTTCCTCCCTTGCACTGGTAAAAAACCATGTGCCCACCCAGGTGCATGCTGGTCCTCAAGGTGCCTGCCTACCTAAGTAACTTCAGGTGCCCACAGTGTGACCCAATTACCAACAAATAAACCAAAAATATGAACTATACAAATCTAAATATCCTAAACAAATAATCAACAAAGAATATCAAAAACTCTAATCTAAATAAAACAAACTCTTAAGTTAATCAAACAAAGTTACTCATAATTAGCAAATTAAATTTACAACAAAAATCAAAAACAAAGACTAACTCTACAAATAGCTCCTACACTCCGGCCCCTAATTGTGCATAACATCACAATTACAGTTATATACAAAAAAGGAGCTACATCTGGACCTACAACTATGTAGTAACTACTAACTACTAAATAGACCTATTCTATGAGTCATAATAGCCCTTAATATGGCTAACTGTCTTCCTGATGAATCTGCAAAATAAAACACAGGTTAATTGGAGAAAAAGAAAGAAAAAATAGAGGTAGAGAAAGAGAGAGTCATGATGTCAGACTGCTGCTTCCAGTAGTAAACAGAGCTTCGTCACAGGTCTCTCCAGAACACTGGTCCTAGTTTGCAGACGCACAGTGCGTACCAGGCCCTTTGCATCTGGTCTGATGTCTAAAACTTTCCCCATGATCCAAGATCCTCTTGGAGCTGAGGCATCTCACGCGACAAGAACTATGTCTCCAGGAGTGAGGCTTTTCCTTGGCCTTGTCCATTTTTGTCTCTCCTGCATCATGGGTAGATACTCACAGATCCATCTCTTCCAAAACAGCTCAGCAATATATTGTGCCTGTTTCCACCGTTTCTTTATATAAAGATCATTTTGGTCAAACAGTCCTGGTGGCATGATTGGTTTTCCTTTCAACATTAAAATGTGATTCGGTGTCAGAGCTTCTAAGTCATTTGGATCATCTGAGACTTTTGTGATGGGTCTGTCGTTCAGTATTGCCTCAACCTCACAGAAAACGGTCTGGAGCCCTTCCTCATCCAGAGTTTGTTGTTCAGTAGTACTGAGGTGAGAACACTCTTCACTGAACGAATCAGGCGTTCCCAAATACCACCTTGGTGGGAAGCTGCTGGTGTGTTGAAGCTCCATTTTATGCCATTCTGAACAAAAGCTGTTTGAATTTTGCTGTGATTCAGAGCAGCCAGACTTTCCTTCAGCTCCCGTTGGCTCCAACAAAATTTGTGCCATTATCCGATCTGATAGCTGAGACTGGACCTCGTCTACAGATAAACCTTCGAATTGCATTTATACAGGAGTCTGTGTCCAGTGTATAAGCCACTTCCAGATGCACAGCACGACTAGTCGGACATGTAAACAGCACTCCATATCTTTTAAGAAGACTTCTGCCTCTTTTAACATCGATAGGGCCAAAATAATCAATAACCACATTTGTGAAAGGAGCCTTTTCAGGCAACACTCTCTCTTCAGGTAAATCAGCCATCTTCTGCTCAATCAGCTTTCCTCTGTTGCGTCTGCACACAATACAGTCAGATATTACCTTTCTAGCAGCAGAGTTTGCATTAGTGATCCAGTATTTTTGCCGTAACCTGGATAGCATGTGATTCCTTCCTGCATGCCCCAGTTCACAGGTGTCAAACTCTGGCCCGCGGGCCAAATTTGGCCCGCCGTGTAATTTCATTTGGCCCGTGGGGCAATATCAAATTAACATTAGAGCTGGCCCGCCGGTATTATACAGCGGCGGTGTTGCTGTAACACCGCATTCACCGCGAATACTACAAATCCCATAATGCTCTGCGGTTGTTTTGGCGCGCCAGCTTGGTGT
This sequence comes from Polydactylus sextarius, assembly GCA_016801845.1. Taxonomy (NCBI): domain Eukaryota; kingdom Metazoa; phylum Chordata; class Actinopteri; family Polynemidae; genus Polydactylus; species Polydactylus sextarius. The sequence continues at coordinate 24,780,899 of CM028912.1, read as the reverse complement.
CAGTAGATTTCTAGCAAGCAGCGTTCTTTCCAGACGTGCTGCGGCCCAATACTACAACTCTAGGTGTCACTGTTTTACCCCTACCAAAAATGACGAAAAGGAAGGGAGAAAACAGAACTTTTCGGGACAGGTGGGAGACAGAATATATGTTTACGTATCTGAAAGACAGACCTGTTTGTCTCGTTTGTGGAGCCAACGTGTCGGTACCTAAGGAGTACAACCTTAGGCGACACTATGAAACGAAACATCAGGAAAAGTACAAGGACCTGGACACGACTCAAAGGAGCCAGAAAGTAGAGGAGATGAAGAGAGGGTTGGTTTCACAACAAAATATGTTCAAAAAAGCCACAGCACAAAACGAGGGCTGCTGTAAAGGCGAGTTATATCGTGGCAGAAGAAATCGCCAAATCAACCCGATCCTTTAATGAGGGAGAATTTATTAAAAAGATAATGCTGAAAGTTTGTGACCAAGTGTGCCCAGAGAAAAAAACAGGCCTTTTCAAACGTAAGCCTGAGCAGGAACACAATAGCAGGAGCGCATATGTGATCTTGCCACCAATCTGCATGACCAGCTGATGGAAAAGGGGAAAGATTTTGTTTCTTTTTCCCTCGCTGTGGACGAGAGCACTGACGCGTCTGATGCTGCGCAGCTGTCAGTCTTCATCCGCGGTGTCGACTCAAAAATGTGTGTTACGGAGGAGCTTTTGGGATTTAAATCTATGCATGGCACAACCACAGGGAAGGACATTTTTGAGGAGGTTTGCAAATGTGTAACTGAAATAAACCTGCCGTGGGATAAACTCGTGGGATTAACCACTGATGGTGCGCCAGCGATGAGTGGTAAAAAGAATGGTCTGGTGGGCAGGATGCGTGAAAAGATGCGGGAAGAGAACTGTGCAGGTGAGCTATCGGTTTATCACTGCATTATACATCAAGAGTCACTGTGTGCTAAAGCCCTAAAGATGGAACATGTTATGACCACAGTAACACAAGTTGTTAACTTTATAAGAGCCAAAGGTCTGAATCACCGCGAGTTTAAGTCTTTTCTGGAAGAGTTTGGTTCGGAACACACAGATGTGCCGTATCACACAGAGGTGAGATGGTTAAGCCGCGGAAAAGTACTGAACAGATTTTTCGAGCTGCGTGAAGAAATATGTCAGCTTCTGCAAAGCAAAGGGAAGGACACAGCAGAACTCCAGGAGCAAAAGTTTATGTGTGAGCTGGCCTTTCTGTCTGACATCGCAAGCCATCTTGATGCGCTGAACCTGCAGCTACAGGGGCGGGGCCGCATCATCACCGAGAGATCTACTCGTCAGTGAAAGCTTTTAAAGCTAAACTCTGCCTGTGGGAGAATCAGCTGCTGCAAGGAAACCTTGGCCATTTCCCCTGTTGCCAAACCATAAATACGCAGATCTCTACCGCCGTGTGCGCACAGTTTGCTGAAAAACTCAGTGTACTCGGCGCTGAGTTTAACCGGCGATTTGGCGACTTTGATGGTCAGAAATGGAGATTTGAACTGCTTAGTAATCCCTTCGCAGTCGATGTGGAAAAAGCACCAACTAACATTCAAATGGAGCTGATTGAACTCCAGTGTGATGACACGCTGAAGTCAAAGTATGATGCTGTTGGCGCCGCACAGTTTCCACAATACATCCCTGACACAATGCCTCAGCTCCGCACCCAAGCTGCTCAATTGCTCTCCATGTTCGGCAGCACTTACCTATGTGAGCAACTTTTCTCCTCAATGAAGATGACGAAAAACATCTCACAGGGCACGTCTCACTGATGAACACCTTCGTTCGATAATGAAGGTTGCCTCAGCTCAAAGCCTGAGCCCCGACACTGATGAACTAGCATCCAAGAAAAGATGCCAGGTGTCTGGCTTGAACACACCATGTTAGATCAGTGTGTCGCAAACTGAACAGTAAAAAGGCCTGAATGATTGATTTATGTATTAGCCAGTGGAAAAAGTTAATGTTGATATTTAGCAAATTGAAAAGAGGCATTCATTTTTATTTAAATGTTATTTAATATGCCATTGATGTTTCTTCGTTTGTTCTTTGACAGTTGGTTTTGCACTATTAAGTTAAGTTAAGCTATAAGCATGGCTTGTTCCATATTCAGTGTTAAAGCAAATCAGTGTAGCAAACTGAGCAAAAACATTTTATTCATGCACTCTTCTCTTGCTACTTCAAGGCTTGAATGTTTGATTCATTCATTATTGTTATTTTGTTTTCAAATGTATTTATTAGCCTGTGGAAAAAAGTTTATTTTGATATTTACCTCAGAAGGCTGCAAATAGAAAAGAGGCATTCAATTTTTATATTTAAACATGAAACTCAGGTTTGCATGTCATTATAAAGTTATATAAGCCTTGCTTGTTCAATTTTCAATGCAAAACTTGTTTGGGTGCCTATTAAAACGTAATTTTTTTTTCAACCTTGGCCCGCAGCTTTGTTCAGTTTTAAATTTTGGCCCACTCATTATTTGAGTTTGACACCCCTGCCCCAGTTGGTTATGAATATGACGCAGAATGAGTGTGGATACATGCATGTCTTTAGAAAGAACCACTGGATGTTTAGATTCTGCTGGCAATGCTGCTTTATTCAACCGACCACCAACTCTGAGGATTCCATTATCCAACACTGGATCTAGTTTGTACAGCATGCTTTCTTTGGAGATAGGTTTACATCCACTCTTGAGACTTTGTCCTTTGAATGTGACTTTAAAGTTCTGAACCTTCCTGTCCACCTCCTGTTCTTTATTAAGGCCCGCAGAAGCACTAAACTTCTTCCTCTTCTGTGCCAATGTCATGAGCGCTGCTTTGATTTTCAAAAACCAAGACACGGATGTTCTTAACTTAATCCATGATGAAAAGTAATTGATCAGCTGGCTGGTGGCCTTTTCCACATCCTTGCTAATAGCATTCACTGTCAAATCCCTTTTGACCTCTGGGTCATCGTCAGAAACTGCATCACAATCCTCTCTCAGATTAGGCCATTCCTCCTCTGATTTGGAGAGAAACTCAGGTCCATTCAACCATCTCCTGCCTGTCAGGAAATCCTGAGCTCTCATTCCTCTTGATGCTTCATCTGCTGGATTCTCTTTTGAACACACATATCTCCACTGTTCCTCAGCTGATCTCTCATTAAAATCATGGTTATATTGGTGAACCAACATTTCTTGAGGATGTTCAATAGAGATTCGGTTGGCTGTTACAGCAGGACAGCCACTTCTATTCCTACTGCTTGTGCCACGAAGTGGACCATTAACGACCCAACCGACCCTGGTCCTTACTGCGTAGGGTCCTTCATTCTGGCTGTTTATTACCTCCCAAGGCTCCATTACTTTGGGGGCATCGGTTCCAATTAGGAGGTCTACATCTGCATTAATATCATGGACCTTTACATCCTTCAGATAAGACCACTGAACAAGATCCACTTGTCGAGGGACATTGAGTGAGGAGACAGGCATGGATCTCTGCGTTAAAACATTAGGTAACTGGATAAAATCGTTCATATCCACACCAGACACCTCGAGACCTGACAGAATACGAGCATTTACAATTTTCTTTTGCCCCATTGTTCTCATCAGAAAACTTGTCTTTTTGCCACTCACATTTAATTTTCTTGCCAGGCTCTCTGTGCAAAACGTTCCTGAACTTCCTGGGTCCAGAAAAGCGTAGGTCTGTACAACTTTGTTACTCTTATGGCTCCTAACTTTAACTGCAACAACAGAAAAGATAGAATCATCTTCAGCACCGGCCCCAATATGGCCACAGGTCTGTACCATTACAGTAGAAACACTTGGAGGGCTCATAGTCTGTTGTGATTGTTTGGAGGATGTGCCTTTATCCTGCCGCTTTCGATGTGAAGGATTCCTGGGTGCTTTTGGTTACACATGTTGCAATCCAAACGACTCCTACAGCCTTTGCTCATGTGGCCTACTTTCAGGCAACCAAAACATATTCCTTTTTCCTTGATGAAATTAATCTTATCCCGATGTAATTTCATTTTAAACTGAGAGCAGTTATCCAGTGAGTGACTACTTTGTGAACAAAACAGACAGCTTTGAATTGAGGAGAGCTTGTTTTTATTTGCTATACGTTGAGCCATGTCTCCTTCCTTTATCGTGGCGACATTAGTAGCAAAACTGCTTTCCTTTTTCTTTGCATAAAATGACTGGTCTTGGAGGATTTGAATTTGGTGGGTGGTGAGTCTTGAATGTTGCCAAAAGTGGATCTGAGGCTATTTTAACTTGCTTTTCAATAAAGGTAACAAGATCAACAAATTGTGCTCTCCAACCATTTTTCTCAAGTAGATCACAAGCAACATTCCTCCATCTTTCTCTTAGCTTGTAAGGAAGTTTCATGATAATGCTTCTCATGTTAGATGGTAAGTCCAGCTCTTTCAGTTGTGTCATTTGCTCTGTTAAATTTGAACATCCTCGCAGAAATAGAGAGAATGACTGTAATGATTTAACATCCTCACTTTTAACAGGTGTCCAATTAAGAATCTTTTCCATATAAGCACTAGAAACTTTGTATTCATTTCCAAAATGCTCTGCAAGAAGAATTTTGGCCTTATTGTATCCCAGCTCTGAAGGCAAGTGTTTACAACTGTGCACCAAATTCCTTGGTTCACCCCTGGTGTATTGTTCAAGAAAATGTAAACGGTCACTCCAATTAGATGTTTTCTCTTCCACTCCATTTTCAAAAGCTCTGATGAAAGACCTGTAGTGAAGAGGATCTCCATCGAATACAGGGATATTTCGTGATAGAAGGACAAGGCTTAGATTTTGTTGAACCAGCAGAGCAGCGATGTCATTTTGTCTCTGCATAATGTTTACAATCTCATCCTGAGAGCCATTTGTCAGAGCATGATGTTGAGGTTGTACCAGTCTTGCTTGATTTTGATCAGCAGTCAATGCAAATTGAACTTGTTCACGAACATCCAACATCTCATCCCTTCGTGTTTCTTGGCTTTGTTTAGGCCTAACAACTTGTGGTTGAGGGATCACAGGCATATCAGTAACATTCATCTTTTCATCCAAGGTTACTGGTACAAACATATCAGCATCAGGATTCAATACATTTGCTCCTTGAGAAATGTTCCTTTCAAAATAAGAGTTCATCCCGTCTAAAAGTTTTGAGCCATGCTCAGATGAATTGATCTCCAGAACATTAAGTTTTGCATTTGTTGCAGCCAGTTCAGTTTCAAGTTCCAGCTGTTCCTTTTCTCTCCTTAACTTTTCCTCTTTCGCTTCGATTAAATGTTTCCTTTTTAGCGCAGCAACACGCTGCATCAGTGCTGCTCTTTCGGCCTGGGTTTTAATGCGCTGCTGATGCGGTCGAGGAGGTCCGTGATAACTGGGAGTGTGATTTTACAGAGTTTGCTTTTACACAAGACACATTGGAAGCGCTATCCTCAGGATTTATTTCATCAGTGACGCCCTGATCATCAGGAGATTCAGTGCTTTGATACACATATGGATGACCCAGTTCGAGAGCCAGCCTTTTACGATTTCAGTGAAATCATTCAACTTTACCATCTTTGCTTCAAGTATTCACGTTGTCTTTTAATTTCCTCTTGTGGCAAAGGTAAGTTTATCAAAGATTCATGCAGTTCATTTGCGTCTTGACAACACTGGATAAGATTTGCAAGCTCAAAATTCACTGAATTGACATTTTCATTTGATTCCATTAATGCAGTGATTTTTTCCACAGACTTTTTTGCTTGTTTACATTTTACACTCCTTTTTCCTGGCTCATTTCAATATAGAAGCTCAGTCCTTTAGAAGTGAGTTTAATATTCCTTTTAGTTGACAACATTTCAGCCTCCTTCGCCGTATCATCAGACATTTTGTTGATTCTTCCAAAACTGCTTGTTGTGCAGCAATCAAAATCCACAATTGGCAAAACGTGCAGATAAAAGCAGCAAAAACAATTGGCTGATCAGATCCAATTCATCGCACTCAACACTACACACTGAGGTTGAGTAATTTTATGAATGGAGGCCGCTGACAGATATCCGTAAAGTGTGCGTAAAGATGACATTTAGCAGTTCAGCGCCGTTCAAACTTTTCCGATCCGATATAAAATACTGACTTTCAAACTCCACTCGCTTGGCCGTTGTCCCATACACCAGTAGCATTACATACCAGTTTCTTGTGAGAAGGCTGAGCACTTTTGTTCATTTGAGCCGCAGGCAGTGTTGCTGATGTCGATGATATTACCCACGGTGTTGGATAAAACAATCCATGCTGATCATCAGTCCATAATCCAAGAAGATCCAGTCTGTCCAATGGTGAAGGGTCCTTGCTTTTAGTCCAAGGGCAGGTTTTTTACTTGATGTAGTGGCCATTTGTCCGGAAAAAACAAATTAAACTTTAAACCAAACATAATCAACAGGCCACTGATGCACCATGGTGATGTGGTTTCACGCAGGCAAAAGAAGATAAATGTCCAATCCTGATTCTTGCCTTTTGTTATGATTTATTTCCAAATTAATAAAACAAAGAAAAGAACAAAGAAAATCATGGCTGCTGGTTCCTCCCTTGCACTGGTAAAAAACCATGTGCCCACCCAGGTGCATGCTGGTCCTCAAGGTGCCTGCCTACCTAAGTAACTTCAGGTGCCCACAGTGTGACCCAATTACCAACAAATAAACCAAAAATATTAACTATACAAATCTAAATATCCTAAACAAATAATCAACAAAGAATATCAAAAACTCTAATCTAAATAAAACAAACTCTTAAGTTAATCAAACAAAGTTACTCATAATTAGCAAATTAAATTTACAACAAAAATCAAAAACAAAGACTAACTCTACAAATAGCTCCTACACTACCTAAAGGGCAACACTGGTATTGTAAGACAACGTTTACAGTAGTAAACAATGATGCCCAGCACAGAATAGTACTATAGTAATTGGTTGGGCTGCATGTTTGGACCTAATTGTTTGAATCTAAACGTAAAAGGATATAAAAAGTATAAAACCCATGAACTGAATTCACCTGAAACTCACTTCCTTCATCTGTGTATCATATAAGACTAACAATACTGTAAATCAAAGTAATGAGTTGCCAAAAATGATATTAATAGACATGGTTGCAGCTGCACTTGGCTCAGTAAACTGTATCAGTATTCTTTTTTAACTATGTTACTGTAAATGAATCACTGAGTAATAAAGTATATGTTTATTTAAACTGTTTCAGAATTCACAAAGCAACAGATTAATAACCACGTTACTTTTGGAGATAAAGTGAAACAGAACTACTGGTTTGTTTCTAGATCAAATGTCTTTATCAGAAGGAAAAGTGCAACAGTTTGGTCTATCAGACAATGACAAAGTGGAATAAATGAACAAAGTAGACGACAATAAATGGTTGGATGGTTTGGGTAATGATGAGACAGAATGTGATCCGGCTATTTAATGTATGGCTATATTATGTATAGTGAGGTATCTATCTATCTATGAACTGTAAAGATTAAAATGTTGGTCTTGAGAAGAAAGTAAGATTTTAGGTTTTCTGCAACGGTCAATGGGTCAACGCTTGAATTGATGGCTGAATAGATAAATAACTGGGGGTTGGTGTTGGCCTGACAACACAAAAACCTCCTAAAATCTTAAAAGTGAAGTCATGGTGATAATTATAAAGTTATGAAAGAAAAACTAAAGACAGAAACAAAGATGGTAAAGATGCAGGAAGAACATAAAAGAAAAGAGCATGTCTCACGGCTGTCTGCATTTGAAAAATATTACGTGAAAAATACGTAACAAGGAGCGATTACAGAAAGATGTCATAGTTAAATTTGCAGATGACAATGTTGGTTTGGTGATTAACAACAGTGAACTTGTAGAGAGGAGGTCCAAACACTGGTTGGTTGATGTGAGGCCAATGATCTCATCCTCAACACAAAGGAATCACTGGAGTTGATTATCGCCATGAGGAAAAGCAAGAAAAGGCCCCAAAAAATATGCTGAGCAGGAGGTTGAGCAGGCTGTGGATGTCAAATACCTTAGAGTCCATTTATGTTTTGGTTGTGACCTCAGATGTAAAAGGATGAAGAAAGTCCAAACTGTTTGTCCGATGAAGTGAATTTGACGGTGAATTTCCGTTATATTATACTGTGATTGAATCTGCTAAGTGACAGTTGCTACATTTTACACAGATAAAAAAAAAAAAAAAGTTGCTACCTGATGAAGTGATGACCCATCATACCTAGAGATACTGTTACAAGCCTGTGGGGGCAGTGCTATGATCTGGGGTTGCTGCAGTTGCTCAGATCTGGGTTCAGCAACATTATTTGCCTAAAGAATGAGGTCAGCTGACTACATAAATATACTGAATGACCAGGTTATTTTTTCTTGCCTGATGGCAACGGGCATATTCCAAGATGACAATACCAGGATTCATCGGGCTCAAATTATGAAAGAGTTGTTCAGGGAGCAGGAGACATCATTTTTACACAGCAATTGGCTACAGAGTCCAGACCTTAACCTTATTGTGAATCTCTGGGACCTGCTGGAGAAGACTTTGCACAGTGGTCCGACTCTCCCATCATCAAGACAAGATCTCGGTGAAAAATTAATGCAACACTGGATGGAAATTAATCTTGTGACAATGCAGAAGCTTATTGAAACAACGCCACAGTGATCGCATGCTGTAATCAAAGCTAAAGGAACGAAACAGCTAGGAAACCAGCTCTGTATTATTAGCATTACAGCATATATAATCAGTAGTAAAAGCATGTGGTAAAACATGAACAATATAGACCAGACTCAGATCTTTCATCTTGCAAACACATTTATTTTTAATTCAAAATGTGTTTGTTGTGCCAAAACATAAAAGAAAAAAAAAGCGCGATTCACCCCTAACTGCAATTTCTTCTCCTTCACTGTCTCTCCTCTCTGTCAAAGTAAAAGTCAAGACAAAAGACAGTTACAAACAAATCACTGACTAGAAGAAGAACAAATCAGTGAAAATTAGATAAATGGATATTTACCTGTTTACATGAGGGAGATCACACACCATTCTGCCCTCCCATCATCTCTCTCACATCCAATCAGAATCCTCAAATTGCTCATCCAACATGTAATTAGTGACAACAACAATAGTAACAGTAGCAGAAACAATATCAACAACATCCTGTCTTAGCTTATATTCTACCCTGGCTCAAACTATCTTATCTTGATTCAGTTCAATTCAATTCAATTTACTGTTATGTGTATCATCCCAAATCATAAGGAAAAACGCATTTATCTCAAGGCACTTGAATTGTAATATTAAAAAATAGAAAAAAAAAAAAAAAAAAAAAACCCAACAGTTCCCACAATGAGCAAGCACTTGGCGACAGTGGAGAGGAAAAACTCCCTTTTAACAGGAAGAAACCTCCAGCAGAACCAGGCTCAGAGTGGACGGTCATCTGCCTCGACCGGTTGGGGGCGGGAGGGACAAAATAAAAGGAGAAAAAAGTGGCAACAGCAGCAATATCCTGTTATCCATCCTATCTTGTATCCTAGTTTAGCTCACAGTGTCTTAACCTGTGTCCTCCCTTATCTTACTCCAACTTATCCTATGTCCTATTATATCCCATCTAAGTTTACTGTCTTGCATCTCTATTACACCCAATCACAACCCTCAAATTCCCCATTCACATAAACAGTAACAGCAATGGCAGCAGCAGTCCAACGAGTCCACTTGAAGGTCGAGTCCGTCTGAGGGTGGAGACAAATACAAGACTTAGAACCTCAACTCCACTTCTCATACACATACCAGTACCAGTTACACAGTTCATCAACTGCATTAACATAATAACTGTTAGTTATAACTTCATTCAATTAAAAATACCGTGAGGGACGAGCTGGAGGCTGGTCTGGATCCCGGGGTTTGGAAGCACAACTGGCTCCCATTTGAAGGTCGAGCTCACCTGAGGTTGGAAACAAATAGAAGCGTTAAAACCTCTGCTACACTTTTTACATCTGTCAGTCATACCTTCATTTAATTAAAAATACCCTGAGAGGGACGAGCTGGAGGCTGGTCGGGCAGCCATGTCCTGGAAGCACAACCGCAGTCCACCTCTGGATGGGAAGTAAATACAAGTGTTAGACATCGGCTCAACGTACCACGTCAGTCAATCAAAAGTAGTCCAAAACAGTAACACTCCAAATAAAAGTCATACATTGACGTGCCCTAACGAAGAATCAGTAGATGTGTCACATTAAAAATCTTATCATTTCTTATATCCTATTTCATCTGATCTTATTCTTAGTGCAGAGATTCTTACCTGAATGGCTTACTCTCAGCGTCCATGCAGCTCTCTCACATCCAGTCAGAATCCTCAAATTGCTCATTCAACATGTAATTAGTGACAACAACAACAACAATAGTAACAGTAGCAGAAACAATATCAACAACATCCTGTCTTAGCTTATATTCTACCCTGGCTCAAACTATCTTATCATAATTCAATTCAGTTCAATTTACTGTTATGTGTATCATCCCAAATCATGAGGAAAAACACATTTATCTCAAGGCACTTGAATTGTAATATTATAGAGTAGAAAAAACCCAACAGTTCCCACAATGAGCAAGCACTTGGTGCAAGTGGAGAGGAAAAACTCCCTTTTAACAGGAAGAAACCTCCAGCAGAACCAGGCTCAGAGTGGACGGTCATCTGCCTCGACCGGTTGGGGGCGGGAGGGACAAAATAAAAGAGAGAAAATGGAAATGGAGAGACAGGGAAAGCGGCAACAGCAGCAATATCCTGTTATCCATCCTATCTTGTATCCTAGTTTAGCTCACAGTGTCTTAACCTGTGTCCTCCCTCATCTTACTCCAACTTATGCTATTATATATATTATATATTATATCCTATTATATCCTATCTAAGTTTACTGTCTTGCATCTTATTCTTGGCACAGACACTTACCTGAATGACTTACCTTCAGTAGCAGCAGCAGCTCTATTACACCCAATCACAATCCTCAAATTCCCCATTCACATAAACAGTAACAGCAATGGCAGCAGCAGTCCAACGAGTCCACTTGAAGGTCGAGTCCGTCTGAGGGTGGAGACAAATACAAGACTTAGAACCTCAACTCCACTTCTCATACACATACCAGTACCAGTTACACAGTTCATCAACTGCGTTAACATAATAACTGTTAGTTATAACTTCATTCAATTAAAAATACCGTGAGGGACGAGCTGGAGGCTGGTCTGGATCCCGGGTTTGGAAGCACAACTGGCTCCCATTTGAAGGTCGAGCTCACCTGAGGTTGGAAACAAATAGAAGCGTTAAAACCTCTGCTACACTTTTTACATCTGTCAGTCATACCTTCATTTAATTAAAAATACCCTGAGAGGGACGAGCTGGAGGCTGGTCGGGCAGCCATGTCCTGGAAGCACAACCGCAGTCCACCTCTGGATGGGAAGTAAATACAAGTGTTAGACATCGGCTCAACGTACCACGTCAGTCAATCAAAAGTAGTCCAAAACAGTAACACTCCAAATAAAAGTCATACATTGACGTGCCCTAACGAAGAATCAGTAGATGTGTCACATTAAAAATCTTATCATTTCTTATATCCTATTTCATCTGATCTTATTCTTAGTGCAGAGATTCTTACCTGAATGGCTTACTCTCAGCGTCCGCAGCTCTCTCACATCCAGTCAGAATCCTCAAATTGCTCATTCAACATGTAATTAGTGACAACAACAACAACAATAGTAACAGTAGCAGAAACAATATCAACAACATCCTGTCTTAGCTTATATTCTACCCTGGCTTAAACTATCTTATCATAATTCAGTTCAATTTACTGTTTTGTGTATCATCCCAAATCATGAGGAAAAACACATTGATCTCAAGGCACTTGAATTGTAATATTATAGAGTAGAAAAAAACCCCAACAGTTCCCACAATGAGCAAGCACTTGGTGCAAGTGGAGAGGAAAAACTCCCTTTTAACAGGAAGAAACCTCCAGCAGAACCAGGCTCAGAGTGGACGGTCATCTGCCTCGACCGGTTGGGGGCGGGAGGGACAATATAAAAGAGAGAAAATGGAAATGGAGAGACAGGGAAAGCGGCAACAGCAGCAACATCCTGTTATCCATCCTATCTTGTATCCTAGTTTAGCTCACAGTGTCTTAACCTGTGTCCTCCCCTATTTTACTCCAACTTATCCTATTATATATATTATATATTATATCCTATCTAAGTTTACTGTCTTGCATCTTATTCTTGGCACAGACACTTACCTGAATGACTTACCTTCAGTAGCAGCAGCTGGAGGCTGGTCGGGCAGCCAGGTCCTGAAAGCACAACCGCAGTCCACCTGAAGCTCTGGGCCACCTGAGGGTGGAAGTAAATACAAGTGTTAGACATCGGCTCAACGTACCACGTCAGTCAATCAAAAGTAGTCCAAAACAGTAACACTCCAAATAAAAGTTTACATGTAGATGAATATTTGCCACAAATACAAACAACATGTTAATACATACCACACGTGCCCCATCAATGTCAAAAAATACTAAATTAAATACCCATCATTATTTTATGAGGCCCAAGTATTTTTCCAATGTATGTTCTTGTCAATAAAGCAGTCAGTTAAAATGAACTAATCATTTCAGCTCTAGGACACTGGTTGGTTTCTGTGTCTTGTGACGTAATGATGTAAAGAAAGTTCCTTTTGGAACGAAACTTAAAAGGATGGAACGAAACACTGAATCTGACGTAATCAAAAAAGCACCATCTTGATTTTTCTGTGTAGCCAATTTTATAAAAACCGCCTTTGTTAGCCACTATCTTCTAACTTTACTGTTTGTTTCTTCAGTAGTTTAAAGTGAGTTTCACAAACAAAGTTTGATAATTAAAACCAATCTTCAGTCCCAACAGTTGACAGAATCAGACCCGTTAGCATTAGCGGTTTTACCAGTTAATGTTGGTTTGATGAGGTTGTGAAAGTCTCCAACAGCGAAATACGTTGAAAACAATACAATTTTAAAAGAGAAAAGTGTCAAACTTACATTTTCAACGAGAGAAATCCTCCGGTTGCACAGAGTCTGGGTCGATGTGTGGGCGCAGTGTGGTCCGCTGGTTCCGAAGTGTTCAGAAGACGCTCGGTTCCGCCTTTTATAGACGCGTGTGGAACTTGATGACGCACCTGGAGACGAACCATGGCAACGGGACACGTCGAGGTTCGGAACAACTTGGAAGTTCTGGCGGTTACCAGTCACGTGGACAGGACACGGTTCAGAACCATGACTCACAATTACTATGACGATTATTATTATTAGTACATTATTGATTAAAAACCAGTGTCAATCGATGTACGGTACTTAATGGTATGCAACTGCATAAAGACAATAATTCAATTCTATTCAATATCAAAACTGATGTTTTATATATTTTACAGTACTTGGTGCAATTAATGTTTATAAGAGCAAAATGTAAGAGTATGTAGGATGGTTGTAATGTGAAGTTAAAAGCTCCGTTATAGCAGTTCATATATAATTATAGAAAGCTGCCTGTATTTATGGTGAGTGAAGCAGTAAATATTGTAGGCTCATTGCATATTGCTCTGTGTTTAAAATGTGTCATAAGAATATGTTTTACACATAGATTATGTGATTATTATCTATCTGAGGCAGTATAGAGCCAAAAAGACATTCAAAAGTCTTTTTTTTTTCATAATATGGGACCTTTTACTGTGAACCCTGTTTTGTAGAGAGCAAAAGAATGACATGATGGATACAAGCGGCTCAAATGAATTTCCTCCACAGGGTGACTGGACTCAAAATAGACTTTAAAATATCTGGGCGAGCAGCTCAGAGAAGAGGTGGTTCCTGTGATCAGGACACCTTCAGAGCACCTGATCCAACATCTGATGGAGAATGTTCTGGAAATGTTCAACTGGGTGGAGACCTTATCCTGGTCCCGAACCTCACTATTTGGATTACCAACCCCATCTTTTCTGGGATTCAACACTGTTGTTCAGGTGTTTGAAAATGTTCTACATCTCCATACGAAACATTCATCTCTCACTCACACACATTAAAAATGTATGTTAGAGAAGAAGAGTATCATCCATGTTTTCAGACTAAAAAATACACTGTAGCTTACTACTGCTGATGTAGACATCTTCTGCATGGCAACCAGCTGCTGACACAGTTAGTTGTGATTGGTGGGGCTGAATGAGCTTTAAACCAGGCCACAGCAGTGCCTTCCCTGCCAAAGGTCAAACACAGCAGCTGGATCATAGTGATATGATATGTGATCTTCAATTAATTAAATCCTAGACTGATCTTTAGCACTGTTTAAACTAAAGAGGTCATCCAAAAACACTTAATATCTCAGAGCTTCACTGGTGCCACAAAAGAAAGAAAAAATATGTCAATAAAACAACTGTTATTGATTTTCTTTCCAACTCCCTGATTCCTCAGTTCCAGTGACAACTAAGTGACCTTCATGGTTGGAAAACTGCAGCATGAACTGTATGTTGTTACTGGGTCATTCAATGCATGAAACAATATATAGAGCACTGAGCATCCCCTGGAGTGAAACTCTATCCAAATCCATTTACATCTCAGCAGTTGTGTAGCTGACAGGATCACTGTTTTTAACACAGCTCTACTTTAACATGGTTTTAACTGTAAATGGTTTGTAGGAACAACAATTAGCCTATCACTAAGTCCTACCTTCGACCACCACAAGCCATTCAGATTTCCTGCAGCTACACTATACACTCAGACTTTCCTTCTCAGAAATAAGAGAGAAACGTAGATTTTCTGGTCCTGTGGTAAATGCAGCAGTGATAGGAGGTACCCTGACATGCTGGAGAATGGAGCTTATTTTATCCCATTTCCCCCTAAATCTCAGTGAAATAGAGCTGTGTGTCTCCTGTGCGACACACAGCATCAACATAGATGTCTACATTTATCCTGAGGTGAGGTACAGTTTGCTTCAAACTCGCAGTTTATACACCTGAACACAATATGAAACCAATGTCACATGCAGCTTCTAGCTTCACATTCAACATTCAACATTAGCTTCACTTAGCTAATGACTGCTAATGTTATGGCCGACTCCAGCTTAATGTCTTCTATGAAAGTCTCCGTCTCCTCCACACTGATCATCCTGTGGTTCACAGCAACACATACTGATATATACAACATGAACAGGAATGAAAACATTTCAGAAACATAAATACATAATAGCTTGTGTCCCAGCTGTCTACAGGCAAGAGGCGGGGTACACCCTGGACGAGTGACCAATATGTCACAGGGCTGACACATATAGACAAACAAGCATTCACACTCTCACTCATATTTAGAGTGATCAACTGACCTATCCCCATGTTTCTGAACTGTGGGAGGAAACCCACATAGACCTGGGAAGTCGAACCCATGGCTATCTTGCTGTAAGGTGACAGCTCTAACCACTGTGAGACTTGAGATGATGATGCACGTTATTCAATCAATCACATGGCAGCCAGTTGCTCATGTCTTGAAAAACCTCCATCAGGATGCATCCAAGAGAGTGAGACCAGACACCCTGCAAAGGAAATGATCTCATTCTATTGGGTTCAGTTTGGACTCAAAGCTCACGATCACTTCACAGTTCACTTCAAGTTTCTTCATTTCCGTTGCCTCAAACATCTGGTTTTTGTCATTTAGAGCTATGAACAGATCTGATATAAATTCCATTTCTGCAAAAAAAAAAAAAAAAAGGCTCTTAAAATTGACAAAAAGTTTGTAGAAATCCCATCATAATGTTATTAGACACTTGTATCATCCTCACTTGGCACTTTAATAACAACTGGCTATGATAAAGTGCATTCATTGGATTCCTAGAAGAAACCCTCTCTCACTTGTCTGCACTATTGTACAGCAGAATGACAATAAACTTGATTTGATTTGATTGATTTGTAATAACAATCTGAAGCTGTGAGTGGCAGAAACGGGTATTATTGCATGTCCCAAAACACTGAGCTGGGTTAAAAAATCCTGCCATTTACCTTTAAACAAACTATTAAGTTTCTAGATTTCAGATCCATGTTTCCAGTTTCAAAACAGATGAAGTTAAATGCAGGGTATATGGTGGCAGGCTACATGCTGTCCTGCTAAGTCAGGTTTGGGGTTAGGTGTTGCCACACCAGTTATTATGAGGATGATGCACATATCAGCACAATAACCCTGCATTCTACCAATACCATTGATCACTGACAGTTCATATGTAGCTGTAATCAAACTGGAAAATCAACTGATGATTTTGGTCTTTTACCAAAACAACAACAACACCTCATTAGTGACGGAAATGTTGTAAACGTGAACTCTTGCAGCTGTGTTTAATAAAACCAGCAGAAAGCGGCAGGAGGTTTAGCTGATGAGGTAGACTTTTCTTGTCTGAAATATTTCCTCTCTACTTTATAGCAAATTGAAACTTAATGTGAAACTTTTAATGGATGATCCCTGTCTGGGAAAAATTTAGAGGAGAAACATGGTGGTTTTCACTGGATGTGAAGTCAGTAGCTGTTTTTAATTGAAGTTCTGCAGCTGAACACTTTACCTTTTAATATGGACTGGTTATAAACTATAAATATTTGGTTCACCTAGCACTTAGCACATGTTCCGAAATGCGAGTGGACTAGTGTTCTACAACAAAGACGAGGTAAAAATGCTTTTTGATTCTCTGTCACCTTTAAAACAGTTCACACTGAAATTACAGTAGCTGCGTCCAAATTCTGGACTCGTTAGTTATATATATGATGGTGGAGATTAGAGACAAGACTTAAAGACTCAAA
The DNA here is from genome assembly GCA_016801845.1 of Polydactylus sextarius. Lineage (NCBI taxonomy): Eukaryota > Metazoa > Chordata > Actinopteri > Polynemidae > Polydactylus > Polydactylus sextarius. Next base: position 24,764,089 of record CM028912.1, on the reverse strand, counting down.
TCTAACAAATCCAGTTTCTTTTCCTGAGCTGTGAAAGCTGCATTGATAGAATCCTTTACAGCCCAACATATCCCAAGATTCATTGCAGCACAAGTGGTGGTTACAGTGTTGACATGCTGGACAAGGTCCATACAGAACTAAATCAATTAGAACTAATTTAATTTACAATATTTTATCTGAAAAACATCCAATGTACCAAGAATTCTTTCTTGTAATAGCAGCAAACATCTAGGTGTTGTTGTTGTTGTTGTTGGATGAAACACATATAAACGACGGACATAAATGATGCAAAAGATTTAACATAAATGGAGCAAAAACCATATTATTTTGTTCAGCCATGGCTGACAGACAGCAGCCGACATGTCCGCAGAGGGATACAACCCTTGTACTGTGACACGGCTAATGTATTATATACTATATACAAACTGCCAAAGTGCAGGTTTCTAATGTTAAAGAGGACAGTTCAAGTAAAGTGCATCCTCCAGCTCATGTTGTACTGCTATAAAGTCATCACAGCCACAGACCCTGCGGTCCTGAGTGACTTCTGCAGATGGCAGAGGTCAGTGGTTTGACCCAGCCGGTAACCAGATCCTGCTGCAGGAATGTCGGTCCTTCTGCTGAGAGGTTGTTTCAGAAATCACACACATTTGGATTAACAGTTACACATTAACAGTCACAGAGTCTACCAGCACTGCTTGGTCCATGTTAAAACATTGTGTGAGTACTAAACATAAGGTACAGCTGAGGCTGATGGGCACATCATCAATTAGACCAATGACAAATATATGAAAATGGCGACCGCTTTGCCCCACTGCCCAAAAATGGAGTCAAAATATACAGCCAGCAACAAAGGGATGATCCATATAAACCATAAGCATTGTGGTGTTTATGGATCGTAGTGTTTGTGAAGCTGCCATGTTGTTCAGCTGTGGTTTAACGTTAAAGGATCTCTGATAATTGTTGAGAGACATATTGTTGTTGTTCCAAGGTGACAGGATAGATTGTAATATAAATACATTAAGAATGTGAATATGTAATGGACATATGTTAGGCAGTCTCATTTTATTCAGCCATGACCATACACTGGCAACCAAACCAACTTGAGACTGGCACTAATCATCAGTTGACCATTCACACATAAAATTTTTGCCATTCATTTACACACAGCTCCTCTACCTATTTTTTTCTTTTTTAAAATGGTATTAACATCCACACACCAATGGATCAGCCATCTGGGCCAATGTACAGTTTAGTGTTTTGCCCAAAGACACTTTGACTGTGAACAAGACAGGAATTGAACCACTGACATTCCAAGTAGAGGATGGCCACAGCTGCCCCTTTTAATTTAGAGATAGGACATATTCTCTAAATTAAAAACAAGCAAATAACTTGTGAAAAATATAAAACTAACATAAGAACCATATTGTTACAAGTCATAGTTAAAGGCAAATTATCATACTGAGATATCAGGTTTGTAAAAAGTACTGACACTACAATGGTAAATGGTAAGTGGACTGAATTCATACAGAGGTTTTCTAGTCTTCTTGTGACCATTCAAATTACTTTACAATACAGTTCACATTCACACAGTGCCTCTAAAACAGTAATACACTGAACTAATTTTGCTAATTAATTTTGATAATCACATTCACACACAATCTGTGTAAAATTAATTCTTACTCACTGCTCCTGTTTGTTTATAAGGGACAGTTTTATCTTGAATCACACTACATTATTCTGAAACACAGAAAATGTTTCAGATTTAACCACAAGGTTTATTCTTACATCCTGCCTCAGGTTAATGTTACCACCACAGTCAGCGCAATGTGGCGACACAAATCATCTTTCCAGTAACAGAGATTCTGAGAGCTGACTGGTTGTAAACGATCTCATTGAACTGCCCCATAATAAATAATGGCATCACTGTTCTCTTGTTTCAGAGCCACTGTCTGTGAAGCAGCAAACTTCTATTGATAATCAATCTCATGCGAGTTTCCATCACTCAGCTCTGGTTACCAGAAACATTTGGGGCCATAAGTGCAGAAGATCAGTTTCACCAGTCATCAGCTCACAAGCGACTAATCAAATAATCTGTCTACCTTCCTCTACACAAGCTGCATTATGGGCAATGGTCTGACATGATTTATCTCATTTATTTCTTTGGTTTATTAATACCAGTTGAGTACACCACACGCTGGTATCACACTGATGATTATAGCAACTGAGACGTATCAGTGATTTAAAAACATAACATTTATAGCCTTTGCAGCCCTTGAATTAGGGCACAGCTGGTTACAGTGAATTCATCTTGAATGTGCTAAACGGGCTCAAGATATATCATGTCTCCCTTCTTCTCCCTAGATGATGAATTGTTCTTCTAGCACCACGCTGTGGGAGCAGTGAGGTGGAGGATGTTGTAACATGGACCAAATTAGATTTCATCTGCAATGCATAATGTGTAGCTGAATTCTCTTTCATATTCTCACTGTGTTTGTTGCTAGGTAAGAGGAATAGTGTTATGGCTGACATAAGCCACACGCTCCCCCCTTTATCTTCATGCTGCTGCAGTTTCCACGTTGTGAGACAAATAAAGAAATTTAAATTTATATTTCCTTCAAAAACACATATACTGTTACTGTTGCTGGTGAGTTAATGGATGAAGTGGTATGGAAAGAAACCACAGAAACAACTGAATACACTTAAAAATATCAGTGATTTACATGCAATTAATTAATGTGTTTTATTAAGAATTGTAGTGTTTGTTATTTCATTGACAGCTATTTATCATACATGTATACATATTACATATGCTTATTTATTAATTTATGTATTCCAGTTTACATTCATGTCTGTATGACAGAATAATGAATAATGAATTTGTAGTATGAAATGTGGTTTGTCTGGGTGCAATGAATCTTGTGACCTCTAGGTGATGCTAGTGAGGCTGTGTCCTCAAAAAAAGAGGCACATATAAGAGGAGTTTGAAGTGCATTGACATTGCACAGCAGCTGATTTGTTCACATTACATCCATCATCATGATTGGACGTTGGACAGTAAAACATGTGCAAGGGTGACCAGTGTAATTCTGGTTCTCATTGGAAATTGCAGTGTGTTGCATTCACTGTGTGAACAAATGACAGGTTCTAACCTAGACCCACAGGCAATTTAAGAATATATTTATCTCAGGTTACTTTACTTCTTTCTCTGTTAAAAAGATAATTTTAGGTTGTTAGCACAAAAGCATGTTCAGTCATTGCACCCTGATGGACTGAAAGAACCTGCATTCAGCACCTGTGATGAAATTTGAAAAGCTTGGAGCTGAACAGAAGAGCAGCAACACCTGAATGTGCAAATACCTGCAGTGCAAAGAGTAAACAGCTGCTGCATTCAGATTCATGCTCCACTAAGCACAATCTGAGGCCTCTGCACCAGGACTGAGCCTGGAATGCACAATAAGGCTGTGAAAAGCAGGTAAACAAAACACACACGCACGCACGCACGCACACACACACACACACACACACACACACACACACACACACACACACACACACACACACACACAATAGTGGGTGATAAATAAATCTTAATGAAAGTTCATATTTGATGTTCAAATTTGCATCAGGGTTTAATGCATTTGTGCAGATACAGTCAGACAGAAAACCTCCCACTAAAAAATGCATCTGCATTTTGTGCTGTCAGGGTGACAGACATAGTTGCCTGGCAACCGTCTGCATGCATGCTGGCAAGAAACAGAGAGACAGCCGACAGAGAGAGGGGAAATCCTCAGTCCACTTTGGCAGCAGTGCAAACACAAACTGTGCAAGTCTTGTGTTTATGTGAACACATTAACATAACATCAGTGGCCAGAGACACAGAGAAACATGTCAGCATGGTGATGAGGACAAGTTAGTTGTTAAGATGCGTTAAGTGGTTGCCTGAAGAAAAAATAATAAATTCAGTGTGTGAAAACGCACCATGCTAACACGAAATACACAATGTGATGAGGGTACAGTGATGGCCTGGTGTCAGGCTGTGCTGCAGCAGCACCAGGACTTATGACAGTATGAAAACTGCACTGAAGAAGCTGCAGATGAAAGCAGCTGTCATTTGTGATGAGAGCTGCTGCAATGCATTCATGAAATGTTCATCTTTGGAAATTCTTAGGTGGATTAATGTTTGACTACAGTTGTGGGGTGATTTATTGCTTTCAGTGTTTAGCTTGTGACTCAATTATACTTTGATGTTTAAAGCCTAGGATGTGGAACACTATCTCCTAAAAGTTATATTCAGCACTGTGGTGATTGTAGCCAGCCACCAGGGGGTGATCCAGATATTTTATCTTTACTTTTTGGAAACGTTTTTATACCATTTAGGGCACCACATCCACTACATCCTCTGAAAGACGGTCTTCATCAACCAAACAATGGCCCAACCAATATAAGACAGTCTAGAAGAGTCTTTAATATTTATGTCGTGGATTAGGGTTGAGCTGTTGATACTGTAATATATTGTTGAATACTATATATTATTGTATTATATTGTGGTTTTTTTGTGTGTATAACGGGCTGCACTGCCACATTCTGACAACAGCAACTCAGTTTACTTGCTCCATTCACATTTTATTTTTGCAACATTTTAAAAGTTTTCTTGATTTTTTTCCCAGCCAATAAGCTTGAAGTAGTGAAATATCTGTTTAAAATCAGATTTCAAGCTTGATGAGAATGGTTGTGATTTGTCTCTGCACAGGAGACATTTCCAGTCAAATTGTGTCTTTCTCCTGGTCAGCGCAAGTTTCTCCATCAGATAGTGGCCATCATGGTTTATTGGCACTAAACCTCCTGTTCTTATCAAAACAAAACACTGTTGTGTTAAAGGAGGGCGGAGAACAACTGAACAGAACAACTAGTCAGCCTGCAGTCAGGTCAGGGATTGTTGTGCTAACAGAGGATATGGGGCTGAATTACCCTGCTTATAGAAGAGATAGAACGGGGGAACTCCCACTGTGTCCCTCACCCTGCAGCCAAACACACCCTCCCTCCCCCAGCTACAGTTAACACCCTCAGTGCTGGTGTGGAGGGGGATGAATGAACTGAGGCATGAGGGAAATCACGGTCCTGAAAAAACCCAGGGACAGTAAGATTAAGAGGGACAGTGATCCACAGATCTCTGGAGCATTTCACACTCACATCCACATTCTCAAGGTTTTTACTTCAAAGATTGTCAAGATCAGATGAACACAGAACAAATTATCCACATCTTTACCTTCCTTTGCCTGATAGGGCCTCCAGGAAGATCAGATCTATGCTGACTCCATTACACTGATTTACTTTTACACTGAGTTATTGTTGAAAAACAGAAAATCATTGTATCAACTTATTTACAATCATTATCCAGATTAAATATTATCTGAATTACATTTCCTTCAAATACATATTTGCTGTTTTAAGTTAAGAAATAAGGAAAATAATAAAGACAAATAGTTAAGTTGCTTCACATGAAAAACGTATAAGTATAAAATGTGATTTATCTGAGTGCAATAATAAATGCCTGTTTGAACTCAGTGTCTCAAGGAAAATCTTTCCACACAAACATTTATAGCTGTTTCACAGAGGCTAACCACGTTAAATTCCAAGTCAGCCAGCAGGATTTTAAAAAACAAAAAAACACCTCCTCCTCCTGAGGCCGGACACAGCTGGTTCCTTTAGGCAGGTACATATCAGCCTGTGTTTGCACACCTGGAGAGGCCTGTTGCTTCAAAGATAAACGTGTAGAAACCTGCTGAGAAAATCATCTGTGTGTTTGTACTCTCTCTGAACTCACTTCACAGCTTTGAGCCACAGTCCCCGTCAGGCCACTAACAAACACTCACACTTCAGAGTTGTGAAATGAACGCATGACCCAAACATGCAGTTAAAACTGATGTAAAATGAAAATATAGAAACTTTATTGTGTGAGAGGCAAAGAGGACAGTTTATTGCTCTGGATCACTGAGCCCTTCAAAATCAAGCTTTATTTTCAATGTTACATATTGGTAAAGTATATATACTTCAAATCCTGTAATTTTATAAATCTGACAATGTTTTTAAATTAAAGGAACATCATCCATCCACATTCATCTTCATATTTTGGCTCCTGAGTCTGGCCCAAAGTATTCCCAGACTGGATGACATATATAATGTGTTTGTTCTGGGTCTACCACAAGGTCAAATATCAGTTGAACATGCCAGGGAACAAAAAATAAATAAAAAATAAAACTTGATGCGACACTTCACAGCAGCAGTCAGCTGTTGTGAAGTTTGACAGTGTACTTGTCATGTCTGACATAGTTCAACCAGAACATGCAGAGGGATTTCAAGCCCTGCAGCAGCTCTGCAGGAAGGAGATAACCAAGTCTAGAAACAAATCAAACATCACTGCCCATCATCCATTTACACAAGTACTGTCAAAAAATTAGATATGAATTTGTAACAATATTGATACTGTGATGTCATCACCTCCAGCTGACAGGCATGACTTCACACAACAGTGTTGTACAGGTCCGCTCACAGCGTAACACACAAAAGTAAAGCAGTAACAGTGATGGATTACTGTTTGTGTTACTGTTGTGCAGTATGTAAGACATTACCAACACATTTTCAGTAAATTTATATTTGTTAAATATTTCAGTAACATGAATTGCAACATCTGCCAAGTCCTGTTTCCACAGTTATTTTGGTAAAAGTAAATCAGTTATCCAGAGGTCATTTAACACATTACATATTTAGAGACAGTAGTAATATACTGTAACAGATTACTTTGAAAAGAGCTTTAATTAGTAATGTATGTTACATTTTGGAAGTAAGTTGGCCAATACTAATGTCAAAAGTATTATGTGTAACTTGTGCTGTTCCATATTTTAGTAAGTTCTTTTTTTCACATTGTGATACCAAAAAACGATATAGAGTATCAAGTATCATTCTTGGTATCATATCAAGTTTTACATTTCAGTATTGTGATGACACTAATTTACTCCCCAGTAAATTAAATACTCCCCACCCCCACACTAATTGTTCTGTCTCTTTCCCTGCCAGTTGTCCCTTGACCTCTCTCTCACTGTTACCTACAGCTGTAGCTAGTGGTGCAACAGACGGATCATTCGCCACAGTTCGGAACACACGCGTACCACAGATTAGCTGTGTTTTATTCTGGAACACAATGATTGGTTGATTATTTAACAAAGCCAGTTGTGTGTTCAGGCCATTTTGTGAATGTCAAAGTTACAAGCGCAGTGTGTCAGCATAGCAAGCGGAGGACCAGGAGAGCAAGAGATAGAGAGGCCCACGTGTCATTAAATCATTAAATCAGCTGTATGGGAGCACTTTGCTTTTCCTGTTAACTACAGTGATGATGTGAGTAGGTTAGTGGACCAAATGGTTACGGTGTGTCGGCACTGTGGCATGAGAAAATCTTATGAGTGCGGCAATACATCAAGCATGATCACCTGCAGGAATCGGCATCACCCAAGGGTGTCAGTGATGATGACCAAAAAAAGAGGCAACACAGCAACTCATCACCAGTGCATTTCAGCAGCCTTTTCCTGTAACATCAGAGCAGTTTAAAAATATTACAAAATCCATTGGAGTGTGTATAGTGGCAGAAATGAGGCTTTACAACTTACAACAAAAGATTAAAAAAAAAATACTTGAGCTACAGTACAAAATCCCCTCATGCACGTACTTTAGCACAAAGATCGTTCCAGAACTTTATGAGCAGGAAAAGGACAGAGTCGTTGAGGAATTATGTAGTGCATCCTCCATTGTTCTCACCACAGACGGATGGACGTCCCGAGCTACAGAATCTTACGTGACGGTGACTGCTCACTTTGTCACATCGGAGTGGGAGATGAGCAGTCCAGTGTTGCAGAGACGCCCTCTCTATGAGAGTCACACCAGCACCAATCTAGCACAGGTATTGACAGGAGCAGTAGCAGAATGGATGTTGGAAAGGCCCAAAGTCAACATTCCAGTCGCCAACAATAACACTAAACAAGGTCACAGCCAAAATGTTGTTAAAGAGGTGGCATCCTATCAGGCAGCAGCTGGCATTGGTGGAAAAGGAATGAGTGTAATGACCCTTATGTAGTCAGGACGGCAAGGTGCTACCTCACTGTGCCTGGTACTTCTGTCCCCAGTGAGATGGTGTTTTCAGCAGCAGAGGACATAGTGTCAGACAATGCAGACATATTTATATTTTTGAAACAGAATTTGAAGTTGTAAATTCAGGTATGCCTTTTACTTTTACTTTTTATTGCACTTTGCAATTTTCATATATGGACATCTTTTATATATGGAGTTCATAGTTTCTTATTATCCTAATTGATCACAAACTGCTGGTTTACTTGTGGTTCCTAGAGTCTCAAGACCAGAATGGGAGGTAGAGTCTTCAGTTATCAGGCTTCTCTGTTATGGAACCAGCTCCCAGTTTGGGTGCAGGAGGCAGACACCCTTTCTACATTTAAGGTTAGACTGAAAACTTTCCTATATGATAAAGCCTGAACCATCCTTTAGTTAAGCTGCTATACAATTAGACAGCTAAAGGTAGTGCTAACTACAGCCAACTACATCTACTACATTGAAGTATATTTGTTTTGCCAAAAAATACAAAAAAGCACACTATTCTTTCAGTGAAATGTATCTCTGTCAACAGAAATAGGCCTCATGTTGCAAAGCTAACCTTAAGCCTCACATTTTCTAGTCTGTAGCAGCATGGATTTATTTCAAACATCCTAAGCATTCTTGCAATTACCCTCCTCTTTATTCAGGATCTGTAATCAAATTCCATTATGGCTGCGCCATAGAGCTCCACATCAGTCTGTGTGTAGGATAAGAGGAATATTTAAGACATGTGAAGGATGGCGAGCATCTCCAGCCACTAGAACATGTGCTTTTTAATCACCATCATCACAGCGACCTCTACTCTGCTGCTCTGAATGAAAACATAACATAACAGTTGGCAACAGACATTCCTGGTCAGTCAGTTAAGGCAGCAACCTGAGGAGAATGTTACAGCAAAAGACCTTTATATTTCTGGCCATGCACATGCCACAGCCAGGTGGACAGAACCATGATAACATAATTTGTTTCATCTGTGAAAATTCTCTCTATAGATTTACATCAAGTACACGTGAGCACTCTAGAGCTAGCAAAAATGTTAGCCACCCTTAACCTCATGTGAAAACAGAGCGGGAAGGTGAAGGGGCAGAAATGGGATTGAGGTAGATGGGCCAAGGAGGAGGAGTCCATAAATGAGGTGTAGGTGTAGTAGAGCTCAATTTTCAGATAAAATTTGTGCAACTGTTACTGATCACGTATTAGTCCCTTTTTTTGCCCTTTCTGAACTCAGTGCTGTCCAAGAAATAGATGGAAGGAAGTTTTTCTTTTGGTGCATTGCAAGAGAGGATGTAAAATGTGATGTGGATGGAAATATGTTTCATTGTGGTTTCTTTTCTGTAATATTTTCAGTATTTCAGCTTTCAGCCAAAGTTTAGAAAAAGAACGGCATGGAATTCATAAAATTTGTTTCACAGTACTTTTGATTCTAGATCCAATTCTCAACAAGATGGTAAATTTGACACTACTTGATACATGAGGTAAAAACAGTGAAAATTTAGCAGCAGGAGCTAATGTAGACTTGCATATGCATTAATGTGAGCTAACACAAGCTTACCAATATCTGCTACAGCTATCATTTTCCAAAATAAGACATCAAAATATTGATAAGTAAAATGAACCTGGGAATATGTAAGCTATATGTAAGTGACTGAAGTATGAAGGGAGTATGCTGCTCAACAGTGAAAAGCTTGTGTCGCTGGTGCTGCAAGTTACTGTGGATCCTGTCTCCTCAGCTTCCAGGTTCTTGGAAATTATGGAAGGCTTTTCTGAAATATAATACTGTCCAGAATGGGATTCATCTTACTCCAGGTCTTAATAACACGGTACAGACTTATTTTTCCCCCATTGTTTCAATGTATAAAGGCTAATCTGGACAAGTCAAGACTGATTAACCTTGAATGAAAGTTGCACTGCAGATGAGTCAATCCAGTCCAATTCAAAGAGTTTTATTTTTCTGTTAGGGAACTTCATATGTGGAGAAGCAGCACACACACATATGCTCACAAACAGCACCATACAATACTTGATACCGACAGCCCACATTAAAATGCTTAGTGGTAAAAAAAAAAAGGTACATTAAAAAATTTGAACAATTAAAATTTGATATAAAGTACAACTAGAAGCAAGAGAGTGTTGGCTTTGCCAAATGTGCAGTTACACAGAACAGCTTTTGAGATGTTTAAACTCACTAAACATTAAACATTAGAGCGGTGAGAGTTACGTTATGGGATGGTTGGATATACAGAGGAAATTGGTGTCCCTATTTGGACCAATTGAGACTCTGTCACAAGCTCTTCAGAAGAAGAGACACCCAAAACCATTCCTGCAGTACTCCTGGGAGACCTGGGCAAAAGTACACAAGCAACTGCACATATACCAATATAAACAAATGTATCTAACCCTAACCCTAACTGGGAACAGCCCCTCAATTGAGGCTGAGAGGGCATCTTTTGTATGGACCAGCAGGATGAATAAAAACCATCAGTAGAATCAGTAACTTGTATAGAGGTGGCTGTTTCAGCCATTTGAAGAACTTAAACAAGAGAAATTAACTTGGAGGACAAAGCAGACTTTTGGAAGCATTTACAACTGATGACCTGTATAAGAAATTGAAGGTCTCACTTCATGATAACACTAATAAGCTGCTTTGTTATTTCAAGACATCTAAGTTTGTGCATAGTGCTTTTTTTATAAAATCATGGCACTTCCTTGGTTTATCACTGCTGTGAGATTAATTCTTAGACATTGGAAAAGTCAAGTGAAGCTTGATTTCACATACACGTTAAAATTAATGAGGATCTTATCGCAAGATTGAATGGTAGGGGTAAACTTATAATTCAGTATCACCCAAAACCATATTTTTCTAATTGATTATTTAGTGTATTTATTTATTTATTTTTGCCAGATTGTTTTACTTTTTGAAGGTATATGAATGATGTGTGTGATTGTTATTGTGTAGATATTGTGTATTTTTAAAAACTTTGATTAAAATTATCCCCCCCCCGAAACTAAGACACATCCTGATCTACTGTGTGATTCCACAGAAGCAGGCTAGTCCTGGATTAGGAATTAGACCAGTGGATCTCCATCATCCTGTTTATGACAGCTGCAGCACTTCCAGAGCAGTGAAGCACTGAAAGGAACTGCTGACCATGTCATTTACCAAAGCAAACACTCTAATCCTTGCCCTCCAAATCTGAGCAAACTTTATAATGAAATGCTTATCTAAGGCAGCATGGTCCACCCTGACGTAGCTGGTCAAGTCATTCACTTCATATAAAATTAGTATAAACTTTAAACATTTCTTATGCCTTTGGGTGTTTCTCTTTATGGTTACAGCAAACATGAGGGTCCTTTTTTCTCTTAATGGTGTAAAGTGTGCCCTAATATATGTGACCTAATATGAGCCTATGGAAGCTAACAACGACATGAAGTCACATTAGCAAGTGCTACCTGAGACAACAAGAGCTAATGTTAACATTACAGTTAACATTACTTAATAGGATAACATAAGCAAACAACTACTTGAACTAATGATAAATTATCTATTATTATTATTATTTGTTCATTTGTAAATTATTGATTCTATTGTTTATTTCCAAGACATTATTTGAAAAAAAGATGGGTTTTTTTTGTTTTTTTTTTAGTGAACAGAAATAAAAATAAAACAGATTTCGGATGAGTGCTGCATTTGTCCTGAGGGTGGCATTATAGGAAGAGTCATGTGAGCCATCAGATGCCCTGATACTTGAGCATCAGCTCTGCTGTATTAATGCCTGCATATTCTTTTAAAGTGTGTTTTTAAAAAAAAAAAAAAAAAAAAACAGCTAAGAGAATAATAATATAAAAGAAGATAAAACAAATCTTGATCATTTGTTGCAGCTGCTCTAAACCCAACAAGCATGTTGGAAAGTGACTTTTCACTCTCAGTTTGTGGTTTGATTCTTCCAGTAAGTGCCGCAGATGTGTAAAGCAGGAAATGATGAGCTGTTACGTGTCAGCTGTGGTGATTTCTCAAGAGCTGCTCCTAATTCCCCTCGATTACGGTGTTTCTTGTATTTCTGTCGGGTATTTTACCTCCCTCCCTGAATCTGAACTCACAGCCTCTCACATTCCTTTATTCTTACAGTTCAAAGCCACATCTGTGTCGTAGTGCAGTGCTTCTTGGCCAACAGTTACAGGTCTGGACTGGTGTACAATCAAACACACATGTGTAATCCCCCCCCCCGTTTGGATGACGAGGCTGTAGCCTCACATAGCACACCACTGCATCATCGCTTTCTACCTTCCTGCAGCACCCACACATGTCGCAACAACTCATTTCCTGCAGCATCATCAGTGACCTCAGAATAACTGGAAATAAAGATAAAAACAGAAGTGTCTCTGCTGTAAGGGTGTGAGTGTTTCACAGCCAGACTTTTTTGGTTGTAGCTGAATGGAAAACTCATGACGAAGCAGTTTTACGATACTGATTCGCTCTTAATCTTCCTCAAATCTCGTACAGGCACAACCTGGTTGACAAGAGATTGGCTACATTATTTATTTTAAGTGTATGTGACCACACTAGGAAAGTGCTAAAGTGTACTAAGATGGGCTTAATGGAGCTAAAGTGAGCTATCAAGATCTAATGTGAGCTACTCACAGTTAATATGCGCTAAAGCAGTACCACCCAGATACACGGCTGTGCCAATCATTTTTGCATGTCATTCCCCCACTCTTCTCCCCACCTTCCTGTTTATCTTCACTTATCTATCAATAAAATGCCGAAATGGCCATATATACATCATGAGCTAAAGCAAACTAACTAGTAATAACTAGTCAACTAAGAGTTAACAAGAGCTAACATAAGCTATAGAGAGTTAATATGACCTAAAGTGAGCCAACAAAGACTGGCAAGAGTTCACAAGAGCTCATGTGTCAAAAAAGAGCTAACCATGGGTTACCAGAGCTACCATGAGTTAACATGGGTTAACTTTTTCTCATGTGAATCAGTTAGTTAATATGAGCCATAATCAGAAAATGACACTATTGAGGCTACACTTCTGTAGTGCTTTTCTAGTCATCTGTTGACCACTCAAAGAGCTTTACACTACAATTTTTTTTTTGTCATTTTCACCCATTGACTCCAACTTACACTTCATCTCCACTTCATCTCTCTGCATACTTGTATGGTAACAGTAAGGTTCACTTTGACTTTAACTTGACTTTGACTCTGCACTACTACCTAAATGGCATTTTTTGCTAACCACAGTAACACCCATTCACATACTGATGGCAACTTAGGGTTCAGTATCTTGCCTAAGGACAACAACTGTGATGTGAGCCAACATCTGTCAACAAGAGCTATTGTGTAGCCGTAGCTTCTATGACCTAATATGAGCTATCATCAGCCAACATAAGCCAACATAACATATTACAGAGACAGCAGAGCTCCCTCTCTGACACTCATCCAGTTCCAGAACAGAAGAGTAGTTCAGGAAATCATTCCTGCTTTTTTGCAATGTCTGCCTGTCTGTCTGCCTGTCTATCTATCTATCTATCTATCTATCTATCTATCTATCTATCTATCTATCTATCTATCTATCTATCTATCTATCTATCTATCTATCTATCTATCTATCTATCTATCTATCTATCTATCTATCTACACAAATCTCTTCATTCAAATAACATTTTCCAATGACAACATCTAGGTTGAAATAAGGCTGTGATGATCATCAGGCCAATCCGCATCAGGCTATTGGCTTTTGTGGGAACATTAAAGTTTTCGGTGTGTGAGCAATAAAACATCTTGTTCTTAGCCAAGATATATAAAAAGTATTTACATCATCATTTCAGATGTGCGTTTGTATTTGATGTCCTTAATGATGACACAAGTGCCTCTAAATGTTTCAGCTACAAATCTTACTGACATAAAAAGGGGCAGCTATTCATGGTTGGTTTGGACAAGCAGTGGATTTACATCGTCCAGCTGGAGACACTTTCTCCTCCACCCCCACACCTCTCCTTCTCGAGCTCTCCTGACCCCTCCACAGTGTCAGCACAAAGGAGGGGGGGTTCTCTTATCTCAGACCTGGGCCTGAATTGTAGTGCTTCCCTGGGAAAACTCCACTCCAGTGGGAAAGGACAACAGATCCTTTGTGTTGTTGCTCTCAACCCCCCTGCAGCCCCTTACAACTGCCCCCATCCCTTCATGTCAGGCCTGCAGAGACCACTGCCTTTACTTGAATATCTTCCTCCTCTCCCCTTAACACCCTCCATACTGCATGTGTAGGGGGCGCAGCAGCAAGGTTTTGGCTCCACTGTGCACCTGATGAACAGTATTCTTCCTCTTCATGCTTGAGAAACAAAGGCAGGTCCCACCTGTCCCACTTCACACAATGACTGAATGAAGCCACCTCTTATTCTGGGATTTTTGCCTTGTAATGCTAGCTACCTCACATTTAGCCAAACTCTTAAATCACTCCCACTGCAGTCAAACCAACCAGTTCAATGGTCTGAGTAGAACTCAGGGTGAAAACATCAACCAATGATATGATGTCATCAGTGGTCACCAGTGATTGTCTCCAGGCTGCATCCAGATAAAAAGAAAAGTTAAGGCTTGATGTAAACATTGAAACATCGCATAAGGTTTGAATTTTGTTGTGAGTCATAACCAGTATTAGTGCCTGGTCCCCAGAGGTGATCTATCCCGACAACACCAGTAGGATTTTAGTGAAAAGTAATGATAATAATTAAATTTGTATGTGATAATTAACTTGCTGGTGACCCATGTGGATGATGATAAGGTTTCCTATATTGATCTGAGGTGTGAAAATCTCCTGTTTACATGATTCTATGTGGGTTGAGTCCTAAATCCTGAGTTCTAAAACCTGTATGAATGAAGTCAGTCAGCCAGAACACGAGTGTCGTTGTGGAAACTTATTACAGCAAATGTTGACCACTCTCAGAAAACGACATTGTGCATTGGTGTTAGACATTTTTATTTAATTTCTCCAGTATTTTATTAACACCAAGTGTCCTCCATGGCCTCAGGTCATATTCAGCTTGTACAGAATTTATTCATTTATATTGCTGCCACCTCAGACTCAGAAAGGCTTTTACCCATGTGCCAAGGGTATAGCCGTGAAGGTTAGAGGGTCTGTCCTTGATTACGATAGCATGTTGACAACATGCTATCATCATTTCCATCTTTTGAAAGTGTTTACGAATGACCACTCAGGACACGAGCTAACAGTGATATTGAGTGGCCCAAAGGAACCTAATGTGAGATAAGAGCATACATAAAATAAAATAAGCCAACAACTACTAACAAGACTTAACAAGAGCTATCCTGAGCTGAAGTGGGATCATATGGGGTTTATGGGTTAGGGTTAGGATTTTTGAAAGTCCAGCAGCTGTTCTCCAGCTAGCCGTGGCTCGTCCCATTTCAACTGCAGCTCCACGTCTTGTTCTGCAGGTGGAGACAGTAGTTGTGGTTCTGGTCAGGTGGAAAACTGGGGCCAAGCTCTCTGAGACTGTGACCAGAACCAGGACTCCAGTCTCCAGCTGCAGTTAGCGGGACCTGATCAAGGAATTTCCTTAAGGATCCAAAGTGAGCAGAGGATTTTTTGAGACCAGGATCAGAATCAGAATTTTGCTGCATCTCTGCTTTGTATCAAGATAAAGTGAATACTATATACAATACAAATAACCAAACCTTAGTAAAGAGGGCACATATGTTGATACAGTGCTGAATAACATCTATATTTGTGGTGTAAAATGTTGTTCACAAACTTGAGCCTATGTTTCTCTGGACCTCTGTGACATGGCTGATTTTCTGTAGAACAGCTGATGTCACAAGACCACTGGTGGTTTTTTTTTTTTTTTTTTTTTTCATGTGATGATTGTGTATATATGTATACAGATTCTGTAGACAGATTCTTACAAATAAAGACCACACAAACACAAAACCCAACAACTGGCTGAAAAAGATCACTTTAATTTCATTGTGGTTTCTCATAATTGGATCCTTTCTCAGGGAAAATTGTTATTTCACTGCTTCAGAAATAAAGTCCATGCTGTTAAAAAGCTCTAAACACACTCATGTGCACTCTGTTGTAATTGTATGGAGAACTGAATCACCAGCAGCCAGACACTTACACAACAGCTGATAATCTCATTTGTGTGTTTTTAACAGGCGCATCAAATTGGCAGTTAAACTGATCCACATGTTCTGCTGCCAAAAGGCTGCGGCTGCTTTTCACTGCAGCTCGTCACACCGACGTGATGAAGTCCAGATATGCTCTAGACTTCAAACAAACCAATCAGCCTCACTAAGACAGTTCAGAGCAGAGGTACCCAGGCTTTTCTGTTAGATTCCTGCCAAGTTTCACTATTACCTTCCTGCAGATATATATATATATTCTAAAATTCTAAATCATCTCCTTTTCAATCAAAATCATCTCATTTTCAGAGTTCAGTGACATTTCATCACTGTCATTTTCTAATCCCCCACAGAAGAAAAATCCCTGGTGTCTCTATAAAGCACAGAGAGTTGTGTTGGACTTCAGTTTGTGATGAGAGGAAGATGACTGTGAGTCACAAACAGCAGGAGAACTTCCACCTGATCTTTTTTAATGAAGGAGGTTTCACAATGCAACTTCAAATCACTTTTTTCTGTGGACAAGTCAATGGGACCATCTGTACCACAGAGACAATGGTGATCACAGAAATCATCACAGTTAAAACAAGCTGAAAGATCCTGTTGATTCAGTTCAGGAACTTAAGACGACATTTTCTCATACTCAGACAGACATTTAATCTTAAACTGCTGCTGTAGATCTGAGAATGATTCTGGCCTACACCTCCAAACCACCATAACACTCCTGCATGGAGTCACATCATATACATAGACATAATACTCACCATCAGGTCTGCGAAAGCAGCTTTCACCTTGAAGGGAAAGTGGCATGGTCCATGAAACATGGACTTATTTAGCTGGACCAAAGTGAAGGGTTAAAAAAAACACAACTTCCCCCACTGGTAGGGAGTCAGTGACCTCTGTGACCTTTGAACACAAGATGGAGTTTGGCCTGTTTTCTCCTCCTTGTCAATTAGCTCATGCAGCACAGTGTGTGATATAACAGGCTCAGAGATCAGCTCCTTCTGCTTTTAAAGTACTAACAACAGTCCAGCGCTGTAAAGACTCACTTACTGTCCTGTCTGTTCACATGTGGCTCTTCCTGCTCAAACTAAAACAAAAATGATCCTTAAATAAATAAACAGGAAACATCCTCTGGGGCTGTGATTATATGATCATTACCAAACAAAGATTAAACTTAGTGTTATTCTGTCAGACAAACTGTCCCTTTTCTGTCACAAGAAGCTGCACAGACTCTAAACATTGTGTGTGTGTGTGTGTGTGTGTGTGTGTGTGTGTGTGTGTGTGTGTGTGTGTGTGGCATGTAAATGTGGAGATGGGTAGGTTCTGCCAAATAAGCCCCTGTGGATGTGTTGTTTGGTGGTTGTTGTAGGGGGGATGACATTCCTTCATTTCTAGAACAGCACAGCTGCCTTAGACAGCTGGACAGGAACCAGCTGACCGTTGCCATGTGAACATCTTTCTGCTGCTTTCACCCTGAAACAATCAACGGTGACCGACTCAGTGGCCCTTTAATCCACTTCTCCTCCGAGTCAGAAACTGACCTCAGGTCTTTGTTCAGGCTGTCTGAGCTGTAGCTGTCAGCCACGGTTTGCGTTTTAAACGACCTTGTGCAATTCGCTTTCCAGTGTAACATTGGTTTGTTTTATCTAAAAAACTTATAAGAGTGTCAGGTATATCTGAAGACCGGGCATATAGTGATGTGGCTGATGTTCAAACATGTTGGAAAAATGTTGTCTGTATAAAGTCTGTATAGAAGCAGTTGCGTCTTGGGAAACAACTGATGCTCCAAACAGTTGCAGGATATGTGAAGCAGTGGTGGCACTTCAACTGCCAGAATCACTTCAACTGCCAGATGTACTAAATTAGCAAAAGGAAAGAAGCTTGTTTGGAATAATTTATTGATGCAGTTCTGTCAGAAAGTTTCCTTATTTTTAAGTTGACAAAAACCAAGAGATGCTAATATATGCAAAACAACCAGGCGTTGTGTGAATAGGTGAATGTCAACTGTAGTGTAAAGCATTTTGAGTGGTCACGAGAAGAGTAGACAAGTGTAATATAATTGCAGTTTACAATTTAGTAGAATGGTAAACTGCATTTCAAATTCAAACATGTATTCAAACATGTAAAGATGAGTTTTAGCTCTGTTTACAGTCAGCAGCTGTTGAGGCATCCTTCCTAATATTAACATGATGAACACTGTTGGTGCACTAGTTCAGATGAACCTCAGCTGGCTTCTTTCAATGAAACCAAGGAACAAATCACAACCATCAGCAGGTTTGTGTTTGTGACTTCCTTCTTGTTGCTATGACAACAGTCTGTTTGACAACTTCCTCTTGATGCCTTTATCACACACCACGAGCTTTTCCATCCACAGACAAACAGCTCAGTCCTTCACTCAGACCAAACAAAGGCTGAGTTGTTTCTTCGTCTCGGTAGCTGAGCAGCCAGTTTCCCGCTGATATCATAAACACAGCTCTGCTAAAAGCTGTGAGACGACCGTCGCCTGCTGACGCTGGCAGTTTGTCACACTGGGGCAGGTTTTTTCCCACTTGCTTTTGAAGTCAAAACGCTTGAAAAACAAAAGCTGAAAGCATTTGTGTAAGTTAACTTTGGGGTCAGAGAGGTTATTCTAGGTTATTTTATGAGACAAATGTTGAATTTAGCAGACATCCCAGCCAGGGCTACGGATTGAACTAAGACCAATGAGTACAGAATGAGTACGACACTAGCACCATCAATGTCAGCATTAACATAGTTTTATACTTTACATCTGCAAGATTCAACATTTATGATCTGGAAGTATAACAACACCTTTGAGTCTGGAACACAATAACTGAAGCTAAAGATATGTCATGCTTTCTGAAATGGTCCCAGGACATCAGGACGATGTGTTTAGTTTATGAAGTGGCATCAGCACAATATTTGCTGTATCTGCTGAGACGCTCTGTCTCTCACCACATGACACATTGAAGTGGAAATTTTTTCAGTTCTGTTTTTAGAAAGTTTGTAAATACATAATGAAGATGATGCATCATGTGACTGACCTACACTCTAGTTTCTCAAAAGTTCCTTCCCTTCAGCTGATGGTGACTAATCACACCTAAAAAAAAGGTGATCTGATGAAGTTGAAACACTGAAATAACTAATGTGAACAGTCCAGAGAACAGTTTGTCCTGTGGATACAGAATAAGAACCAACAAAATGTGTATTACCATTCTATGTCTGTTTACAGCACAAACATATGAAGAACACAGCGTTGTTTCTCAGCCAGCTGGTGTCTGTTTCCAAACAGAAAATCAGAGCAGAGCTTTTTTGATGAATTCTTTTTTTGATGAAAACATCCCCATTGATCAGAAACACGTGTGTAATTTGTTTTGTCTAATTCTTTGTTACTGGTCGTAGTACTCGAGTTTATTTACTGTCTTTGATTGGGTTTTGTCACCAGATGTAACTCTGCCATTCCATTTCTAACAAGTCTTCTTCATGTTCACTAATGAAGTTGAGTTCAAAACAGCCGCATGCGTTTGACTGTTTAATAGGTTCCAACTCGTTGTGTTACATAAGGCAAGCGAGGGTAGCAGTGTGCAAATGAGATGGCTCCTTGTTGCTTTGTTAAGTCGATTACAAGCTGCTGACATCTAAGGGATTTTCATGAGAGAGCCAGTCTTTTTGAAGAGCACATGAGAATCTGTTCTGGGGCTTATTAGCCCAGATCATCAATTAGTCCAAACACTTTGTAGTTAATGTACAAACATGGCAGCGGCAGGAACTCAGGAACGTTTGTGCTCATGTTTGCCTCTTGTTTTCTCTCAATCTGCTGAAACATTCAACAGTTAATGTTTAACACTCACACACAAACACAACAGGTTGTTCAAGGCAGTAAAAGTCACTGGGGTTTACTCTGCCAACCTGAGCCCCAGTGAGCTGTGACCTTTGACCTCCCCATCCCCCTCCCCATCAGTCAATAAACTGTAGGCTTTCACAGAGCAACAGGGTTTTACCCCCACAGTGAAAGCTCAGCAAAGCTTTTCTTTACAGATTTGCTGCCAAATGAGCTCTGCCATGGGGCCATGATCATCCAAGATGGCGCCAGGCTTTTATGGAAAAAGCCTAAAGGTTAATAACAAATCTTTTAGAGAGAACTGGTGATAATCCAGCAAATCTGGTCAATAAAAGTCATGCAAAAAGACGTTATGGCTGTTAATTAATTTTCTATTAATCATTTCAAGTCTGTTTAAACCAGATTTTATGATTGTTTACATATTTTCCCCATGTCTGCTCCAGTTTCCTCCCACTGCCAAAAACATGTATGCATATGGGATAAGTGAATTGAACATACTAAATTGCTCATAGGTGTGGATGCAACAGCAAATGGTTGTTTGTCTGTATATGTGTGGCCCTGCAATGAGCTGATGACTGCCCAGGGTGTACCCTGCCTTAGCCCGTAAGCAGCTGGGATAGGCTCCCCCAATCCCAGTGTGCGGGATCAAGGGGTAGAAGATGGATGGAGGGATGGATGAATTTTTCACAATGTAGTCGTGAGAAATTAATGAAAATTTTCACACAGTGAATGAATAGGAAATGGTGAAAAAAATCACAAATTTTCAAGGTTTTTCAAACATCTGCTGCTCAGGCATACTTTCACCTAGAGACATCATTAAAACTTTAAAATGTAGACACAAGTCTGGTGTATTGACATGGCATTCAACTCTTTTGAAATGTTGTATACTTTTTGATCAGTCACAGATCAATAACCATGATCAATTTTGGAGAAATTAAGACTTTATAATGGGTGTGTGTGGGCTGAATGTTCATGCTAGAGTGTGGGCCAGAGTGGAGACAGCTTTCACAAAATGTTCTGAATTTTTTCTTTACACGGTGCTCACAGCCACAAATTTCCCTCTTCACATATGATTTTCTCCAAAGTTGTAGTCACACTTGTCATGTTTCACTCAGTATGTCTACCTAAATTATAGGATTTATGGTTTTTGAAGTAGTGGCCAGTGACAAGTGTAAAGCCCAACTGCCTCCTTCACTCCCATTTTTATCTACAGAGGGATTTTATGAGAAAAGCAGAAATTTCTTTTCTTTCTTTTTTTTTTTTTTTTTTTTAACTCACTGTGTTGTCCACATTTTTGGCACTAGGAACAAAAAAAAAAGAAAATGAAATGAAAGCCTTGTAGCGCTAATGGTGAAAAAAAAAATGTAAGTATCTTCTTTAGTTTTTGAATAAATAGGAGTAATTCAAGAAATTCGCAAAGGCAGATTCTGCTGCTTCTGTGACTGTGACGGCAACACACACACACACGCCTGCCTGTAATCCTCCAATTAAACAAGTCTCTGTGTTTGTGTCCTTATGTAGACTTTGTAAATGCTAATCAAAGGACCTCCCTGGTGGCTGAGTGGTTAGAGCAGATGACTTTGGTGCAAAAATTCATCACAGCGTCATAGTATCATAGTGTCATCATAGCATCATATCATAGACTGCAACATCACACTGCATCGCTCACGATTTCCCGCGGGGGAATTGTCTAGTTTACATTATTATTCAGGAACATACATCTTACAGCCATTCATATGTTCAGTGACATATTGGCCTTTAATGATAGATACATGTGGAGAGACAGGAAACGGGGGAAAGAGTGGGGGAAAGATGCAGGATGTAGCTCAACTCGATCGGAACCAGCAAACAGCTGCATGGCAAATATGCCAACGTGGTGCGCCATAACTATTCAGCTATTCAGGCGCCTATTGGTATGCTGTTTAAAAATATTCCATGAGGTTAGCCAAACATTAAATAATGGAATGGGGAGAAAGGTTCATGACACAAGCTGAAATGTTCCGGTTTATTTAGTTTCTACAGGGGCCTGTCGGCCATCTGCTGTCACAGGTTGTTGTGTGCAAGAATATTGTGACCGCTGAAACAGCAACAGCACCTTGACTAGAACGTCTCCACTCAGCATTTTTCCATGCATCAGACTCTTACAGAATTTGAAGCGTTGCTGTCAGAGACACACAAACAGGAGCACTTCACATTTCACAGACTGAGGAAGAGAAGATGGAATTCCTCCTCACAGGCTCCTTATTCCAGCTAAAGAAATGAAAGTTCATGATTAGCAGTCAGAGTCCACATACATAAGTATTTCACATAAGCGTTAATCCTGCTGTATATCCCTGTAGGTACATTAACAAGCAGATGTTAGCTTTTAGCTCAGAGTATCCCTTCTACATTTTCAGGGTTTTTGTTTTATAGCTTAATGTTTACATTTAATCCATGTATTTTTTATTATTATTATTTTAGTAATACTCAGGAAATGTTAAAAAAACAACAACAGTGATTTCACAGTGTTCAGTGTTTTTTTTTGATTGAGACAAGATGATAATATATTGGTTGTTGTGGCTCCTAAAATGAAAAGGCTTTCTCAAGCTTTCTGTGGAGCAGTTACCTGCTGTTTTAAGCCCACACCTGCAGCAGATAATGCATCAAAGTCAGTTAATAACTGGGGCACAGGACCAGCTGTGCAAAAACCAGCCCATAAACCCATTAGACAGAGGAGAGGCTCTTAAACACAGTGGGTGGTTGTGTCTGTACTTTAAGTATCTTTGTTGTGTCTGTATTTCTGACATATTTCATGATTTAAAGTTAGTTAATCCACTTTCTTTAATCTGGTATGCTTCCTCAAGAAAGTACTACAGATTCTGAAACTGACATTTTCTCAGTTTATCTGGCGTAAACTGAGCACATTATGTGGTTAAGTCATCAGCACTCAAAATATGCAAAAAACATAATTGCATTTCACTGTCTGGTTGTTGTTTTGTACCAACATGATGGATTTAAATGGCTATTATGTTCGAAAGTCTGCGTCAGGATTGAAAACGTTATTATTAAGGCAGATTTAAAGGTGCATGGATCTTCAGAGGTCTGAGCTCTCAGGTTTCTTGTTTCAGCAGCAGTCTTAAAAGCAGTGATTAACTACAAAGCCAGTGAGAGACATCTTACCGCCCTCTTGGATCTGTCACACAGAACAAAACTCAATAAGCTTTCAGAAATGTTGTTTTAACAGCGTGGCTCCATGGGTGCCAGCATCTACTGGTTCATTAAATCAGGCCATCATATAATTAATTGACAAATATTTCAAAAATTAACATTACATTTGTTACAGAAAGACGTCCATGGTCAACAGCAAACAGTAATGATGCTTTAAGTTATGTAAATTTATTTGAAATAAATGAATTTATTTCTTAAATTCATTAATATAATTTTGGTTTAAACCAAACAGTGACAATTCCATCACTCTGTACCTCGTAGTGTTTAATAGCTAAGACAACATGGCTGATAACTGCATCAGTAATGATCTCTATTGGTCTTTACTGTTTGCTCACGTAGTTTCACAATAAATCTGCCACACACCATGGTACTGTTTACTTTTTGTCCCTAGGCATTTTGCTGTTTGTAGGTGCAGAATACAGAAAACACAAGGCTCAACTGGGTTGTATGAGTTTTTTGTGCTGGCAGCTGAATTATGGCAGTTAAGATGCTACTCTGCCATGTGGAATACAGCTGCAACAATTACCACCCACTTGTCACAGTGTCAAAAGCAGAGCTACGAATGGAAATCATTCTTTGTCTATCAGAGCTGGTGTTAAAGACGATGGCTTGTTTTCCACGTAAGTGGAAGAGGTTTAATGACACGTGAATCCTCCTCCCCTGGTCGAGTGGAGTGTTGGGTGGGTCGACAGAGGACCAGGGGTGATGAGGTGGAATGGAGGCTGATGGTGAATTACTCCTTGCGAGAAAGACCAGGGACTGCAAGTCTCGGGAGGCCTTTGACAAAAAGTAAATAGGTAAATAAAATGTATTTATATAGTGTTTTTCACAGACAAAGTCTATAAAAAGAACTAGAAAGAACCAAAGCATACATAAAACATGGACGGATATCAAGCACAATTCCTCATTCCACTGCATGTCCACTTCCAGAGTCAAATCTCCAGTGAATATTCTGCCACTGAGCAAGATCAATGGCGGAGGTTTAACAAGTAGGCTAGAGGCAATACCAGAGTAACTAGGATGGTTAGAAATAGTCTTTAGCTGGTCTTCGGTCTTTAAAAGAGTGTGCTAGGAATGGAGTTAGCATTGGAAGCCTCAGCTCAAGCCAGTGCTCTGCCTCACAATAATCCAACTACACAGTGAACCTTAGCATTGTTTGAATGATACATTTCCAAAGAATAGCAATCACTGGGAAATGTATGGGGTCTTAGGGATCAGTTTGAAAATCAGATTGCACTGAAGCAATGTAGCAAATGTCTTGCTCATCACAGAATGGATCTGGATCAGGAACATGAGAGTCTTGGCCCACAGAATCAGACGCAGCAGCAAACTCAGGTAATTGACAAAATACTTATGTTACCTGGGTTGTGAGATTTTATGAGTTCTCAAACAGGCTTCGGATCATCTGATTGTTCTGACCGAGAAAAAAAACCTTGGCCTGAAACTTCACACTGCATGGAGTCTGCAGGGTCCATTGTGGCCAGTTTGTTCTGTTACGTTTTGCAGAAGAGGACCCCAAAAGCAGATCTCTGGACTCTGTGTGTTAGTGGTCTTTAATATAAGAAAAACTGAACTGCAGTCCAGTCACTGTACTGTTGGAATTAGAGCTTGATCCGCATTGCTGGATATGACATGCTCCTGTGCGGTTCTGTGCTTGCCCTTGGACCTGCTGTGAAATAGCCTTTAAGGTATTTTATAACACAATTAAACTAGTTTTGTTTGACTGCTGTCTACTTAAAGGAACATAGGGAGTTGGAGGTAAAAAATATCAAAACTATTTGATAGGGGGGGTTGCTTTATTGAGATCTGCTACACCTGAAATCTTTAATCAATGTATTATAATCGAGTATAAAAACATGCTCCCTATATCCTTAAATCCCTCACTGAGACCTGTCAGTGGACAGCAGAGCTAGCGAGAGTGGCAAGCAGCATGGACGTGGGAATGTGGGACGTGCTGACAGGACATTGAGCTGCACCTTGTTAGCGTTTGGTCGTACTACATCCAGAGGACTTCTCGCAAGTCATCACGATAACTTGCTGACGGTCAACGCTACAGCTATCTGTGAACTCTGTCATGTCCCAGCTGAAAACATCAACCCACAGGACTTCCTCCTCATCTCTGGAGACTTGCACTATTCTATTCTATTCTATTCTATTGTAACCCAAAACACACAAATAAAGATGTCATAACATGGTGAGTCACAACATTATTGTAGGTAATACTGGCTATTATTAGCTTTTAGCTAATCCACTAATTTGTTTTGATGCATACTAAGATCAACCAGTCTCCAGCTGACTCGACTGAGTGTAATGTGACTGAACATTGTTTTGTTTTCATTAGGACTCTGGTCTTGGAGATACAAAAGCATTAACCAGTGTTTCAGAATCACAGAGTGACATAGATAGATCTAATAGATTGATAGATCTGATCTCAGCAATATAGGGAACCTAAATCACACCCTGGGACCTTGGACTGAAAAAAATTAATGATAGTAAATGGAGAGATATTTATTCAGAGTTATTTTCTGGTCCACTTTGACTTCTACCCTGAATTGCACATATCCTGTATCTTAATTTAAATGATAACTGTTATTGTGAGTCAAGACTATGTTTGTGGTGTAATTGTTGATTTATGTGCTTCTGAAAATACAGAACTGGTTAGTACAAACCAAATAGTTGTGTAGGTGACGTCACATCAGAATTTTTCCTCGACAATCTCTCTCTCAGTGTAGTTGCCACTTTCCACACGGTCAGATTAATAGTAGTTTTCTCTACGTTTAATACTTCTTCCTTCATCCTGGAAGAAGGAGGTGAAGCTCACCAAGGTCACAGCCGTTCTGTCAGAGTTCGATGGTGACTTAAATTTAACGAGACAAGTGTTGTAGTCCACTATGTGGTCTCACACGAAACTTAAACCTTAAAAAGGTATAACATGCTGCCTGCCTGTCACAAAACTACGCTCTCTCTATGTCAAAAAAATATCTTTAAAATTCACAAACATCTCAAAAAACTTTTTTTTTTGAAGGCTCCCAATATGAGCTCCAAAGGATAATTTATCATCCAGCCAAATGCCTAGGTATTTGTAGGAGGTTACTCTTTCTAGTGGGATACCATTTTCTGTTCAAATTGTAAAATCAAAAGGAGAACGTGAAGTGTGTGAAGACCATGGATTTATTTTTTTTTTTAGCATTTTAATGCCAACTTTAATCCTACAAGGGATTTTTGTACCTGATTAAAAGCAGACAGTAGATAGCTCACTGCCTCTTGCAATGATGAGGCAGAGGTTTATAGTATTATGTCATCTACATAAAGATAAACTTTTGTTGGATTTAGATACATAACTAAATCATTCATGGAGAGAATAGGGAATAGTGAAAACAGGGCCCAAAACTGATCCTTGGGGGACACTCATTTTTACTGCTAGTAAGGGTGAGCAGTTGTCTATAGCCACACACAGTTCTACCAAAAGGAGATGATGGTCAATGGTGTCAAATGTGATAATATCAGTTGTAACAGAGTCTGAAACCAGACTGCAAGGGACTTAAAACACAGTTGTAAGCTAGAAATGTTTTAGTTGCTCATTTATAAGGGATTCAAACAGCTTAGCCATGACAGATAATCTGGAGAGGGGACAATAACTGTCTTTGTCACTTTTTAGTAGTGGGAGGAGTAATGCAGATTTCCATGACTTAGGAATGTAACCACTGCATAGACTAAGATTAAAATTGGACATATGGAGTCTGGAATCACTCACTCATGGGAGTGGAGCTGGGCACAGGTGGCAATCCATCACAGGATGAATTGGACATACTGTGGGAGTGGCACTTTCTCCATCTCTTGGATGTGTATCCAGACCCGGCATCTGTTGCTGTGTGGACCTCCATCCTTGAGTCGAGGTCAAGGCCAGGATCAGTGTAAGGAGCTAACCGGTTGGTCAATCAAAGAAAAAAAAAGAGGGAGTGATGGCTTCCTATTCCTACTTACTTCTTCTACACCACAGACACACTGAGACAGCTGTATGGGGTGGACTCGACATTGAGTGAATGCCAATTCTCCAGTAACTCCAGCTGGAAGAGCAAGGCAAGTTCCAAGATTCAGACAAAAGTGAAGTTATCATACTTGGCCCTAAACATCTCAGGATGTCAGGGCGTCTCAAATTAGACAAGTCTTGAGGACAGTGTTTGTCCACTTACATAATATTACGAATATTTGAAGTACAGGATTTGTACTACCAAGTGTACTGATTGTAAGTATTTTGAAGCACTACAAAGTAGGTAATGTACTTACAATTAGTAAGTGCAATTCATCTAGGATGGAATCTGGTAAATAAAATATTAAGTTAAAGTGTAAGACTTTAGACAAACACAGATAAATGCAGGTTTTGTCAGAGTTTCTGTGAAAACCGTGGGATGACAGAAGTAAAAACAGAAGGAGCCAGGGATGCTGAGTGGGAAGTCGTTCAGACAGCAAACACAAAACAGTGGGGCAATGAAAAGTCTGCAGCATTTCCATGTGAAAGACATCTCCACAGGAAGGAGGCAGCCCCCTGTGCCTCTACTGAGAGGCCAGGGCATGTTATGTGGAGCTGGTGGAAGTGGCTGGAGTCTGGGCTTTCCTGAACGCATTTTATGTGATGTCATCATTTTCAATACACTTGACAACAAACCACATTCTTGGAAATACACATGGGGAAAGCAAAATGCACAATGGGCTTCTTTGCTATAGCTACACAGCTAAAGATGTGGTTCTGATTTCAAATCCATTTAAAGTTTCACATCTTCAAGTGGCTGAGGAATTAAACAAGCAAAGCAATACTTAGTCAGTAAACCCCAACAATGATTCAGAGGATTCAGGTTTTAACTTTGGAAAGCTGCTGAGCCACTCGATAAGACTCAGTGGCTAAGAAACATGTTTGAGGAATGTTTCACTGAGTTCACTGACATTGTTTACATTAAAAACCAAAGATATAAACTCTCAATGTTTTTTTATTATTTATTTTATTTTATTATTTCTTGCCTCTATCTGCTTCAGAGGCTGCTCAGATTTTTTACATTGATTTAATTAATTTTTTTACACTGATTCTATTAATGGGTTCTGAGGTATTTATGGGTTAAGGACTGATCTATGAAAGTCTAGACTGCAGCATGTCCTCTTTTATATGTGTATAAGCTCACAGACCAGCCAGCTTAACTTAGCCAAACAGTGTTGGCAAAGTTAGCATGATGCAGACAGGGTTAAAATCTAGTTTTCTTACAGGGGCTGAATTTCTCAAAACGGTTCCCTTCTCTAAAGCAAAATGAGATTAACACCAGTAGAAGGGTTGGATAATAAAGTTTCACACAAGCATGTATCTGGCAAAGTAACAATGTCTAACAGTGCTCTAAAACTATTTCATGTGGTTGTTATCCTGCTTATATTTGTTATCATAGTAATTTTTCACTTTCTGATCACACTCTAAATGATGAAATGGTGTAAAATAGCAGTATTTGTATAATTTTTTTCGTTTCAGTCATTCATTTTACTCAGTTTTGACTGCCTACACAGTCGGGTGTTTTGGGGGAATTCAGATCGATTTGATCAACATTGTACAACATAAAATGTTATATTTGGAAGTGGTTTGATACTTTCACCACCCTTAGAGTACCCTTGGAGTCATTTTTTATGCAACATACTCCATCATTGCCATAGCAGCCCATGCAGATTGGTCAGATGACTGTGAGGACAGTTTGTTCTGCAGCTCTGATTTGAGAAACAAATCTGATTTGCTTGCAGAACGAGTAAAACCTTTATCATGGGGCTCCTGGAAACAAGCAAATGAATTTCACCATAAGCAGAACTGAGCTGCTGTTGATATTTGGACTGGAGACTACACAGACTACAGTCTGATAAAATCTCCAATCTTATAGAGGAGTTAGGCAGATGGTAGCTGAGACAATGGTGGCTTAAGGCCTTTTTATGGCACACAAACTGCAAGTTTCATCAAGATCCAACAAAAATTGACTGAACAAGCAGTGAAAGAAGACCAACATTATGCCAATTCTATCATGAATCCTGTCTTACCATTGTTGTCTTGTTTACAAAACTTAAATCCACAGCAATAAAACCACATTTCATAAACAACTCCATTTCTCAGGGTGCTTTGTGAGCAGTTTCTGGTTAAAAATATCCATTTTCTGCCGAGATGCAGAGATCTGATTGGATGAAGGCAAGTGTCCTCTATTCTGCTTTACATGCATGTCTTGCCTTAGTGATTGGTTAAATTAATGCACAGTAAATGCAGTGACGTCAAAGTGGTTCTACTGGTTCACGGGACTGAAATAAGAGGTCAATTATGTAAATCAGTAAGTGATATTGGTCTATGTATTAGAAGACTGTATTTACTGTATATGCACAAGATGCATTGTGAATGGAATGATAATGGTAATAGAATAATAATGACACCAATAGTAAATAATGATAATATAGTAATAAGATAATATAATAAATGAAGTTGAATAAGTTCTGTTATTTGATAACTAGGACATTTCAAATTTACAGATGTTGACAAACTGTACCACATTACAAAGCACCTGACTATTTCCTCACTAAAACCTCTTTAGTTTTTCTCTGTTTCAGTTTCAGCTGTGATGCAGATATTAGCCTCACCAATGAATGTATTCAAGGTGAGTTGCAACCAAGAGAAAGACAAAGGAGATTCCACAAAAGCTGAGAGAGGAGATTATTTCATCACACCTGAAGGGCCTTGGGTATAAGATGATTTCCAAAAAAATTAACATTCCAAAGGACACCATTGGGAGCATTTTAAGGAAGTTTACATGTGGGTATTCACAGAAACAGATATTTCCCCCTCTTCGTTTCCAATAATATGCTTGTTCACACCAAATAGTTTTCCATAAAGTATTAATTAATACAAATCCACATAAATACGCCGTCAAGAACTGTTATGAGCCAAACCTGTAGGTGGCAGTGTAACAAGAAGCATAAAGCCATGTTAGCCAATCAGAAGCCATGTACAAATGTCGCACACCTTACACTGATGTATGTTGAAAACTTCAAACTCTGTTTTCCCCCGTCAACATGCAGACGCAAAAACCAACCCAACCCAAATCTCCACTTTGGCCGGAGGTTTCAGAAATAATCGTTTTTTAGTGATTTAAACCTCCGCTTTCATGTAAATGAAAGATTTAAATCTGATTGAAAATCTTTGGTGGGATTTAAAGAAGGCAGCTGCAGCCATCAAACATCACTGTGCTAGAGGGTTTTGCATATAAAGAAAGGGCAAAGATGCTGATTGACAGGTGTAAGAAGCTTGTCAGCACTTGTCAGCACCAAGAACATTTGTTAGCCATTACAAAAGTTAAAGGGTGCTCCATATGTGTTAATTAGAGTTATACTTCATATGTGAACTTCAAAGTTAAGTCAACGAATGTTGCAGAATAACTCAAAGATGTAAGAATAAATATTTTTTGTTATTTAATGAGTTTTTTTTTGTCATTTATTGTCATCTTTCACCCCATCAGTATAATGTCAACTCAACAGTATTAATGCGGATTTATTTTTTAGTTTTGACTCTTTCAGCTGCTCTGTGAACACAAATTGTGCCTTTAGTCATTCCTGTAGAAGATGAATGTCGCTGTGGATTCACTGAGCTGTTGTTTGATTATGCACAGCCAGACAGGCCTATTTGTCAACTGGTAAAATGCATAATTCATCTACTCTTTATAAGGAAGAAAGCAAAAAAAATGGATTATCATTTCTATATGTGAGTGTGTGTGTGGTACTGGGGTTGTTGTGGGGGGAGGCGAGTCCATGGTGGTGCCATGATAAATGGATGGTTGGTGGCTGGAGGAGCCAGCAAGTCCCTGAAGGCTTCATCTCCATATACAGGCATGTTTCTGCTCTCAGACTAAACTGCAGCAGCAGCAGAGCGACACATTCATCAGTCTGCCATTGAACACATCACAGCACACTCAACAGAAGCACAATGTGAGGAGATGACCTAGTGTCACCTCACAGCACCACGCACCATACAGCTGAACAGGCAAACTGTTCTTCGCTGATTTTAGCTGCATGTGAGCAGACCCTCCAAGTTCAAGAGCTGCATCACTCGGAGGATCTTGTCGAGGATGTGGTTGTTTGTTTGTCAGCCGGATTAAACAAAAACTACTGAATACATCTAAACGCATTAGCACTAAAGTTGTGGGCAGTGGGGTGGGGCATGACCCAGAGGAAATCCATTAGATTATAAGGGAATCCAGTTACATAAGATCGAATCAAAAATCACTTTCCTTAACATTTTTGAAGCGGCCCATGTAGCCAGCAAACCAGTTGGGCCAGTGGCAGGATATTTGGATGTGATCTGTAGTGGTCACCAGGTTTGGCCCAGGTTTTAGTTGATATTACATCAGGCACCGAGCCCAGAGCAGAGGACTTGGGCCAAATCTGGGACATCACTCAGTCTGTACTTAGGCTGAGTTATATTTACAATGCAAATGTAACTCAGGATAATAATGGTTGTGGACTAACTGATATTTTTCCATATTTTCATCAAAATGTTTAGATCTTGATGTAAAAATTTAGAGGCAGGAAACAGCAGAAGAAGCTGGAGACAATGTGGATCGGATTGAGAGAAATGTTTGGCCATGGGTGTGTTTTGAAACACAGTTGGAACTGAATTCATTATTGTTGCCAGCCATCCGTGTGTTAAACAGTCACACCTGAACCCGACCACCTGCAGATTATCATCATTAATTCCAGCATCAGAGCCCTTGACAATAGGCATTGTTTGTATATACATGCATATATACGTATCTGCATACAAAAAACAACCCCCTCAGATGAACGGGGCTACGCTGCTGTTGTGTGCTGGTGAGAAAACAGTGACACATTCCCACACACAGAACAATAAAGGCATGTCCTATATGTGTGTATGCCAGGGACGGCTGAACAATGCATGGCTTATCAGCCATCTGAACACGCAACAACAGCTGCAGCAGCAAGAAAGAGCTCATCCTCTAGAGACAGCAGCTCTGTGATACACCACCAGCGTCCCGGCCCCCACAAGCCTGTGATAAAGCAGCAACACATCACAAAACAATCAACAAGAGTCTGGAACATGCTGATATCAGGCATCTGCTCCCTGCAGCTCCTATCGTCAACTCTTCACCTGTTAAAGTTTTCACACCTGAAAGTCTGTGACATTGACTGCCGCTCATCTCTGTTGCTTTCTTTCTGACTTTCTTTGACTGTGCATCTCACTGCTTTTTCTTCTGTCCCTTTTCTTATTCTACTGTTTACTGGATGTTGATTTCCTGTGTCATCTTCCTGCAGTTTGTCTGAAAATCTCAGCCACCTAGAAACTGTTTTCAAACTGCAAACTAACTGAACCGTGGTTCAATTTGATCCAAACCGAGACCACCTCATTTGGTCAGACCAAATTTTAGTGCTTTTGTCTGGAACACGGTCCAAGTCTCCCGTCACGGCTGTTTTTTATGGTTCAGACAAAATAAAGAAGGACTAGGAGTGCCTGGACAGCTGAGTGGTTAGGGTGCATCACTTTGGCGTATAAGCCATGTAGCGATTGTCAAGTCGCATCTGTGATGATGATTTCTGCATGTCATTCTCCCACTATTCTCTCCACTTTCTCTCTACCTCAGCAACTTAAAGTATACTTGTTCTCACATCTAGGTTGTATGAGAATGGTGAGAACCAGTGATGTGGTCATTTCAGATGCTTGAATCATGTTTTCAGCTCAGCAGCTCTAATTAACATCTAGTCAAATGTCAACATCAGTCAACTAAATGTGGAGAAAATCAAAACTAATGTAAAATGTTTTATTTGCTGTGATGCATCCAACTAATAAGTTTATCCCTTGAATCAGGACACAGCTACTGTCTCCTAAGTTTTGCCCATCCTGCGCCACTCCCAGCCTTGCAGTTTGTATTTGAAGTGGAGGTTCAGATTTGTTTAAAGACTTTTGTCCTTCTTCTATTTGGAATTAGGGTTAGTAAACCACATCTTTTCTACTATCATGGTGTTTCTACAGTAGCAAGAAACTCCTGATGCTGGTGGATCAATCCAGGATTTAAGATGAAAATATGGTTAATGGTCTGTGATGTCACCAAAGTTAATTTAACATGAACGCCATTTATAACATATTTACTAGGGATGCACCGATTGATTGGCTTGGGGCTTAGAAGTGGCCAGTTTTTTACAAGATCATGACCAGTGACTAGCCAGACAGTCTAAAATATCAACAGGACACTACAGAACGTTTCCAGACCTAACAAGAGTGAGTAACTCACAAGCAAAACATTACCAAAATACATACTACACCTCTTTCTAACTGTGCTAAGATAGACCATGCTGCCAGCTGTTCTCTTCTTCTCTTTTTTTTCTTGTAGTAGTAGTAGTATCATTTGGCTGAAAGACGTATGCTCAGGGACCATCTACAAAGTGCAATACCAAAGGCAAATACTGCGGAAAACGTTTAACGTATGTACCGAATACAAGATGGTATTTTTTCTCTAGAAAAAAGTCTGAAAAATTCAGGTCGTCTTATATTCAGGGTCCAGAGACCCAGGGATCTAAACTAACAGGTGGTGTCAAACGTCTTCTCCCCAAACAAGTCGAGCTTCTTCTTTTTCTCACTCACACACCAGAGACCTGGTGAGATGTGACCATGACAGAGACTCGCTACAAAACAGTGACTCAAACGTTGAGCAAGTTGACAAACAGTAGACAGTGTTTCTCTATTCCTGTCTCTCTACGCTGTGTCTGTCATTAAAGGCAAAAGTAATCAACAAATCAACAAAAGCTATTAGAAGATACACGGTTGTTACTACAGGTCATGTGCTCGTTCACTAATTTTTCCAAAAATGGGTCCTGAAAATTTCTAAGCCTTAAGAATAAATAACAAGCCTGGAAAAGGTTTATAAGAGTGTGGGAAGAGTTTGTAAAGGTTTAAAGAATAAAATAAATATATGATACATCAGTGGTCTCCAGTTGTATATACAGCACTACAATATCTAGATTGGCAAAAATTGCTTTGTCAAAATTTTTATAAAGAAAACAGAAAAATAACCTACAAATACACATTATTATTAGTGTGCCAAATACCAGATTGTTCTATTGCATTATATCCAAATGTATGAGTGAAAATAGTCTTGGTCATGGGTGGATTGGCAATCTGTGCTTTCTGGAAAAGTCCAAAATGGCTGTCCAGTGTACGACCATTGGCTGGCCGAAGTCTCAACAGTCCCGACAGTCCTGACAGTCCCAACAATTTTTTTTATTTATATATTGGTCTGATCGGCCCATAAAACCTGTAGATCAGCGGCCTGATTGACACTGGGCTGGAACTCAGCGCAAGAGTTTGTTTCCTAACCACCGGCCCTTGGCACATGCTCACCCATTCGTATATTCCTGGTCACATCCAACTGCTAACAGACCTCAGGGTCAACCCAGAAGTCACTGCGGGGGTGATATATGTCATCTGGTTTAGGAGCTAAGGATCCTCCAGGAGGAGCTGGACAATCCTTCTAGGCAGATAGACACCTGGACCACCTTAGACCTGACTTGGATAAGTGGCCGAACAGGGATGGATGAATATTGCACCTCTACCAGGAGACAATGACTAAACCTTGGTAAACATGGTAGAGTATTTAGGTGTTTCCTATGAATTGTTTTTTTCTGTTCCAGCTGTGAATTCAACCGGTACATTTGTGCTGCAGGTTGAATTCACAGCTGCCATGTTCAGTTGATAAAAGTTTGGTCTGGTTTGCGAAGACACTAAAACTGTTCCTTCAACATAAACAAGGACAGGTTTCTCAAGAGGCTGTGTATATTTGGAGGCTGTTGGCTTTTATAGGCCACTCACAGAGCTAACTGTGCTTTTCCACGCAAGCGAAAGCAGCTTCAGCATTTTTCAAACTGACAAATAGGTCAGGAGAAGAGAAACTGCAGCTGAAACTCAGAGGACTCCATATCAGGGATAAATGTGTTTGCATAAAATTGAATGAGCACACTGCTCATTAGGTTTGTTCAGGCAGTAGAGTAAACCCAAACTTAAACTGAAGATAAACCCATGATTCTATAACCAGTGTGTCATTGTTGTCTCTTACAAAGCCAACAATGTTTCTGATTTAGAGAAAGAAATGAATGATACCATTTCATAAAAACCCACAGAACAAAGGGTGTAACATCCTGTGGGATGGAGCCTTTTACTTTTAGACTGTCAAGTTGTTTTTCTTGTTCACCTTTCTCTACAAACACTCTGCCCTTCCTTATTAGAAAAGCTTGTTATTTGATGCAACCTCAGAGGGAAACAAGCAGATGCTGCTCAGGGTTTTGAAAGGCTGCCAACTTCATGTTTAAGGTTTTTAAACCTTTTTGTTAGTACTCTCAAAAAGACTGGGTCAGGGTCAGGGTGTTAAAATCTAAAAAAAAAAAAAAAAAAAAAAAAAACAGCAGCTATAGCTAAATCGAATGATTTCCACTCCTTCATGGCCGCCATGTTGGCTGTAAACAAATGTGTTTGAGGTCACTTAACTAGTGCGTCATCACGTTAAACCTGCATCGGTGTAAGAGCTCCTTTTTCATTGGTTTTCAAGTTTTTAAGATCGGGAAGAACAGAGAATAGGCAGGTTGGCCAGACTGACTTGAATATGAAATTTAATGTAGCGTCACAGGCAGCATGAATGGGCCCAGGCTAGGCCAACCAGCAGACAGTGATAACTTTAATGTTCAATCCCTGGTGGCCAATCAGAAGCTAATCAGAGGTTTGAGGACATGTTTATTGTGGAAGGGGTTTTGTAAAGTGTTGACATGTAATCAAACAACTAAAAACCAAAACCAGCTAACTACAACTAGGTTTTTGTTTGGTTGGTTTTATTTTGGCCAACCACAAGCTTAAACTAAAAACCTGAATTAACCAAATATAGATGAAATGGTGCCAAGTCATTTTTGTGCTTCAGTGAAGAACTGCTATGAGGTATATGAGATATACAATAAGTCTAAAAACTGAAAAAGAGACAGAGAATCAAAAAGTGTTTCTACCTCGTCTTTGTTGTAGAAAGGTCGTCCAACCGCATTCAGGAACATGTGAAAAGTGCTAGAAATTCTGAACATCTCCTATTCCTCTTTTAGAAATGTCGCTAGAAAATGGGTGAATTTCAAAAACGGTTGTTTGTGATGTAAAATGTATCTCACTGCCCTCTGATTCACTCTGATTCAATTCCCTCTCCTTCAAAATGTGATTAGCTGTAAAAAGATGGTCTGTCCTTGTTCTGAAGCTGGCAAAGTTACATTCATTTGAGTAACAGTGAAAGCAGCCAATCAGTGTCAAGTGCTTGCATTTCATAATGAGGTTGCTGGTTAAGCCTGAAAAGATAACAAATAAATGAAAACCATGTGTTTAAAATCCCCACTGTAAATCCCCACTGAGAGGTTTTTATGAAGCTTCTTAGACATTACACATCCAACCAACATTTTATCGTGTATATGTCACATCACAAAACAAGGAAAACCCCGTTCAACCATTCTGTCACCTTTAAATCACTGACGCTGGATGCTGTTGCCATAGTGACTGTTGTCTTGATGTGACACCACTGTTTCTGTTTTGTTTATTCTATAAGCCTGTCATCAGTACAGCTTCAATATTTGTATATTAAAAGCAACTTTAGGCTATACATTATGTTTTAGATCTTATATTGTGCCATTAGTCCTCATAGCTGTGTGAGGTCTGTAGTTTCAGCTGTTACCAGGCAACATAACAACATTTATTCTGATCCTGGAGTTTTTAATAAATATTCACACTTTAATGGGTGATTGGCCCTGAGATGATATAAAACAACCATGCTAGCAGCTCTGAGAGGTTCTGTGCTGACCTGTCCATTCAATTCCTTCAGGGGTTTTTGAAGGGGGAAACAAACACATTAACTGACTGTGGATGCAGACGTCATGTTTCAGTCCATTTTGTGATATCTCATGAACACCATGAGGGAATTTCTTCAAATTTGGTACAATCTTTCACTTCAATTCAGTGATGAAGTGTTAAGAATTTGGCAATCACAGGTTTAAGGTCAAGGCCACTGTGACCTCACAAACATTTCAAACGTCCACACAGTTGAACAGAACAGACGGAACAGACAACCATGGCCATGAACAGACGAGGGTTTTTCCTGAATGAGTCAACCTACAGTTATAACTTATTTCAGTAAAACTAAAAAAAAGATATTTGGTGGTGTCAAAGATGGACAAGACTAGAATTTGTCTAGAAGTGTAGAATTTGGTTTTTGTTGCATCTTTAAAATATATAAAGGTGAATATTCAGTGAATATTCACATTTGATTGTCCACTAACAGTCTCAGCTCCTGGACCGAATCGCACAAACACAGCAGTGTTCAGTGAGTGAAATGTGAGATATTTAATGAGGAAAACAGAAGAGTCTTCTTAAATCAGTGAACACTGAGGGTAATTTGACATTTTAGAAAGAGGTTTTCTCAATTTCCTGCTGAATGTGACAGGAGACTGACTTTTAAAGCTGAGCTTGTGTTAAAGGTCTGGAGGTCACAGGAGCTGATGGAACACGTTGAGCTACTCACATGACAGAAATGTACATCAGCATCAATGATGACGACTGGTTCAGGTAAAAACAACAACATCTCAAAGTGAAACACACACACAAGTTTATGTCCTGTTTTTAAAAGTTCATGTGAGGGTAAAATGTGCCCTGTGACATTTTATTCATGAGTAGAAAAAGATTTTTTACTTTGATCTCCACATTGTTGTCCAGCACGGGGCCTGTCCTGTCATACAGTCGACATGCTGGGGTTTTAAAGAGCTGATGAAATGAAACCATGTGTAACGTGACGAAAGGCAGTGAGAGGCCCAGGTGCAAATGAAACGACTTCTGATGTGTTTTTCGTAAAATCTTAATTTGATAAGAATTACAGCTGTCAGACACACGTGGTACAGTAACAAGTCAAATACTCTTCTCTTGAAATGTGTTTATAGCATAAAGTAAAATAGAAACGCTCCTGTAAAACAGAAGAAAGCTCAAACTGGACTAAAATTAAACATCAAGAAAAGAAACATTATGACAATGCATAGTTTTAAAAAATGTAAGTTTCAGATGATAAACTACTGTGTTTTCACTACTCTCTGAATCAAACCAACTGTTCTGTGATCTGTGATCCTGCAGCTTTCAGACTGAACTGGACCAGACATCGGGCCTTTTCCTGTCTGCTCTTTCGTCAGAACAACAGCAGACTGGCTGTAATCGGAGCGAGCAGCTGCAGCTCAGAGCAGGACTGTGACTCGCTGCTGGTCCAGTTCGAGCTGGAAAACGCAGCTCCGCAATGCAGATCCATAAATTTCCCCAAATGAGCTCCGTCTTCACTGCAGCAGGAAGACACCTCAGTAATGAGCTCTGTGACCTTTGACTTCATCACATTATCATCATCTCTACTTCACCACAAGTAAATAAAGACCAGTCACTTCAAATCTCAGATTTGATCTTTTTTAATATTCAAAAATACTTCGGTTCTGCCTTTATGTCTGAGCAGAAACCTGTTCCTCTGTTCAGTGTGGTTCTCGGTTTGTGTTCATAGGAAATGAAAGTGCAAACATGTGGCGGACGCTCAGCCTCGTCCAGCTCACTGAGGGAAAGGCTACTTCAATGCTCCACAACAGTCTGCACAAGGAGTGACCAGAGCCACGTGCAAATCACAAACACTCCAACAGGCCAGCCTGTTCCTCCTCCTGACGAAGAGTTACTTCAAGTTTTTTTGGTTTGTAGTTTTACTCCTGCAGCCTGCTGAGTCTGCAGGTCTTCACAGCATCAAAGCTTCATCCAGACCCAGACCCAGGTCCTGTTACCGCTTCTTCTTCTGCTTTAAGGATTTCCTCCTCTTCACGATCATCTCATACAGCTTGTCCATACCCTCGTGCAGCCCCTCGCCGATAATGGCACAGGCAGGCTGGATGTGGTAGGTGGTGGAGGGTGTGAGTTCTTGCAGGGCCAGCTGCTTCTCAATGTCCGCCACCGGAAGCGATTTAGGCAAGTCCTGCTTGTTGGCAATGACCAGCAATGGCGTTCCCTGGTTCTCTGCAAACTTGGTGACTTTGTGCAGTTCTGTTTTGGCCTCCTCCAGCCGGTCCACGTCCACCGAGTCCACCACGTAGATGATCCCGTCCGTGCAGCGGCTATAGGACTTCCACAGGGGCCGCAGCTTCTCCTGGCCCCCGACGTCCCAGAAATGACAGCTGATGCCTTTAGCGGTGCCGTTACTCAGCCGGATCTTCTCCGTGTTGAAGCCGATCGTTGGCACCGTGTTGACGAACTCGTTGAATTTGAGTCTATAGAGGACGGTGGTCTTCCCTGCTGAGTCCAGCCCCAGCATGACGATGTGCAGGGACTGGAAGGCGGAGATGTTAGAGAAGCTGTTCCCCATGGCAGCCTCTTTATTTGTCTGCAGCTGCTGGAGGCGTTTTATCCAGTAATCCAGAGGTTGAACAAAGAACTCCAAAGCGTGGCAGTAAATCCTGCTCTGCGGCCGTGGGATTCCTCCGGTCGGGGTGGAGCTGTTCGCAGGCCCCGGTGCGCTCAGTGGTGGCGGCGGCTGGGGACGCGGAGCGCCTCGGCAGGACGCGGCGCACCGAGCATTAGTATTCTCCTCCTCACACAGACACAGAGGACACACACCGTCACTGCCTCCGTCCCTGGGCGTCTTCTGCGGTCCGCAACACACAGGACCAAGGACAGACACCTGGCAGGACCCGGACTGCGTCCTGGTCCTGCGGTCCGAACCGAAATAATCAAATCAAATCGAACCAAATAAAATCCAGGGCAGAAGGGAATCCACGGCGGCTCCGCTTGGTGTGTCGGTGTGTCTCCGCTGTGGCTGCTCCCGTTGTTGTGACGAGCTGAGGAAACAAGAACCGCAAAACAAGAGGCGACGCTCCGCCCCGCGGGACCTGCGCCAATGGAGGCTGCGCGCATCCAAACGAGCTGCTGAGAACGTGCACGCGCATACACGCACGCTCCAGCTGCAGTGTGTGTGTGTGTGTGCGCGCGCGCGCGTTTGTTTAGTCCATCTCATCTGATATACAGATATTTAATGCTAAGATGAGGAAATAAAAATAAAAAATCTTCCAACAGAGAGTAACAGTGAATCACAGGCTGCTGCGCCACCGCCTGGTACATTTTTAATAAAGATCACAGGATTCAGTTATTTAAAACTGGCAGTTTTTATCAGTTGGTTTGGTGCATTTCTCAGATTAGAATAGTATTTCCATCTATTGTTAACATTCTAAACCATTAAAGTTTAGTCCTTAACTGTGCACAATAGGAGGTACAATAGAAAAAACAGTAAATGACAGAACTGCTGCAGTAAAATCTCTCTTGCTGACAATGAACTTGTATTTAGAGTTTTAAAAATGGGACAACAGACTGGACAAACACATGATAGTGATTGAAAAAAGACTGCATTAGAAAATCGTTTCAGTAAATATGTCATCTGACAACACGACCGAGTCGTCTGACTACCTTGTTCACACACAACTGCGTAATGACTTGACATTCTGACTGTATTGACAGTTTAATTGACAGTTTCATTGACATAAATACTTATTGGGGTATTCCAAAAAGTGGGTTTACTGGTTTAACTGGGTATGTTAACCCAGAGTGAGCAGTAAACCTGGGTTTTCAGTTCCAAAATAGGCAGGCTAAGTAGGTCACCATGGTAACAAATGCTCTAAAACAAAACCTGGCAGGGGGTAGGTTATGTTCAGGTTATGGGGTTATGTTCAAGTATTTTCGTGCACGATTAGCAGATATTGCAGATGGCTCATCTACGGCTGTTCATCAATGTCCTGTATTCATAAGAACAGCAATATTGACTGTGGGCTTAAGTAATATTACACTGACTATAAAATAACGACTTACAGCAGCAGGACAGCATCATGTGTGGCCGGTGGCTGCTCTACCATCAGCATCACTCCACCTTCAACAGATAAGTTGATTAACTGATCTTTTTCACATGTATAAGTACATAAGAATGAGGGTTTTTCTACACAACGGTTTTATTTAATAATTACATTGTAAACACATTTACACACCCACATTCAATAGCAGGCAATGGAAAACAGAAATATAGGTTACACTGGATATGCATATTGAGGAATAAATGAATGGCAGGCTATTAGGCATAATGAGGAAAAATACATTGCACGTGTGCATTGGGCTCCTCCTGGGATGTTGATAGCTCCGATGATGTTCCCCCAGGAATTCCCTCCATCGTTGGACGGCTACGATTAATGCTTATTGCCAGCTCCTCTACAGTGGTGAGAGGACTCCGCTGGCCTCGAATATATACATATATGTGTGAGTATGTGTGTGTGGCAGATGCGTTAGTGTTACTTTCTTTCCTTTTTTTGTTATTACAATATAAGCCTTAAGAAGAACTTGCTGCTCCTCTGAGAAGTACGGTGCTTGCAGTTTAGTCATTTTCACTCATGTCACTCATTTTGACTTTCAGTTGATGATGGCTCTATAAGTTCACCATGAATGCGCACAACTCTCAGTTAACCAATATGGAGCTGCCTGAGCTAATTCATAAGCGGTGT
The DNA here is from genome assembly GCA_016801845.1 of Polydactylus sextarius. NCBI lineage: Eukaryota > Metazoa > Chordata > Actinopteri > Polynemidae > Polydactylus > Polydactylus sextarius. Next base: position 24,722,114 of record CM028912.1, on the reverse strand, counting down.
TTTGGTTATGATGGCTTGAGTTTAGTCATCATGGGTTCAGTGAACCTCAAGTTCAGACTTCATCTCAGTGTTTGTCAAACCTCCTTTTTGAAATACCCCATTACTTTTGCAGGTAATTCACTATGTGGTGCAGTTTGAACTGCTTGTTTTGAGAAATGCACTAACTGATGTGCAAATGGTGATGATGATTTAAGAAATGCAACAAAGTAGCTTAGAAAAACTGTATAATCTGCAGAGGAATACGGAACGCTTACAACAATAATGATAAAAATAATAACAAACTTGGCTATTAATTCTGATTTTGAAAAGTAATAAAGTAGCAACATGCAGTTCAAGCTTTAAAATGTTCCTTTGTAAATGAATCTGAGAAGCTGTCAGAAGGTTCATGTGAGGAAAAAAAGAAAAAAGAAAACTTTTGCTGTCAGATGTTTGCAGGTTGCCAAACATTATGAGACGAGCTTGAAAACTACAGATTGAAAAAAAACAATCATCTCATATGTGTCATTTGATCTGTGATGTAGTTACTGTTCTGTTGTTGTCTTTATGAGGTCTGCTAAACAGCACATGAGCAAATCTTATGCCTTTCGCCAGCTCTGTGTTCACACACAAGGTTTTATCACCACCCAGTGGTCAACATGCACAATCACACCAGTGTTTTAGTCTTGAGAGCTTTAGTGCTTCCTTATCTCCTGTCCTTCAGCACACACTAGGCCCTCCTGTACAAAAGGACGGGACATTTTATTGTCCCACAATCCCCTGCAGCAGCAAAATTTACAGACCCTCATCAATAGTCAGCCAGTCCATTAGGTCAGGATTTTGTCTGGTGTGACAACAATTTAACATTTTAACAAAGATCAAACTTCCTCTAACCTGAACATCCACTGGACATTCACCTGATCCACCTCCAATCTGCAACTGAGGTTTTAAAAGTCATCACCTCATGAACAGTGTGTAGTAATGTACTGAATTGAAACAAACTCAGCAGATGAATGGGTCCTAGGCTAGGGAAGAGACATCGGTAGTAAATAGTTAAATAGTAAATGTTGGCTTGTTAAGTCTTGACAGATGCCTGTGCTCTGTATCTTGTCATGTAGTCATGTTTACAGTAGGGCTGTCAGCGTTGACGTGTTAATCTATGCGATTTATATGACCGAGATAAACGCGTTAAAATAATTAAACACAAATTTGTTTACTTCTGGTGTGCTGACCTCTGACATGAAAGCTGCAGTTATCCACACGAAACTGTCACTGACCTGCAGTCAGTCAGAGAGGAGAGATGGAGAGACGGTAGCTGAAGATGGAGAGAAAAATCCCTCACTCTCATTCCCTGATACAAATTTCTTCAGGCAGTGTTTCTGTTACATTGACGAGACTGTGTCGCTCAGTCATAGTCTAGTTTGCCTCGTCACAGTTTCAAATTAGGCCGGTAAAATTGTCCTCCACGTGTTGTGGCACCTAGTAGCTGTATGCTAATGTAATGCTAATGCTTATCTGATGATGCATGCTTGCAGTTAGTGACTCTAATTGTTAGATAAATGAAGTAGTAAATAGTGCTATATTTTGACATATAAGCCTTGGGGTTCAGTTCATCAGGTTGGGACAGGATTTCATCAGACCAAGACCTTTTGTTCATAGTGAGGGGAGGGTGGATTGGACCAGGTCTGACAGTGAAGAGGAAGCTCAACTGGAATGTGAAGCTAATGAATTACAAGTGATGGGATGAAGAGTGAGGTTCAGCATCCTGGTGTTCCTAGGAATCCTCAGGGTCCTAGACCCAGAACACACCACAAAGATTTTATGTCATCTACAGTGAAAAAAATGAGAATAGGGTTAATTAATCTTAACTAAATAAATAGTAGTAACCTATACTTAATAAAATTGAAGGGTAGTTTGGAATCACATTAAGCTGAATTTAACCTATCTGCATTATTTATTAATTGGTTTTTACTCAGTTTTGTAATAAAATCATTGGATCATTAAGTGAAATTTACTTGCATTTTATCAACACAAGATGCTGAAAATTTAGATTTTTGGGTTTTAATCTCAGTTCTGCTCTGAACATTTTGCGCCACAGTGACACATGGTTAGTTTTGAGCCTTTGCTAAATACTTGAGTTTCAGCGTTGTAGATAACTAATCAGGCTGCTGTTCAGAAAATATATTTAACCATTGTCATGTGTCATGTCCTTGTACATTGTGATTCCACTATGTACACCAGGGAGGCTGACATGCTTTGAGGAATTTGAATTTGTTCTAATGACTGGTGTGATTGTTCAGGTGAGTCCAATTATATTAAGTAGTGAAGATGTAAGGTAAAGAAGTAAGGTAAATTTGAGAGATAGCAAATATTTGCTGTTTATGTAGCTTGTGTAGCTTGTGTAGTGTGTGAATTTTGCCCTTAAAAATGTTGAATAAACATGTTTAGATAAAGTTGTACAACTAAATGTTGTTTACTGATGATTTGTTAGTTGAATTTAAGTAAACTGGGGAATCAAGACGGCATGAGCTTGTAGCGCCTAGGACTCATAGGTATTGTTTAGTTAGAAACTAAACTAACTAACAACAACTAACAACAAAGTGACACATAATATTATTGATCACATATGAAGTTATGGGATTCCAATTAAACTGTAAGTTAAAATAATTAATTTGAGTACATATACATAAGAACAGCAGTATAAATGTGTTGAATCAAGCAGCAGTGTGCTAAAATATGAGTTCATAGAGTTTAGAGTTTATATCAATTTCACCCATATAATTTGGTAACAAAACTCAGTTTTACTCAGATATTCAATGAATGTAAATCAGTTTCCTTCAGGTATTTTTTTTTTCCATTTCCTCACCTTTTTTGTTTAAATTTAATATAAACTATAAAATGACTTTGGTAGAAGTTCAAATCAGCAACTAGAATGATTTTCTAGTATTTACTGTACTTAAATATGACAAGTAATTCATAATAAACGTATTTAAGTGTAGAAAGTAAAAGTAGCAGTACATGTGAATTAAACCAGAAGAATATTATGAAGTTTATCCAGCACTTTAAAACATGGAGCCTACAACAATCTGCTTGATATTGATCGATATGTGCTTGATCAACCCTCAAACATGGTGTTGATAGTCTAAACAGTCACACGTAGACTTAGAGTGAACTGGAGCACTGGAGAAAACATCACATTTACTTTTATCACTCAACACTGATCAAAGTAAAAGTATGTGATTAAGTAAAGAAATGTAATGAAGTGAAAGTGAAAGTTGACAGAAAATAACTCAAGTAAAGTACAGATCCTCCCAAAACATACTAAGGTACAGTAATGAAGTATTATTACTTTGTTGCTATACAACACTGGATCTGACTGTACTGGTGCTGTACTACTTTTATCCAGTAGATGAAGACAAACAACAGCAAACAGGCATGTTTACAATGCAGAGAACTTAGTTGAGTGTGATGATGCAACTGTGGTAATGGAGTACACACACACACATACACATACACACACACATGCACGCATGCACACATATACAGTCCTCTTTAGTTTCTCCCTAATCACTGTTCCAGAGTGGATTTTCCTGAGTCCTAGTCAACCTGAGACCGTTTCTCTGCTGCTGAGTCACACAACTTAAAACTCAATTTTCTCTTAGATAAAAAAAGGTTCAAGGTGTGTTTTGCAGAAGCATCCTTTCTTTAATCTGCAGACAGGGGGTACTTTGCACCTGTATGGACTTGAGTTCCGTCAGCACTGCGCTGTGTTGTGTTCCTGCAGATTGTTCACATCACATCTGTACAAATTCATGTATATATTAGCCATAAATTTAGCTGTAAATAAAGCTGTAGCAGGATGGTGAATGCTACATGATTTGCTCTTGTTCCCAGGTTCACAAGTGAGGAAAGTGGTGTCAGATCAGATCTGGGATGTATGATGTTCAGGATATGCAGGATATAGTACAACTGGTATCATATCCCAATATTCTAATCACTCTGAAGTCTTTCAGGCTTTAAGAGACTTGAACTGAGGCAGCAGTAGCAGCCATGAAAAGATGACTGATGTAACTGGAGTGTTCAGCTGTGAAATCGTCTTAAATGAGCTTGTGGATCAGAGCTCAGTCAAAACATGAAAAAGATCAGGGGACGTTGCCGTTATCTCATCTGTTTCCAGGACAGGAAGTGTCACCAGCCTTCCTCTAACTTTATCTGATAGTCATGTCAGATCCAGCTAATCTCAGTGAGAAACTGCTTAACAAAAACCACTGCAGGGGAGTTTTTATTGTCTTAATAACTGGAACAGACAGAGGTTTGAAAGGTTTACTGGAGGATAAGGCATTTGATACAGGATCAGGTGCACAACAAGCCAAGGTCTTATACCAAGTTGATGCCTGATCAGCTGATCATAATCACAAGCTTTGTTCTCCAGTGTCACCTCCACATCTGTCCCACCGTTACCACTGGCAAGTAGGCACCAGAGTTACTCAACAATACGCAGTACCTGTCACCTCACACTACACAAAATCTCTGAGGCTAAATCCACATGACAACGATAGTGGTATTTTTCTTCTGCAGATTCAAAAAGCTTTGTGTCCATACATGTATCATTTCAGGAAATGTCTGTGTCTAGATGGAAATGGGAAACTGGGTTAGAACAGAGTAAAACGTATGCTACACCTATAGGTGGTGCTGTAAGCAAATACTGACAGTATACTACTTCTTCTTCACTGACTACAAACATAAGACAACACAAGAAGAAGTTTATTTTTCTATTTATTAATTGTTTGTGTGTCTCTGCTGGTCATCTCGTAGTTGATGCAGGATTACAAGGTTTTGTTGCAATAGTGCTAATAAACTTAAAAGCGGCTGCAGCACAAACAGCTCTGTAATCCATGGTTGTTGTCACCTTTGGGTTCTTCCTAATACTTCTTCAGAGGCCTGTACTACGAAGCAGGATTTATTCTTATCGTGGTAACTTCAGGTTTAACTCTGGGTTTTCCGTCCTACAAAGGTGGTTCACTTCTTACCGGGGTACGTCTCCATGGTAACTTGCTGAACTTATGCTTACACTGAAACTGTACTTGGACTCAAAAGGTATATAAAAGTACGCCTTCTTACCACTTTGAATTATATTCTTGTATTTAGTTTTTATTGTTTTGTGCCACTAGGGTTGCAGCTGAACATGAAGGTTGAAGTTGTATCAGCCTATTCACTGTAAGAACAGCCTAGATTTCAGCAGTTCATTAATTGATTTTAATTTACATTATTTAATTACAGTCACATCTACTTGTGCTCTGTGGGGCTGTGAAACCATAAGAACTTTATGTTTACACAATCGGTGATCTTTTACCAGTTGTCTTTCTGGTTTTTAGAAGCTGCCACCGTGTTGATTTTTCCCTGGATTATTATTGGCCGGTATTCCTCATATTTTTCTAAAATCATTGTCTGCTCTTCAGCTGTAAAGTCACCGCTCTGCTACTCTTTTATGTGAACGAACTCATATCTAGATTGGAAAAACCTGGGTTGGCTAACTAAGTTGATAACCAGCTTCGTAGGACCACTTAGCCAGACTGAGATTGTTAGAGTTAGTGAAGCCAGATAACTGAAAGAGATCCTGGGTCTGTTGAACTCACTTTGTAGTACAGGACTCTGGTCTCTGGTCTGTGACATTGTTGTTTCCAAAGGTCCTCTTTCTGTATATTTCTGTATATTTTGTGTAACAGTAACACTTAAAGGTGCACTATGCAAGTCTGGTCCCCTTTTTCTCTACAGAGCTCCCCCATAGTCGCAGAGTAATATTACATGATATGTTACATGATATGTAAGAAAATGTTTAATTCAACAGAAACAGAGGTGTTAAACGCCCTGTTGCATGACACTTCACATCTGCACAATTGAATCTTTCCTATGATGAATCTAGTGATGGATATTTGTTTATTCATCAAAGGTGATTTAATGCCGCTCTGGCCCACGTTGTTTAGGCACGAAACCATTGTGCCACTGAACACACCCTTGGTATCGAGAACCTTCAAGAATGAATAGTCATATTGGTCTGCCTGTAATTTTAATGAATGTTTTTTTCTGGTTGTAGACATTAACACAAGGAAGGAATTTGTTTTTAGATGTTTAGTGATCCACCTTAGTGAATCTGTTCACCACCTCATCAAGGAAAATCAGGTGTAATCAAGTGCAGTGCAGTGCAGAACAAGCAAGGGTGTCTCTAACTGGTGGTGGAAAGAGTACTGACAATCTGTACTTCAGTAGAAGTATTGTTACATGACTGGAATATCACTCAAGTACAAGTACAAGTACTGGTGTAAAATATACTCAAGTAAAAGTATAAAGTATTCTTAACAGTATTCTTATTCTGAACAACTACTCAGAATAGTGTTAGTTAACTACTAGCACTAGAGGTAAGACTAACTGCAAGAGTTAGTGTTACTTTTCAAACTGATGTATAATTTATTCTTGACAGACTTTTCTCTGAACAATTATATGATTATATGGCAAAGCATCTTTTCTGTTAAATCCATTCAAATATTATGAAATTCTCAAAAACTGTCAACAAGTTTGTCAACAGTTGCTTGTGGAACTCATTTAGTTGCAGTTGCCAACATCACATCCAGTACCTTTAACCTTGTTTATTGTTGAGAGCTTGTCTGGTGTGGTGGTCTTAGTATAGTTCTGAAATCATATAGCTTTTTTTTTTCCATCTCTGCTTCATTGGCCTGTATTCAATCTATTGATAACCTTACTGGCTGTAACAAATAGAGCTTAGTGTGAGTTCTGACAGGAAGTCAAACACTCAGCTAACAGTTCAGCTAATTATTCACCAACATTTGATTGACAGAGCCCAGTAGAGCTCCTCATTTAAACCATCTAAACCTGGCTGTTCTTGTTACCACTTGCCTCGCTGCTCATTGTGCCAATGTTGATGGGGATCCGTGGTGGATCAACTCAGCAGCCCACTGGATCCAATGTAGTCTCTGCTGAGGAGACTGCCTTCTAGCTTGAGGCAGCGTTCATCTGAGTGCATGCTGATGTACTGTCGGCGGATGTCTTCGGCTCCTCTGCCCCTGGGAACGCACCAGGGTTTTTCCTCTCCACTGTCACCAAGTGCTTTCTCACTGTGGGTTTGGGTTTCTTTACTGTGAAGTGCCTTGAAGTAATTGTTTTAATTTATCTCCGGTGCTATACATTGAACTTCACTTGACTTTAGCTTTGTCACATTTAAATCCTACAGTAGGTGGCAACATGGAGAGAGATTGACTCGTATAGTTTATATGTACGTCAAGGAGCTAGCCATGTCTCACTGCTGTTCTATTGTGAAATGCATATAGACTGGTAGTGCCAATAGGGTCGTTCCTACTGTTCGGTGCCATTTGAGTCCCTGTTACAAAATAGGTCTAAGTCTGCCTTACATCATTAAACATCAAAATTAGCATTAAACATCTGTATCATCTGCCATTGTCATGTCATTATGTGTCTTGTCATATTCTCGTTTTGTCCCCTGCACTCACACAGCTCCCTCTGTATTCCACGGCTGTTCCACGAAGCCCATGCTGTATGTATTGTAGTGCTGAACATTCCCCCAGGAGCTATATGCCCTGAACACTGTGTCTTCCATTGTGTGATGTATTGTTTAATCACTGCTCAGCAGGATTTCATTCTTCCTGCTTTGTGACTGATCTGAGACCATTAGTTAGTTTTGAGCACAGTTAAAAGTGTTTTGAGGTGATTGTTCAGTTTTGTAACAAGATTCACGTGTTTCGAGAATGTAGTTTGAAAATAGGTTTTGTGTTCACAAAAGGTGGATAGTTTTAAAATGTGTTTTAGCAATTTATTTTGAAAAAATGTAATAAAAAGGCTCTTTACACCATCATCACTGTCAGGACACCACATCAGTGGAGTCTATAAATCCCAGAGGACAAGTCCAGGACTGAAATTCTGTTCCACTGTTTATCAGCACACTGATAAACACTTCTGTAAATGTGCCAGTGCCTAATTTTCAACTGTGGTAAAAGTAGAAGTGTCTCACCTGGTTGTATTACTACCTGTGAAACATTGCCAATAATTGTCTCTTCTGTTTTGTTTGCATTGGCAGACACACTACTTGTGTGGCTTTAACCAGTATTGAAAGCAGTGTTTACAAGAATTTATCACATCAGTGAGGGGAAATGCCAAAACAGAGTGATTGTGTGCAGGTAGCGGATCTTCCGAGAACCATTAGCACTTTCTGTTAGATACAAACAAAAAATGTTGATTGAAAAATTAATTAATGAAAGTCTGGAGGTGATAAGCTGTGTCCCGTACACTTACTGTTGTGAGAAGGTACACAGGTGAATTCACCTGAATTATTAGAACAAACTGAAACAACTACTATGATAATGTCAACTTGCTAAAATGCTTGTATTCAGCTGGTATAATGCTGATTGCATTCACCCGCTGTAGGTTAGTGTCTAACCATGCCAGCAGTCTATAATAATCAGTAAACACACACAACATGGCCGAATCCAAGGGCTGCATTCTACCAAGGTCTGGGAGACATAGACTGCTCTCTGTGGTCAAACCAGTGGTCCTTAAATGAGACAGTCTGGCCTGCAGAGAATTTACTATTTACGTCTTTAGTATATTTATGTCTCTAGCTTATTTATATTGCATGCCACTCCTGATACCACACTACAACAATAGCACCTAAACATCATTACAAAAAAGAATTCAGCTACATTTTATGTATATAAATGTTCTCCTCACTGCTCCTACTGCTGAGGTCATGTGACCTTTACTTTTAACTGCACGTCCTCGTCACAAATGTCTCTTGTGCTGCATTGAATCTTGGGATATGTTGGGATATGTTTGACTGTGAAGGATCCAACCGTTCACAGCATGGGAATAGAAGCTGCATTTGTCAATCACATTTGAAAATGAACTTCAAAATAAACCCAAACTGAGACACAGCTTTACAAGCAGATTTGAGGTTCTTGCTGGTCACTCCAAAGCTCCCCAGACAGAAACACAGTCGTCTCTATTGTATCAGATTTTGTGTCTGTAAGTAGCAGTTTTCAATAAAAATGTAAACTTTTTTTAAACAACCTCAACCTCTCAAAATGAGATTTTCCATGCAGTTTTACTCCTGTCTTTATTGTGAGGACTGATTTACAGAATTTTCTATGATAACAGCTGTAAAGGAGTGACAGAAATTGTTGGAATGAAACTGGAGGGAAATATTTCAGCCATAGTGAAAAATAAAATGAAGAGACATGAAGCCTCTGATGTGTTTGTCGTTGAGAAATGTTATTGCTGTTTGCTGTGTCATTGTATTGATGTTGTTGTTGTTGCTGTTTTCCTCAGCTCTCTCATTCTTTCGCTTCCCTCAGAGTAAAATGTGAATCCATTTTCTCTGACAGACCTTTTTCTTGTCGTCTTTCAATCATCTTTTTTTTTTTTTCCTCACCATCTCTCACTCTCAAACACATAAAGGTCACCATGGAAACCGGCTCCATGCTGTGCATGGTTGGTTGCCATGGCACCAGTTTACTGGCAGAGAGAGTGTTTTTGTGTTGGCGCAGTGGTTGCTCGGCCTCCTCCCACCACTCCGATTAATAAAACAGTTGTTGGTGTGTTTACTCCTGAAGATGGATCCTAATGTGAGGAAAAGGAGGGGGGAAGAGGGGACCAGACAGATGACTGAGTTTGCAGACCAGCAAATGATCTCATGATGATGATGGAAAATGAGAGCAGGGTGAATCAGATGCGGTGATGTTTCAGCCAAAAATACAAGTTATCATCATTCAGTCATTCCGTCACACTGTTTTAACCATGAACTCATACCATTAGTTTCCTCGTTAAAGCCATCCATGTGTTAAAACCGTAACATTCTCCTTCTGCTGCACGGGGATTCAGGGGGATGTTACTGCACATTTTCAGATAATAACATTATATAACATTACCTCCTAGTCTGAATATTTTTCATCCAAAATACAGAAACGTGTTTATTTTCAAATTTTAATCTTTAACACTTCAAACAAGATGGTGAGGAAATGTAAATGTAAATAAATGTAAATAAAGAGGGAGACTGAGCCTCTGTATTAAATGTTAATATTCAGTCACAGTTAAAACACAAAATAAACAGTCATTTTGATCATCTGTTCATGAATACAAGAAGTAAAATAAAGCTAACTGTGCTAATAAAGAGGCAGATGTGTGTGTTAACTGGTCTCCAGTGAAAAGCAGATGAAATATCCTTATCTCTGACAAACCCATTCTCATGGAAACCGAGTGGTTCCAGACCGGAGAGGTTTCCTCGGAGACGAGTGGCTCATCTCACATGCTATGCAGCTTTTCTGTCACTGAAGAAGAGAAATAAAGACAGAGAGAAGGAAACCTTCACTGAACTGGAGTCTGGAGGCTTTGATTGACCCGTTCACTCCTGTTCACGAGCATTTACACGTGTTGTCTGCGATCACAGCTCTGAGGACGTCACTTCACACCTCATGTCAGGAACTTGGGATCACTCACTCACTTCCCTACAGCGTATGCAAATCAACGCATTAATCAAATTAATGTGTGTTTGCAGAGTGTTCTTGTTTTCAACCAACAGGAGGCAGCGATGCACTTCCTGTCGACAGTCTGCTGAAAATTAAAAAGAAGACAGAACAACACACTGAAAGGGCTGTTCAGTGGCGTGTTACGGGGGGTCATGACATCAAGTCAAACTGTTTTTTGTTTGTTTGTTCATTTTCTAATGACAGTTTTCTATACACTCGCATACTTACAGCTCTCACTCACCCGAGCTGTCAGACCTGAGCTTTCAGAAGATGGAGAATTAAAGTGGTTATTTCTTTACACAAACATGCTTTTACAGCAGAGGAACACGAAGCAGCAGCAGGTGATGGAGGTCAGGCTGACACTCAGACTTCTCCTGCTCTGCTGGAGCTGCTGGAGGAAACTGCACAACATCGGACCTTTTAATGAACACCTCTTTACTTACCTTTTTGTAGATCACATTTAATGTCATACATTCTTTCATCCACCTATTCTGGATTCTTTAGATTAAGGTTTTCCTCAAAATGTGAAGATTTCTGAACACAGTACTTCTGAATTCCTAAATATATCATTATATCATATTATGTTCCGAACTATTAAGCATATGCTGTTTTTGCTGTTCTTCTTCTACATAGTCAATATCATTGTTAGTCAATGGGATTTTTTATTCATCAACAATTATATTATAACCTGGATTTTTATTAAACAAAACTACCAATGACAGCAACAGTGTTTTTTTTTTTTTTTAACTAACTCACAATTCAGTGTTGCAACAGTGTTGTTGAACTGAAAATGGAAATCATTTTTCTAAAATCAATTCCAATTTGAATCAATTTGGATCTAGTCTTATATTAACATATAGGAGCCCTTTTCTGAGATCACCTTAACATCTCTCATCCATTAAACTTGAATAGTTTTTACTTGTATTTCCCCTGTGGATGTCAGAATTGCCTCCCCAAGGTTCTGAACTGCTGCCCACCCTCATATAGCTTCCTTGTAAGGATACTCAAGAGGTTCTCTATGGTGTTGAATTCAGGGGACAGTGGTGGCCACACTGTGATGTTTTCTCCCTTGATGCCAACAGCAGCCTAGACACAGAAGTGCCATGGCCATGACTGACCATAAATTTTGTTAATTTTGACACATTCAGGCATCTTAATCTTTGTACATCTTCCTTTGTTAAGCAATCTTGGGTATCTTGAAAGGCACTATATACAACAAAGTCATTATTATCATTCTTCTTCTTCTTATTATTATTATTATTATTATCAAAGGGATGAACCTATTTCAAAGCTATGGTAACTCTGCCTAAATACTTCTCACTTTTCCTTTCTATCTAAGGCAACACTATGTAGTTTTTCTGCCTTCAAACTGTGAGCTGTTTTAATGGTTTAAAATAGCAATGTCTTCAAGCTACTTTGGTGCCCTAATAACTAGCATGATGAGTCTTTTCGACAAAACCAATAAAAATAAAAAATATTTGTAACAACTATATTCATGGCTGTTGCTCTTTGTCAGTCTCTTCCGACTCCTCCAGTTTTCTAACCACAGATATCCAAAAATAAAAACGGCCTCTGATGGAGTTGTTAGGGCTGTTCACACATTATGATCATTAACTGATGATTCATCAACCATCAGAGGACTAAGCTGGCGAGACACTACCATTGGAAATCGTTGGTGAAGTTGTTAACTAAACTTATACTACCAGTGACTGGTTGCAACAATGTCTGTCATTGTTTTGGTCCAGGTTTTCAGAGCCTGGGCTGCCTACAGGGACCAGATTTTTTACAGCATAGTTATGGGATAGAGAGCAAGCAGTTTGTGAGGAGATGTTTGCTGAATGATAAAAAATGTTGCAGATAAATCCATGAAAAATTGTTTACTGCACTTTTAATGTCTTTACCAAGAGTCCACACACACATATTGAATAACTGCCTGCAGATGCTTTGCGTCAGGTAGACATACAGCCTCTGTCTCATGCATCAGATACTTTCTACTCTGAGTCGTTTTCCTTTTTTTGCACTGGTTGCTGTTTGTTAGCTCTTCTTATCTCTCACATGAGGCCTCGTACCTGGGTGTGTTTAGTACACACACACACGCAGTGGAAATATTGCAGAGGAGGGGTTTGGGGAGGGGGGCTGACACTGCTGAGTACACAGAGAGGTGGTACTCCCTGCCAGGTTTCGATCTCACTCACCTTTCTTGTCACAGAGAACAAGCAGGCTTCTGTTCTGCTCATGTCAGCAGAGACAGACTGCTGCAGGACCAACATGTGCTTGTCTCTGCGGGGTGGGGGGTTGGGTGGTGGTGGGGGGGCACGTTGTCTCCTTTGAGTAGAGAAGTGCTGATTAGTTTCTTCAAGATGAAAAAAAAACAAAAAAAACAAAAAACACGATCAGTGATGTGTGTGCTGGGAATCACGTTTCTTGGCTTCTACTCCAGATCTGCACCACTGGTTGTTTTTCTAGAGACTGAAAATGCCCCAGTGTGTTTTGAGAGGGAAAACATCACGGGGGATGTTAATTTCTACTTTTTATTTAACATGTCGTATGCCTCCATCAGCCAGTTACAGCCATTCTCACACTCTCATCCCAAAACGTACTAATATCACATTTGTCCATTTGGCAAAACACGACAGTTTCACAATTTCGGATCTGAAATTGCCTTGAATGGCCTTTACTATGCTGCCAGTTAATCAAACAACTGTTGGAGACAAATCAGTTAGAGGACAATTAATAATTTAAGTCACCTGGCTTAGTTAAAGATTTTAATCTTGACAATAAATGACTGAGGGTGAAAGGGCAACAGTTTCATGGTTAATTCATAGATTTTGTACAGTGTATTAGTAAATTAAACTATCATCACATGCGTTAAACATTTGTACAGTTTCTGAATATGGTACAGTGGGGTTTGTTTTATATTCTTACAGAGACTACAGGAGCAGCTACAGGATTGTCATGTGGTGTTTGTGTCCACATCTGGATCTGTTGTTGTGTCTCAGTTTCTGTACTTTCACACTCAAAATAATCAAAATGTTGAACAACCAGGAAAGTATAACTTTCATTTTCCTGTTGGAAACCAGGACAGTAAATGTCAAACCAGATCTAGCAGCTTGATAGGAGTGACTCCTTTTGTCTTTCAGTCAAGATAAATAACATTTCCATTAAGCATCTCTGGGCCTCCCAGGCTCAGTGCTTTATCCAGCACATTGACCTTTTTCCCCCAGCACCGCTGATCACTGCCGCACTGACATGACAGTATGATTATGAAAGACAACTCAAATTATAGTAAGCAGCTCTTCAGACGCCTTTCAAAACTTCGATTAGACAGCCAACAGAAACAGAAGCACCACATTCAGTGTTTCACTCAATTGTTTACTATCCACCTAAGACAGGATTAAAATGTAAATATGTTGAAGACTCTCTAAGATGGGTCAGGTCTGACACAGACACAACTCAGATTGATTGAACCAGCAAGTGACAAACTTGATAGATGGAGATTACTCGTTTAAAGGACGCATAGAATATTTTTGAACACTGTAAACTGTTCTCTGATGTCTATGGATACCCTATGTAATACTGGTTGGGCTGAGGATCCTGTACGACCTAATGCAGCCTCATAAAATTCCTCTACAATGAAACAACTGGTTTTCCCTCCTACTCACTAAGATCATGAATATTTAAATGAGCTGTGCTCTGATTGGTTGGTTTACAGTGAATGTAAAGAAGGTCTGCTGCTGAGTATAGTGACTGACAACAGGTTTCAGAGTTAACTCCAACCTGTTTGATCCTGAGTCAGAGGAGTCAGATACTGAGGAGCAGCCAGTCGCCCAGAGACCGAAATGAATGTGTCAGAGTAGCAACTATACTGTAGCAAAGTGTCTGTTGGTGTCACACGAACGAGCTGATGCACTTTGTTGAAATCTGAGACTTTATTTCACCATTATTGGCCGCGGTGGACGCCAAAATAAAAGGAAAACATAAGTTGAAGGTAAATATGAGGTAACTCAGAAAACAGTGATCCCTCTGTCTCATCTCTGTCTAACTACCTGCTAACGAGGTGCGTTCAGGAGCCATCGAAACACGAAACATGAATTAACATGGAGTTGATGAACACAACACAACATGGTACAGGATGTAACATGTAAAGTTAGCTGCAATAACACTAGTGTTACAAATGTACCGCATCACTTCACCCTAGACTAGACATTAACTCAACTTTGTCTGATCTTTGATCAGATAAAATAAAACTTTATTTGACCCACCTTGGACCACTAAACCACACTATATATTCTGTCATTCAAATATCAAAAATGTATCATTTCACACACAACTGATAGTGGTTGTGCATATTTTGGGAGTGTAACATCATAGCTGAGTCTTTCCCAGAACAGACTGTTACCACGACTGTTTTTAGTTTTGGAAATGACATATAAAGGAGGTGGACACAAGGTTTGAAGTTCTGGTTTTGTCCATTTGACACAACAGACTGTCTTTATTCAGCGCCACCAAGGAAAACATGGGTTTGCATTCTATATCCCCTTTAAAATGTTCCAGTCTGAGCTGTATCTGTGTACATACTGAGATCTGCAGGTGTCTATGAACTTTAGGCAATAATCCACTCAGCACAACAGTACAAAAGTACAATAGTCAAGACTTAAGCCAAATGTTAAAACCCAGATCTGTGGGAACTAATAGCCTGGACACAACAGTGAAAAGTCAATGGCGCCCTCCCTCATTGTACAGATTATCCGTGGCTTGTGAGTGCTGCTCTGTGAGCTCCGTCGCCCTCAGGGAGCTCATTACCCAGCGCTGCAGGATGGGATTTGAAGCATGTCAGCCTCATACTCTGCTGTAATTAATTCCACTGCTTTTGGCTTGTTTTTTCTCTTCAATTAATCTGTGTATTTAATTAAGGTCTGCTTGCTTTAGAGAGCCAAAGGCAGGAAAAAGATCGAGAGGAATGAGGAAGGACAGCTGAATCTTCCCAGTTATGAGAGTAGAGGAACAATCCAGATGTTCAGAACTTAGCTGGTTGTCCTGCTGCTGCTGTGTTCTGTCTCTATAAAGTACAGAAGTTGTATCATACAACTGCAGATGTTCTCAGACCACCATGATAAGCTCCTCCTTCATTTCTGATTCTCACTGATACCAGCAGAGACTTCACATCTGTTTATGTCACAGTTATTTTGTCAGAGAGAAGCAGAAGACCAAACTGTTCTCAGACCATTAAAGTGAAAACCACAAAGTGGAGGAATTTCATGATCCCTGCGCCATCAATCCCATGAATCAATATCAACAAGATGATGATGCTGAACTTTCTTAACACATTTCCAGCCAATTAACTGAAATAACTTCTAGCCCATCTTTTCATGCAGCGCCACCATCTTGTCAAAAATGTTAGTTCTTCTAATTCTTAGGCTCCAGAACAGTTTTACTGAGAAGCCAAATTCAGATCAGTGTTTGCTATAACCCCACCTTATCTTTAAAGCCAGCCCTCCCACACTGATGCATGACATGGAGAGACTGACCTCATGATTCCTGATGACGATGTGTGATGAATAAGACACTAAACAATGAATATGCCTGCATAATGACTACAACAAATTTGAGTCTCACAAGGATGAGTTTGGTCTCCACTTGTCACTGAAGCAGTTTGATCATAAAAGAAAGATAAAACAAAACCAAATATGAAATGACAATGGCAGAGTAAAGAGAGGTGGACAGACTGCTGGACTTCTTTATGATTGATCTGCAGCAGAATACTGCATCTGTCCTGGTCACATTCACGTTACACTGAGCATTTTCTTCCAAACCTCCAAAAGACAGCGCATGAAAACACACGGACCTGTCACTGCGGTGTGAGATAAGGAAACCTCGGAGGAAATTATCACAACAGCTTGAAGCAGCTACGTGAACAAATATTTACATTTTATTTATTAGAGTCTTTTTCCACAAAAGTATGCAGTCACAAAAAACCTTTTTCAAACCCACCGCTGGATGTGTAACTACCACATGATACAGTATGCAGCACTGAGACAAACCTGAACCAGAAGCTTGGACAGACAGTGTCGTTACAACAGCAGCTGCACTCAGTTTGCAAGCTTTGGTCAAAAAACAAGGCATTTTACAGGATAAGAGAACAAACAGAATGGAATAATTATTCTAACCAATCAAAAGCAAAACAAAAAAATAAACAGTTCAATTCATAAGAAAACAATCTCAACTCAAGGTCTTCTTATTCACTTTCAGACATGATCATGATCAGCTGCTTACTTCAAGGGCTGGACTCACCACCCAAATACATTACACTTGTCTGTCTCATTTCAAAGATGATTTAAAATGTGGCTGACAAACCCAGCCCTCCGTTACTGAGCTGTGAAGACTACAATGGTTGATGGATCCTTCACAGCTCAACTTGTCCCAAGATTCATTGCAGCGCAGGTGATGTCTGTGATGTGGACGTGCAGTTAAAGCTAAAGGTCACGTGACTGCAGCAGTAGGAGCAGTGTTGAGTGCTGAAGAGAATGAGTTGTGTAGTTTGACTCAGCGTTAGAGTGACGTTGTTCCAGATCTGACCTGGCATTAGCACAAGCCATGATTTGTTTTAAAATTATATCTTACTTCTGAATATGTTGCAATGTTCTTCTCAAAGACCAAGGGGTCAGGATCACTGTGCAAAGAGGGTTAGTTTTAGGAGTTTTAAGATTTTTCTCATATTGATTGACCAATCTGACATCATCTCTGGTTTCCACCAACATGGACCCAATTGGTTTTTGCTTGGTGTTAGTGTCAAGTAGGTTTGACTGGCAAACTTTCTAAGAACTGCTTTGATTTTCCACATCATTATGTCACATTTGCTCTGACTTTTTGTCTAATGGCCTCTATACACTGTGCGATTTTATCAATCTTATAAGACTACTGCATGACACTATGCGACGTGGATCTAATAAACTTGGGTACGACGTCAAGTTTGATGTTGCAGATTGTACGATGACCAGTTACTGAATCAGAAGTTACGACGTACGTCAATATGCAACATCATCAGCGTACATCATCCATCTGCGCCGCCATAGTTACCGAAACTGATATGTTCGGCGCCACCATAGTTACTGTGGCAAGCATTCATTTGTTTGGGTTTTGCGCCTGTGTCACAGTGTCTATTGCATCATTTCCTGCTGTATTTCTATTGGCTGATTAGTAGATGTAGGTCGTAGCAGCTGTCACACTGCGAGATAGACGATAGGTGAGATTCTGACACCGCTAGAATTTTATCTCGAGTTATCTTTGGACGCAAGAAGCTGACCACGGCCGTCCTGTAAGACCACTGTTTTAGAGCCACAATCAAAGATATCTCTACGTTTCTCCTACGATGGTCGTCTTTCATCTACTACCGGCCATTATACCGGATGCTGCACTAGAACTGGGATTTTTGCAATAAATGACACAATGTGACAAAGTTTAGTTGGTCTGTTCTCCGCCTACTGCAACACAAAGAACTACAGTACTTTGAAATTAGGTAGCGGTTCTGAACTGACCCCAGATCTGTTGATGGTGAATCTCCAGTGAACGTTAATAGTGACACATTCACCTCACTGCAGAATCAAATCTCAGGACAGAGAACTGAGAGCTCTTAACAAATTTCAACCACATTAAACAGACTTTAGAAGTTGTTCTCACCCCTGAAGCGAGTCAGTGGACCTTGGAGATCAGATCATTTAATCTGCAGATGTTTACAAGGTTGCGAATAAAAACTGTGAATTCTTGTCACAATTTACTTAAATGAGATTTTCAGATTCAGTGTTTTGTTTGAAAAAAGATGGAGAAAGCAGCAAATTCTCATGTTTGAAACTGGAACCAGAGAGTTTGAACTTTTTGCACCAAAATACTTTTAAAAACCTGCTGCTGATTTAATGTGTAGTGGATGACAGCCTGATTAAAAGGTTTATCAATAATCCTGTTTTCCTCAGTGCCTGGCCTGATGGTAAAACATCTGCAATGAAAAGGACCACAGTGAGAGAACCTGAAGCAGAGGAGACAGACTCTCTCTTACATATAAATAAATAGAACAGATTTGACATGTGACAAGGACACAAGTTCTAAAAGTGTTGTTTCTCGAAAAAGCGTCTTTCTTGGCGTCAGTCCTCAGTCTAAACCAAAAACAGTTTCAAAGTGTTGCTTTAAAAATGCTGTGCCATAACAAGAGTACAAAAATACATAACTATGCAAGACAGGAACTATTAAAAGAGTCTGTGAATACTGTGAGCTCCGTACAGTGCTGTGTAGTTTGGCAGAGACATTGGCGGTCTGACAACGAGCTCCTGGGCATGACAAGCGGAGGGCAACACCGCTGGGACGAAATGATACACAACAATAGGAGTGGCTTTCAGAGTGAGCAGATGGCTGATTATGCAGCATTTCACACTGTAACTTTAAAAAAAATGCTCCAGAAGAGCAAGGCAGAGTTCAGATGGCGCAGTCGTCCTGAGCAGCGGGACTAAAGGCAGAGCTTCGTAGAGCGTCCAGGCAGTTGACCAGGATGAGCGTGCCGGTCAGGTGCTTCCAGCGTTTAGTAATAGGGTTCTTCATCTTGTCCAGGCCTGTGTGCAGCTCCTGGATCACATCCCGGTAGCTGTCCCCGATCTGAGCCGCCCATGTGACCAGGAAGTCGTACGCTGGCTTCCACATGGCCTGTGAATAGAGACAGGTCGTGCTTATGGCAGGGTTCAATACCATCAACTTTTAAAAACACACAAACTGCAGTCTACCGTACCTCACTGTCCACTACGCCATTCTTGTCTCGGTGTGGTGCCTCGTAGGCATCCATCTGCTGCCGTGACACTTTAGCGAGCTTCTCAGCCAGTTCCCTCCAGCGTCCAGCCAACTCTACTGCTGTGGTCAGGAGGACAAAGTCCATGACCAGCCGGGCCACGAGGCCCTGGCAGTCCATCTTCAACAGAGCCTGCAAGAGAAACACAGAAGGACAGAGACTTAAGTAAATAAAAAGATGGACGAGTTGTCGTAATGAAGCCTGATGACGTTATAAAACTGAGTCAGGATCAGTGAATGGTAGGGTGTAACGGTACATGTGCTCGTACCGAACCATTCGGTTTGGACGTTCGGTTCGGTACAGGACTGTAATTGAGTGAGTTTGCGCAATTTGTTTGTGTGTGAGAATATTTTATTTAACTTATTAGTATTACCAAACAGCACTTTGCATTTATCTTATTTTCCCATTTGTATAATGTTACAACAAATTGTTGGTTTAATAAATTCCCAAATAAACAACAAGCAAATGGTTTTGCATTTTGTTCTCATACTGTACCGAAAATGAACCGAACCGTGACCTCAAAACCGAGGTACGTACTGAACCATGATTTTTGTTCACCATTACACCCCTAGTGAATGGGGTGAGAGAGTGCAACACGGACACTGTTCGGATGAAGCAGTGTGAAGATGGAAACAGCAAAAGAAACTGAAACTACTAAGACTAATAAATTTACTTCTACAGGTTTCATTCCAGCGACTTGATCCTGTTATTTTCCAAAGCCTGCCTCCTCAATCCCCCTGTAAATCTCAGCTTTGTGCATTTTTCAGATGCTTTCTGGTGGAAACAGAAATAAGAGGCTCGTTTCTCTAGTGGCAGTGCTCAGATTTATGTTGCATCTGAGCAGAAAACGCCTGGAAACAAACACATAGCTGAATGGAGCTGAACACTGAGCAGATACAGAGTGATAACCAAAGACTAAATGACCAGAGAGAAATACGAAAAATGAAAAATCTAAAGAGAGATACAAAGTGACCACATTGGCTGCAACATGACTAGTACAAATTGACAAATAACCACAAAACACCTAATATAACCAGACATGAAGGTCACAGACTGAAAATGACCAAAGTGATCACAAAGAAACCACAAAGAGCCTCAAGATGAACACATAGGGAGGCAGAGTAGTCACAAAGGAAGATAAAATGTCCATACAGATGCAGTATGACCACACAGGAACGCAAAATTATCACAAGGGGATCCAAACTGCCCATACAGAGACTGAATGTGACTACAAAAATACAACATGTTGAAACCAGGCTCCTCCCCTCTGTCTGGTCAGTCTCACACAACCAGTGTCTTGTCTGGAGGGATTTAGATACAAATGGAACATACGTACACTGATAAAATATGTCTTCATCTATGTGTTATATTCACATTTACATACACACACATATTTGTATACCAGCTGAAACTTTAAAGAGAGTCCTAACGTTTCTGAATCCTTCCTGCCACAACTGTCTGCACTTTTTAGAAATGTCCTCACTTTCAATCGGTCTTCACTAGGACAGCTGTGGTCCTTGCAAAAACAGAACAAGGTGAATTTAAAGCTCCTCTTGGCTTCAGTTCCACGTGCAGGAATGTGTGGAACGACAGGATATGAAGGGGGAGGAGGAAGGCGTAGAGGGGAGGGGGTGAAGAATGTCCAAGCCATGCTCCAGCAGCTTTCACTCTGACATGACACCACAGGACAAGATAGCGGCAGCTCTGGGCCAATTGGATGCTGCAGACAGACCAGATGTTGAGCAACGTGTTGCTGTTTCTGGGTGTTTGTGGTCACAGAGGGGAAGAGACCTTCAGGGAGATAAACCCTGTGACAAGGACCCATTTCCTTCCTGGATAACAACGACAGGAAATCCTTGCCAAAATAAAGGAGATCACTTCCTGTCTAACTAGGACTGTGTCAGGGCAGAAGAGCTGCTTGCTAACAATATGATATGATCAGTATGATTTTACAGGGAAGGAAACTGCCCACAGAAAATAAAAATGACAACAAAGGGATGTACGAAATGACCACAGAGACACAAAATAACCACAGAGACTAAAGACCTATTTATGCTCCCTTTACATCCATACATCCGTTTCAAACATCAGGCCTTTTACCCCACATGTACTTTATGTTGGCATGGTTGTTAAAAACTCACCTACTAGAGGGCAGACATAGCTGAACGGAGCTGAGCACAGACTTCGTAACTCCAACGTAAGTTTCAAACTATAACAAACATGGCGACAGTGAAGGAGATCAGAGTTCATTCTCTGCTCTCTCTACTTGTAAATATGTCTTGTAAAAAGTCTCTGCTGTCTCTTCCTGGTCTCCCTCTTTTCTTTCTCCACTTGTCCCGTCCTCCTCCCCTCCCTTTCCTCTGTCTCTTTCTCATTTCTCTGTCTTCATTTCACTCCAGCCGGTCGAGGCAGATGACCGTCCACTCTGAGTCTGGTTCTGATGGAGGGTTTCTTCCTGTTAAAAGGGAGTTTTTTCCTCCATTGTCACCAAGCGCTTGTTCATTGTAGAAATGTTGGGTTTATCTATGTAAAGTGCCTTGAGATAAATGTTTTTATGATCTGGCGCTATATAAAAAAAAAACTCAATTGAACTGAATACTAAGAAAGAGAAAAAAGAGGCAGCTGTGTAGATGGTGATGGTTTGTGAGGACATTAAATACATCGTGGCATGTGGAAGGAGATTACTTCTTTGTTTCTCTCGCTGGTCGCACGTGAGCTATACTGCACAACACTGCCCTGATAGTTTCTGGTGGTGTTACTCTGTTTGCTGCGTACTGCTATGGATCACTAAGCTCCCTGAAAACGGACCAAATTACACACATAATGATGGACGGAAGGCTCCGTCCGTCTCCTTATGCTTATCCTGCGAAGAGCGTAAATGGATCTTAAGAAGGATACACAACCACAGTAAGACTCAACATGAACACCTATGCAGGCAAAGACACTGATGACCACATAGATATGCCTAATAATGACAAAGGCACGCAAAATCCATACAGATTCACTATGACCACAAGGGGTTACAGAAGGTATAAAATAATCACAAAGTAACCCAAAATGACCAAAAGGGACAATACAACTACAACCACCACAATAAACAATGAAAACCACAAAGAAACTTGATACCACAGTGATGTAAAATAGCTAAAGTAGCTTTTCCTGGCTCATGTATGCATCACACTTAGGGCAGGAGACATGGAACATTATCAAACGGCCAAGTGTTGGTCATGGAGCCTTTCACCAATCACAGGTTTTAGTCTTTCTTTAAAGTTTAAAGTTGGTTCTAAGTTTTTGTTAAGCTGCACTGTCGTCTTTTTCTTAGTATGTCTAATCCGTTGGAAACGTTTGGGTCACTGTAAATTTTTGATGGGATTCTGTAAAGTATTTATCAGCAGTGGTGTTGCCCAGTGAGTCTATGGCCTGATTTTAAACTAATAATTGCACTGCAGCAGACGAAGACGGCTGCACCGCATTACTGCAGTTTAAACAGCACCACGACAATGAAGAGGGATTAAATGCTGCGCTGTGTTTTTCCAAAATGCCAGCTGGTCTGCATGGATGGGTTATAGGTCTCTCCTGGTGTGTGTTTGCTGTACTTAAATGCCACAGAGTTTGTTTCACCAGCTCAGCAATCAGTGCTCTGAAGCCCTGCAGCTCCGCCCGCTGCATAAATCATCCGTATGTCAAAACTAGAAGAAAATTCCTGCAGACATATTTTCAGAGATAACGTTGATGTGGGAACGAGGCAGGCAGTTCAATCATGTCTGTCGTTACACACCAACACACACACACATACACACACATTCCCGCTGCTTTCCCAGAACCAACTGTGAACCAGTGAAACTAAACCCAGCTCTGACCATCAGTGAGGGTTTTGATAAATTACTTGTTTTTTCCGTCATTCTCTCTGTTTTTCCTCTCAGCTACAAAACTGACACTCAATCTCTCCACTTCAATCTCCCCTTTATTATTTTCCTATCCCATCTTCATTTTCCATCTGACTTCTTCCACCTTTCCCTTCCTTCTGCAGCCTCTCCACTCCATCTTAGTCGCACTCTGCCCTTGCAATTTCAATTCCAATTTTTCCAGTTTTGCTTAAGACTTCCTTTCTTTTCTCATTTACCTTCTCTGAGAACAAAACTCAACCATAAAAGACCAAAACTAGGACAAACAGATTAAAAGTTGCAGTGGCTGACTTTGATTGTTTCATTCTATGTGTAAAATCTCTTCAGTGGCTCTAAAACAACCCGCACATTCCCGAACAAGGCCAAATCTCCAGAGAGCCACTGATCTGTTGTTCAGTCAATTATTCCAAAAGCAGCAGCCTGACACACCCAGCCACTGAAGGAGAGGGGAGGAGGAAGTGAAGGAAGAAGGAAGGAGGCCAGGGATTGTGAGGAAAAAATGTTTATCTGTGTACAAAAATGGGAAAGCAGAGAGCTAATGGCACATAATGGGTCACGGCAGTTTTCAGAGGCCTCCAGAAATAGTGGATGTTGTTGATATTCCCAGACTTTATCTCCCGCACTGATCTCACTGCAAATTATTCAGCAGGGTCAGGCACTCAGAGGCTACAGAGCAGAGAGAGAAAATCCCCTTTAAGACAGAAGAAACTCCCACCTCTCCATCAGTGAGGAGGAGGAGGTGGAGGGTTTCCACCCTGCTCACAGTAGGAATAATTAGTGTATTTTGTGTTATGGCCTTAAAATATGCTCAGTGACCGTGATCTTTGATGTTTGAGCACCAAAATGTAACCAACTCAGGTTCAGATGGTTTGTGGGGTTAGGGTTAGGGTTATACACCTAGTAGTTATGGTTAAGGGTAAATGGGGCTGCTCCATTATAGCAAAAGTGATCACTAAAATCATGATTCTTCTGGTCACAATTTCAATCACATTAATTCAAAGTCAAAATATCAAAATTATATTTATTTTTCTTTTATATTTCTTCTTTCTATGGATAGTGACAGTGAGGAGTTACAAGAAACAGGGAAAAGAACCGGTGAATGACATAGAGTTTGACTCCAGCAACAGCTGCAAAGTGTATATGCCAACGCGAGGTGCTGTATCCACACGACTATCTGATTATGTTGATTGTGTTGGCGACACAACTGTGCCAAAACTCACTTGAGAGAAAAAAACGTGTACGCGGGCAAATATATTATTTCACATGCGTAGAGGAAGAAGAGCCCTCGAAAACCACCGTTGATCTCCACCGTTGAACTGATCTTCAGTTGAGTTCTCTTTCCCGAGCTTTCTGAAAGGTGAGCTGGCAATCAAGTCTCGCTCGCTCTCAGAAATGACCGATCACAACAGAGCCAGTCCTCCCCGGGTACCCGCCGTCGATGAAAGTCAGTCACAGTGGTTTTCGAGGGCACTTCTCCCTCTAGTGGCTGTTTTGCACGATGGTTAAAGATTCCTCCTTGCACGACCAGTTTTTTCCTCTCGCAGACTTGTGATGTGTGTGCAAAGAGTAGAGAGTATATCTACACATGTGGAAGAATTTTTTTTTCGCTCGAGTGAGTTTGGGCAAGTTTGTGTCACCATAGATTATGTTGACTTTCTTGACGCTGACAGCCAAAATCATAATTTGCACAGCACTAGGTTGAAGTGAAGGCAAAGTGTACACCATATCGGTGTAACGTCATCAAAATCACCAAAACCTTTCAATTTAGCATTAGTATACCGGCATTGTATATTATTTACTGCCTCAATAGCTTTCAAAGTGATTTCAAAGTGCATTCATATCAATCTCTGGCCTAAATGACTGTTGGAGGGTCTGGGTCGAGGAGGATCATGGGAAGGACATGGAGGTTGTGTGTGCTGTAGGCGCCTGCAGGTCCATGACTGGAGCTTCTGTTTCGATTGTGAACAATGAGGCAGGAAACATCTGCAGGAACCAGATCACAACAGACGCAACCTGGATCTTTTCCGTCGTCTGTCGACAACAACAACAACACAAACTCACACAACGACAACGATGGCAACAACACACATCGGACTGTTCACTGATGTGTTCGCTCAGCTGGAAGCTGCAGACTGAAGACACTAACCAAACGACTAAACACTAAGAAACATCTGTCCATACTTCAAAAAGGGCCAGACAATGGTCTTCATATCACTACCAGAACTGAAATGATGAACGAGGTTTACATGTAAATTTTAATACTAATTAATTCTAAAAGCAGAAACACAGTATCAGTAAGGTTGTTTTCTTTTTGTCTGAGGAGGTATCGACACAGTGACACATGATAAATGTTAGATTTATATAGACAGACCGTAGACATCAAACCATCATCACTGGGAGCAGGTTCTGTTACACTACAACAAGAATTTATCATCTGTAAATAAGCAATAATCACAAAGGACTGGAAGCACAAACCGTCAATATTATTGAGCTGTTAGATTTCAACCTGCTGTAGCTTAAACACAAAACTTCTTCAGTTCAAGTCAAATATTTGGTTGGTGGCATTCATCTCCCAAAATCAGACTGAGTCTTGGTTCAGATGAAGACCTATTTATCATTTATATGACATGATTTTAATTTGACAGTCCAGCTAATGTTCACCAGCTAGCCGTGGCTCGTCCCGTCCTCAACTGCCGCTCCATGTCTTGTCCTGCAGGTGGAGACAGTAGTTGTGGTTCTGATCAGGTGGAGAACTGGGACCAAGCTCACTGAGACTGCAGACCAGAACCAGGACTCCAGTCTCCAGCTGCAGTTAGCGGGCTAGCTGTTTAACAGCTAACAACAGACTGGTTAACAGAGACTGAACGTTTTATCCTGCTGTCAAAATATAAAGTTTATTAATAAATGATGTGGGATCAGATCAGACTCACTGAGACCTGATCAGGGTTTTAGGAGCAGTACAGGATTCTCTGAAACCAGGACCAGAATCATCATATTATCATGTCATACTTAAATATGCAAGACACACACAGTGGGCTGAGAAGCAGTCAAACAGAGAACAGGTCCAACAAACTCAGACATGTGAGCACAAAGCGACTCTGCTGTTACCACAGGGCCTTTGATTTGGTTCTCTTTCTTCTTAAAAATAGACATCCATCCTAGTCAAATGACACACTGGCAAATCACCAGAGATACTCAGCCACATGGAAAACATAGAAAACCGGGGGTGATAAGGACTTCACCTGAGGGTTGTTGGATTCAGACCCACACACGCAGAGTCCATGTTTCATGGAAAACAAACATCAGATGTTTAAACAAAGTGACTGAATGCTGCGTGCTTTGACTGTCCCACAGTAACCAGTGGTTTCTGTAATCCTGACAGAAATAACATAAAAACAGACCTATATTCAGAAATGGATTGTATAGCGCTGACTCCCAAAGAGGGCATATTTCACTCACCACCTTTTATTATGTTCTTTTCCATACAGCAGTTTCTCTGTCTATAAACGGTTCTAACTAGTGTTTACAACATCACGTAAATTACAGTGTCTTGTGCCGTGTTACCTCAGCTGGAGCTCGTCCGTGACCTAGACAGAAACTGACACACACAGAAACAAAGGCACCGGCAAAAGCTGCGTCTTTCAAACAGGCACGGACATGTGGGATAAAAAAATGCAAAATTTTATGGAGCATTCGGCCATAAGCATAAATCTGACTAAATGATGATTTCAGGCAGCAGATTCACAATTGAGTGCAGAGCGAGGGAGAGAGGTGGCTTGCACATTTACGTTAAACACGGCTCAGCGTTTTTTTTGACTCGTAAGAAAAGCTGAATATAGTGAAAAGAGAAATGCATGAATAGGTGTCTCAGCCAGCTGCAGACACATCTGCTCACTTCAGGGTAAAATCTCAACTAATGTCAAACTCAGCTGAAGGATTAACCATGTAATGGTCTGATTACAGACAAAGTTTGGTCTTTGCTGAGAGTCCAGCACCTGTTGCTCTGTTTGTGTTCGTACTTCGCTCTCTTTTCGAAACGCACTGAGGATCTGTTTCATTAGGCTGGTTCACAGCATGAGGACAGTAAATTATCGGAGCAGCAAATCAGCTTGATGTGACTCAGACAAAAGACACTCGCATGAGGACAAAGTATTCTGCTGCTCCTAAGGTCCTGATTAAAGCCTGATGCCTACACAGCAGTTATCGACTGCACTCCCAACAGAATCAGTCCATTGGACCACAGCCGAGAGCCTGAGGCCTGAAGTAGCTGTGGGCTGATATAGAAAGCTGTACTCTGACAGAAAAATCCACCGGGAGGATTCAGACTCAAACATACAGCCGTTTAATTGGACTCAAGAACAAAACATGTGCAACTAAGATCTGAAATTTAGAACTGGGAAGAAAATATTATAATTTACATTAATTTGATTAATAATCAATGATTTGGGGAAAATTCTAAGTCACTGCAACAGTGTAGATGCCAAGGCTGTGACTTACTGTCAGGAGTTCTTTCTGGAAGGACTTCCTCTCTTTGCTCTCTGTGTTGTTGCAGTCCTCTTTCAACTTCTCCAGGACCGATGCAACCCTCTCCGGCTCACTGTCCAGCTCTGCCCGGCAGAAATGTGTCAGGGGCAGGTTGACATATCCAAGGGCGTCAGCAAATGCTCGCCAGTTTCCAATGTTCTCCATCAGTATAGTTCTTACAGAGGCGTAGATGTATGTGAGAAACTTGCAGGGCTTCAGGATTTGCTCCAGAAACAATGAAGTTGTGAGATCAGGTCCTATGAAGTAAATGGGCTTCACTTTTCCAACCACTAGCACATTCTTTGCGTGGACAAACCCGATCCTGCCCTGATAATATCCAATGTACCATTCCTTTGTCCAGAACTGGCCCTTCAGCTTGATTTTCTCTTCACTCAGCAAAGCTATAAAGTCTCCTTTTAAGTACTCAAGTAAGTACTGGTTCTTTGTTTGTCGGACAACAGTTTTGATTAATTTTCCAAACTTCAGGTTGTTTACCTTTCTGTCCTGGAAAACGGGGTACTTGGTTGCAATGGCAAGAGGTGATAGGACTATCTTGCCAATTTCCTTCTTCTTCAGGAAGCGCCGCTGCACTGAGGTCTTCGGCCCCGCTTTGGGTGGAGGCGTTGGTGTCTGGACACAAAACTGACCCAGTATACAATCTTGGTCGTCTTTGACCTGGATTCTTAAGGTGAAGTCTGAAACATCTTCAGCATTACGTGAAGCGATGACGTAGACAAGCCTGCTGACTTTTCCCAGTTTGATCTGGAAGCCTCGGACCACTCTAGCCTGTTCACTTGCTTTCACCTCATAGTTGGCCATGTTGGAATAAACTCCGACACGGAGGTCCTGTGGTTTGGACAGGACAAACTGGTGTTTACCCCACAGCTGCAAGGCTACCGGCGGCACAGACTGCGCCTGCTTGCCGACCTCACTCACCATAAGCGTCTTTGGGGCACAATCGTGGCCAAACATCACCACTACTGTCTTGAAGGAGGGATGAATATGTTTGGGACCGTAAACTCCCAACGTGATCTTTTTTACCACATGCTCCCAGACTGTGGAGTCTGGAGAGACGGACTGGGACTGAGCCACAACACACACGTACATGCAAGGTTCCAGGTTGTCAAGGCACACCTGAACCGTGTCACCATACATGTAGGCCTGAGGAATGGGGGTGTACGGTCCCTCTTTACAATCACTCCTGACACACAAGACTTCTGTCGTCTGCCGGCTTTCCATTTTCACCACGACGGACACCTTCATCTCTAAGGTTACAGTGGATTTAGTCTCCATGTTGCTGAGTTTGATCTCCACGACGGGGCTGACGGTGGTGCAGCGGTCGTTGTTCAGCTCTAGCGGTGGGTCGAGCAAAGCTTTGATTGAGATCTGCTGGGTGTCACCGGGGGCCACGTGGCCTTCTGGTATGTGGATGCTGATGTTGGTATCTGGAAGCTGGACGGCACCTCCTGAGCTGTCCAACCGACAGACAATGTTGGTTTCCACCGGTTGTGTTTGTCCCCATCCAGGGCTCTGACCCAGTGAGTCCAGGTCGTGGCAGGACCTAGCCAGCTTACGGTGGGTGAGCCACGCCGTCCGGAAATCCTCCCTGCTCTTGAACTGCTCTGGTGCCGGTGCCTTCAGGCCTCCGAAGAACCCAGTGGAGGTCTGAGGAGTGTCGGACTGAGCCTGCAGGATGGACAGTTCCGACAGACTGTATGACCGCTTGCTTCTAAAAAATGGGTTGTCTCTGCGCAATGACTGCCCTGCCCCCACAGGGGGACTGAGAGGGTTCAAGTTAAAAATGCCACTGCCAAAACCATTGATGTCGGCAGTGCTGCTGGTGGAGTTTGGCACTGATGGAGTAACCGTGTCGAACAGAAGGAGGTCTACTGATTTCTCATTACTGTTCTGATCGAGTGAGCTCTGAGGACCCCCGTTCAGGAAGGGGTTCGTAGAGGTATGGGTTGTTGTGAAAGGATTTCCATTTTGGAAGGTGGTTGGTTTCAGAATCATCCCTGACCAGTCCCCTAAAAGGTCCATCTCTTTGGCTGCTTCCTCATTACAGTCGCCCACGGTGTCGATCATTCCGCTGTCGCTGAACGATGAGTCTCTGTAGTTGACGGGCTGCACATACGCTGCCGGGATGTAACCCATCTCTGTGTTGTTGTGGGCGTACCACCACTCTGCCCCTGACGAGTCAAGGACGTATAGGCGGTCCCCTTTGGAGAACTTGAGGGTGGTGAAGCTGGATGGGCAGTAGTCTTTAATGGCGATGACTTCTCTGGCAGCACCAAAGGAGGCGGTTGTGTCCAGTCGTAAGGCACTTGGAGAAGGCACTGGAAAAAATGTAAGAACAATGTCAAGAGACAAATGATGACAACGTGCACGTGTTTATTTTCAATGAGTAGCAGAGTATTTGACTATTGCATTTTGATTTTCAGTGTTTTTGTATTGTCAGAATTTTTTTAATTCTTCACATAGAGCTTTAATAGACATGTAACACTTTTTCTATACATGTGTAAAACAGCTAATAAAAATAACAAAAGCTCTGCTCTGCTCACAAGTACATTATCATTATGCATCTTCAGGAAAATACTCCATGCAGCTACAAACCGTCACAACCAGCTGCTTAAACAGAGCAGACACAGGAGGAAAACTAATGTCTCCTGATTCATCTGCTCCTGCTGTTTAAGTTTTTTCAACAAGACAAGACCGAACAAAGCTCTGGGTTTCTGCATGGTTCAGCAAGCTGAAACGTCTTTAAAGATCTTTTAAATACCACACAGAGGATAACATTCAGTATCTGTTACACAATCTTGTTTTTATCTCTTAAAACGTTTCTCTTTGTGTACTTTGTAATTATTGCTCTGTTTATATTTTATATTTCTTTATAGTTTATACTTTATATTCTACCATCACCTTTACTAAATCACTTTCTCCTTCTGTTGGTGTTTTATTCTATTCCTTACTGTATAATAATAATAATAACAATCTGTATCTGTGTTTTTTGTGTAAGCTACTGGATGCCTTAATTTCCCTCTGGGATCAATAAAGAAAATTCATTCATTCATTTGGTGGAGTTTCACAGCAAGTGAGTTCAGCACTCTTCATCAGCACCCTTATTTATATAACCATAACTTTATCATTTTATTGGATCTGGATAAGCTGCATAAGGAGTATTAAAGTGCTAAAATTAACACTTGTCAAATACAGATGATTTTTTTGACAAAATGAAGTGCATAGGTTTACGGTAAGACAGACCGGGTTAGTTAACAACCCACTGTTGCTACTATTTTATTTGCATTGACTGATGTTTAGTCAAATTTCAGTTGACAGAACATCAGTTGGTGGCTGGTTTTCCTTTAACGGCTGCAGAGGGTCCATGTCTCTGACCTTTGACATCAGTGAGACTGGCTTCTGACACTCCTTCACTGAGGTCGATGAGCGTCCCCTCAGACTTGCAGCGAGGCAGAGACGTGTTGTTGTTGGTGGTGGTTCTGATTCGATGGGCAGCCATGTTGCAGACCAGTCACTGGGTGCCAGCCACTCGTGTTCAGGCTGCTTTGATGGGTTTCCGTTCACTATGGACCAAGGCAGGCGTCAATAGCCTCCCATTATCTCTGAAAATCACAGAACATGTTGTTTACTTAATAGAACAAATAAAGTATTATTTTATCACATTTGTCTTTTATTCATTATTTTAGATGTGCAGTATTTGAGCATATCATTGATGTGTTGGTGAGCTTGTATAAAATGGATGAGTATTAATATATGTGAGCATGATTAAAGTCTAAATAACTTTGATGGTGCAGCTATTTCAGGAGTCTGAATTTTATGCACAGAAGATCAGTATAAACAGAGTAAGAAATGATTTCCTGCACAGTCTCAACTATCTGACTTGTCTGTCTGAATGTGGATATTTTATTAATGTTCACAGACATCAGTTTATTTATCTGAACCTATTTAGCCCAAAATGACATTATATCTTGGATCATTAACAAACTGGAGGGAGAAATTAACATTTCAAAGTTTGTTTCATTATTTACAAAAAGCAAAATACTAATAATAATAGTATGCTGTCACATATAATGAGATGAATCACTGGTCCTGTATTAATACAACTGTAGAACTGTACACACTCTCCAGCAGGGGGCGATCTGGCCAGAAGCTGATTACAATCTTTTTGTGAAATCAGGAGATCACTGCAGTAACGCCTTTTGTCACTATAGTGCATCAATCTGGGCTTCTGATATGTTTTCATGACACATTTTCCAACGTGCGCTCTAGGTCCGCTATGTGTGCTCACCTGTGCGTGTGTGTATGTGTGCATTGGGGTGGAACTCTGCCATGCGCAATACAGAGAGCAGAGTCTTTAAATAGACCTAATCCATGCACAGAAACATAAACAAGCACTTGTTTGCTTATCAAACTTTGCATACATATCTGTCTTTTTACATCTTCCCCTGAGACAAAGGCAAAACCACACACAAGTTAGTGCTGATTGGCTGACTCCCTGAACACACCTGCCAAACGGGAGAAAACTACCTTGACTGTCTGTTGCACGTTATTGCATTACGTTGCAGCCAAACAGGTCATAGCAACAAATAGCTAAACGCTGTGCCATTGAACTAATCCTTGTCTGTCACTTCAACCACAGGGTTAGTTTGAAAGATCAGCCGCTCCTAACCAGCTAACCTCATCAAACTGCAGCTCCATGACTTGGCCTGCAGATGGCGATGGTAGCTCTGTCTCACAACCAGGACTCCAGTGTTCAGCTGCAGTCAGCGGGCTAGCTGTTTAGCAGCTAACAACAGCAGCGGCTGAACATTTTATCCTGCCCTAGAGTTTGTACACTCTTTGACCAATATATTCTTCACCCTGTCATTTTCAGAGACTGTTCTTTCTGTTCTGGACAGTGACTCCTATAAAAACAAAGTAGTTCTTTTTTCAGACTTCATGATCGGTCTGCTGATGACGCTCAGTCAAACAGTATGGTCAGTGTAAATATAATGATCGCAACAAAAACAAAATAAATGGGTGTAAACCTGCAGATGTGGGTCAGTGGAACACACACTGGTCTGAGACACAGCATTTCAATTTGATGTATAATTCATAACTGTCAGCTCAGAGAAGAAGGATGACAACAGTTTACCACCAAGTCCACAACTGCAGGAAACAGGACTCTGTCTCTACATAAACAAGATATGACAGTCTGACGCAGGTCCTGGTCTCCTCAAGCGCTCAACGTGCTTGCTGTCAGACAAAGACGCCTTTATTTCTGTCGACTCTCTGACCTGTCACAGCAAGAACAGCACAGGTGTCGCTGATAACACCAACAAAGGCTCTGTTGTAATGCAGCTTTCAGCAACACTGTGACAGTGAGCCCTTCTGCAGTGAACCAGTACCCTGAAACGAAAGACCCTGAAATGAGGAACTTGAGACCAGGACCCTGACGCTACGTTTACACGTAGCTGGGTTCTCCTCGTTCACAGCAGATCATTTTCCGAAAAGTATTCATTTACACGAATCCACTAAATACACCGTCAAGAACTGTTATGAGCCAAACCTGTAGGTGTCAGTGTAATGGAAGGCGTAAAGCCATGTTAGCCAATCAGAATCCATATACATATGTCACACACCTGATGGTGATGTATTTTGAAAACTTCAAACTCTGTTTTCCTCTGTCTACACACAGACGTCAAAACATAATTTTCCTTAATCTCCACTTTGACCGGAGGTTTCAGAAGTAATTGTTTTCATAAATGAAAGGCAAAAACACATGGATGTATGGTCATTTTTCCATATACCGGCTAAGTGTAAACAGGGCATGAAAAAGACCTCTGAAGGGGGACTCTGGAACTAGGATGGATTTGAAAAGTGTTAGCTTACTAACATGCTAAAGTAAATGAGCATGGAAAAACATTATACCTAATAAACATCTGCATGCTAGCATGCAGCATTTACTTCTCTGTTGCACTGAAACCTGCACTCCTGAGTCAAGACTCTACCCTGTGATTTCAGAGTGGCAGACATTCGAGGTTCATGATGCTAAATGAAGTTAGCATCTTGCAAATACACGTATACAAATACATCCTGTGACGGTCCGTTACATGTTGGCACCACAATTGTTGTGTGAATGTGTTTGAACCAGCTTCCCGTGTCCTGCTGATGTTTTATAACATCACACTTTTAGAAGCCATTACTGACCCACCCACTCTGAGGATGAATTATTGCTTTAGACCTGCAACGCTGACAACTTTACAGCATGTGACACTCCATTAAACAGCTCCATCAGCTCAACACACACACACACACACACACACACACACACACACACACACTGAGCCTGATAGGACAAGACAAAACCAGACGATACTATCGACTAAACTGTGTGAACTCATCATAAATCTGGATCAACTCACATGTTGGCAGCCAAAATATTTCCAGTGCAGGAATGTGGGAGTATTTCATAGCTGTGAGACTGTGAGCCAACATATTATCAAACCTTCTTTTGCTCTTATTTCTCACATATTTCCGTGGTGATCGCTTCACAGAGCTGCAGTATGAACTAATCCTGAGCATCTGAACATCTAAACAAAAATCAATCCAACATCAGTCAGGCTCTCACACAAGAATACTGGATCTCCTCAAAGGAAGTCAAAACAAGCCTCTAACAAGCTAGGGATGCAACAAAATAGCAGTTAGATATGGGTACAGGCTGATGTTCCCTTTGTTGACTCTGGTGTCTGATGTTCTGGTTATTTCCAGTTGGACACTCAGGCTCAGACAGTAGCAGCAACAGACACAGATTCAAGTGGCTGCACAAGCCTGTTGTATGAGAGAGGAAGGTGAAAGATGCCATTTTTTCAAAGTGACCACGTGGAAGAATTACACTGTCTCAGGGACAGCAATTTCTTTATTTCTCTGAGGAAATAAAAAAAAAACCAAAACATAATAATATCATCAAGAAAACAAAAATCATCAAAGTATCGATATATTTCAGTTGTCAGTCAAATTCTTATTGTAAAAATCAGTCTCAAGCCGGAATTTCAGTCAGACCATCACTATGCACAACCATGTCCAAGTCTCACCAAAGACACAATTAATATTGAATTTAAAAGAAGCTGCTTGATGAATGACATCACAGTGGCTTTAATGTGTATTTCTATTAAACTTTACAATATATCACATGGAGTCACTAGTCGGTCGTATATGTCACAGTATATATAGTATATATGTGACAGGTGGAGACAGCTTCTGTTTCTGAGCTGTAAACGTACACAGTGAAGACACAGTTTCAACCAGGTGACAGGAGACAAGTTTCATCACTAGTTTTACTGGGCTGGGTGATATTTGATCACGATTAGCGATCACGATAAATTTCAGGTCGATTGCGGTGATCAGCTGTGAGCCTACACGATCAAGCGATGGTGGAAATGTGCATGACAACAACCAATCAGAGTCGACCTCTTCCCGCTCCACTTCCGATCATTCTAATTCACTCTCTGATATGAGTCGGGTTGCATGAGTCACTTGAGTCACATTTGTTACACACAAAATGTGCAACAAATGGAACAATGCGCAAATAAAGTTCACTAACAATATTATTATTATTATTAAAAAAAATACAACCTTACATTATCTTAAAATGTCCAATGTGTGAGTCGACTAAGATTAAAGCACAACAGACTACAGTAAAAGCAGAACCATTTTATTACAAAAGAGTAACAACTGTAAGTAAAATCTGAGATGCGCAAAATACAATCTTACGTTATCTTAACAATATGCCAACAAAAATGCCCAAAACAATTTGGCAAAATAGAAAAAATATAATCACGTTTACATTTTAAGGCGTCTTCATACCCGTACTCTCTTATTTAATTTGCTTTGTTATTTACTTGGTATGTTAATAAAATGTTGAAATAATCTCTAGTTTCTTTAGTTTTCAGTACAGATGCTGTAAAACTGGTAGTTTCAAAACAATATAAAAAAAATTGTGATTATAATCGAGATCGGACGATATCACCCAGCCCTATTGAGGAGTAAAAGCAGCAGATCGGATTGAAAACTATTAATATGATCCAGTGATGACGAGACTGATAATTCCTTCCTAATGTGATCGTGCTCCGACGGTATGATGTCTGGATCTCATCTCTTTGAAGCAGTGGAGGTGAGGGGAGGTCAGGCGTTCACTGTGGGTGGTCTGCTGCAACAACAGCAGCACCAGCAGCAGCAGCAGCAGCAGCCTGACCACCCTGTTGCTGCTCTACACCTCCCACCACAGAACAATCGTGGGTGTGGACCTGCTCTGAGTGTAAATCTGACACCCGACGCCACCACCATGCAAATCACCGCATGTTGGCTGATAATGAGGTGCTGTGAGGAGTCGTAATGAG
Source organism: Polydactylus sextarius (assembly GCA_016801845.1). Classification (NCBI taxonomy): domain Eukaryota; kingdom Metazoa; phylum Chordata; class Actinopteri; family Polynemidae; genus Polydactylus; species Polydactylus sextarius. The sequence goes on along the minus strand of CM028912.1, from coordinate 24,685,936 downwards.
GCTCAGCCGGCTCAGCGTGTCAGAAACCCTCCCCACGGACCACTCTAATAACTCCTCTGCAGAGTTTAACCACTTGGCCGTTAGCACCGACTTCCATAAATATGCTGAATTACCATTCAACAATATTTCATGTGTCTCATCAGGAGACTATGTTGAACCATTGATTATGAAGCTGGTGCTTTCCCAAGGACCTCGACAAGAGACACCACATCTGACAGCTGATCAGTTCATGATATTAATGTTGTGTCGGAGTCAGAGTTCAGTCAAATTAGCATCATGAGACAGTAAAAAGTCAATCTGAGATTTAATCAGAGCATCACTGTGTTTCCTGTTAGATTTTATGTTGAGACTTGGAGACGGTTCAATTTAATGAGGCTGTTTGAGGTCACTGGCATCAGTGAAGCTCTGCAGACAGATGAAATGAGCAGATAAAAGACGTGCAGGAATCACGGCCCGATGAAGACGTATGAGAACAGAATGCCGCAGGAACTAATGATAATGTTTGTGTGCCCAGTATTTTATTGTAAAGTTGCGTTTTTTAGCCAGGACGTTAAAACGTGAGGCTGTTAATCAGAACGAACCAACGATTAGTTTCACTGCGATTATGAGTCTGACACTGTGATCATTCATGATGATAATTACTGACTGAGGAGGAAGTTTTGCCTTTGTCCAAACAAGTAAGATGACTGCATACTGCCTCACACATCTGCAAACATCTGTGGAGGTGGCGAGGGAAAGTGGTCTTACTTCTCAATCTATATACAATATGATTTTAGTTAAATTTGTGGTCGTTGGTCGCCATGGACACAAAGTCTGTGGCTTCAACGACTACAACGCTCAAATCTCTGCTTCCTGTTTTCACTGCGATTTTATTCTGAAAGTCCTGACAGGAAGTTATGTTTCTTATCTTTCGATTGCTTGGAGGATTTCTGGACTTGTGTTGTAGTTCATGTGAAGTCTGAACATGTGGAACACTGTTATTTATTTATCTGCATGTATGGAAAGTCCAGCAGCTGCTTATCAGCTAGTCCTGATCAGCTACTCCAGCTGACAGTTCACATTCACCCAGCACATTCTATACATGACGTGCTATTTGTTGCAAATCATTCACACACATTTACACACCAATGGAACAGCCATCGAACCACCAGACTCTCAATTTGTCGACACCTCACTCACATCTTCAGAGCCACAGCACATGTCTTATCAGTAAAGGACGTGGGTTCAGATCAGACTCATTGAGACCTGATCCAGAGTTTTAGCAGCGGCACAGAATTTTCTGAGACCAGGATCAGGATCAGAACATGGCACAGATAAAATTTTAACATTCATATCAAAACCACCTGCAGCCCAGTTCCTGTCACAACAAAGTTGTGAAGGGATGAAAGCTAGTGTGTCTCTGGTCTTTGTAAGTTTCAATAATCTTCAGATCTGTTACAGAGTTTATCTAAAGTCTAAATACACACAGCCCATGATTCCTAAACCCCAGGTCCATATATTTAGAAGAAGATGAGTTGACTATCAGCTGATCTGGGACACTTTGTGTTTTCCCAGTGCGTCTGTGATAAAAAATCATTTGGCTGTAGCCTTTTCCTAAGGGACGTCCCCTCTGCAGGAAGTGAGCTGCTGAACACGAGGTCACAGACATAACTGTTCAAAAGATGTGTCAGTTTTCCCACGGCTGCTGGAGGGAACCACGGAGTAGAGATCAGTCAGCGGTGGGGTCAACTGCTGCTGCTGCCACCTGTGGACCATGACCATCAGACTGCTGTCCAGACAGGATTAGAGAGGGGTTAGAGAGGGGCAGACGTAATTATCATTTCATATAATCATGGCTTCAGTGTGTGGGCAGTCCTGTGAGGCTGGAGGAGCAGTGAACTCCTGCAGATGGCGTGAAGGATGACATAAGCAGCAGCCTAGGGCTCTAAGCTTTAACAGGGCTGACAGCAGATCAATTCTCTTGGACAACTCTGCAGAAACAGGCAGCAAACAAAAGATATGTGCACATTATCTGCCTTGCAGGTCCACTGCACCAAACTTTTATTGGACGATCTGGGGCCTGTTAAACATTTTATGTGAATAATTCAGGGTTTAATTGGTTCTTTCTTCATCTGCAAAGACACATCAGATGTGTTTGTTCCTGCTGTTTCCATCTGACTTTGAACACAGAGGCTCATGCTGCAGGACTCAGAGCTCAGATCTGATTTTTTGTTTGACATCAGCCTCATTTAAGAAATAATAGAAAAAGAAATAATAGAACTAAATAACCGAAAATAAGAGAGCTGAGCTGAGCTGCTGTACTGTTTCTGCTCATTTCTAGCTTCACCTTCACCTGCAACCCAGACAAGCTAACAGAACTCTCCACAGTGTCCAGGGTCTTTATTTACTGAAGCAGCAGAAAACTCAGGTCTATATCTGGGGGAGGTTTGTATCATTTTATTGTATTATTTCCATGTCCAAACATGAGCAGCACAGACACTGCCTGTGTTGAGGCTGGGAGCAGGTTTATGTCCACAAACACAAGTGGCTCAGGAAAAGAACAACTCTGATTGGCAGCTGTCACAATTATATAATTTCTATGTCCAAAGGTGATCATCGTAATTAACCTGAATTTCATCACAATCAGTTATTGACATAATATTAATCCCCCAGCCTAAAGTCAGTATTCCCTGTGTATTTCCGAAACAGGATAGAAGCAGAAGCAGCATTAAAAGGCATCATGTGGAAGTGTGAGCAACCTAAACTGAACTATTCATCACTTGATGGACAAAAATACCTCATTATCTGATAATGAGCTGCAGCTCGTCTTTACACTGTACAATCAATATGATCGTCATTAGATCAAAACAGATCTGAACAAACAGTTAACAAGGCCAGAGCTTTGATACAACCACATTCACCCTACTACAATAAGAGCATCCCTAAGCTCCCCTCAGCGTGGGCCGAGTCTCTGCTGCTCCTGAGCAGGAAGTGGCTGAGGAGGAAATGCCTTTGTGATGAGAGGCAGCCAGATCTCTGCTCAAGCCTCTCCCTTGCTTGCCACATTTCCTTTATAACGCCGCCTTCAACACATTGTTTTTCATCTGCTCACTCGCAGCCCAGGAGGATGTTTTCATTTTACATTTTATGTATAGATGCCATCAACACACAGGAAGGGATGAAACTTTTAAATGTCACTTTAGTGAGCCTGGCATCCAAATGGCTGTATTTACTAAAACAATTTAGGTAAAACTACACTAACTTCCTGTATCTTGCCTGCCTCTTTATCTTCATATTTTGTCAGCAGGTGACATCAGACACTGACACTTGTGGTACACACATTATAAAATTATTTCTAAGCTTTACAAACATTGATGGGGAAAGAAACTAGAGCTGTCCTTGATCAGATGAACAGAGCTGTTTGTTGACAATACAAAACTCCTAGACAACGTCCTTTTCACACAACGTTGTGACAACAACACATACATGTGGCTGCAAATGTATTGAACACACATACCACTAAGGCCTCAAGCCTCTGGAAAACAAAGAATCCGATGTGATGGAGCAAGGTGGAGCCACAGCGTCATGACAACGTCTGGGAACATCAGCAACACTTAAAGGAGTGGAGTCTTCTAGTACACAAACATCAAAAAAATCTGTCCTCATTCACCAGAAACAGCAGGAGCTCTCCATCATCACTCACTGATGAAAACCCAGCTGATCACACAGACATGTGAGTCATTGATGTGTTTTTGACTTGATGAATGGTGTGGCTCTGATTTGCATTAAATGTTACTTGTTTTTAACCAGTTTTGTTTTCAGCTCTTGTTTCTTGGTGTTTTCCGTCTCTGTTAATCTGACAGTGTTCAGCTGAGGCTTGTGTGGGTCCAATATTAAAATATCACCAGGTCTGACCCGGTGAAATGGTCTCATTCTGACATGAGACCGACGTATCAAGCTGCTGTCAGATTCCAAACACAAACCTGAAGGCTGCGTCATTCACACAGCAAACAAACTGGTGCTGTCGTCTTCCAAAGACGGTGAGATATGAGGAGGCTTGTTGACTTGGATAGAGGAAAACAGACCTTAGCGACGTTAAATGAATTAAAATAATAAAAAAGTAGATCGGTGCTGCTCAGTCTCACACTCAACATCAGAGTAAACACAAACAACGACACGGTGACACTGATGTTGTGTCCTTGTGTGTGAAAATGACATGTCTGTCACTCCATCATCCGCCTAATTCTCATCATCGGCACACTTCTTCAGATGTAGTGAAAATGGAAACAGGAAGTGGGCTGGGACTTTTTACTTCCTGAATTTAGTTTTTGGAGCTAAACAGGGAAAAGCTCAAACCAGCAAAGACACACTCAAAATCATTTCAGTGGAACAGGACCACAACTAGTTGCAGGTAATTGGCACAGAAATGTGTTTGGTGCAGCGACAGTGAGTCCTTTGTCCTCTGACTGGTCTCCAAGTAAAGGTTTGTTCCTAAGCTGAGGAAATTCCCTCAAAGCGTTCCTGAAAAATCAGGACGATAAACTGCTTCACACACAGGTTTGTCAGGTAAAAGACAATGAATCGAAAGTCTGCTTGTTTTTACACACACACCTTCATTATTGAACAATTTCCTTGCTGTCTGGGCCGTCAGGCATCTACAGGCACAGCCTCGGGTCCTCACAGCCTGAAAACCACAGATCTGATCTGACAAAAACACCAGGACTCAAGAGTTTTTGTTTGCTATTGTTTGTTGGCTTACAAACTCTCCACCAAGTGGAGTGCTGCAGACTGGAGGCAAGAAACTGAGCCTGCTAAAACGTTTGTGCGGTGACATTTGCTTAAAGAAACATCTACAAATGTTTGCGACAGACAGGTTCGCTGGGTTCGTTTCTCTGAGCTGCAGCCGCTGTTCATGCCTGTGTTTCACAGTATAAACACACCGAGGTGGAGCGGCTGCAGCAACGAAGCAGGGAGGAATGTGAGGAATGCCGAGTTCAGAGTGAAATCGTGTGTTATTGAAGAGAAGCAGCAGAGAACATGTAAAACTGATCATTCTCCTGAGGACAAAGACGAGGTCAGAGACCACGCAGGCTGAGGGTCCAGGCTTTTGTCAGGAAATTCATGGGGCTGTTTCCCTTGTTGCAAGTCTTGTCACGAACCTGAAAACAATGGTTTCACACACAAATACACACACACACAAACACACCTATCCCTCCAAACCCCAGCAATCATCCCACACACTCTGCTTTCTTCCATGGACTACTTTGCAGCTCTGCTTACAGTCAGATTTTATTCATTACACCAAACAACTAGATCAAGTTCTTCTAAAAGTTTGCCACCATTTAGAGACAGACTTCAGCTATGTGTTGCAAAAAAATCTAATTCAGTCCATTTATAAACATCTTCCTCTGCTACTCCCACTACTGTGGTCTTGGGAGCTTTAAGTAAAGGACCACATCACAAACATCATCAGTGCTGCAATGAATCTTGGGATATGTTGGACTATGCAGGATCCAACAGTTGAGACATGAGACACATTCAACATGACACTGTTTGTCTCAACCTGTGGCGTATACGGTCATCCAGCCCAGCACCTGATGGATGCAGCTGAGGACCGAGACACAGCTCACAGCAGTGTGAACGTTTGTGCCAAATTTGAAAGAATTCTCTTCAGACGGGCAGTTCTGAAACATCATGCCTCTGACTACAACTGTCGCCCGCACCAGGTCGTACAAATGTCAAAGTACTTGAATGAAATGATGGTGTACTTGCTGGCATGTGATACTAGAGCTCTGCAATGGGATAAGGTGTTAGCATGTTAATAATAAGCTACTACTATACTTTGAATATGTCACTATTGTGTGAGTCAGTGTGAATGAATGATGGGTAGAGACGTCAGCAGGCAGCAACGAGCGTTCACTCCGGGCTCTGGCTGATACCAGGCATGGTGGAGAGCAGAGAGGAGGGAGGATGCTAGTTAGGAGTGACTCATTCTGGTATAATGCTAGCTTCAGACCCTGACAAGTAAAGCTGACAATGGTGGGATGGAGTGAGAATGGGGGGAGGGTGATAGAGCAGCTGCCAAACACAGTCATGGCTTCACTGTAATCAGCTGGAGCTGAGCACGTTCACCCCTGGAGGGGGAGAGGGAGGGAGGAGGTGGGGATTGCTTATCTGGAATCACATGCATTCATTCAGACAATGAAGCCTATTCAGGTCCAACTGGGACGAAGATCTGGATGAGGAAGGTTTTACTCAGGACAGATTCATTCACAGAGTAACAGGTTCACACCACTCACCATCACGTCAGTCCAAGCTAGTTACTGTCACTGTGTGGTAATCAACTCCTCAAAAGGGAGGAGGAACGCTCCAGTTTCAGATGAAGTTGCCAAACAACTGCTCTGATATAAACATAAAACACAATAAGACCTCTACAGTAACTCCCCAAATATTAATACCTGAATAGATGAGTCATATCTTCTCGTAAGGATGATTTTACTACAGAAAAATTTTCTTCAGAATATTACAACAATTCTTAACAATAAATTAAAAGTCTGTTTTCTGTGGTATCAAATATGTGGTCCAAATATTCAATACAGCATCAAATGTTGGATACATCTGCCACTGAAAATAGTCCCTATTACAACTATGCCCTTATGTTTGGTTAACATTTTGTGAAAAACTACAGCACACAGCTGTTCCTGTGGAAGACTTAGTGATAAAGAGACCAATCTCCAGTGGGAACCGATGAACCGATGACTAGAAATAGTTTACAAACAAATCATAATCTGGTCTGGTAAACTGGTTAAAAGCTGCAAGAAAATAAAATCCAGCCTATGAACACTAAGTGAGGATTTGTACGTGTGTTAACAGGTGACCAGCAGCCACACTGTCACTGTGATGGATTATATATAGCTGAATTTGAATAGATTTTCATACTGCACCAGACTCTGGTGCTATAGAGCACCACAAATAATCTACATGTTGATGGTAACATGCAGAAACACTAGTGTGATCCTTTCACATGAGCTGTAACAGCCTAAGACAGACATGTAATATTCAATACCAACATTATATGGAGAGAGTGACGTGAGAAAGGCCTGAGCTGAGTACAATCTATGGGAAAGTCAGTCTCTAAACTGATGGAACGGATGGAAATCTCACTGGTCAAAACCATGAATAAGAATGAGGATAGTTGTTTTTATACGACAAACCCAGGAGGTCGCTGTCAGATTCAGACTAAACCACTGAGTCTAGTATGAGTGGAAACAGCAGGTCAGCTGAGAGACCAACAGTCAAGTCAGGAGACGTTAACGCTGCTGGAAGACAAACAGAGGCGCTGCAAGGGGAGAGGGCATTTTGTTGTCATGAACTGTTTCTTTTATTTGGGAAAGCAAGTAAAAAATAATAAAAGCAGGGAGAAAAAAGAAATTCTCACCAGTTTTCACAGGTGAGAAAAAAATCATCATGATAAAAAAAAAAAAAAACACTTCTTGTCAGGGCAGGACAGAAAAATACTTCAGTTTTTCCAATATATCACTAGGACATTACGTTACATTACTAGTTACGTTTTCAGATTACATTTTTATATTAACGTGTGATGAATTAATGGGACAACTGGAACCAGTTCCAAGAAAAGAAGGTACATTTTTACCCACTAGAATGTTATTTATACACACCTTCATTCAAACACTTGGCTTTCTAAGTCAAAAAGTCAAAATCCTTCAATACTCTGTCCTCAAGTGGATGTGTAGAGAAACTGTATAAATGTGGTTATTTCTGGTCTTTTATTTTTGTTGAAACTGTTTTTAATTCATTTTGGGTTGTTTTAATTAGTTTATCCCCCCCTTTTGTTTTCCCTCTTGATATAAAACACTGAGTTTCCTCTTTGTCCATGCTGCTGAACAAAGGAACCTGCCTTTCTTAGCCTTGATTTAAGTGGTTCAAAAAGTGTTTTGGGCACATTTTTATATTTTTAATGATTCAACTCTCACAGTGAATCTAAATATTCTGCACTGGTTTGTAGATATATGCCTCAATTATGAAATAATTCAGTTAGCCTACCTGATAATATAATCAATAAATTGGTTTGATATGTCCATACTGTCCTGCAAAGTTTTGCAGTTTTGCTCTTGATTTGTCTGATCAACAGTCAGCGAAGAGATTTTGTGCTGGCAGGAAAGACACTAACCGCTGCCAGTTAATTTTCCGTTAAATCAACTGATTCATTTACAAATCACTTCAGCTCTAATCATCATCGTTCTTCTTTTTCTTCCTTTAATGCATTTATTTTGGCTGCAGGCCTCCTGATCACACTTCCATGGTTCGGAGTGAAGCATTTCCTGCAGCAGCATGCAGCTGCTGTGGACGCACTGAGGATGTGGTCAACTCAGTCCCAGTTATGACTTCAAAAACCAGCTGAACTTATTTGATGTTAATGCTGCGTTTCAGACAACTCAGACAATTCAAACCTACTACGAGAAAGCATAGCATAAGTGAGAAGCACCACCTTCTCCTATCAAAGATCAACTGCTGTTTTTAATACAAAATAAATCTGTCTTCACACTGGGCAACATGCACAGATGTGTCTGTACAAGTGGAAAATATTTCAACTTGTGCAAGTTCAAGCATAAGTTGAAACACTGAGACGCACAAGTCCAACTTATGCGTTAACTTGAGCAAGTTGAAATATTTTCCGCTTGTACAGACATGTCTTTTCACATTGCCCAGTGTGAAGACATGGATTGAAAATTAATAACTTATTGGTACGATACAAATGTACAGGCGCGGCTGGTTCATATGGGCAAAATATCATGCAAATCGACCCCCCAAAATAGTTCCTCCTAACAAATAATGTTCATTACTTAATAACTTATCTTGTAGTGTATTATTTTGTTCTGTGGGTTTTTCAACTATTTTGACTCTTTGAATTGTGAAACTGATTGGTCCACTACTCGCGTTAGACCTCACGTGACCATAACAACCGCGGCGATGGCGCAAAGCTTTGAACCTGCCATATCAAACAGTGTGGAGTTTCTTTTAAAAAACCCATTTTTTATCTGTCTTTGTCATTATAACCTGGCATCTTTGTCAACGGTCCAACGACTGAACTCAGGTCATTCTTCAGCCTCAGCTCAACTACGCTGAGTTTAGTGTTAACGTTAGCATGCTAACAAGCTAACCTATTACACCTGCTAAACATCAGGGGAGATGACTTAGATAATCAAGTTAGCACTAGCATTACCTTTGTTATTTGGTTAGCTAGCACAACCACAGTGACACTTTCAGAGGAAGTACTCCCATTACTGTGGCTGTGGATCACTAATTGGAGTGTTGGTGGTTCGACTCCTGGTTTGATGTTGAAGTGTCATTGGGTGAGATACTGTTCCATCTACATTACAGAGGCAATGTGTGACTGGTCAAAGTGTTTTAAAGGGGAATCATAGAATTCAAAACTGCATTTACCTTGTTTTTATTGAATACAGATTATAGAATAGAGCTTCTATATAGCGTATATAGGCATCCATATTTATACAGGCGTGTCTAAAGGACCATACCAAAACCTTGACTTCATCTCTGACCTCCTCTACATGCAAATTTACTCTACTGCTAACGACTGTGTTGGACGAGAGGAAAAGTGAAAAACAATGTGGGACAACGCATGTAAAGTTCCAGGATGTACTGGGAATATTAGGACTATGCACTATGTTTAGGAAAAAAGACATTATTGTAGTGGATTTATGCTTTGTCAACAAGACAAGACAAGACAACGAAGGTAAGACGGGATTTATGATCGTGTGTCATGAAACGTGAACAGTCTATTGATGCTGGTTCAGTCAGTTTTTGTCAGATCTTGGTGAAACTTGTTGTTTTAGAATCTATGAGACTCAGCAGAGACGTGGCTTGTTTGTTTACAAAGCGCTGTGTGTGGAGACTCAGGGGTTTGTGGTTTGCATAAACGTGTTTTGGTGGAGTTTGTTTACTTGCTCTTTACTTGTTTGTAGCTTTAGCTGCGTTTGGTGGTTGTAGAAATGGTTTGGTTCGGCTTTTAACTGAGATTCTGGTGTTTCTGAGGTTGTAACACATGCCGATGTTTATACAGCCGGCGTCACACGCCGTTACACACTATGACATCGGATGTGACCCACTTCGACCCCAGTAACGGAGACCCTGGGGCTCTAGAGGTTAAAATGCTCTTCCGTTGCTAGGAATATAGAAAAAGGTATGCTAGCATCTAGAGAGGGTGCAGGATAGTTGTAACACTAGCGTTATTACAGCTAACTTTACACATAGTTACTAGAAAATCTACACGACCAAACTTACTACTCTGACACATTCATTTCCAATCGCTGGTGAACTGGTTGTTGTTTCTCTACATCTGAACCTTCTTCTGACTTTGGTTCAAACGTGTACGGTTGAATACCTGATAGAGCCATATGTCAACGGTATACAAAGTTTCTAGCTTCGGGATAAACTGACCAATCAGTGCACATCTCATTTTAATATTAATGAGCTTGTCGAAAGGGAGGGGGTAGTGGTTTTATTAAAGGGCTTCATCGTGGACTTGTATTAGGCCTTCTAGCAGTGCTAGTGGACCATTTCCAGCCCCCAAAAATTACATGATATACCACATAGAGGCTCAAAGAACAGTGTGCAATAGTCGGAAAAAAAGGGTGTCTAGGACCCCTTTAAGTTATCAGGTCTGACCATTTCTAGATTTTGCAAAGATGGCTGACATGTCAAAATTGGCTGCCCTCTGGCGGCAAAAGGTTAAATACCAGGCTATTTACATTGCGTACAATAACACTGAAATTTAAAGTAAACTTCCTCTTCAGTTCACCAACACAACCATTAGCATAATTTAGCGATTTCTACGAGAAGTAAAATCTCACTGACATGCTTCTTCAAAGATCACCGGTCCCTGGTGACAAACAAGCTAAATGCTGCGCATTTTTCAGTAAAACTAATTTAATATCAGGTTTTCTTACAGAGCCGCATCTTAACAAGCTAACACTACTGTTGAACGCGTCATCTGCCATTAAAAGCCTGGTTTAAATCAGAGGAGTTGTGTTTTTTAATGCCATGGCAACCAGAGTCAACCACAGCCCGCCCGTTACACACCGTTACACCGTGTACGGTAACACCGAGACTTAGGCTGATGATCCAATCATTTGAATTTAAAACTTGAATCTGCTTCAGAAAACAGACTTTTTTTTTTTTTTTTTACAATCAGCTGCTGCTAACGACAACCAGTCGGTAATGTGACTGCAGGTAAAGAAATAACCGGAGGATTCAAACGGCACAAAACACACTGATGTCGAACACATAATGACCGAGGGGTCTGGGTCGGTGTCTGTTCACCGCCCGGTTCTCGCCTACAGACCCGAAATCCGTGACTCTGTGGCTGCGAGTAAAAAGTTGCCGCTACGAGATGAAAAACCGAGTGACTCCGACACTTTAAGCTGTTTTAAAGGAAGAAAAAGATCGAGAATATAGGGTGTTAACCTTTACCTGGTACACGGGGAGAAGGAGAAATAGTCCTGTTTAGTCCCATGGAGGAAAAAAGCCGATAAATACATAAAAAGCCGAGGCAGGCGCAGTCCGTCCCCGTCGAGCTGCCTCCCTCTCCCCCGGCGCTGGATGAGCTGTGAGCTCCACCGCTTTTTCTCCTGGAGGAGAGAGCGAGGGCTTCGGCTGATGTCACCGGGACAGGGAGGGGCCTCCCCGGGCACATGATGTCACCGCGCCGGGTCAGAGCAAGCTCCGAGTTAACACACAGATGTGCAGGTTCACAGGTGAAAAAGTGACTGTTTTTGTTGAACCAGACTCCAAATACACTCTGAAATGAACAGCAGTCACAGGCCACATGAAAAGTAACATTTTTTTTTTCTGAGTTCTTTCAACATATCGACATTTTGTACTTTCTACTCCTTCAGATGATTTTCCACATTAAATGTTGCATTAAAATATCAATGAAAATGCAGGCAAAACACTATGGAACAAAAGAGGGACAACATTTTTTGATGACGTGCATTTCTTTTTGAATAGCTACAGTCAAAAATCTGTTCAGATAATCTTCTAAGGTTTAAATAAAAAGATTTTAAAATAAAATCATTTCTTCTAAGGTCATTTTTTTTTTTAGACAGTCACAACATTTTAGTTTCTATCATCAGACACGATCGCAACACACGACCACCTTCCTTCTGTTCCACAGTGAACACTTCTCTTCCTTGTATAATGTGGAAATCAGGCGCAGGCGACGCGTTTAAAAATACATCCCCTTCCTGCTGAGCCAGGATTGTGACTGTGTAGAAAACTTCAGTCCAACTAAATATTTGACAAAAAACAACAAAGAAAGAATAAAGTCCAGCCACTTAATGTAAATCTTAATTGCAAAACTTTTCATGAATCATCTGACGTCTCAGATTCTCATGGTGACCCTTTGACCTTTGGAGGCCCTGGTCCCTGGACTAAACTATTTGTTTATGAAGTAGTTAAACCTGCTCATTTTTTTATATTGTTGAATTGATGTTAAATATTTTTTTGTATTTTGCTTCAAGTGTGTGACAGTTCAAACTGTCAGGAGAATGTCAAGGAGAATTAGCTGTTGGGAGCCGTTAACTCCGCTGTGAGTTTAGCTTCAATCAGTTGGTATTGTTTGTGTTCTAAAAATAACAACAGCATGTTGACAAACAACGTGTTTGTTTATGCTAAAACAGCTGCTCTTCCATGTTTTATGCAAAACTAGTTTCTATCCTGGTTTTAACCCTTTAACAACTCCGCATTTCTTATTCCCTCGGATGAGCAATGACCACAATCATTTTTTTTTTTTTTTTCCAACAGACCTCATGGCTTTAAAAACACTGACCTCTACCAAATGTTTGAGATTAGAAGTTAAGCAGAGTTTGTGGTCGTCCATATGGTTGAGCAGGCACTTAAAGGGTTAACAGGCTGATGCACAGAGCTCAGAGAGCAGACAGACCCTGCTGGCATCAGAGTTTAAATTTAACAGGACTTTAAAGGAAGTCTGAAACACAGACATGTGGCTGTGACTGTAACGGCCTCAGTTTGATGCAAGAATTTATGATTAAAGCTCAGAAACAGAGCATCTAAACTAAACTCAGTCAGGATGGGTAGTGCTGAAATTCCTTGTGATCAGCAAATGTGTAATTTTGGATTTGTTCACCTTACTGCCTCTGTTTTAGTGTCAAAGTCAGGGCTGACGTTAGCAGTTACCTCAACGTGTTATTAGTGGTGTCCTTAGACCAATTCCTGTCCCAGTTTTTTTTTTTTTTTTATTATTATTATTATCATCTGCAGTTCTGCAGCAAATATTTGCAATTAAATTCTTAATTTAAAATCAATATACTGGGAAAAAATTAAAGGAAAATGAGACCCAATCAATATTTCATGGCAAAATGTCAAGTAGTGTGTGCAAAAGTTGTTCAGATATTTCAGTCCATACCAGAATTGTGATCCTGAGCGTTAACATCATAAACCCACTGAATAATCAACTAGAGCAGCTCACAAATTGTTTTATGTCTCATGGTTATAAAGATTAGGAAATTCCAGTGAAGAGCCAGAATAAAAAGATCTTTACCTCCATATTCAATGGAAATAAAACTGCAATTGCTTTTATAGAGAGAGAAGTGAAAAAAGCCACAACTACAGATCTTTGTCTCACAGCAAAATGCCCTGATGGATTGTGGGTAAGAGTGAGCAACCGTGCACGCGTCTGACTTCATGCGCAAAAATTCCAGTCATCACTTGAGGTTTACTTGGTTTTGTGTTTTGTTTTCTTTGTTTGTGTATTTTTAATCTTTCCACCAGATGTTGAACATCAAAGGATGAGCAACGTCCAACACTGATGTCAGGTCAGTCTTAGTCGCTGGGCCAGTTCATCCCAGAGGCGCTGGGTGTGGTTCTTCATCACCAAAGTGGGAATTTAACAGCTTTATTTATAAAGCTGACTCTGTGCTCCGCGCTAGTGTCAGAGAAAAACAATAAAGAGACAATATGAACTCCTGACACTGAATTGAAAGAGTATTAAAGGTCTAAAACCATCATGATACGCTGCAATATTAAAGCCCCAAACAACAATCACCTCAGTCTACCTCCTACCTGCAATGTTTACAGCCACTTTTTCACACTTTCCATATATATATATATATATATATATATATATATATATATATTCATTTTGCACTACCTTCAGAGTTTTACAGTTTACATTTTTGGTATATTTTCAGTTGAATACATTATAATTACAAGATTTATTTTTTCACATTTATGTGTCTATTTTAAGAGAACACCTTTTTATCTAGTACGTTGTATTGTTGTTCATTTTTCACCCTGTGTTGTCCCTTGTGTGTTTCTGTGATGCCCCTTGTGTTGTTTTTTTGATACCCTTATGTTGAATTGAAATCCTTATGAAAATTTCTCTCTGTGGTGCATCCTCAATTTAGTAACTTTTGCTAAATTGACAATGTTAATGTCAACAGTTGTTTAAAGGAAACGTTAAATTTGGGTTTTAGTTTTTTTTTGGGCCTAGTCCTGATGTAGGTTTTTGCCATTTCAACGTTGCCAACACTGACATTAACAGTTAAACAAAAGTTAAGAATTCCAAAGTTGGTGTAATGTCACCTCTTGTCTTGTAGACAGTGATGGCTGGAAACGCATAGCCCACCCCTTTAATATTTCCATTCATGCAAGCGAGGCTGACACCGACCACCAAAAACCCATCCACACACACACACACACACACACACACACACTACTGTATCTGCTGTTACAGCTATTTAAATAAAATCCCACAGCAGTTTCCTTTCCCTCAAATGAAACTGCAGAAACGGTGTGGTGTGATAATGGGATGATAATCTGCTGTGTGTCATGAATATTCGACGTGTACAAGGCTGCAGCTGCATATTCATTGCTGCTTTTTGCTTCTTCAGTTTAACTTCTGATAAAAAAAAGAGAGATAAAACATTGTTTACCTTTTAAACTGAGAACCAACTAAGTCAGAATGAACTGTCCAGGCGTGGTAATGGTACAAAAACATACACTGTCACTGCTAATTAACCAGCAGCAGCAGCACCTCAGCCCAGTTAGTGATACTAATAAAGTTTGAGTCAGAGGTGTCCTGTGGAGACGTCAGTCCCAGCTGTTCCTCAGAAAGAAAAGCTGGAAGTAGCTGAACAAAGGAAAGATCTTGTAGTGCAGAGAGCTGCATTATGCGGTTGAGTCATCGATTGGTTAAGCCACCAACAGAAATTATTAAAGAAGAAATTATTATTAACTGGGAGAAGGAGAACGAGTGGAAAAAAGAGGCAGTCTCCTTTTGGAGAGTGATTCTGGATCAGCCTACATTTCCAGTTGTGTTGGAGGTATATTTCTTTGTGTTGTCTTGGCATTTTATTTAACCTTGGTTTGCATCTAAATGCTCACAGCTAATGTCACAGCTAAACGCTCTTCTTCAGTATCATGTTTAAAATTGGCTGCGTGTGTCACACTCTGAATGAGCAGTTTCACGCTACAAATAAACAGGAGCAGTTTTCTGCAGCATTTCTCTCAGCTTTTATTCACACTGACTGTGTTGCTCGGTGCTGTGTAATTGTTTTAAATTCTTTAGAACTTTACAGTTTAACAACATGTTGCTCTGGAAAGTCAGTACTTTTTTCAGACTGAGTCTGAAAAGAGAAAATCTGAGTTAACATGATTTGTGAGAGCTGTTTATCTGTAGCAGCACAGAAACACACAGAAAAGCTGGATATGGGGAACTCTCTTCACAGTCCATCTGTAGATCTCCAGACACACTCATACTGTCTATATTTGCTCAATAAGGAACATTTAATACATAATTTTGGTTAAAGACTCCAGGGATGTGACACACACCTGAAGGTGGATGATTGCTTCCCAAACTCTCCTTTACTATGTTCACGACCAATTTGAATTAGAATCAATTTGAATCAATCTGTTTTAATGTTTCCAAGCATAATCTGCGAATTTAATTTTCAGGTTGTTCCAGGTTGTAACAAGAGAATTTCGTCAGACTCCATCATGAACCGATTAGATCTGAATGGATGGTTAAAATTCAAAGGACAAGGTCACTGTGGTCTTGCAAAACATTTTTGGCCTCATGAATGTCCGTCTAAAGGCTCATGGTTAATTCAATCGGTTCATCCAAAGTGGTGGGTATATTATACGACACAAGTTCATCTTTAATATAATCCACTAGTCCGTGGAGATAAACATCGCAGAGTGCCGACAGGTTCTGGCTTTGGTCCAGAACTTGACGGAGTTGTCCGCCATGGTTTCAGTGGCCTTGTCTGAGTGCCATTAGACCCCAAGCTGACTCTGGCCCACAGTTCTCGAACCGGAAGACTTTGAGTAGTTCTGTGGAAAACAATGAAAAGGAGGAGCAGGCTGGAAACTTCCTCTCCCACTCCTGTTCACTCGCTGTTAACACACGTGACACCTTGTGACATGTGAAATGTCAAAAGACATAATATGTTGGTGACTTGCCTCAAGAGTCCACTAGCTAATTAACTGCATTTCACCCATTTTATTATATGTTTTATGAACTAAAAACTTTTTAAACTTTCAACACGTCCTGTCCACATCTCGTTGTTGAGGCGCTGAAACAAATGTCTTAAAAATCTGTGAACAGCCTCCAGGAGGCGCTGTTTCAATCCTTTAGACATTCACTGATTTAAATAATGAAAACATAGTCCAGTGGGTGTGATCAACAAAAATGCTTTGACTTCCCATCACAACCAGATCATGTTTTTTTCCCTGGAGGCAGAAGAAAGAAAATATAGAAAAAGAGATGAAGCTGCTGCTGCAGCTTTCGTCTACCTCTGCACCTCCACCACTACAACACACCACAGACATGGAGTTTCATGTGAACTGAGAATCACATGGTCACACTTTATTTGTAGTGATGACAAGGTTTTGTTCAAGTGTTAAATTCAGGCTGCTACAAACACAGTCCATCTGTCTTTGGTTACTATCAACAGAAAGCAACCGTAGCAAAGAAGCAAAGCAATGAAATGTTGTCTTGTTTTGCACTGTTTGAAATCATTGATTTTGACATCATTACATTGGCATTACACACAAGCTACTGGCTACTTTAAATCTAAGTTCAAGAAAAAATAGCATTGCAATAATAATATTTCCAAGCAAATAATCAGATTTTCTGAGTTTCTAGGCTCCTACGATAAATGAAGGCGCTCTCATTATTTTGGATTTACTGTAGAGACAACTAGAAAATTGCCATGTAATTGTACACTCATGAAACAGTCTGCAGAGGAAGCACATAACCAGAAAACAAAAAAACTAAACTTAATCAAAGTCAAAGTACAGCCACAGCTGCAGGACAGACCTGGTGTCAAATGGTCTGGATCAAAGAGTGGAATAACTCTGCCTGTTGATAACCTGCGGCTGTTGGGTTTTAACTAACACAGAACTGCTCTGATGCTCTCGTCAACACAGTGGCAGCGAGCGCAGCTGCAGCATCTGCCTGAAAGGACGTCTGCTGAAAACATCATCAAATATTTAGCAAGCGATTCCTCAGCAGTCACTCGCGAAAATAGGGAGTGTAAACACAGCAACAACATTGATATTTGGCTTCAAATAAACCACACTGACATCTTATTAAATGTTTGATTACATGTTAAACAAAGCGTGAACAAAAGGTGGAAGTGGTGACTGATGTTTTTAGTGAAAGCACTGGTCCAGTGACGGGCACAAGGAAAAGTTGAAAATCATAGTGCCCAGGCTCACATTAGTCCTTATGGGTCAGACAAGCAGCACAACCTGGTTTGTAAATGAGCATGTGATGGGTTTGGTTTGATTGGACAAAACTGAACAGAACAGAACAGATTGTCTCTACATTCTTATTATTGTGGTTTTTCTCTGGTGACACTGGCGAATGTGAATAGCGAAAGGGAATCAACATTTTTCCTCTGATTAAATGTGAGTCCAGTATTTTCCTTTTTATCTCCCCATGTCCTCCATCTCTGATGATTACTCCTCTGTGACTGTGCATCTCACTGCTTCTACTTCTGTTACTTTTCTTGATCTGCTGTTTACTGGATGATGATTTTCTGTATCATCTTCCTGCATCTTATTTGTCAAAGTCTCAGCCATTTAGTCTGCTTGTCTGGACCGTGGTCCAAGACTCCTGTCACACCTAGTTTTTATGGTTCAGACAAAACAAGGTTAGACTGAAAGCGGCCTTATGGGCAAGAACCACCACTGTCTACAACAAAACACACACTGTAGTCACTATTCAACAGCTGTTTTCCTATACAGTATGGATGTTGATAATTGCATATGAGCCACCACATTGAATTAGTACTGTCAGCATATTTCCTCCTTTGTAGTACTAAAAAATACCTATAAGCACACTTAGAATATCAATCCTTAAAGGTTCAGTAGGTGAATATTTTTAGTCATAGTTGCTGAGATAGATCACTTGGATTACAAACTGCTGGT
The DNA here is from genome assembly GCA_016801845.1 of Polydactylus sextarius. Classification (NCBI taxonomy): domain Eukaryota; kingdom Metazoa; phylum Chordata; class Actinopteri; family Polynemidae; genus Polydactylus; species Polydactylus sextarius. The sequence goes on along the minus strand of CM028912.1, from coordinate 24,667,462 downwards.
TTACTTGTGGTTCCTAGAGTCTCTCCCTCACACTTCATGTCTTTATATCAATATATTACATATTGTTAACACTCAATTATTACTATAACTATTACTATTATTATTATTATTATTGTAATGGTAATTTTGCTTTAACAGCTACTTGTAAATATGTAGTCTCTACTGTCTCTTCCTGGTGTCCCTCTTTTCTTTCTCTCCCGTCCTCCTCCCCTCCCTTTCCTCTGTCTCTTCTCTTTTCTCTGTTTTCATTTCTCTCCAGCCATGTTCTGATGTTCTGACAGAGTACATATGACAAACCAGTAATGTCATAAAATATCCAGCTTCTCTGACTCCACTAACAGCCTGTAATCGGATTTGAAATAATCCATTGCATTGGGAAATGAATAAGAGAACTGAGAAGGTGAGAGATGGGAGCGAGTTAGATTCCAAAAGAAAAGAAGTAAGGATATGAGCATCACAGGCATTTTAACTGAGGAAGTTTGCTCTCTGATGGACAGCTACAGTGATTCATTATGACCCGTTTGGTTTAATAGCTACTTCTAAATATATAGTCTCAACTGTCTCTTCCTGGTCTCCCTCTTTTCTTTCTCCCCCCCTTTCCCCCGTCCTCCTCCCCTCGCTGTCTCTTCTCTTTCTCTTTTCTCTGTTTTCATTTCACTCCAGTCGGTCAAGGCAGATGACCGTCCACTCTGAGTCTGGTTCTGCTTATGATCTGGCACTATATAAATAAAATTGAATTGAAAATTGAATCACAATTGAGCCTATTGTAAGGAAGACATGGACATGTTTTTACAGATCAGGGATGGAGTGTGGATTTTGCAACTGGCTCCCTATTAAACATAATACTGCCCATTTGAGATTCCTTTGAATTGCACCAGATACTTACTATTTATGAAAATTTCTTCATCTATTAATTGTAAACAGCCCCATATTTTAACTAGAGAGGCTATGGGACATGCATAATGTTGACCCTGAATTGTTAAATGACAAAATAAATGTGTTAAGCTTAACAGTGTTTTATCTGAGGATCAATAATCCTCACACCAGTCTGTTCTCTCACCTCTTTTATTTGAGCTGCACTAATGAGTGTTGGAGCCACTACACATGATGGCATATCATATGGAAGTTTGCTGATGCCGAACTCATTGTGTCCTCTGGGTATTATAACATTATTGTAACATTCTAGTTTGCGACAGTGGCAGTGAAAAGTTTCTCCACACTCCCGTAAACACCACATCCTGACGATGACAGAAATGGAGATAAGCCTCAGAACTGGGATAATCTGTTTGTGTAAACGTAGTCATACATAGTCATTTGAATTAATAAAAAACTGCCCAGTAAAAGCATTTGATTCTCTCCTGAAGCTCTCTCTGCAGATATTTGTGCATTGTGAAGCAGTGATTTTGTAACATTCATGTTTTAATTCAATGATACACAATTCATTTGCATATGCATCAAACTTAAATATTATGACAGACTCTGAAAAAGTTGCATACTTATTTGCGAAAATATATTTACACTTGTGCTGTTCTTTTCCCAAACTGGCCGCCATATTTTTTCTTTCTCGCTTAATTCACAATTTATCCTGAGTAATTTCATCTCACACTTTGTTCAAAGTGTGCATCTGTCCTCCCTCTAATTTAAGGGGTGGTTTTAAGGGTTGAAATGCACCTCCCCTCGCTCTTAAAAGAAATGGGACACCCTACCTTTCCACAAGAATGCACAAAACTGAGTGCTAGTGCCAAAATCTAGAGACCTTAAGACCTTAATCTTAACACTGATCACTCTTTATGTCTACATCTCATTCCTGTTCTATTGCATGTGTGCTTACATTCTCTTATATCAACTCGTAAACTGGACTAGACTGCAGAGCACTGTAAAATTATGTGTCAAAATTGCAGGCACAAGCCTGAAGGACTGCACCCAGCTCACCCAGGACAAAGCTCAGAACATCCTGGCTGATCCCAGATATCCACTGTAGAAGGGTTTAACTTCCATCGGGCCAGTACGGTTTCAAACCTGTACATCCAACAGGTTCAAGAATTTACTTGTACCGGTTGCCATTTTCCTTTTAAATAACTAATAATTCATTATATTTTGTTTCTTTGTGTCTCTTGTGTTTATGGAGGCTGTATAGATACTGCCATCTGTATCACAAACGTCACCTTTTAGGTGACATTTTAGGTTCAGGTGGCACAGTTCTCTCATCATCCTCAGCTTTATCATCACCAATGCCTTTGCATGCTGGTTCTTCCATTTCTGACAGCCTTCACCATCACTGCCATGATCATTATCCTCATTGACTCAGGTTCACCTCATTTGTTCCACTGTATGTCTTTCCATCACAACCTGCACTTAAGCTCTAAAACATAAAGACACAAATACTGTTTTGGACCTGCAGGGGTCTCTAACTAAAGAAGTATATTATACTATATATTATATTATATTATAAGATATTCCTCAGCTACTTGGCATTTCTGACTTTTTGATGGGCATCTCTGTTTTGAGATATTTTTATTACAGCTGAAATTCAAATAAATTGTATTGAAAATGCATCATTCACACATTCGAATTAAGGAATATATCTCTAATGTATTGTAAGTGTATTAATAGTTGTATGAAAAGATACTTAAAGTGGAAACAAATAAAAGTTATACTTCTGTATATTAAAGTTCTTCTTAATGTGTCTCAGAATATTACAGTTAGTACATTTAGCTGTATGTCAGCAGTAACATTAAGTAACATTAACAATGTATCATAAGCACAATATGTACTTTTGTTTTAGTTGAGTTATCAGCTTCCCCAGTATATTACATGCAGGTGCACTGTATAATAGAACATGAAAGTCCACTAAAACTGAACTTAGAATCAAAGCATTAAAACACTCTAATAAGTACAGTAGTTCATAAAATACTAATACTAACATAATGTATGTTTTGAAGGTAATATGCTGTATGTAAGTGTACTAAATTTCAGCTTAAAGGCTGATACTACTAAGTGTACTTAGTGTACTGTACTTGTTTTGTGCATTTTATATTTCACACATACAGCGCACACAAAGTGTAAGTGTGAGCGGAGGTCGATCTGCTCCATGTTTGTAGACCTGACTCACACCCTGACGCCCGCTCTGACCCATGCACTGACATTTTTATCACTAACATAACTTGCACATCAGTCCATATACAACCAATTGTGCAGAAGTCTTCACCTATAACTCAAGACCAGAGCTGAGAGTCAGAATATAGATCAACTTTTAAATCAACAGCGTCACTGTCGGGCTCAACTCCATCTTCACCATAATGGTGTGATAAATCAGTTTTGGCTACACTTCTTCAATACACTTTTCCTTTTCCTCAATAATTAATCAGAATCACACAAATTCAATCAATCCAAATTAAGGGCAAGTAAAGCTGAAGGATTTTTTCGTGCCATGTTCTGTCCTCCCTTCCTCCAGTGCGTAACCATTGTATTGTAAAGATGTTATATCTTATGATGAACCTGGGAAATAAAATATCCAGTGTTGGCAGGTGTGAATGCAGCATTAACATATGCTGCATTCACACCTGCCAACATCAGCATCACCATGATGTGTCTGCTTTAAGATTTTCTTCATAGCTCCACCAGGGAAACAAACACATCATCTGTTTGGAGGATGAGGGACAAAATCCCATTTTCATTAAATTTACACGGTTCAACTTGCTGCACAGACTTATTATATCTACAGCAGATAGGAGCTGGAATGCAGATTCCGTTTTGTATATGACTCAATTTCTTTCCATCTCCTGTGGGACTCATGAGAGGAATAAAATAAATGTTTGGTGAAAGAGGAGATTAATGAGAAAACTGTGGTATTCTTGCTGTTTGTAACATCCACTGTTTTTGTCATTGGTGCATCTCAGGAAAAGCAGAGACATAAAATCTCAATCTGCCATGGAATGAAGTACTTCATCATGTCTTCAGTATCCATCAGGACCTCATTACAGCCCACTCCTCCCACAGCAGTACTTCCTTCTCCACTCGTACAGCACAGCAAGTGGTGATATGACACATGTCTGCAGCTCGACACTAGGCCCTACATTAGAATTCAGCTCACAGGTGAAGCTGAAGTGGAGGAGAAAGTCTCAGAGGAGTCTGCAGTTCAAGTCTGTGGAGCGTGACAACCCACTCTGTAGTTATTTCCTGTTTTATTTTATTTTTAAAAAATCCATAAATGAATCAGAGACCTGACCCCAGGTCAATGCGATGTGTACAGCCTCTTTAAAGGTGCTAAATGTTCACAGTCAGTGTTTCACTGTACATTTACAGTAATTAGCATATAATACATAGGAATAAATATAATAAAATATAGTAATAAATATAATAAAAGTAATAGATAAATAAATAAATATAAATAATAATAATTTTTATTTCTAAGCATTTTTACAGGTGCTTAAAGACACTTTACAACACATATTAAATAACAATTTAAAAGAGAAAAAATAATAACAGCAAAAAAACAAAAATAAGGCAATATGGGCACAGAGACTTACAGATTAAAAACTATTTTAAAATGGTGGGTTTTGAGCATGGTTTTGAAGGTAGGTAGGTGTGTGCAGAGGTGGATCGGCTTGAATGAGTTCCAGAGGGTGGGGGCGGCAATGGAAACGGCTCTGTCCCCCAGGTGTGGTGCTTGGTTTGTGTCGGTGGCAATAGGTTTCCTTCTGATGATCGGAGGTCACAGGAGGGTTTGGAGGTGGAGTAGGTCAGCGAGGTAGGAGGGGGCCTGGTTGTTGAGTCTTTTGTGTGTGAACAGGAGGATTTTGAACTGTATGCGATGTGAGATGGGGAGCCAGTGCAGGTTTTGGAGGATGGCGGAATGTATGAATGATGTATTGGAGCTTATTGTGGAGTTTGGATGGTGAGCCGTAGAGGATGCTATTGCCAGTCCAGTCTGGATGTGATAAATCCATGGATGCGGGTTTCTGCAGCAGAGAAGGTGAGTGAGGAGCAGAAACGGGCGATTTTCTTGTGGTGGAAGAAGGCAGTCTTGGTGATGTGGTTGATGTGGTGGTCAAACCTTAGTTGGCTGTCAAAGATGATTCCAAGATTGAAGGTTTGTGGTGAGGGAGACGGAGAGTGATTATTGAAGGTGAGGCAGAAGTTGTGGGTGGCCGTGGTGCGGGATGTGGGGTCAATGATGGTTACAGCACCATTACAGCAAACAGCAGCAGCTTATTCAGCAAAGTACTGTATTTTTACTGTATTTCTTAGTGTATTGTGTTTTACACTTGAATTAAACATGCAGTTCTTTATTACATTCTTATAATAATAGCTTCCTCCCTCTTTTCTTTCCTTTGTCTCATTCTTTTGAAAGATTTTTTAACATTGGCTTCTTTTTGACCTTCTCGTTTATCTTTCTTCACACCTTCTCATGGTTTATTAATCCCCTCAGGATTAATGTCAATGCAGGTCTATCAAAAACAAAATATGTAAAATGTATGTAAAACAAAAATGTTCTGCTCAACAACAATCTATCAGTTAGAGTCAGTTTGTCAAGAAAAGCTTAGGGACTGCAGCCCAAAAGTGATGTCCCTTGTCATCTTGACACACAGCTTGGCCACTTATGTCATTCAGCTTTAGTTTACAGTGAGTTCCAGCAGATGGGTGCTTTTTCACCATCATCATTGTCACGGAGTAAACTGCAATGCTCACGCTGACACATGCACATGTGCATGCACACACACACACTCACACGCACATACACACACAGCCGGCATTTGCCGGCAGTTTAAAATCACCTCAGCTGACCTGTCGCTTGTGAGTTGCAAAATTCATCCCAATTGCTGTTTACACTCTGTGTATTACTGGTTTTATAGCTTGTCCATCAGCCCCATTTTCCATAACCTATTCATAATGTAGCGTCGTCACCTAGGGTGCGGAAAGGTCACAGACTTTCACACTTCACCACTGAGCAGCAGTCCAGTTTGTAGGTGGTGGGCCCCAGCTTCCTGCTAATGCAGAAGAGCCCCTGCCATTTGGCCAGCAACTTGTTGTCCTCTGTAGGGAGTAGCAGGAGAACTCTCTGGCCTGGCTGGAATGACCAAAGCCTGGCTGACTTCCGACTATCCAGTCTGTGTCTCCTGGGAGTGCTGTAGGTGTCCCTCACCAGCTTGGCCATCTCCTCCATCTTCTCCCTCATGGCAATGACATATGTGAGGATATTGGTGGTGGTGGCCATTGGTGACTCTCAGGCATCTCTCAGCAGATCATGAGGTCCCTGCCAGACAAAAGTTCAAAGGGCGAGAACCCCATTGAGGCTTGGGGAACCTCCCGGGAGGCAAATATGAGATGGCGGACTAGTGATCCCAATATTTGCCATTAGCCACCACAAACTTCCGTAGCATGCTCTTCAGGGTCTGGTTGTACCTCTCCACCAGGCTGTCGGATGGTAAGGGGTGGTCCTAATTGGTAGGGGCAGTGCCCTGGCCATTAAAATATTCTGGGGAATCCCTACTCAGGAAAAATAACTGCAGGAGCACAGGGACAATGGTTCTGGCTGTGACCTTGTGTAGGGAAAAGGCTTAAGGGTAGCATGTGGCGTAATCATAGATTACAAGGATATATTTGTCACCTGTCTGTGTGCACTCAAGGGGTCCAACAATGTCCATCCCTATGCTGGTAAATGGAACTTGACTGGGAGAGGCTGGAGTGGAAAGGGTTTCATCTTATGTTTGCTGGAGAGCTGACAGGTGGGACATGTTTTGCAGTGTTTGTTTACATTAGTGTACATGCCAGGCCAATATAATCTGCTGGCTATTTGGTGCAGGGTCTTTACATTTCCTAAATGGCCAGCTCTGGGAACATTATGACCCAAGGTCAAGATTTTTGGTCTTAGGCTACTGGGGACTACTATCTGTTCAGTGCTGCCACCCTCAGGCTGAGGATACAACAGACCTTTCCTTACCAAATAATACTCTCCTGAAAGAGCTTTGGCCTGGCCTGTGTAACATCCAGTCATCAACCTCTGTAGCTTTACTGAAAATCTCTCTAAGGGCCTCATCCTTCTGCTGTAACTCTTTTAAATCACTATGAAGATCCCACACATCTTTCAGTGCAATGGAGGGTACATCCTGGTCTGGCCTAGTCATACTTTTAACAGTACCCAACAGCTTTTCTCACCTGCGCTGCTGATGACTCTTCATTCCCTTTATACTTTCTGGAGGGCTGATTTCATCTTGGCTAAAGGCTAGGACCTCACACAGCTTCTGAGTGTTTGCCCCATCAGCTATAACCCTCTTAGCTTGGGACCAGGTAGCAACCATACTCACAGGCCGAATAGATTGCACCAGATCCGGCAGAATCAAGACATGCTGGTCCAAAACCACAGGGTGACTCAACTCTTTAACTATGCCGACTTTAAGTGTACAGGTCTGATCTTGTGCCTGAAGACAGATCTCAGCTATGGGATATTCATGTTCATCACCATTCACACAGCACACCCGGAGGCGGTCCCCCTGTCAGAGGCTCCGGCTGATCCAACAGGTGGGGACCCAGATAGCACCCAGACAATTGTCTGGGTGCTATCTTTAGCAAAATGATTCCTTTAGCAGTAGGCTTTCCCTTTTTCAGTAGCCTCATGTCGCAATTGTACTGACGTATTCTCATTAGTATCTTTTATGCTGCTCATTTTCAACAAGCATGATATTACTTTGGAAGACAGGATTGGCATTATCATGCTGTGCTGCCTATGCATCACCCACACTTGCTACACCTGTGACTATATAGGTTTTCCTAATGGGCGCTGGTGCAGCTGTGACCTGCCTAACCCACACTGCCACCTAGTGTAGACCACTACCACCACTTAGAAAAATAACTGATGGCTCCCACAATTCCTATTCTGAGAAATCCACCACTGTACCAGCGGTAGAGAAGCACCTGGGATGAAAGTAAAACAATTTAAAAAATCAACCACCAGGTCCAGCTGCTGCGGATTCACCACTTCAAGGACAACTGATATTAACTCTTTAGTGTTTACAAAAAAATGCAGTTAGTTTACCATGAGATCTGTGTTCATTAGCTGTGGCTGCACACAGTCTACCAGAGAGCTCCATAAGAAACCATATATATCTAGATATTTGTACATGCAGATATATACATGTATCTTATATTTTTTAAAAAAAAAAGTCCATGCATCTACCAGAGGCTCACTGCTTTTGTCACTGTTGTGTATCTTTCTGGGCTTCTAATATTTTTTCGCAATATGTCTTTTGTTTTCCAGCTCTCAATCCGCTGGTGGGAGACAGCGGACAAGATAATCTTAGACAGCATTTACACCAATTGAAGGCGGCACAGTCTGGTAGTCTGGTATTTGGGTGTGAGTTGGGTGTGGGTATAAATTTATAGCGGGTCAGGTCGGTGTGGTAGTTTATTAGCAATACTGTTGGAAAACGGGTTGGATGTGGGTTTAAGTATGATGGGTACGGGTGGGTGTGGATTCTCAAAAGACCCATACAGGACTTTTTCTTCTCCTCTCTCAACTATCTGCCCTCTGCATCGACTGGCAATTCCTTTGCCCTCTCTAAGAAAGGCATTTGTTTTGCCATCACACATAGACTACATTAAGTTAATGATAACATCAAATATTGATCACTGGCCAAACCATTTTTGTGTTGGGGTGGAGGGTTCTTTATTTAGGTGTTCTTCCTAATTAGGAAGAAAACAAATAGGCCTATTTTGAGAAATGTGTGTGTGTGTGTGTGTGTGTGTGTGTGTGTGTGTGTGTGTGTGTGCAGCAAAAGAGCATATGTCCTGTAGTGGCAATCGCGCATCATCAAGAGTGGTGTTTAACATGCGCTCAAGAATATTAGCATTAGCATACAGCTACCAAGTGCCATAATGTGCAGAGGACAATTATCACCAGCACAGTTTTGAAACTGGCTGAGCAAACTAGCCTATGACGAGACCCCACAGTCTTTAAATAGAGTGAAGGATTTTTCTCTCCATCTTCAGCTACCGTCTCTCCATCTCTCCTCTCTGACTGACTGCAGGTCAGTGACAGTTTTATGTGGATAATTGCACCTTACATGTCAGAGGTCAGCACACTAGAAGTAAACAAACTTGTGTTAACGGCATTAGATTATTTCAACGCATTAAATTCGGCCATATTAATAGCGCAGATTAACGTGTTAACACTGACAGCCCTAATTAATATATAATATTTATAGTGGTCAGCTGAAAGTACATTGCTTTTCAGATGAAATGTAACAATGCTCAAAATGTATAGCTTAGTGTAATGTTTAAAATCTAATGTTCACCATTTCACCGATACTAACATGTTAACTGTTGAGCTTCGCAGCTCCACTCGCACTGAACTCTGAGAATAATTTGACAAAGGCAATAATACTCTTTAGCCCCTTTTGCATATTTATTGGATCCGTAAACCTGAGCCTCACTGTGTTTAAAACAAAATACTGCACCTCAGTAAATAGCAGTACAATCACATCATCACAGCTGAGTACACTAAATAATAGAATGTCTCTTAACGTGTTAACATTTGCTAATTAGCAAATAAGAGTGTCGTCTGTTGGTGGTTGTTGTTGTTGACTTCACGTCATCTCTGAGCTGTAAATGTTTCTTATTATTATTATCATTTAACTTTATTTTATTCTCCTCATTAAGCCAAATGTTGTTGGGTATTTTATAGGTTCAAGCCAAAAAATAATAATGAAAGAAAATTGCAGATATGTTTTCCTGTTGAGCCTCCAAAACTGAGATTTTGAAGTAGATGACGTACTCAGCCTTTCTACATGTTTCTTATAAATAAACTGATTCACAGTCGACAGAAGCTTTTTCAGACTTTTCTCCTGAAAACCACTGAATCTCAGAGCAGGCGAGAAAAAGACCATTTCAGAGGGAAGATGTTTGCTTACTGGAGCTTAACAAGCTGTGGCAACCTCGCTTTTTAAATCTGGACTCAGATGTTAAGGTGTTACCCGAATCAATACACAGCCCACTGGTTTCCCTTTGATTGGACATTATAAATCTGACATGCTCTCAGACCTTTACCTGTTTCATACACATTACCTTCATAATACACATTACCTGCATTTTTTTATTTCTATTTTATGCTATTTTAGTTTTTATTGTATTGCTGGATTGCTATTGCAACCTTATTTCACTTCAAGGATTAATAGTCATCCATCCATCCATCCAATCAGAATCAGGATTTCTGTTCAGTTGGCTTTTTTTAACGTCAAGAGAAAATAGACAGCCATGCCTCCTCAGACTGTCAGCATTAACACAGTCACACCCAAATGAGACAGGTATATATACATGTCCTTGGTCCCAGCTTTTGAAACATCCTTCAATTAAAACTTGGGACCTATAGTCTTCAGTTAACAAGTAAATAGATTCAAGTAAATAGTTTCAAATAATGATGCAAGTAAATAGTTTTTACATTTGTGCAGGAATGTGCTGGATCAATCATCTGTTCCCACAGCATGATGCACCATGAAAGTTCATTCATTTTTACCATCCCTGTATTGTATGGGACATTCCCTCCACTTTGCTTTGTCTTAAATTGAAATTGTCTCTTCAGCCTACTGCAGTTGCCTTGTTTCTCAACATAAGATCAATAAAATCAATCAACATGTCAGACAATTCTCTGCCAAAACACACTGTACATTAAACATTCAGTGATCAGAGGCTGCGCTACTTTGAACTGATTAAGTTGGTGGGGTGAAGCTGCGTTCAGCTGCTGACACAGGCTTGCGTGGAACTGCTGGCAAACGCTGTCAGTCAGAATTATAGTTTTAATTATAATGAGCTTGGCTATAGTCCACAGACTGTCGCCAGTTAATTTGACCCCTTGAACTCAGGAAAGGAAAACTCATTGTGCTGAGTCAGGTGCACAAACAAGTCACTAAATCACATTTAGTTCCATACAAAGGCTAATGCTTTTGCATTTTAAAACCACAGAGGACGCAGCGTAAACAGAGCTTTTAAAAAAGCTAAAATAATCTCACATTTAAGAAAGGTTTAATTGCTATTTTGTAACAACCTCCTGTTTGCACCAGTGAATAAATATACAGAACTTTGTTGCCTGTTCTCCCTAGAAGATGCAGAAAAATAAAATCAAATAAATAAAACTTCCCCATGTTGCTGAAATAAACTGCAATATCCTTACATCTCAGGTACTCAGGTCTGGACTGAAGATGACAGGAATGTTTCTGCTGTTAATTAGTAGCTGATAAAAAACAGTTAGTTAGTTTTTAAGTGGATGAATCAGTGCAGCAGCAGCTGCATAAACAAACAAATTGCTCTGGACTGTTTCAATCAGAGACAACACGCAACAAGGTGCAGTAAGATCTGAAACAAAGTGTTTGGTCTTAATCATATCATGTAAATTTCTGTATCAGATCTCTGAGGAGAAAGGATGGTGTCTGCTGCACAGTTTGTAAAGATCCTCAAGCAAATTTAGAGCAAGATTAAACCAACTGAGCTCTTACTCTATCTGTTCATGTTTAGTCTCTGATCTGAGAGCAGGTCTCAGTGGCAGCAGGTCAGCAAGGTCATCGAGGTCCAGCTCCTCCTGGAAGATCCTGAGGTGTTCCCAGACTGGATGACATTAATAATGTATATGATAATGTTGAAAATAATATTCTGGATCTACCTCGAGGTCTCCTATCTGCAGCATTAGATGTTCAGAGACTCCTCTCCAAATTTGCATTCCTATCTTCACCTGCTGTCTCAGGTTGACACTATAGTTTGTTCACACTCATTCAGTTTCATCTTCACAGTGGGGGAAATCTAAATTCACTTTGGCTGCTGCATGTTGGACAACTTTCTTCTGACAGGTTTCTTGTTTCGCTCTGCCTCTAGACAAGATGGATATACAGAGGTTTGTTAGAACAAACCTGAAAGTCAGTCATAGTCACTAGATGTGTCTTTGGTGCCAAACAGCAGCTTTTCCTTTGACAATGTTAGCAGTTAAGGTTACTGGAGACAGATAAGTCAGCTAAAACTAGTAGCATCTCATGCTAATTCAGCCTCAAACCACTGAAGGTCACTGAAAACAGAGAGAAAGTTTATTTCTAAACATCAGCTGAACGACAAAAACCCCCGGGGTAAAACAAAGTGATCACAACCACAGTGTAACTATATTATCATGAAACCAAAGATCTTTATTTTGTGATTATTTATTCATTAGCTACAATTATCAGAATGAAAGCAGCTCAGTTAACCCCTCTGTTGATGTCTTCGCTGACAGTGAGTCTGAGGCAGGGTCAGCCTGTAAAGTCCACTCCTTGGTGAAACTCTTAGTTTTTGAATTAGTTGCTTAACTCTGATAAAACTCTGTAACAACATGTTCAACTACACCTGAGTGCAGGTGATAGCATCTGCTGCATTAAACATTTTTGCACATATGAACATTTGACGTACAAATCTCAGATTCATCAATGTGTTCTTACCTAAATTTGTTTGTACTTTGTGAATTAAGTCTGTTGACACTGTGTTTGTGTTTATGTTTATGTTTTTGCAGCCAGATAGACATTAATAATGATCTATTTATGGTCTGAATTAAAAATCTATAATTATACCAGTTGCTTACATGAAATTGTCTGTTCTTCTAATTACTTTGCCTCAAAACAATTTAATTTTAATTTGTTGAAAAGGTGATGTCCGTTTGATTTGTATCAAAAATTGTTTTCATTATCTAATTTATTATGATGTTACGAGGAAACCACCTTTTCCTCAGCATGTGAGACTGTTCTGCCCTCTGTTGGTAATAAGGTGTAAGTGCAGTCACTGAATGAGATCAGTTTATACAACAATTTAAATATACTGAAGTGGCATTTTTTCCTCACCTATTTATTTGTGTGTTTTATAGCATATAACCCCTTTTGAAAATATGCTACACTACACAAGAAAACCATATATCAGAAAATGAACACTGTCTGTGCAAAGATTGATGCTGCTGAAGTGAAACAGAGCAAAACTACAGAGTCTTAATGAGGAAATAGTCAGGCCCTTTGCAATGTGGCATAGTTTGAAGTTGAAATGTCTTAATTATTAAATAACAGAACTTATTTAACTTCACTTATTATATTATCCTGTTATTATATTATCATTACTTACTATTATTGTCATTATTATTCCATTATTAGTATCATTCCATTGTCAGTGTGCCTTGTTTGTGTACAGTAAATACAGTAAGTCTTCTAATAAATAGCCCAATATCTCTGGCATCTTTTAGCCAATCTACAAGCGCCAGGCAGCGGTCGGATGACACCACTGTACAGCTGCAGGGATGTTTTGCCTGCACAGACGGGGATATTTTTGTCAAGAGGTTTCAAAAACTCTAAACTCCAGATCAACGAACACATCAAACTCAGAATGACAGAAAAACAAGAGGCCTTCCGGAGACAGGATTGGATCATACTCAGAGACATAAACCAACAAATTAAAAATGACATTACCAAAGCTAAAATTAAATACGAAGACAAAGTGGAAGAAGAATTCAGCACCATGATCACAAAACAGGCCTTCCAAAAAATAAGAATACTCACAGGAAAAGACCCAAAACCCAGACTAGCTGCAATAACTAATCCCAACTCATCTGTCAAGGACCTGAATAACTTTTACTCTAGATTTGACACAGCTGACCACTCAGAGACATGCAGGACCTAACTGGTGGCTATCCCCATCGTGGAGCCAGTCCAGTAGGCTCCCTTCACAGTTAAGGAGATGTGCCAGTAGCTGAGAAGGTACAGGCCTGGCAAGGCACCGGAGCCAGATGGTATCCACGCCTAGGAACTTAGAGACTGCACTACTGAGCTTGCTCACATCATCCACTCACCCTTCTCAGAGTCATACAGAACTCTACCATCATTCCAATACCCAAGAACCCCACCCCTCAGAACTAAACCACTACCAATCAGTGGCACTTACTTCCACAATAATGGAATGTCTGGAAAAAGGTGTTCTCAAAACACTTCTCTGGTTGTTAGCCCACAATTAGACAGGTGCCAGTTTGCCTACAAGGCCAGGAGGGGGACAAAAGATGCTGGAAACAACCAGAAACTTCTTCAGACTCCTCTTCATTGACTTCAGTTCTGTATTCAACACCATCCAGAACCATCTGATGATCAGGAAACTCCACCACCCTTACATCCCTCATCCACTGGATCCATGATTTCCTCAGTAACAGGCCACAATCAGCAACTACAGAACAGCACCTGACCTGACCCACAACCCCACCTGTAACAACAATGAATCTGTTAAAATGATAGATAGATAGATAGATAGATAGATAGATAGATAGATAGATAGACAGACAGACAGACAGATACAGACAGATAGATAGACAGACAGATAGACAGACAGATAGACAGATAGATAGACAGACAGACAGACAGACAGACAGATAGATAGATAGATAGATAGATAGATAGATAGATAGATAGATAGATAGATAGATAGATAGATAGATAGATAGATAGATAGATAGATAGATAGATAGATAGATAGATAGATAGATAGATAGATAGATAGATAGATAGATAGATAGATAGATAGATAGTGATGGTGGACATAAGCTCCAGCACTAGCCAGCCCTCTGCTTCCTTCTCCCCCTTGCCACTGCTCTGCCACACAGCCTATATACTCTGGCCAAAGCCACTCCCCTCAAATCAGTAAGAGTATAAGTAAATATCAAACAAAAGCCAAACTAAACCAAATCCTAATCCTCCATTCCCCCTCTCCTTCCAGGCCACTGAGTCTCCTGCTAACAGGCTGATTGTTCCCTGCTGTGCCTGCATCCACATGTGTGCACCTAGTGTGAAAACGCCCCTAGCAGCACACCTCAGAGAGAGAGAGAGAGAGTAATTAACAGAAAGCAAAACATAACAAAATCTAATGTCCATTATAAATGTAAATGTGTTGTTTCACCCTAGATAGATAGATAGACAGATAGACAGATAGATAGATACAAGATAGATATGATAGATATGTTTATTATGGTGCTACAGAAAGATTTGTACCTTAAGTCGCGCGAACGCTGAACAATCCACCTGAACAATTGTCAATCTCATTTGTCAATCATCAGCCGAGGACAGCTGAGCTGAGGACAGAGAGCAAAACCTCCACGTCTGCTTGTTAGCAGCTCCATGACTCCTCGCTTGTTGGTTTGTACCTGCTGCTCTTTACTTTTATTCAAATTTTCATATTTCTCTAATGAAAATCACACAACTTTGCCTTCTTCTGTGCCTTTACTTTGCATCTTCCTGTGCTTTACTCAACTGTTGTGAAAAAGCAAACTTTTGACTGATCAGGCAAGAAACTAGACTGAGATCAGGAAGCAACTGTTGTCCAGAAGCTTTAATGCAATAATACATAAACAATAGAGTGTGCACGCACACACGTGCTCGCATACATACACACACAGAGAGAGAGAGAGAGAGAGAGAGACAGAGAGAGAGAGAGAGAGAGAGAGAGTCAAAGAGCACACACAATAACTACAGCACATGTTGCATTAACAAACACAGTGCTCAGAGGATCTGAGAAAAGTCTTCACTGTTGGCCATATTGACTCCTCTCTTCAGCTCACTGGCCGTTGCTATAGAAAAGGTGGTATTTGTTGTCTTCATCATATCACTAGAGGGTGCTGTTGTTTATTCAGTCAGCAGAAGCGGCACTAACGTGGTATTACAGCTGAGAGCAGGAATCACAGACGCTCCTGGGCCAAGATGACTCCTCACTCCACCTTCTCTCCCTCCACCTCCCAGTGCTCAAAGTCAGCGGTGGAGAGTAAAACATTTAGATCACCTGTGTTCGATTTATTACCAAAAAATACAATCTGTTTAAACCATCAAATATGTTTGACATTTGTGACATTTGGTTGTGTCAAATCAATATAACATCACATTCAACAAACTTTATTCCTGATGTGTTCGTCTGCTGATGTCAGTGTTTGTGGGAGGGGCTACCACAAGTGAAAATTTTGACATGCAAATTTAGAAGTGGACATAACAACAACTTACATTATGTAACTGTCCTCTGTGGTGTAAGCTAATGTTCATCAGTGGCAGTATGCTCAGAGTCGTAATGGCATAGTCCAGAGGTTTAGCAGGTATAATGTTTAATGTCATCTTACTTAAGCATGTTAGCATGCTAATATGCTCACAGTAGTAATGCTAAAATGCTTAAATGTTTAGTGGGAGTTATAGCTGTGTCATATTTCGAGGGAGGGGGAAATCCATCGCCTTTTCCTGAGGTTCCAAGGCTACAACAGTTGGATCCTTTACAGTCCAACATATCTAAAATTCATATTGAAGATTTATTACAGCGCAGGCAATGTTTGCAATCTGGACATGCACATAAAATTAGGCCACATGACCGATTAGCAGGGAGGAGTGGAGTATGTTTTTAAGATGACTAAATTAGATCTTATTTGCATTTAAGCATTATCAGGTGGTGTGTATTTGCGTAATGAGGGAGGGTGAGACTTAAAGTGATCAACAGGGTGTGCAGAATTATTAGGCAGTTTATTTACTTTAGACAAAATGTGCCAAAAAAGAGATTTAACAGACTCAGAAAAGTCAAGTTGTATAATGACTTTCAGAGGGATACTGTTGAATGGTGCTTTCAATTATTGAATGTTTATTTGCATTTTCATTAATGATGGGCAAACTTAATTTATGATTTGTCACTGGCCACCTCCACCTGGTGAGTGGAGTTAATAAAAGGGCCCCCTATACGCAGCTGTTGGCAGTTGCAGTGTCAGTGCCATGAGGAGCAGTAGAGTGTCTCTTGTTTTTCCCTCTTTTTCCTCCAGGTTCGATGCTGTCTAGATTGGGTTCACAATGAGTAGCCACTGTGGGCTACCGCTTTGCTAACAGGTTATGGGCCCAGAGAAACCGATGTACAGGTGAGCATGGAAAGAATGCCGAATCCTTTGCAGAACTCATTCAGTTTCTGGACAATTAAAGTTTGTCACTGGTGATGCAGGAGGCTGTCGATGACAGACTGGAAGATTTTAAGAGGCTACTATCAAGGTAAAGGGAAGCCATGCATCCTAAGCCTCAATACAGAACTAACTTCACATTAGAGGTCAGACAGTGAAAGTGTGACGGAGTACGTGATGCGGGCAGAGACTGCGATCACAATGCTAAGAAATACAGGTGAGACATTGAGTGACGGACTGTAGGTAGCGATGGTTCTGAAAGGTTTGCCAGAGTCCTTCAAATAATTTGCGATCCATGTCACACAACGTGATGAGACAATAGCTTTTTCTAAATTTAAAACAAAGCTACCCACCTACGAGGACACAGAATGGATGCGCGCCACAGCAACAGATGACAACGTAATGAGGGTGTGGCAGCAGAGAGCAAGACTCGCCAGTACAGGTGACCAGGGAACTGAGAGGGCTGCAGCAGACTTGGTGTTCTTCAAATGCAGCCCGAAGCAACACTTTGCCAGAGCCCTTAAAGCACTTAAAGTAGCAAAGATATTGAGTCATAGGGTTGCCATCGTTTCATAAAATACGGATTTGTCCCGTATTTGGAAGATAAAAGACATATTCCTCGACAAGTCATTACAAAAACCATGACATTAATATTAAAATTATAGTTTAGATGACAAATGAAGATCTGCATGAGGTAAAATAAATCCCTCCTCTTCTGTGTCAGCCGGGCCTTCATTCATCTGTTTCATGTTTACTGTCATTGTCACTATCAAACTGAAAATGCGCAATTTTGATTGGCCGTCAATCATTATCCTCCAGTGCTGCCATATTTTCAGCAATGTAACTACAATATGTTCAGAGACAAGGCCCATGTAAGGAAGGCTGGAACATCAAGACTGGATCAAGAAATATCTGAAGACAGATTTTTCAAAGGTTTTATGGACAGATGAAATGAGAGTGACTCTTGACAGACCAGCTAGTTGGACCTTTTCAGGTTGAAAATGTTCTTCTGCCAGTTTTTAGAAGATACTTTCTTCAAGCAATGGTTCAGATAAAAGTTGTATCATTCAAGAAGGCTTTGATTTTTATGCAGGACATTGCTCCATCACATCAAAGTACTCGACTGTAGCTAGCCAGCAAAGGCCTTAAAGATGACAGAATAATAACAGAGCCCCCTTCCTCACCTGATCTAAACTCAATTGAGAACTTGTGAGCTCTTTTCAAACACATCAAGAAACTCAGTGGATGGAACGGTCAGGACAGTTATTGAAAAAAAGCGTGACTATATTGGTCACTGAATATTTTCTGAAATGATTAAATTGTAAATTTGAAATTGTTTATTTGTTATTCTTAAAAAGCGAGTGGGTAACTTTTTAGTTTTTAATTTAGTTGCATTATAATATTATGAAGAGATATTCTCCTGAGAAAACCAAAACTCACTTTTCTCAATATTTTTTTAAAAACTCAATATTCTAGTTTGAGGTTTATTAACAGTTTGGATTGGACTGTATTTGTTGTTCTCAGGAGTACAACTTGCCAAATAATTGTGCACACAGTGTAAAATGTACACTGAATTCTTCTGGTATGTATGCAAGAGACATAAATATGTCAGACATTTGTTGACCGGGTCCTATGAAGGACACAGCCCTCTGATTGGGACACAGCTAATGTTTACCACCATTAAGCAACTTACTTTAGCATGTTAGCATGGTAAGATGTACTAAATTGCATTATGTATTTATTTATTTATTTATTTTCATTCCACAAATACTCGTCCTAAACAGCCAATATGAATCCTCCTTCATGAAAGCTGACTGTGATGATGGCTTAGTTGCGTTAACCAATTGAGGCAGTTGCACATTTTGTTTGCTGATTTGTGAAAATCATCAAGTCAGCTTTCACATGATGTACAGTCAGGGGTCAACTAAAGTCATGTTGAACCAGGACTCTGCTTCAATATTTTAGTCTAGATGGCCAGTTTGACTGAAAACAGCTCTGATATTAATGACTGCTGCAGAAAGAAACACAAACATGTTTAAAAGTCTGAGCTGATATCATTCTTTACACATTTAACAACATCTGTTGCTGTTGCAGCTTTATTCACAAAACCTCCATGTCTGCTTGTTAGCAGCTCCATGACTCCTCACTCGTTGGTTTGTACCTTCTGCTCTTTATTTTTTATCTAAATTTTCATATTTCCACTTATTTTACAGACAACGTTCTGAGTCTAATAAAAATCACATGACATTTTCACCACTGTGTTCAGACCATGAAGCTGCTAAGAAGCTGTTATCTGATGAGTGTGGTGTGTTCATGGTTGGTTGTACACATGTTTGGGGTCCACTGAGGGTGGGGGGTGGGTGGAGGGCACCAAGTCAGCTGCTGGGTCTAAACAGGAGTCTGGAGTCTAAACTCTTGTCTTCACTGCATTGTGCTCCCTGTTGCCATGGTGATCTGCCACAGCCAGACACAGTAGTTGGTTTTGCTGCGGGACCCTCGTCAGGCATTTTCAGGCACTTCCTCCTCATCATCATCACCGTTGTTGTTGTCTTCCTTGTGTCATCATCTGGCCACTCTCCTGTAAAAAAAATCACCACTGTAATGGGTCAGAACAGGGAGCTGGAGTCCAAAGAACATTGGTCTGTGATGTTGTGTTTGTACCGTTCCAGGTCAGGTGATCAGGTGACTTGTTGTCATGCATCTCAACAGGCTCTGAGCCGTCTGAGGTCTGTGACTGGTTGGAGGTGTGTCTGTCAGGGACAGTGGGGTCAGGCAACTGGGCGTCTGAGTTTAAGCTGGACTCCACCCTCTCTTTCTCCTCTTGCTCCTTATTGGCTAGTTCTGAGCAATGACAGAAACACAGGAACATTTAAATTAATGGAGGTAGAGGCGCGTTTTTATGGTTTAAGCTATCATTCAGGCAATTAAATAAAAAAATCTGCTTCCACGAGCTCTCGTTTAATTAACCTGTTGCTAAGCCCCGTTCAAGGACACCACGAGCCAATCACATTTCACACTATACACTATGACTTCCTGCTCATAGACCTCCATAGCAATATAGATCTGAACAGCATCATTTGTCATTATGTCTAACACTGTGTGCACTGAGGGGGCGGGACTTAGTGATAGGCCAATTCTCAGTTTTTCCGGTCCATATCAAAGCGTCCTTGCAGGATATTGAACCTTCTTACGTGTCAGGAGACCAACAAAGCTACACAGTGCAGGTTTCTATGGCAACGCATGCACAGCGGGAGGATAACAGACTGGGATAGCAGTTTCCCAATATGACTTGTGCGACCTCTGGCCGCAGTCTGTGCCTGAATAAAATGAGACTAGCCTACGAAGCACTTCCTATTTACATCACTAACATCCCTTGTGTATTTATGTTACACATATTTATATTTCTGTTTCTCAGCAACAACAGCACTTTAAACTTTAAAATATTCAGCTACACTTTACAGGTTGCGTATAAAACCTAATTAAATCCATTTACAAACATACTTTTAACTACTTTAGCCATGTGACCTTTAGCTTTAACTGCATGACTACATCATAAACATCACCTGTGCTGCAATGAATCTTGGGATATGTTGGACTGTGAAGGATCTAGCAGTTGTAACCTTCACAGCTAAGGAACAGAAGCTGGATTTGTTTAATTTGAACTTTTGAAATGAGACAGTGATATATATGGTTGATGAGCCCATCCCTCAAAGGGCAAATCTGAGATCTGACACACAGACTATCAGCAGTCTCAGTCTGACAGGAAGCCAAATCCAAAATGTGTTTTTGGCCATAGAAATTAGATTTTCTGCTGTGTGTGCATACCATGCACAGATAGCTCCTTCCAGCGCTCCTTGTTGCTGGTGATGACGCCGGACAGGTGGCTCCTCAGAGCCGGCAGGTCGATGGCAGTCAGAGAAAAGTCTGTCTGCGCATCATCACTGTTGCCGTGGCGACTGCTGCTGTGCCTCTGCACCGACTCCACAGTGACGCTGCCGCTCCCTGTTAGACTGGATCAGAGCAGAATCAAAACCAGATGAGTCTGCAGTATGCAACCGTAAACTGAAGCAGTAACAGTGATGGCAGTACCTGGACCTCCTGGTTCCCGTCTCTCTTGCCTTCCTGTCCTCCTCTATCAGTGGACCAATCACCTTCTCTGTCGTGTCAATCAGGACACTGAAGGTCGGCTCCACAATGAAGTCAATGAAACCTGTGACCAGAGGATAGGCAGTTCAAACCACCAGAAGCTGTCACTGCAGAACCAGAGTTGATAAACACTGACAGCCTGTTGTGGTTGGTCAATGCATATACTTACCGATCTGAGACTGAGCAATCATGGTAGCTTTACGGTCACATAGAGGAGAAAAGGGAAGACATAGCTCCACCTCTTTATCTCCCTGGAAAAGACATGATCAGTAAGGTAATATGTTCAGGCAGTGGTATTTTTGTAGAACTCTAATCAACTCAGCAATGCACCTGCGTCCACTTTTCTGCCACTTGAGTGCAGTGTAAACAAAAAAAACAGGTGGGAGTATGAGAGAAAAAGCCATGTGACTATTAAGGAAACTTTTCTTCTCAGAGATGTGCGAGCTACACTGATACCTGACAGGATCTGGCTGACGGAAATCAAATCAAGAGAAGTAGATAAGTCGGGATGGTATCGGGAACCGGTGGTAAACTGATCTCGGTTTCCTCATTGGTATCAACGGTGTCATTAATTTCCCCAACAAACGGTGCTGTTATCAGTATTTAATGTTGTTGTGTTATTCTATGACATCTGAGATATCAGGCACTTTAATTGTTTGTGTGAAGGAAGACTGATTCACTACACTACTGTTTAAAAATTTGTCCAGTGATAATTTTCATTTAATAAATGACTGACACCCAGTAGCTTTAATGTGCAGGTAACGGTCTGTTTCTTCTGTGAAATACAAGTCGTACAAGTCATACGACTTATGACTTATACAACTCAGAGTTCAGCACATATATGAATGTAACTGTACATGATGTTCAATGTGAAAAATGTTGAGGTAAACTGCTGAGGTAATCGTTGATTCGCTAATTGTTTTAGCTCATCTATGTCATTTTCCATTATATGTTAAGTCATTAGTTTTCTACATGAAATGTTAGAAATGTTTGAGAGACAATGTTGTGAAAATAAGTCATAGACAGGCATAATAGTATCTGTTAGTCATTTTTGTTATGATCATTTCTGAAATGTTTAATTCCTTAATCACAGTTGAAGATGTATAATCACCATTCGTATCTGTGCTTTGGTTATTGGTAATTTGGGAAATACTAAAACACACCATTGTTCAGAGCACAAAGGTCTTCCAAAATTCTAACATATTTGGCTCATATTTGGTCATTCACTAGATACATCAGGGAGTAAAAGAGATACAGATAAAATCTGAGCGATACCCATCCCTATAGATAAGTAACATGCAAAAGAAAAAATTAAATTATTTTACATTAAATGTTCCACCATGAGATTCCTGAACATTTACAGTTCTCAATCAGTTTTGGAGAAACCTAGTAATACCTTTTGTAGGTGTCCCACTGGTGGAAACCTCTTAAAAACAACTACAACCTATATGTACACCCTCCTCAATGGCTTCTAAAAACTTCCTGAACTTTCTCCCTCACCCTCATCATTGATCACTAAATGTAAAGATGATTAAAACTTTCATGTAAAGGATGATTAAAACCTTCACAACACCTCTACAACCTTCTTAATGACTAAAATGGTCTTTGCGTGTGGACGTGAGCACCTGTCTGAAGAACTCCTCCATCAGACTGTGAGTCCAGCGGTAGTGCAGTGGCCAGGCTTTGGCTGGATGACTGATGTCTGCAGCATGAAGCATCAGAGACAAAACCTTCACTTTGTCAATACTGAAAAGAGATAGAACAAAACCACATTCAGTGATAAAGTAAAAACTGAGTGTTACAAGGACTGAGGTTTAACAAGTCAGAGGTCATGGCAGCCGCACTGACCTGTGTGTCTGTGTCAGGGAATTCCTCATTGTCTTAATCTGCTGGAAATGACAGGACATGTCCGTGGACATCACCATCTCTATCACCAGGGACCGAAGTTCCCTACGAACAATCAACACATGATCCAGGTAATCAGTGATCCATCACCATGACACAAAGTTTGAACTCATCAGTGATCAGTTGGGTTTGTGTGTGAACCTCCAGTCATCTTTGTTCAGGTTGACCAGTATGTTCATGTCCTCTTCTGCCATCAGCCTGTAGGCAGCACTGATGTGATGATTCTCCAGCACCGACCTGTCGTTGTACAGTATGGCCACCTCAGACCTGATAGACAGACATAGCGTCTAATCAGACAGCATTTAGCAAGTTTGTTTATTCTGGGCTGTAAACAGCTGCTAATGTTAATATGTTAATGTGTTTATTAGTGCTAATTCACAAGTTTAGCATGATAACATGTGGTGAACATGCTAAACTTTACACTTGCTGAACATCAGCATGGTGCTGTGCCCCTGTGAGCACACATTCTTTGACATTCACATTCTGTTATTGCCTGTTACCTGGTGTGGATGTGGAAGTTGTTTGTGGTTCCTGTGTGTTCAAAGTCGTGAATTGCTGCAGCAAAAACCATCGCCAGGATCTCCAGCTCACTGAGCCAGTGCTGCACACACACACACACACACACACACACACACACACACACAGCATTTCATAACTAATATGAGAACAAAATGGAACATTTGTTTGACGTGATTTATTTGACTTTGTGTTTAGTTTGGAAAATCTTCTATCATGGAACAGGGTTAATGACCTACAACTTTAAGTACAGTCATTCATAAAGAGAATGCTAATGTGATTTCAGTTTCTGTTTGCACTTGTACTGCTGACATTGTGGGGACATTGTGGTTTTGGTATATGTAATGTGTGGGGACTCAACTTCCTCCTGTGGGCATAAACCATGTCCCCGGTTATGGTTAGTGTATGGTAAGCTGTAGTTAAGGTCAGCAGTGTGTGTATGTGTGTGTGTTACCATTAGTCCTGTGTGTAGCATCAGGAAGTGGGCAGTCTGAGTGACATCAGCGGCATGGATTAGATTGTGGTAGGGGTTCCTGTGTTTGCTGTAGCCATTCTCCAGAGCTTCAACAAACTGGACCAGAGCCTGCACTGGGATCTGGTCATAGCAACATAAGTAGTACAGGTACGTGTTATTTATCAATTATTTATCTGTCAGTGAAGATGCAGTCAGTTAAGTAAAACTTTCAGAACCAAAACAAGTTCTCATCTTCACAGGGTGAAATTTTGAGGTTGAACATAAAACTGATTGAAACTAAGTCATGATGACAAAATCTCATCTCATAAGTGTATGATACAGTAGCTGTAACTCAACAGCTCCTTAATGGCTTATTGTATGAATTAATCACTACATCACTAAATCATTTTGATTTCATTGACAACGGACTTAGCTCAATATGCTGGTCTAAATCTGATTGGCTCAGGTCCATGACACCCAGAACCTCTCCAAATCCGCATCCCACTCCTGGACCAGAGCCAGCTGTCAGCTGTCACACCTCGCTGACCACAGCCAGGTGTGCCGACATTGAGTCAGGTAGAGGAACTTTGACAATATGGCTTCCTGAACATTTTCATAAATAGATCACACAGGTCACTCTGTACTCTTAGCTCCACCTACACTGACCTAATGTCAGTGTAGGTGACCTACAGCAGAGGTCTTCATAGGTCCACATGGTCTTTCTACTCAGGTTTAGTCAAGTCTCAGATGTTCAGTATGATTATAAACTGATTATTTGGCTCTTTGGAAACGTAGCAAGTGTGTCCAATATCCAAGTCTATCAGGCCTGATTTTAAACCAGGTCTGAGTCTGCTGTGGACCCTTGGGAAGGTGACTGATCCATTGATACATTGATCATTTCTCCATTTTGAATCATGAAGACCTCAGCTGTCCACTAATGTTAACGATATGAAGTCATGTGTACCCTGAACCTGTTGATGAGGTCGTAGCGGGTCAGCAAGTCATAGACCAGGAACTTGAGAGCGTGGTCTCCAGTCGCCTCATGAAAGGAAAAGACATCGAATGACCACTGATCCACCTCCTGTAAAACACAACAACCAATCTCATCTGCTGGCTGATCTACCATATCCAGTGTATTACGATAGATCAGCCAGCAGAGGGCATTGTTACACTGGGACAAGGCTCAGCAACCTAACCAATTAAATGAGTGATTATCATTCATTATATCATTTAATTGTTTAGAACTGAGACATTAGATCCTTTTCTTGTCATTTATCTCCTGATTTCCTCAGAGTGGATCACAGTAAAAACGCATAGGGAAAAAGCAGCTGCTACAGATGTCTGTGGTGTGTTGTGGTGGTGGAGGTGAAGAGGTAGAAGAAGCAGAACATACAGCCGCAACAGTCGCTGCAGCAGCAGCTTCATCTCTTTCTACATTTTCTTTCTTCTGCTTCCAGGAGAAAAAACATGATCTGGTTGGAGCGGGATGTCTGCTCGGACATTGTTCAAAGGATTTTTCATAATTACTTTATTTCACTGTCTAGCCTCAGTGTTAACACATGATGGGCATGAGTGTGCACAGCATGAAGCAGTGGAAAGGTGACTTTATTTACGACTATGAAGTTCTTTTCCTTCACTGTTGAAATGAAATTTGTGCTGACTGGCTCATTATTGCGGTAGTTGCTAAACTGGCATATATCCAAATTATGCTGAGTAATTTGATCTGCAGAGTTGTGCTCACCTAGTGCCCTTCGCACTAAAAATTAAGATAAAGTGAGTTAACATGATGTAATGAGCACAAGTAAACTAAAAATGCAATAACTAATGTTAGATAGCATGAGCTAACATGAGATTAAGCGAGGAAACATGCTAAAATATGCTAACAAGACCTAATGTGAGCAAGGAATTTCTTATTACTGTTTTAACATAACATGTTAATATGAGTTAAAGTAACAAGTACAATTAACTAAAATGTGCTGACATAAAAAAAAACATAAGCTAGCATAAGCATAGAAAACTTCATGTGGAGATAGCAACATTTCTACTTTATCCCTCACTCTCTGAACTGTGCCTTTCATTTCCAAGTTGACTTTTCTTTCCTTTCCTGCATCCTCCTGTCCGTTGTTCACAACGTGTGTGCAGGAACTCAACCTCCATCACACACAGGGATTATGAAATGATGTCACTTCCTCCTGAGAATATCTGCTGAAATGAACCTGTTTTTTTTTTTTACCTTGAGAGCCACCAGAGCCATGGGAGGATAAGTCAGACCGGCCATGTTGGACGTTCGTCTGTACATCCTGATGTCACACACATGCACAGAGAGAGAGAGAAGAGATCACACATTGATGCAGACAGTGTTGGATGCATACAAAAAAACTCCTCACACTCACAGACCCACTCCAGCTGCCCTCCTCCACAGTTTGTGATCAGGATGGATTGTTTGTCACTATGGTAACCACACACACACACACACACACACACACACACACACACACACACACACACTCTCTCTCTCTCTCTCTCTACACACACACACACACACACACACACACACACATGGCGAGGAGCGCAGCAGATATTTTTTGATTTCATGCGTCATTAAGCCGCTGCAGCAGATGAACTGATACTGTTCCATCACTGCGACTCATTTACACTAATGATATCAGAACTCGTGTTTTTTTCTTGTTTTTTTTTCAGGTTTACATATGATCTCCATCTCTACCTCCACATGGCTCGCTCACTAACATCATTATCACTTCACAGTAATCATATCTGTGGCAAAGGCGGACGGATGTTTTCTCATGTTTAGAGTCTGACGGAGCTTGATGATTGTTTTCTGTTCTTTCTTCAGACAAAAATGTGAATGTTTCAACTGAACATTTCAGTGTTTGGTTTCATAGTCAAATGTATGTGGACTGCTGAATATACATAATTTATACTCTGCTCTAACAGTCTTGACTGTGGTTCTGGTCCTGGTCTTTGCAACAGATAAATGTTTGGGGCATTACTGGTGTCCAGGAGGGATGATAGGTAATAATGTGACTCAGGCAGTGACAGCTCACTTTGTTCCAGAGGTGCTGGATGAGGCTCAGCTCGAGGTTTTGTGCAGATCTGTCGAGTTTGTCTACAGCAGACTGTGCTGAACTGAGTCTGCATGGAGCTGACTCGACTGCACCAGGATGCTGTGATGAAACACCAAACTGCTGACACGATTATTGTCTAAAATAAAAATGTTGGGTTTCATTTCACTAAAACTAAAGAACCAAATGCAGCCCATGTAAAACCAGATGCATTCACATTCTTTTTTCCATAATGTTTATGTAGTAAGGATGGTACTGCTGTCTATATTCATTTTAATAAATAGATCTATTTATATCTATTTAACTCAGTTTAGAACATCGTTGGCCATTTTGTTTCATTGTTATGTTTCAGGAGCTGTGTCCCAGTTCGAGGGATACATCCCTCAGAGGACCCGGGCTACGTAGGTCTGGTTGACATAGTCCAGTCTATATGTTATGTATTTACATGCCGAGTGTATTTGTGTCCTTTACAAAGTCCAACCTGGTGTCTTTGGCGCATTTTGGCTCCAGACCTAGGGGTTATCTAGGCCACTGAAATGAACCCACAGGCTGAATAGTGCTGTGGGTGACTGTGGGTGATGACAGGGAGACACAGAGAGTTAGTACTGCTCAAAGCTGTTAGCGTTTAATTCTGACCGGTGCAATCATCTCCATGGCAACCCACTGATGTGCAATGGCGCAATGACACTGTTCCACAACTGCAGGCGTAGTGCAACAGTTACAGACAGATAACTCAAATAATGAAAAACAAATAAATAAAAGTGGTTGCTGTTCATCACTGAACCTGAATAAATTCCCATCTCTAATCCTGTTACACTCTCCCCCACTTTCAGAGTCTCCTGACAACCCGAACCAAACCAACCACAGAGCAAGTCAAGGAAGTCTGTCGTCTCACCATTTATCAGGGAAGTACAGTGGTCTTCAGGTCATCTGTCACATAAGTATGTCTGTATCATTGTCCTTGTCAGAGTCAGTATGCCCATACTGCAGTGGAAGGACAGTAGTGCATGTCTGGACCCAGTGAATAATGACATTTGCTCCCGTTCTCCAGGGCTGGTAGGCTGTCAAAACCGATTGTACATGAACACACTTTTGGGTTGGACATGTCATGTGGATCTCCCCAGGGATGCTTTACTTCACTCACTGGCTCCGAAACAGGTGGAACATCCACCTCAGGCTCCTGGAAATTCTCAGCTTCCACCCGGGTGGTTCCTTTTGGTCTTTTCCTTTTCACTAAAGACTTGTTACTTTTGTTACTTGTTACTCTTCAGAAGAGGAAGAAAGGTGAGTATCCCATTGCTTTGTTTTCGTCTTGTACAGTTGTAAGCATGGGCTATGCTGGAAAGGTGGTCTTTCCACTTTTTTCCTTGTGCAGTGTACTGAGCATCTGAAGAAATATTCTGTTCAGGCATTCGGCAAGGTTGCCTTAACTGTGCGTTCACACCGAGAGTGACCAAAGCAAACAAGTCGCTGAATTCAAGTTGCTGAACCCCGAAGGAACTTTGCTGTCGATACATTTTGCTCAATTCGCTCATCACATGGTTCTATTTAGCTTGTCAATTAAAGAAGCCGCACTCATCCTGCACCCTCAGTCAACACACACCCACACACACCACACGTTTCCCCTGCCAGTTTCCTCAGAAACGTCAGAATCTCAGCTAAAAGCTCATATAAACCATTGCTACAACCACCAAACACAGCTAAAGCTACAAATGATTAAAAAAGCAAGTAAACAAACTCCACAAGATGCAAACAAAAAACAGGACCCTCCTCTTCACACGGCACTTTGTAAACAAACGACATCTCTGCTGAGATGACTGTATTTACTGTACACACACACACACACACACACAAGACGCACTGTGAATAGAATGATACTAATAATAGAAAAATAATGATGACAATAATAGTAAATAATAATAATATAATAATAGGGTGATGTAATAAATTGCGCCTGTAATAACATAATAAAAGTGCCTGACGCCTACAGAATGTTTGGACAATAAAAAAAATTCCAAAAAACAGTTAATTTGGAAAAAATATTATAATGAGCAAATAAAATGCGCTCACACTTATAACTACATAAGATTTATTGGCTAGACCAGTAGTATAATGAGCAAATGAAATGCATTCCCACTTAAAACAAGCGAAAATACACTCTATAAATACTCGCACTTATCACTTCTGTGTCATCATCTTAACATGGTGTGATCTCTATAGAGAACAGACTTGGGTCGTAGATAACGGGGAAGTTTGCCACAGCAGTGATGAGCTTTCCAGTCGCCATCTCAAGACCACCTAGGGACTAGGAACTTGAATTACGTGGCTTGTTCCCTCAAACCCACCTGACTGTGGAACATTGGTAAATCTAAACATTCTGATTGGTTTTCGCTGAATTCACAGAACCGCGTCATAGCTTATTACCATAAAGTTAACTGGATTTTAACTTCTCCTTTTTGCTCTGGTCGCTGAAGAAGCTTCACTGCCACCAAATTCACTTTTTTTGCCAATTTCGGCATGTCTACATAGAGAAATAGTGACTTCCAGCACTGTGGTCACTCTAGTCACTTCGTGTGAACACACCACAAGGGTGATAGAGGTTGGTTTGTGAATAAGAAATTCTTGCTAGAAGTTCAAATCTAGATAGGCCAAAATGGGGGGGTTGGTCAACATGACCACCAGGAGAGAGACAATGGCGCTGTGTTTGAGGGTCCACTGAATTGGTGTCTTGGATGGTATCTGCCCACGGTTCTTGCCCTTCTTGGAGGTCTTAACTTTAACAGGGTCCTGCTGAGCTTAGCAGGGCGTTGGTAAGGCCAAAAGGGAAATGGACTCATTCATAGAACCCCGTCAGGTGTCTACAGCTCTCTTTGACAAATCCCTGGTGGTAGGCACTGCCTTGGTCAAGTATTAAAAACAGCGAGTTGCCTCTAAGTTGCCCTAAGTTATCCAGAATGTAATGTCTTCAATGCGTGGAAGTAGATGACAGTTGAGGATGGTTTTACTGTTCAGTCCATTAAAGTCAATACAAAGGTGCAGGCTTATGTTTTTATTTCTGACACAGACCACTGGGGAAGAATAAGCAGAGGTGGACTTTCTTGTCCATTCACAGTTGAGAAGGTTCTGCACACAGTCTTTGACCTCTCTGTACAGGGGCTTTGGAATTACATTGTGCAACATTTGGACTGGGATATCATCTTTCAAGTTGAGTTGTAGTTTGAGATCTGGAATACAACTGATATCACCATCATCGTTGACAAACATGTCACACTGGTCATATAACATTTCTCTGACAGCTCTCTGTTTATCCTCTTCCAGATGTTAAATGTACAACAGGAGGGTGCTACGTGTCTGAAGTCTTTGCTATAGTTTGGCTGTTGTCACATTTCTGCAGGTAAGTTGAATGATTATTGGTCAGCTGGGTCGAGAATGTTTGGTCACTGTCCTGCTGCATGTGCTCAGGACAGGGACACAGGGATACAAGACGAGGGTCACGAGCAGTCACATTCACCGTGTTGCCTTTTTCTGTGTTTTTTTTTTTTTTTTTTTTTGATGGTCTCTGCTGTGACATTGCCACCTGACAGGGGAGAGTCAATCAGTCAGTGACAAACATCAAGTCTTGACTGACTTGATGTTTGTCAGTGTAGATCTGGAGTTCAGTCTCTGCCCACCAATCGAGTGGCACTGCTGTACCATTAGCAGCAGATTTTTCAAGGAACTGATTGGTGAAGAGTGACTGAGTTGGTCTGAATTCTGAGATGGGGTAATGCACTCCCTAGCCATGCTTTGCTCATCATTGTCACTTGAGCCCCTGAGTCTAGCAGCATTTCAATGCACTCGCCTTTGATGAAACATGAGACAGTGCATTGTCTTCCAATGAGTTGAGCTGAATGGTGTGTCTGAATCTGCATGTTTGATTTCATTATGTGAGTATCCATGTTCAATGGATGTGTGTGAATGTGAGTCTGGATGCCTTCCATGTGTTGGAGGGCTGAAACACCACCCTCAATGAAATTTGGGCCTGGTGTCTGGTCATGTCAGGGTTTCTTTGAATCTGGCGAATCCGCATCCGGGTACCATAGTTATCTTGACCTCTCACTTGTGTCGCTCTCTGGATAACACTTCATACAGCTGCCTTCCCTGAAGACTGGACACTGGATTCAATGTAACTGTTCATCCTGCTTTCTGATGCTGGAATCCTGGATGAGCCTGAATAGTTCTGTGGGTGACTGTGGGTGATGACAGGGAGACACGGAGAGTTACTATTGCTCACAGGTTTTACCGTTTAATTCTGACCAGTGCGATCGTCTCCCTGGCAACTCACTGATGTGCAACTGCACAATGACGCCGTTCCACAAGTCCAGGCATAGTGCAATGGTTACCGATAGATAATTCAATGAGACAGAATAAACAAAATAAAATAAAGTAAAAGGGGGTGGCTGTTCATCATCAAACTCAAATAAACACCCATCTCTAATCCCATTACATGTACGCAGTGTCCAACATAGCAGTATGTATTTACATGGCTGGTGTATTTATGTTACATGCTACACCCGATAATCACATGTGATGAGGTGGCTAGATGTTCTCTAATGTTTAGAATTAAGACTCTTTTGCTTGATGAATGAAAATATATTGGCAGCTTAACATTACTCCTGTTGCCTAGCAATAATATCAGCACTGTAGTTGAGGTTTATTTGAGAAGGAATTCAGTGTACATTTTACATATTGTGTTGCAATGAATCCCGGGGTAAATTGGGCTGTGAATAATCCAACATTTGAAGCCGATGCAACTTGGGAATAGATGCTGGATTTGAAGAAGCTTTTGAAAATAAACTAATCCCCACCTGAGATGTATGAGGCTGAGTCCAACCTCTAAAGGAGTCAGATTGAGTGTGAAGCATTGTGGCTGCTGTTCTCACCTACAGTTCATACATGTTGATCAGTAAACACCTTGTTCAAAAACGTGTCTTTATTTAAGATAATCACTAACTGACCAACAGCAATGGTGGTGGTGTTTACCTCTCTACGAAGATCCCAGCCTGCACCGCATGAACAATGCTTCTGAATCTTGGCTTCTCCTCAGGCCGCCGCTTCGCCACGCCCATCTTCCTACTAAAGGTGCATGCCAGCCAATCACGTACTTCACTGGGCACGGACTCAGCCTGCAGGTCGCTGAGCTCATCCTCTGTGTCCAGCAGACGCCTGCAGAGACAAAGATACCGTCAGTCACGGACAGACAGGACCACACACTCCCCAACCCCCCTCTCATCGGTCCCACCTGGTCTCGTCGGTGTAAACAGCATCCAACATGGCAGCAGCAAGCTCCAGGTTCCTGCGGAGCTCCTGCAGGTCCACAACACCACGGTCCATCTGCTCCAGGACCCCCTTCAGCCTGACCACACACACACGCACACACACATGCACACACACACACACACACACACACACACACACACACACACACACACACACACACACACACACACACACACACACACACATTTTGCTGAATCACTGAAAAAATCAGGTGATTTTGTTCATGGTTCATGAATTAATAACATTTAATTCTGAGTCATTATTTTTGGACCTGACATGATTCATTAGATGATGATGATGAGCTGTGGTAGGGGGAGAGAGGAGGGGCAGTGAGGGGACCTCTCATTACATTTAAGAAAGTACTCACTTATGGAATTATTGGTTATGTCTCATCGTGATCGAGAAAAAATGTTGATTGTTCAAATATTTTGCACTAGGAAGATTAAACTTGCTTTAATTTAATCTATATTTTAAATTAATCTACCTTTAATCTGCCTTTACCAAGAGGTACGCTATAAAACATCAATGAATTGGTGAATTAGTTTTCCAAACATCTGGACTCAAATCTGATATTATGAGAAGCACATCTTCTGCATATGAAGCCAGAGTCTGACCTAGAAGTAGATCTGTCTGGCCCAAACCAATCACGAGTCAGTCTCATCTGTCGGTCATGAGGCCTCCACATGAGTTAACATCAGATGTCTAATTTGTGTTTATGACCCATATTGCAGTCAGCCAGTAGGGGGCAATCTAGATGTTTTTGTTTCAGTCAGTATCCTGTTTCATGAACAAGTAACCTTGGTGTTGGCCAAAAAAATACTATCTGTCAACACAGCTGACAGGTTAACAGAGGGGCTATGTAAAGGTAAAAAAAAAAAAAAATGTATAGATTATTTGATGGTCAACCTAGCCTTGTCAACTCCCCTCTCTCAGAGAGGGGGCAATTAAAGAGCTAAATCCAAGCCAGGCAGACTATATCTAACAGTGGAGCTAATATAAGAGAATTAAATAAAACTAAATATGAATGAAAAATGTGAAAAATGCTTAACCTGTCAAACCTGTTCAAACACCTGCTCATCATGCTCTGTGCCCACACAGCCCCAGCCCCCTTCACACCAAACAAGCAGAACATGAAAATCTGTTTCTTCCAGATCAACACATGACACACAACCTCCTGTCAATCAGCTAACGCCCACTGCAGCTGACAGGAAATAAACATGTCGCCTTACAGACTTCGTAGTTGCTGCAGGACAGCCTGAAACACCGTGACCTGCTGTTACGATATTAATCCTCTCATCTAAAGCCCCATTCAGACTGGATTTATTAACATCACTTTCTCTGTGTAGTTGTTTAGATCCCAAATCCAAAGCACACAGGTGGATTACTCTTTACCCACCATCCAGTAAGAATTACATCTGCTGTAACTGTGAATTTGTCTGCATTCTTCATATTTTGCTCTTGAAAATATTATATATATTATATATATAACATTCAGTCATTCCAGTTTGCAGCGAATCAGTTTACTTTGATTCTGATTTTAAAACCTGATGTTTCTCAAGTTGGTTCTGAGACATGCTTCCTTTCTGAGCAGACGTATGCACATTTTACTCTAGAAGGACGTGCAAGATAATGTCATGCTGCATTACACTGAAAATGTGTTTCATTATCTGTGTTTAAGATTCATGACTGTGACAAGGTGAAGATTATCTCTGAGTCTTTTCCTTCCTCTTCAGCTCTTCCTCACCTCCGCCAGGGAGACTTTGGTCTTCCTCTGTTCACATTCATGTTTCTCACAGACCATATCCTGTCATGTCACTTTTTAACGACTTAAACCTTCACCTTAAAACTTCATCGTCCACCTCCTTGATGATGTTAATCCCATCTTATGACAACAAATTAGTTTTCCATCCATGCTTACTGTTCCTTTTATAAACTTCTTTACTTTTGGGGAATTTTTATCTCAAATTCTCAATATTTGGTTCCTGGAGAAAGCTGAGTGGGTGTGAGGTGTATCATCTCTGCAGCACAGTCCTGCTATATAAAGTGATGATGAATAAACTGTTAAGTCTTTTTTTTTTTTTTTTTTTTTTTTTTACTGCAGGACGGAGGGATGACTCGAGTGTTTACCACACAGGAGACTGACAGACCCCCACACCCCTCTCCACCCCCAAGCTGCAGCCAGGCATCCTGCCGTTGTCACAGTAACCAAACACCTTCTTGTAAACTGGATGAAAAACGGTTTTGGTTGCCTTGGTTACAGCTGGAGTCAGATCAACAGAGAGAAAGGGAGAAAGAGAGACAGAGAGAGAGAGGAAGAGAGAGAGAGCTAAAGTTCAACAGCAGCTTCATCTGCGTCAGATATCACACATCTTCATGTTCAAATGTAGCTAAATACATTTACTCAATTACTCATACTTGAGTGTTTCCTGTTTACTTTGAATGTTGCATCAGTTATTAATTTAGTCACAGATTTTACACACCAATCATGTGATCAATACATAAGATGTGATGATGAATATAATTATCGTGATACAAAATAAACACAGTAATAATAGATGACTGAGACACTGTGATTTAATACTCTCACTTTACCACAAACCTGTTACCAGGTTAAGATGACATCATTTAACACCAGAGCCAGAAACACATGCGTGAGACATTCCGTCAGAAAGAATAATCATACATCAAAATCATGCTATTCTTCAAAATCCAAACATGATTCCAACATCTCCTTTGAAAATTAGCCGTAACAACACATGTATGCATGTTTCTGAACTGTGGGAGGAAACTGGAGCTCCCGGAGAAAACCCACGTAGACACGGGGAGAACATGCAAACTCCACACAGAAAGACCATGTGCCTGACCCGGGAGTCAAACCCAAGACCTGGGTTATTGCTAACCACTGCTCCACCATGCTGCCACATATTATATATCATTACATGTTATATATTTTTGTCTCTGTTACTGCTAAACTGGACCAGTGATGCTCTGAGTTCTCTCTGGTTGTGCTGTTTCCATACAGGAGCACAATTTTGAATTATATAAAATTATATGAATTATATAAACACAGAGTGAGGTAATTTACTGAGTCTAATTTAGATACTAGTAGTAGTTAACTAGTTTAAATGTTGTGTCTTTGCTTTGTAACTTGGGTGAGACAGGGTTCTGTCAGAGTCTGTCAGGGTGTTTGAAAAAGTACAACACACATTACACTAAAAACACACTCATACAGTCAGACCAGTGGAGTCAGGTCCAGGTGTGTGTGGGAGTGAGAGATTCCTCTGTCCTTTACTTCAGACTGAGATTCCTCTGTGTGTGTGTGTGTGTGTGTGTGTGTGTGTGTGTGTGTGTCTTACCTCTGTGATGTACTTTTATATTTCTGCCTGCAAACAAAAACAAACACAAAAGAGTCACTTAAATGAACCAATCACAGGCAGCCTGTGTGTGTGTGTGTGTGTGTTTAAGTAGAGGTCATACTTTGCATTGCAGATGTCAATGATCAACACAGCAGCAGCAGAATGAAGCACATGGAGGCCATATTTACTTGAAGTCCATTAGCCCCCGACTGTCGCAATTTGCATTAAACTCACACAACTCATACAGATCTGCACACAGAGACCAGACATGCATTTGCATTGATTTATACATCAAATGGATGGTATTGTTACCAATATGAATACACTTACATAAACCTGAGAATTCTCGTGGTTTTAAATTTTCTTCAACATCACCATCATTCACTGATCACTCTCTATGCATCCCACAGCACAATGCACACACCAATACCTCACAGCTAATTACACTTATTTTTGTATGTGTTGCCAGTTTAGCAAAAATCTCATCACCTCTAGCACAGTTTAACAAAACACAATGTAGGATTTGATCACATACATGTGCGTTTGTTGATAGGTCAACTATACCGGCAAACTTCCTCAGGCAGGACAACCATCACCCATGTCTTCAGACGAGGTAAAGTAATGGTACTAGATAGATTTGCAAAATTGAAAAATCAATTTGCATCAGCCTGAGACCAAGGGTTAAAGTGGGATTTGGCAGATGGGGGAACCCTAAATCCAGTGTGATGGCCACTCCAGACTGTTCTGGCCCACTTTAACCCCTGACTGAGACCTGTCTGAGCCATTTGTCACTTTGAAAAGTACAGTTGACTTTGTTGTTGAGTTGAGTTATTTTCTAGCATGGACGACACTTATGTCCATTAGTCCATCCTTCCTCCTCTTTCAGCTCACACCAGAGTAAGTGAAAGCCAGGCCAATATTCACCCCAGTCTGTGCTCTTGTTTTATCGTTATCCTGCTTTATTTCCTTTGTCTCCCCTGTCACCACCTTTACCCTCGTCATTTTCTCTACTGCTTCGGCCATGACAATTACGCTACCTCTAGCTTTTGTTTCTGCAGAACTTTGTTTGCCCGTCTCCTTTTATAAAGGAATGGGCAAAAATTGAACAGTGCAAATATGCACTGATTGACACTAAAAACATCCTTCAATGTGTTTAACTTCATGACTAAGTCTTTTTCTGTTTGTCCAACGCAATTTTCCAATGATTGTGAATGCGCAGCACTGTGTATGAAACCCCACTGATGCTGAGTTTCGATGGGTTTCTATGTGATGCTTTTTTTTAATGCAGCGAAGCCAGGTGGTGATTGGATAAATGCTGAAAAATCATCATTCCCTTTGAAGCTCAGCTTCATGAATGGAGCAGGGGCTGGACATGAAGCCAGGCTTCCACATGATGATTGGTGGAACTGAGGCTGAACCCCTTTTGACTGGCAGGGATTTGGAAACAAACAAATGGAGCATAGTAGAATTCAGTCCCTTGCAGAGTAGTCATGAGACATTCTACATTTTACACTGTAAATAAAACATACTAATTACCTTAACGTTGCTGAGTTTGTTGTTTAAGTTTCTTCACTTTGTTCATAATCATGTAGTTCAAATCATACCTCCTAGTCAAGTTGTAAAGGGAAACTATAGCCTGCTAGTTAGTGTGCTAGCATGCAACCTCAGTTAAACTTTACTTTCATTAGTAACTGTCTGGCTGCAGTAGGATACATTTTATAATGTACACCTAAAGTGAACTTCCCCTCTCTGAACGACCAGCAGCCGCCACTGATACACACACACACACACACACACACAGTTGATAAAACCATCACTGAATTCATCACAGGTAAGAGATAAAACTTGAACATGGTGATGTCTGTGTTGTGGGTGAAGTCAGCCAATCACAGCTGTAGGATCTGACCCTGACAGCTAATCACAGCTGCAACCCGCCCCAGCTGAAATCTAACTGCACGACACTTATTTCACAGTCAATTGGTGATTGTGTTCCATCCAGAGTGGGTGGATCAGCTGCAAATTACAAAGCAGGGGTACGACACAAAGAGCAGGAGCTGCATTGTATATAAATATCGTACATAATAAAAAGTGTTACTGCAAAGGTGACGGTGACAGGTGAGGATGGAGATGGTTTCTGAATACTGCACTGACATGATTTTTCCAGGCTCATGCCTCACTGACAGAATGTGATGCTGCGTCCTCACAGTTTGGTTCCCCTGCATTATCACCGCCCAGTGTGCATGGTACACTTTATTCTTGGATGCATTACTTCTCTGCAGGACTCTTGTTTGTGATGCACCACCACAGGGTGCATTTTGCGCTTTTTTAGTAGTTAGCTCCATCTATACCGCCTACATCAAGAGCGAGAGAGGAAAGGACAAGCAGAGCGTCTGTTTGATAATAAACCATCTGCAGCAGGGAACATGTAAAAACCACGTTAACCCTCAGTTTAATTCAAATTGGAACCAATCTGCTTCTACTCTGTATTTCTGTTTCTCTCTTTTTCCAACACAACACTTTCACAGTTTCATCACTCTCTCACAAAACTATATCGGTAAAAAAGTTTATTAAAAGAATCTGGTGGGTTTTAGGGCATTTTTTCCTTCAATGACAGACACAGTGAAGAGAGACAGGAAATAGGGAGGAGAGCGTGGAAAAAGCAGGGAACTTCGACAGCTGCACAACATATATGCCAACATGGTGCACCATAATAAGCGCCCATCTGTTGACATTTCTTGAAGATGTTTCACCTTCATCCAAGTGGCTTGAGAGGTGAAACATTTTCAAGAAATAACAGTCAACAACAACAGTTGCCTTGGATTCAACTACGTCGGATATGATGACCTGGATGAAGGAGAATTTCCACACATTTATTAAAAGAAATTCAGTAAGCACATAATTAATTAATTATAATTGATCAAATCTGCAGTACAGGAAACATACATATAAAAAAAATCAAATACTATTGTGTCTTGTTTTTCTCTTTTCTTTCTCTTCTCTTTGAATTTGCTCTGCTGTTACTATGGAAACTAGAGAAGATTACTATTCACCTATTTTTTTTCCCTCCAAATAGGCAAAGACATTTATTGTTTCTTGATCTGAAGAAACAGTTTATTCCCATCCAGGAAGAATCACAATAAGATCAGTCAGGACCTGAATGAAGACAAACACAAATGAATGCATAGTCTCAGCTGTCAATGTAATGGAGGGTTTTTTAAAGATACATATTTTGGACCTCTGGAAACTCTTTAGTAAATGACAGAGAGTATCTGAAGCACCATCCAGGTGCTTCCTCACACTTCACTTCAGGTAGATTTGACTCCAGAGCAGTTGGATCTAGATTCTACACTATTGATGATAATGATGATAATTATTTTTATTATTGTTGGTAATAGTAATGATAATATTTCTTTAACATCTACTTGTGAATATATAGTCTCTACTGTCTCTTCCTGGTTTCCCTCTTTTCTTTCTCCCCCTCACCCCCGTCCTCCTCCCCTCTCTTTCCTCTGTCTCTTCTCTTTTCTCTGTTTTCATTTCATTCCAACAGGTCGAGGCAGACCCGTCTGGTTCTGCTGGAGGTTTCTTCCTGTTAAAAGGGAGTTTTTCCTCCATTGTCAACAAAGTGCTTGCTCACTGTAGAAATGTTGGGCTTCTCTCAAGTGTCTTGAGATAAACGTTTTTATGATTTGGCGCTATATAAATGAAATTGAATTGAATTTTCCCAGTCTGGAACTCATTTTTCCGGATAATTTTATCTCCACCTTGATACACTGCCAGACTTTTGGCTAGATGGACATCGTAATCGTGCAGCACATTTCAGTTTGATTAAAGGCTTTCATCTCAAAGGATTCCAGTGTTCATCACGGGAAAGCAGGCGTTAGCTTGCATGGTGTCAGTTTTACACCACAGGGCCAACATGAGTAGAAGTGTGATGTTGTGCGTCTTATAAATGCAATATGAACATTATTTACAAGGGAGGACCAGGTGATTACAGTAACTCTGATGTGATAACCCTGATGATATCATTATTGCATCATTATCTGACAGCTCCTGTAATGAAAAAAAATGTTTGAAATTAAACACGTCCTCTTCAATGTAACAACCCTGTGAAATATGCTTTTATTTCTGCTTGCAATGTTCAGAATGAGAAAAATGTGTTTGAAATGTTTAAGAATATTACCCATGATTGCATTCTATGTGTCCTTTGTGGGCTTTTAATCTGAAACTGATGTCTTGTTTAGAAGCAATCATGAAATTATGATAAGGAGGTAAGAGCAATACGTTTTGGTGTGTTCGGGAATAAGTGAATAAAAGTGTATCCATGCTTACTAAGAGACGATGAAGAACAGAGACTGAGTTTGTCAGAACTGTGACCTGGAGTTAGTCTCTTCTGTTCCTCCACCCTTAACCTGTTGTGTAGTGTTCCCTGGATCAATGGTTGTTTAGGTGAGTATGCAGGACTTTTAGTCCTGTATTGAGCTCAAACGGTCATGCCAACAAAACTGTACCTCAGGCTGTGTGTTTAAAAGAATCCTGTGTATTTTCTAGGGCTGTCATCGTTAACATGTTAATCTATGTGAATAATATGACTGAGATTAACATGATAAAATTATTTAATGCTTTTTGTTTAAGTTTGTTTTCTTCTGGTGCGCTGACCTGCTCAGTTTTTTCACACATAAGGCCACTGATAAAGTGGAGTCTGTTTAACAGAGCAGCAGCTGCCACCGGCAATGTGTGTTAGTGTTATTGAAACGACACTACGCATATTTCATTTCACTGCATCGCCACCAACGCAAGCGCATTGATCAAATCAAATGCACCTAATGACTTTTACAAGTCAGGACTTGAGCAGTGACATGTGAAGACAAATCACAACATTATGAGACGTAACGTCAGTTATGAGCAACTACAGAATGAAAATACAAAAAAAAGTCTTGCATGTGTACCTCATTTTTCTCTTTTTGGAAGTTTCTTTTTTTGGAAAACATTGAAAGGGACCTAATTATTTGCAGAGTTCTTCCATTAAACATCCTTGT
Source organism: Polydactylus sextarius (assembly GCA_016801845.1). Classification (NCBI taxonomy): domain Eukaryota; kingdom Metazoa; phylum Chordata; class Actinopteri; family Polynemidae; genus Polydactylus; species Polydactylus sextarius. The sequence goes on along the minus strand of CM028912.1, from coordinate 24,626,702 downwards.
TGATGCCACTGGCAGGTTCAGATCATTATTATTACTGTTTCACTACATTAAGACTCCTACAGAGATGGGGCACAGCTGTGATACCACTCTGCTCTATGCCACCAGCCTTCAACCTCAGGGACATCTGAGTTCACGGTTGAGGCTATTGGCACAAGAGGTGCTAAGGCTAAGCCACTGAGGGTGAGGATGCCGAGATGGGGAAAGGACACTGGACGCTGCTGACCAGAGCAGGCTGCAGGAGCACCAGCAAAGGCTCACCACTGAAATGAAAGTTGGTCCATTATCAGACAACATAAGAAGACTAGAGATTCCTTTTGCTTTTGTTCAAAGACACACATGATAAAAACAAATAACTTTCAAGGCCTGGCCCTTGAACAGGTCACCAGAAATAATATTCAATATCGTCTCTTTACTGAAGGAGTCCCAGAGCCTTGACCTGGAAGCAGCTGGATTCTACTGGTGTGGAACTGCAGAGGAATGGACACAGACCTGGAGAAGTTATGCTGCCGTCAGTCACCACAGCACTGTATTAACAAGATGGCCGGAATTTTATATTTTGGATGAGGGTGTGTTGCAACGGGCTTGTGCAGCATGAAATGACATGTTTGCCCTTGATGACAACCAGGAATCTGGGGTGCAGCAGCGCTAGTTGAGGCATGCAGCCTACAGACAGTTTGTACTGTGGCAGTATCGTTGCCTGAGTGGACAAAAGCGTTGTCATACCAAGATGCTGCGTTTGGAGAATAGCAGATGCATTTCCTGATCAAAGAGGTCAATACACAGACTCCAGTGTTATTTTTTTATTTATAAACATAATCTTTTATAAAAATTTCTAATTTCCAAACATATAGTCTTGTTATTTGTATTTATGTCAGTAACAATATTATTTAATTCACCTCACCTTTGATGTAGCATTTCAGTAAAACAGATGCATACATTAATGCATACATAAAAAAAAAAAATAAATACATATCACTTTCAGAACTAGTGCTTCATTACTTCCACTAACATTTTGCATTTACAATTACAGTATATACAACTTTGTGTGGATAAAAAATGGAAAAGATTGAAAGTTAGTCAGTTTAGTCTTCTTAATGTCTCTGGGACCAATGTCCCTTCGTGAGACATACACTATATTGCCAAAAATATTGGGATGCCTGCCTTCACACGCAAATGAACTTTAACAACATCCCATTCTTAATTCATGGGTTTTATTATGGAGTTGACCCACCCATGGCGGGTTCAACTCTTCTGGGAAGGCTTTCTACAAGGTTTAGGTGTTTATGGGAATTTTTTACCATTCTTCCAAAAGAACATTTGTGAGTTTAGGCACTGATGACAGATGACATGGTCTGGATCCCAGTTGCCAGTCTAATTCACTGCAAAGGTGAATACTGGGTTGAGGTCGGGCCTTTGTGCAGACCAGTCAAGTTCCTCCTCACCAAACTCACTCATCCATGTCTTTATGGACCTTTTCTTGTGAACTGGTGCAGTCATGTTGGAGCAGGAAGGGGAGCATAACATTGTCCAAGATGTCTTGGTATGATAAGGCATTAAGAGTTCCTTTCACTGGAACTGAGGGACCGAGTCCAACCCCTGAAAAACAACCAAACCATAATGCGCCTCCATCAAACTTCACATTTGGCACAATACAGTCAGGCAAGTACCACTCTTCTGGCCATCATCAAATTCAGAATTATCCATCAGATTGCCAGACAGAAGCATGATTCTTCTGGACTCCAGTGGTGGCATGCTTTATACCACCACATCCAACACTTTGCATTGCACTGGAAGATGAAAGGCTTGGATGCAGCTGCTCTGCCATAGAAACTCATTCCACAACAGCTCTCTACAGACTGTTGTTGAGCTAATCTGAGGGCCACATGAAGTTTGTAAGTCTGTAGTTATTAACTGCAGAAAATTTCTGTATACTGTGTGTCTCAGCACGTGCTTATGTGGCCCATCACTTCATGGCTGATTTTGCTGTTGTTCCTAATTGTGTCAACTTTGTTATAGCACCACTACCAGTTGACCATGGATTATTTAGTAGCAACGATATTTCACAAAGTTATTCACTGCACAAGTGTCATTTTATTACAGTGCAATGCTTGAATTCACTGAGCTCCTGAGAGTGACCCATTTTTTCAATGTTTGTAGAATCAGTCTACATGCCTAGTTGCTTGATTTTATACACCACTGCCCATGGAAGTGATTTGGAGGGATGGCCCAATACTTTTGGCAATATAATATATATCCTCACAATTTTGGCTGTAGGTGGATGCTGTTCTGCAACAAGCAAACCCTGGTGCCTTAGGTCATCAGGCCTTAGAGTCTGCTTACAGGGTAGGCCTGTCCCATTTCCAGCCTCCTGGAAGGAATGGCCCTCTGCATCTCTGGAATGTAGGTGTACTGCTTCTTCTCCCTTATGGTGTAGGTGCTCCAGCTCTTAGACTTCTTGTTGTCTGAGTCCCTGTACCTGAGGAGTAAGAGCAATTTTTATAACTGCTAGGTGTTCTCAATACACAACAATTATAGTAAAAACTTACATTTTTTGTCCATGCAGGTTGCATGCAGGAATGCAATGATTTTATTTGTTGTTGTTGTCAATTGCAGCTAGCAAAATCTGAGTCTTGTACACAAATGGGCTGTGGCCATGTGCTATAGGCCATGTACATCAAGATATGCTTTGGAAGGATTCCAAATCAGACATGGTCCTGTGCGTGGGATAGAGATAGCTGATGTTAGGATAACTCACTCCTCACCATATCTACTGCTTGCCCTCTCTGCTAATATTATGGGAATATAATGGGAAGACCTCAGCTCATTATGTGAAATAAGACAAAAATGCTTGAGTACAAGATACAAAATGTGAATGTTACCATGTCTATCGATACTTGCCTGAATATTAAGAACTTCTTCACCTGGGTCAACCATTTCTTGTCTAACCCGGGTCAGGGCTGGTGAGCAGCTGAACCTGTAGTAATATCATTGTGAGTAAAATACCTGCATTCACAGAGAGGATTCAATTTTGTACTTATATTGAATAAAATTACCATGTTTGATGCAAGGCTTATTCTGGCTTCCTTCCTCCAGTGGTTCATGCTGACAGCAACCAGTTGCCCAAGAATGCTGACTTTGGACTTGGTCTAGCACACTGCCCACATCATCTCCAGAAACATACATATTCTGCCAGTGTAAGTCTTTTTCCAGATACATTATTTTTTTTCTCCAGCATACCTTGAACTGCTCCTTGGTTGCTGCAATAACCAAAGTGGTTGACTATGTCCCTGATCCAAACCAGAATCGTGGTCTGATCTTTCATGGTCCCAGCCTGATCGAGGTACACAAGAGTAACGCATGCACTGTCAATATCCAGCTCCAAACAACTTAAAGTTTCAAAGACTATAATACACACACACACATTAATACACACACAATATAAAATGACTTGTATAATGTAATGAAATCCAAGATAATAAACTATTACAGTATGTCTCAATTCGCATACTTCCATACTTACACTTACTATTTTGAATGTGTAAGCCTGGTCACACTGACAAGTATGGTAAAATGCAGTGTACTGAGCGACAGCAGCATCGATGTAACCTCCATCTCATATGAGACAGGGGGCCCACACAAGCATACAGCAGTAGTAGCAAAGCTTTCATTCTAGGTTATAACTGAAAGCAAGCTGAGAGATATCTTGGCGGGCCCAAATGGGCAATTAACACTCTGTCCAGTGGCAAGTCATCATTAAAAAGCAGACAACTGACAAATGTTGCGATTGTCATTCCCCATAAGTGCACAATCATTTAAGACAACACTACCCTGTGCACTATGGAAGTAGGTATATAGTACACTACATGGAAGTGTACTAGTGGAAGAGTCCAAATTAAGGCACTATTAGTCTATGCATACACATGGATTCACAATGCTGATTGTAGCCAGCTAATGTAGCTAGCTAACATTAGCCAATCTTGTGCTAGGTGCAGCATTATGCAGCTCAACATAAAATGTACTGCCTAAACCGAAGTAGTGAAGGAATTAAACTCACATGCCGATGGCAGAATAGCTATGTAGCTGTTCATCTAATGAGCTAGAGAAATTAATGCATTTGCTAACAAACATGCTAACATCTCCACTAGCCACTTCGCTAGCTAGCAACTGAAATCATCCATAGGAATGTTTGAACAAACATCTTTATAAACAATAATGAACATGGTGAAAGTGCAAATATACACACAAAGAAGAAATGATCCCATTGAATTATCCAACTGTTACTTACAAGCGCAACAGCAGGAACGCCAAGTCTGAATCCGTCTTGCTGCCTTCTTTTTCTTTCAGCTCTCACCACTTGGAAAAGGCTTGACCAAGGTTGACTCATGTGCAACCCAACAAGGGCTTTCTCTGCTTCTTCGGTGGCTCTGCCATGATGAACATCTACACAAGTATTGCTAACCTGATTTTACAGCTAGCCTGCCCCACTGCTGGGCGGAATGTTCATGGATAGTAATTGCCGTAAAGCAAGCCTTAGTCTAGCAGTGTCCAAGGCCGATCTTGCAAGTGTGGTTTTTCATCAACAGATCATGGCAGGCAGTTGAGTGACCCTTAATTCAGCTTGTCGGGAGTCATATAACCATCACAGTGACTACGAAGCTAATACGTTAACCTAAAAATATTGCATAGTGGGCCTTTAAAGGGGACATAGAATGCATATTTTTGAATACTGTAAACTATTCTCTCATGTCTCCAAATAGCTTATGTAATATTGGTTTTCTACGCTGTGTTAGCCTTTTGGTCCTGCTCAGTTTCCAGACCGTTGTCTTGGAGCAGAGGAGATTATCCTTCTTCAGGCCGAAGTTAGTCATTAGCTTCATGACAGCGGTGGGAACACATATGACAGATGCTTGTCTTGACCTTCAAGGTTGCAGCCTTTATTTAATGACTCTGCCCTGTACATGTAGTGCTAACTTACTGTAATATGTAGTAGATGGGTAGATGGGTATCGTTAAGATTTTATCTGTATCAGTACCAATACCAATACAGCTTATTGGTCCCGGTTCTTATCAATACCTCACTCTTGAGCAGGGGTCCCCAAACTATTCCACAAAGGGCCGTGTGGCTGCAGGTTTTTGTTCCAACCAGTCAAGAGCACACAGTTCAGTTCATTAAATGAGTCAAGTCTGGTGTTCTGCTGCTTGGTTGAAATTAAACCTGCAGCCACATGGCCCTTTGTGGAATAGTTTGGGGACCCTTGCTCTATAGTAATGAATGTACCGTAAAGCTGCAAATAATAGCCGAGTGGCAAATAGACACCTATCTCTTTTATTAGCCAGGGGTAGCAACACATTTGGGCAACAAATGCCAGTCTCAAGTAAAGGCCAGGTCGGATATTCTCCTCGTCGTGGAATCCCCCCACCCACCCAGACCAGAGCATGTGAGTGGAGTGTGTGAAATATAGTCAGAGCGCAGCATGAGTTTTCAACCAAAGACCGCAGCGATTGTGCCATCTCGCTCCAGTCCTGCTCTGATACCGCTCACACCACGAGTCTAGGGCATGCACAGGGCTATGTGCTCTTTTTAAAAAGACAGGGCTCATGCATGTATGCATATTAATGCTACTTAGTGTTGGTCATTTATTAAATGTAAATGATCAAATTTATCACCGGTTCTTGATGCCCATGCCTAGTAACTTGTACGGACTTTCCCACAACATTGGAGGCAATTGGAAGACATTAGGTAAGTCTTGTAAAACAGTCTTTTTAATAAACTCTCAGTACACTTACTAAGTTATTGGTCCTTTTATGTTAAGGGCTTCTATTCATGCTACTACCCAAGTGTAGTGCTATTTTGAGCTAAATAAGTGGTTAAAAAATTATTTGGATACATTTGGCTGATGGCCCCAATCACGTTCACTGTTAGTGGTTTGGTAGTGAAAAAGACAGTCAAACTCAACAAACTCAACATTCCTTCAACCAACATAAGTTAGCTCGACTGTGATCATCTCGTTGCCATGGTGAAAAAGACCCTGAGTTCAACTGACAGCAGACTAGGCAGGGGCTACTGCCATTATGCTACACCACATCACCCTCCACTGGATTTACAATGTGCTGCAGTAAATGACATGTTGGCATTTTAGAAGTCAATTTTCCATAGTTAGTTTGGTAAAAGTGACTGCGCTGGTCAGACCAATAAACAAATAACTAAACAGTGTCAGTCGGCCCAAATATCACATTGACCCACAGGCAAAATGCCTGGTTTGCCAGATGGCCAGTCTGCACATGTGAATGGCTCTTCAGTAAAACATACTCAAATGTCACAACTGTAATCACTTTGACTAAACCAAACAAACAGCAGGTAATCTTTCTCTCTATGATAACGTGAAATGGTTTTTCAACTCTGCGCACATTAAAAGCAATATAGCAACTAACAAACTTACCAATTAAACCAAACTCAGAGGAGACATGTTTATCTCCTTAATTCTCTTTCCAGCTCATCTTTGCTGGGTTTTAATTGTAAAACAATGCTGTTATGTAGTATGCATGCTGTCACATTTCATTTGTATGTGAGCTGCAACATGTTAGTGTGTGGGACCAGTGGTTCAACTGGCTTCCCCGTCTTTACAACCCTGGGCCCAATGTAACTGTGAACAAACAGCTTGTGGAGTTCAGAGTAAAAAAAAAAAAAAATTCTCATTTAATTCCTTATTGTTTCCAAGATATGACACTCAAGTCCATTGGTGTTATGATTACTAATATTACATTCAAGTGTTTTTTCTTGAAATAAAAGCACAAAACTACATTTTTGTGAATTTTAGTTATGTAAAATTTTTGCTGTTATATTATACTGGAGATATACTATATTGAAGTAGGGACGTCAACAGTTAGGTGGTTACGCTAACTTTTCGAGCAAGTTATTTAGACTAAAAAGACTAAACATCTATAACATCTTATAGATGGTAGGATAAATGTGACACCCATACCACCAGATCTGACTTATTTTTATGAACATTTAAAGAATAATTTTATACAAAATTTATATTATAGTATCTCAGGTTTTACTTAGTCTGTTGATATCAAAAAGAAACTAGAATATTTTACAAAACACGTGGGAACAAGGTTGATGGCAACAACCCATGTGATGTTTTTTTCTTGAACCACTCAGAGGCATAGATAGATAGATAGATAGATAGATAGATAGATAGATAGATAGATAGATAGATAGATAGATAGATAGATAGATAGATAGATAGATAGATAGATAGATAGATAGATAGATAGATAGATAGATAGATAGATAGATAGATAGATAGATCTCATTTTAGCCAGGTGATGGTTTAACTACCTGTGTTAGTGTATTCTAACACAGGCTATCTGCTGCATCACAATGCTCTCCCATTACCATGGCAACCACTGAGGCTATGTTTTCCCTTGCTGCTGCAGCTTCAGATTCAGATAGATGTTGTGATGTTCCTGTTGGGACATTCGCTTTCTCTCTCACTCTATGTTAGGTGATGTCGCACGCCCACTCTTTTCTGGTCATTCTGTCATTCATCTTCCTTCCATCCTCAGTCCGAACAGACGTCACCATGGCAACCACACAACCAAATTGATGCAAAACTAACAGTGATTTATTCATCAGTTGATCCTTGCAACGTGATCCCCAAAGGTTAAACCATCAAATGTGCTATTACATCATTGTGACATCACTAGCCGGCTTATCGTGTGTTTACTCACATTCCCCTTAGTCGAATCAGGACCTGGTTGTTGTGGTTCAGCTCCAACGTGTCTACAAAGTCCTGCGCCTCCTCCTCCTCCTGCTGAGTGTGATGCTGCTCCTCCGTCTGCTGCTGCTCCTGTCTCTGCTTACTGTGCTGCACATCCTCCTGCTCCTGTTGCACCTTTTCAGTCTTCACCTCCTCCTCCTCTTCCTGCTCTCCCTCTTCAGACTGTCCATCGTCTTCCTCCACCTCCTTTTCTTCTGGATTTCCTGCCTGTTGTATCTCCTCCTGCTCTTGTAGCAGCAACTCCTCCGCCTCCTCGTTCATCTCGCAGTGGGGTGAGGGGGAGAAGGAGGTGTTAGGGTTGCTCTGGATGTTCGTAGAGTTGTTGCACTCACTAAGCACAATTTGGTCTCTGAGAAGGACCCCGATGTCTCTCACAGCAACAGAGTCGTGAAAACATTGACGCAAGTCACGTAAGCTCAGGTTCAACAAAAACTTCGTCTGATTTCCTGTGATGTTAAGAGCTATGGCATGGCCAATTAGAAATGTCCTCTGACGTGGTCAGTTATGAAGCACAGGGGTTAAATGTCACAAAAAAGTACAGTTGTCAGAGAAAAAAGTTGAAAAGCAAGAAGACGTTGATGGCGTGCAAGACAAACAGCTGACCACTTCCTTCACTTCAGCTCTGCACTCTAGAAATGATCCAGCTCAGTGTCCCAGAGCATCGCCGTAGCAACACCAGGGAGGAAGTCGACCAGCAATAAAGACAGGACGGAGAGAAAGGAAGAGAGAGACAGAGAGAGAGGGAGAGGGAGGACAAAGGAGAAGCAGAGAATATCGCAGAGCGTTTCCGTGGTAACTCAATAACGGTTGCTAAGAGTGATGGAATCCTGCAGCCACCAGACCTCCCTCTTCCTCCTCCTCCTTCTTCCTCCTCCCTTCTCCTAATTTCAAACACACTAACTTCACGCTCCGTTCAAACACAGACACTGTCAGTCTGTCGTCCCCCCGCTTGTCCCCTGCATCTGAGAGAGAGAGTGTGTGTGTGAATTTTAGACAGTGATGATGTAATGCTTCTGAAAATGAGAGTCACTGAACCTCTCCAGTCAAGTGGCAGAACCAGACAATCACTGTGTAAAGGTCCAGGTGGTGCCACCTACAGGCTGTACTCATCATTTATTATTATTTTTTATTTCTCATGTGGCTGCTGTTGCTCTGTGGCTTGCACCTTGTAGAGATTTCGGGTCGGGGGAACTCAGGACTCATATGAGTGAATATGGAAACCAGAGGCTGAAACAAACCTTACCATCAGCAGAACAAAAAGTTAAAGCTGTGTGGAGAAAAAAATCAGACAAAATCAGTACTAAAAGACCCAGGAAAAAGACCCCGGACCCTAGTTTTATCAATGGACCGACTGAAAGGATGCTTAATAAAACAGGAAGCATAATATAAACTTCAATTGTTATGAAGATGATACCCAGATATACTTATCTATGAAGGCAGATTAAACTAACCAGGTCATCAAACATCAAGATTGTCTTAAAAACATGAAGGCCGGGATGACTCAGAAATTTTATCTAAACTCTGACAAAATTGAAGGTATCATACTTGGCCCTAAACATCTTAGAACATCATTTTCAGATCACATAGCTAAGATGGATGGCATTACTTTGGCCTCCAGTTCTACTGTGAGGAACATTTGAGTAATCTTTGATCAGGACACGTCAACTGTATCTCAAATTAGACAAGTCTCTTGGACAGCTTTTTTCCACCTATGTAATATTGCAAAAATTAGAAACGTTCTGTATAAAAAGGATGCTGAAAAGTTAATTCATGCATTCATTACCTCTAGACTGGACTACTGTAACTCTCTACTATCAGATTGTTCCAGTAACTCCATCAAATACCTTCAGTTAATCCAGAATGCTGCAGCACAAGTAGTTACAGAAAGAAGGACCAGATATCATATTTCTTCTGTATTGGCTGCTCTTCATTGGCTCATAGTTCCTTATTATCCAAAATGATCACTTCAGTCACAAACTGCTGGTTTACTTGTGGCTCCTAGAGTCTCTAAGACCAGAATGGAAGGTTGAGCCTTCAGTTATCAGGCTCCTCTCTTATGGAACCAGCTCCCAGTTTGGGTCTGGGAGGCATACACCCTTTCTACATTTAAGGTTCGACTGAAAACTTTCCCTTATGATAAAGCCTATAGTTAAGGATGGTTCAGGTTCCAAACTGAACCATCCTTTAGTTAAGCTGCTATAGGATTAGACTGCTGGGGAACTCTGACAGTACAATGACAACATGATTATTAGTAGTAGTATTAGTAATAGTAGTACTATTGTTGTTGTAATGGTAATTACAAGTTTATTAGTTAGTAGTTGTTTTCTTTAACAACTACTTGTAATATTTAGTCTCTACTGTCTCTTCCTGGTCTCCCTCTTTTCTTTCTTCCCCTCTCCCCCGTCCTCCTCCCCTCCTTTTCCTCTGTCTCTTCTCTTTCTCTTTTCTCTGTTTTCATTTCACTCCAGCCCGTTTGAGGCAGATGATCGTCCACTCTGAGTCTGGTTCTGCTGGAGGTTTCGTCCTGTTAAAAGGGACTTTTTCCTCCATTGTCACCAAGCGCTTGCTCATTGCAGAAATGTTGGGCTTCTCTATGTAAAGTGTCCTGAGATAAATGTTTTTAACAAGTAGCTGTAACAAGTAGTAACAAGTAGCTGACAAAGAAAAGAAAATACATGACATTTCAGTTGTGTGGGTAAAATATAAATAAACATACAAAAATGTGGAATTGGGGATATGAGCTAATAAAAAAAAAACGAAAGTTAAATGTTTTCATCTTCTGTTAAATTTAAGTTATACATTTACAAAGAAAAAACTTGAGTCTTCAACAAGATACAGTGATGAGAAAATTCATATTTCAGAGAAAAGCTGCAGAAAAAAAATATATGGAAGGTTCGATCTGCATCACCTAACTTACCTAACCAAAATCAGAACCAAATAGCCAAATTAAAACCCAAGAACTAGATTTCTGACTAAAAGTCATGGCAGACAACACTTTGAAGTGAACATAGACAACCAACAAAGAACACTGGAGAAAGAGAGGTGTGTATATACATAGGGAAGGGGAGAGAAAAAGAGGTGCTGCACATTAGTGTGGGATGTTGCAAATATAGACCATAGCAAATCCATGTTCTGCAATGTATAATATATGTGCATAACACTGCATCTTAAGTTTCTTGCATCAGGTCAATGAACCACAGGTGGAGTCTATCACTATTTATTTCACTGAGCCTGGGACACAGGTTAAAATAAAATAAAAATATATCCAAACCAAAAAGGGTTTGTTTTCTAGGAAGCAGCATTACATTGGTACTTTGAGTTCAGTTTCTTGCCAGAGGACAACATCAGGACTAGAAGAGCCAGGATCGAGACCACCAGTTAAACCATCCAGTTAGTGGATAACTTACGCTACCAGATCTGCTCCCTCAAACTGAAGCAGTGGAACAATATAGAACCTCATTTTGACATTGAAGCTCAGAAAGACAATTCTCCAACTTGTGTTTATTCACATCTGTGACATCAGTGTCTTTTCTCAGCAGCAACAGATGCTGCTGGAGCTGAAAAACACCCAAGGGGTCGCTGATCCAGATCCATTGAGCTGCAGCTCATTTCTTCAGCTCTCCTTTATTCCCTCTACCAGGGCTGACATGCAAGAGCAACCCTGTCTCCTTGAAATGACATTTGCATAGAATCTGTCTACTGGAACAGATCCCAGCTGACACTGGGTGAGAGGTGTGGGAGGAAGCCAGAGGAAAACTTGACCAAAGTGATTTTCTTACCTAAAAAGAGACTGGAGTCAAGATGCAAAGCCTGATCTCTAGGGTCATAGTTCATCCAGATCAAAACACCTCTAAACTAGGGCTAAACTAGTGTGATTGTAAACTCTGATTGTAACTTAAACTGTAGGTTAATTACACAACATATCTGACCCACAGTGTTTTACAAATGTATTCCATTGTCCTGTTCACAACACATACACGCCTCTGCAGCAGCACTTTAGTGATTTAGAGAAAAACAGATCTTCATCTAAAGAAGGTGACATGCAAAGTGTGTGTTGGAGCAGCTGTCGCATCACAGGAAAACACCACAGATGGATAGCAACACTTTGAAAAGCAGCGCTGGCAGTTGTACAAGGAGTGATGGTTAAAAAGTGTCAGGAAACAACTTATTTAATGTTCCTGCTCATAAAAGACACAGGAGAGATTTACTCCTAGGAAAACAATTAAGGGACAGAATTGGCAATAGAGGTCATGTATACAGAAAAGAGTAGGTCAAAATACAATGTGGAAAATAAGTCTAGACTAAACTGCAATCCTCTCTACAGTACAAACAGCACAAAACTACCAGTATCAGTTTTGAAACTGGATTTTGGACTTTTTGACGAACAAACAACAAATAGGCAGCATCAACAAAGATGTCTACATTTGTCCTGAGATAAGGCAGTTTGCTTCATACTCACAGTTAATACACCTGAACACATTATGAAGCCAACATTAAACGCAGCTGCTAGCTAACATTAGCTTCACATAGCTAATGGCTGCTAACGTTATGGCCGATTCCAGCTTAATGTCTTCTATGAAAGTTAGTGTAGTAGTTATTTAACAGTGGCACATCAGTGTCAACTGTAGCTAAAAGTTGTAATTAAAGCCTCTTCACTGAAAAGCATCAACATGAACTAAGCTGTAACATTATAAAGGCCACATGAGGCATCTCCGTCTCCTCCACACTGAGACCTGTAAACTCTTGTCACCACCATGTCTACATTTCCGTCCACAGCTCAGTGAAGACACTCTGATGACTTCTGTCTCAAAGTCCTTCTGTCCACAAACAATCTGAACAGCACCATGTGTCTGAAGGGGGTGGGGCTTAGTGGTAGATCAACTGCATGTTGTAAGTTTGATGAGGGGTTCCTCTGATGATGAAAGGTACCACTGGGCATTAGATACTGCACTATGGGAGCACCACAAGGCTCCGTACTGGGGCCATTGTTGTCAGTGTCTGCTGTTGGTATGTGGTGATGTAGAAATGCAGATGTTACATAATTTATCTTCAAGAGAGAGGTGTTGAACAAATAGTTAATAGATTCATTTAACTTGGGCTTAGTGTTGAGTTTAATGGTTAAAATTCTATTTATTTTCACATTAGAAATAACTTCTAAGCTCTGAATCTTTAAATATCTTACCGTCTTCGTGCCTTGGGGCTCATCACCACACAGTGCTTGGCATTTCCATAAGCATGCCTTCGTACTCCAATGCTGCACTTGCTCCTGATTGGATGCTGAAGCTGATTCACTGCTTTGATTGGCTGCAATGCACTGTCTGATGAAGGAAAAGTTTGTTTACTCACATGATCTCAACAAACTTAGTAGGCAGATTATTGATATTTATGTCTCCAATCACAGGACATATGGAAAAAAGTGGAAGAGATTGAAAAGTTATCTATCTTACTACCAACAATATTGTGAATCTTTTGTTTTAAAACAACATATTGTTCATTTGATACTGTAACCGATAGTGATGGTATAGATGCATAAAATCAAAATTAACAAACCCTAATCTTATCAAGTACCATGTTCTTTGCAACTGACATTTCAGAAACTGTTTCACAGATAGTTGGGTGTATTTTCATCACAATGAATTGAGGATTTTGCAATTTTATTCTAAAGTCAAATACCACCAGAAACAAAAGTGACAAAGTAAAGGTCATACCAATAAATAGATGCCAATAAACCTGATTATATCTCTTTGAACTCAGCCTTATGATTTGATGCTTTTTTCGCCCCCAGTTGCTCCAAAGGAATAAAAATTGACCCTCTAAAAATGTGTAACAGATGTAAGACCTAAAAATAGATAAAGTTAAAATAAATAAATAAAAAAGAAATCAAATAAAAAGCACAGTAGAGCTTAATTTAAAAAAAAGAATCCACAGCAGCAACTTGAGCAAAGTCAGAAAAAAAAAGGTTAAAGACATGAAACTGTGACGTGGTGCTAAAATAAATGTACTTTTAATTTTACTTGACTTGCAGGAGAAAGTTCTATAACAATAAATCTGATCACACAATATACATTTTAACATTTAAACAACAGTTTATAAACATACCACAACTTCCTGTTCCTGTCCATATTTGGTCTTTAGTATTAATGACACAGTTAAGATAAAGTCAGTGATTATAAAAGTGACTGTGTTTTCAGTGTGTGAATGTTTCCCTCTGCTGGTCAGTCAGCTGTGTTACAACATGTATGTGACTGGTCTGCTAAGATTAATCAGTCCACACTTTCCACATCTGATTTTAACTGGGACCACATCTGGTGTGTGTTGTTTGTGTGAGAGAGACGTTATTTCACCGTTAATCGGCCATAGTGGACGGCAAAATAAAAGGAAAACAAAAGTTAAAGATAAGCCACACACTGACTTTTTAAATGATTTTGCTGCTTTACTCACCCACCTATCTACTCTTTCTCCAAATACAATATTGTTGGGGGACTTCAATATACATATGTACAATAGCAATTTTCCTCTGACCAGAGAATTTCATCATGCATCAAGAGCTTTGGTTTCCATCAATTCGCTGATTTCCCCACCCATACTAAAGGTTATACTCTGGACTTAATCTGCTGTTCTGGTCCCCTCCAATTGCACAGCTGATGAACTCCACATACCTGATCATTTCCTCATGTCTTTCAATGTTTCACTCTCCATCACCAAGACATCACGCCTCATCTCATTTTGGAATATCAAGGACATTACCATGGATACCCTCTCCTCCTCTATCCTACAATATCTTGATTTCACGTCATTTTGCCACCCCAGATCATCTGGTCACTCAATACAGCAATGTACTAAACGGCATTCTCAATTGTCTTGCTCCAGCAAAAACCTGATCTGTCGCCTTTTTGCAAACTGCTTCTTGGTTTTTCCCCCTGAACTCCAGTCCATGAAAGTCAAAGGTCGACAACTCGAGCGACTCTACAGAAAAACTGGTCTTACTGTACATAAAGAAATGCACAATGCTCACATATTACATTATAAGGATTCTATTACTCAAACCAAATCTGACTATTACTCCGGCCTCATCCCCTCCATTCAAGACAACCCCAAGACACTGTTCTCCCTGCTTAACAAAATTCTCCACCACCCAGACTCTCTATCTGTCCACATGTATTCAACTGACACTTGTAATGGCCTATTACTGTTTTTCAATGAGAAAATCCACAAAATCCATCAGCATCTAAACTCCAACTCTTCGCTTCTTTCCACCTCTGAACTTTTCTACTGCCAGCCATTTACCAGCTTCCAACTCCCGGCTGCTTCAGAAATCGCAGACCTCGTCTCTAAGTCCAAGCTCTCCAAGTATCAGCTTGATCCTCCCCCCACAACTCTAGTCAAATCCTGCCTCTCTCCCCGCATCAATCCACTCCTCGCTGTTGTTCCTTCACTCTTCAAAGCTGTAGCTGTCACCCCAATACTGAAAAAACATTTTTCAGATCCAACGATTACAATAACCTCCACCCCATTTCTAATCTACCATTCATTTTCAAAATTCTTGAAAAAATTGTTGCCACTCAACTGAAACTGCTCTCATAAAAATCAGTAACAACTTCCTCCTGGCAGCTGACACCGGTTTACTCATCCTCCTTGGCCTGAGTGCAGCCTTTGATACCATCTCTAACACTATCCTCCACAATAAACTGTCCTCCATTGGCATCACCCACAGCCCCCTAGACTGGTTTCACTCACATCTCTCAGGCTGCACTCAGTTCATCCAACTCAAGTCCTTCAGATCCCAGCCCTCCCCCGTCACTTCAGGTGAGCCCCAGGCTCTGTCCTGGGGCTCCTCTTTATCATTTACCTCCTTCCCCTTGGTACCACATTCCATAAATTTAATATTAATTTCCACTGCTACGCGGATGACACCCAGCTCTACCTATCCAGCAAACAAATGTCCACCCTCCCTCCCTCCTCCCTCACCTCCTGCTTATCTGAAATAAAATCCTGGTTCACCTCAAAAGTTCTAAAACTAAACAGTGATAAAACTAAAATCCTCCTCATAGGAACAAAATCCATAGGAACATTATCCAAATCTGACAGTTTTTCCCTCACAATTGACAGCTTCTCAGTCTCACCCTCCCCTCAAGTTAAGAGTCTGGGTGTCATCCTCAACAGCTCATTATCATTTCATTCTCACATTAATAACATTACCTGGTCAGCTTATTTCTATCTACATAATATAAATCGTTTCCGTCCCTCCCTCAGCCCCCACACCACCTCCATCCTGGTTCACAGCCTTGTCACCTCTTGCATCGACTACTGTAACTCTCTCATCTTAGGTCTCCCCCACAAATCCCTCCATAAGATTCAGTTGGACCAGAACTCAGCTGCTTGCATCATCACCAAAACCCCATCATCTCACCACATTACGCTGGTATGTGCTGAGTATCTCCACTGGCTCCCAGTCAAATTCAGAATTGATTTTAAAATCCTTCTGCACACCTTCAAGGCCATCCATAACCTCACCCCTCCTTATCTGTCCGATCTTCTCCACATTGCCACTTCCTCCTGCTCCCTTAGATCCTCCTCCTCTATCCACCTCACTGTGCCCACCGCCCACCTCAGTACTATGGGGGGCAGAGCCTTCATTTGCTCTGCTCCCCGACTCTGGAACTCGCTCCCACCGGACATCCGTAACATTGACTCTCTTCCCCTGTTCAAATCCAGACTCAAAATTCACCTGTTCCAGATAGCTTACTCACTGTGATTGCACTGTTCCAGTTAATTCTGTCAAGTTTTTATCTGTGTTTCTACTGTGTTTTATTTGTGTTTGCTTTATCTCCATAATCCTCCATAATCTTTAAATGTAAGAAAGTTTGGGACCAGAACACTCACTAGAGCTGGCCGTCCGGCCAAACTGAGCAATCGGGGAAGAAAAGCTTTGATGAGAGAGGTAAAGAAGAACCCAAACATTACTGTGGCTGAGCTCCAGAGATACAGTGAAGAGATGGGAGAAAGTTCTAGACAGTCAACATCACTGCAGCTCCCCACCAATCGGGGCTTTATGGCAGAGTGGCCTGACGGAAAGTTCTCCTGAGAGCAAGACACATGAAAGCCTGCATAGAGTTTGTCAAAAAAACACATGAAGGATCCCAGACTATGTAAAATAAGATTATCTGGTCTGATGAGACCAAGAATGAACATTTTGGCCTTAATTCTAAGCACATTCAAGTATGTGTGGAGAAAACCAGACACCGCTCATCACCTGCCCAATACAATCCCAACAGTGAGGCATGGTGGTGACAGCATCATGCTGTGGGGGTGTTTTTCAGCTGCAGGGACAGGATGACTGGTTGCAACTGAAAAAAAGATGAATGCAGCCAGGTACAGATATATGCTTGAAGAAAACCATTTTCATATTGGTTGTTGGCCCAGCAAGAGCCCTGACTTAAACCCAATTGAGCATCTCTGGAGAGACCTGCACATGGCTGTTCACCAACATCCACCATCCAAACTGACAGAACTGGAGAGGATCTACAAGGAGGAATGGCAGAGGATCCCCAAATACAGGTGTGAAAACTTGTTGCATTAATCCCAAGAAAACTCAGGTCTGTATTAGCTCAAAAGGTGCTTCTACTCAATACTGAGCAAAGGGTATGAAAACTTGTGACCATGTGATATTTCAGCTTTTGTTCTTTAATAAATTTGCAAAAATGTTTACAATTCTATGTTGGTGTGTACAATGATGAGGAAAAAATTAGTCAGTTATACACCCACATGGCCTTTTATATGCTGACAGCAATACAAAGACTGTTGGAGGAAACAACTGTTGGAGATAAATCAGTTAGACTACAATTAACAATTTAAGTCAGCTTAGTTAAAGATTTTAATCTTGACAATAAATGACAGGATGAAAGGCCACAAGAGACAATGAGAGAGTTCCAAATCAATTTGGAGACCGAAAAAAGTAAAAAAAAAAAAAAAAAAAAAAAGATCCAAGACTTTGACTAACAGTCAAAAACAACCAAAGAAAGGTTATAGAATAATAAACAGACAGGATAGTCCATAAAAGACCTTTAGAGACCTGAGAAGACCAGATCAGAGATTAGCATTGACAAAGAGAACCAAAGAAAGACTTTAAAAGACAAAACAAGAGACCAGAACAGACCAGAACCATGAAGGACAAAAGAAAGTGAAAGAAGCCATGTCATGAGACCAGAAGAGACAAGGAATGAAAGAGACTAGGAAAGACCCAGCAAGTGACGGGCAGATACCAAAGGAGACCAGAGGAGTTTAGTTGGGACTGTTGAGATGTTTTGGACGTTTCCTATATAAAAACAGAGCTGTGACGCAGACAGCAGGATTAGCAAAGTGCATCAGTGTGTGTGTGTGTGTGTGTGCGTGCGTGTGTGTGCACGTCCTCTTGTTGGTTGTAAACAAACCCTCATGGCAACATGTGCAGTGCCTGATTGGTCAGCTGGCTAATTTAGTGTTAATTGGTTCTTCATAATCAGCATCAACGCTGAAGAGACAATTAAAGATGATGGCGTGGGCAGCTGGAGGAGTGTGTGTGTGTGTGTGTGTGTGTGTGTGTGTGTGTGTCTGTGTGTGTGTGTGTGTTCCATTAATATATTCAGGTCTTTGTTTGTCAAAAGGCTTTTAAGGCAGCAAGTAGACCAAGCCGAGCTGAGAGACGTGATGTTAGACGTGATGAGAGACTACAAAACACAGATTTTTATTTAACACATCACAAAAGGTCTTAAAAGTCCCATTTAGCATCATGTCCTAAAATTAAACCCCTTCCTTCTCTATTGTTGATAAAAAGGCAGCATCAAATCTGATTGGCTCCAAGCCAGCTGAAATGTCATGAATTCTGCAGGTGTGAAACTGACACAAAAACTGAGGTGTAAACATATAAAGATCGATGTCCTACCTGTCACCGTCTGAACTGAAGATTCTTCACGTGGCGTCACCGTCACCACCGCCATCTTCCTGTCCAGAGCTGAGCAGAAGGAGCCCATGGTCACCACAAGACATGGAGGGTGAGGGTGAGGAGGAGGAGGAGGAGGAAGGAGACTTCAGACAGGCGGAGGACTGCACTGTTGCTTGTTTCTACCTGTTTGAGAGTCATCTTTGTCCTGCTGTCGTTCACATGCTGCTCAGCTCTAACTGCAACTGTACCCTTGCTCTCTCTCTCTCTCTCTCTCTCTCTCTCTCTCTCTCTCTCTCTCTCTCTCTCTCTCTCAGGACAGAGGTCTCTCACCCTTTGAAGCTTAAGGTTGAAGCCAGGAGAGGAGGATCTGAGTATTAGAAACTCTGGCTTAACATCACCCACCCAGTTTCTGTCTTAATCAGTGAGTTTCTCCACTTTTCATGCGCTACAACATGCTAACTCATTAACAAAAACCCATTGGGAATCAGTGTCACATTAGCTTAACCACTAGCTGGTGATTGATCCATCACTTGTCAGATCCTACGCAGACAATTATCCATGATCTCCACTAACCTCCACACACTTTTCAAGCAACAGAAAAAAGTTTGTAGCAAGATGGCAGTCTCTCTTCTCCCACTTTCAGTTCACACCCGAAGGAATGCAGAGCGAAACCTGGTCTTTGTAAAAAGTCCAAGTCTAGTCTGAGCAACCTTTTAAAGAAACAATCTACTTCTTGATATAACGTGTGTATGAGTGTGTGTGTGTGTGTGTGTACACCTCTGACAATGGAAAGATACTAAGCTGTCAAAACATTTGTAAAGTCTTTTGAATTGCGTGTGTTCAGGACACTGTTGTACTAAGTTTTTAGTTTATGTGTTTTCAAAGAAGGACCCAGAACAATGAAACATTGCAATTTTTTTCAGGTTCCATTTCAATTTTTATTAATTTTTTAATGATGAGAAACAACCTTGAAGAATATATGACACCCACATTTCCAAAAACACTAACAACTTTTATTATTATAAACTAATTTAACAAAACACAGCGTGGCTATGGGGTGAGAGCACCAAAACACAAAGAAGACAATAGTAATACACAAATAAAAATGTAGTTTAAATTTTTAAAATCTGGACATGGTAAACCAAAGTATTTTTAAATTTTTTTATGTTAACCAGCAACAGAATCATCTCCACTTCTGTCCTAAAAGATCTACACTGTAAAAATCTAGTTCTGAGGCAGACTAAACGTAGTTATTTCCAAATTACCATCATGAACTTTCTGTAAATGCTTCAGGATCCGTTCATTGTTTCCATTTTGTAGCCCCTCAGCTGATCGAGGAAGCCCGGGTTGGGGGATGAGTTAGGCCGAGCCGTTTTGACAGATAAAAGGGCATCATCAAAGGACTGGCCATCACAGGACATCAGGTAGCCGATGACAACAGCAGGTGCCCGGGACACACCAGCGTTGCAGTGGACCAGCACCACACCTTTCTGATCAAGACACAAAGAAATCATGCTAATACTGAAGCTATGCAAATTGTTGCCACTGGAGGGCAGATGATAAGAAAAGATATCCCTTTAATCGTCCCCTAAACGGGAAAATTCACAGATCAGGTCAAGAAGTTGAATACCACAAAGTATTTTCTGCTAAATTTGCCAGAGTAGATGAATAAAGTTGGACAAAGACAGGATATTTACGTATAACACATAAGCAAATGGCCAGTTATTTTGCAATATTAATCTTGGGAAACAACCATTTATACCAAGACTTTAGCAAATTCATGTGCTAAAGATTACAAGTAAGCCACAATAAGCCAATAAACCACTCAAGGCCAGGGGTTATGCTGGTTTTACCACAGCTAAGGGGTGTTGCTGGGTGTTGCTTAACACCAGGAGTGCCGTTAGGTTTATTGACATGCAGGAAAGTGTATAACTAAAACATACGAAACAGACATACTCGGTGCTAAATCTGTTCATTAAAATTGCAATTTAGGCCTGCTCCCTCGTCATGTCTGATCTAACCAAAACTCGTGCAACACAGTACAACATATTTCACTTGTTTTTCAAAATTTGCGGTTCACTCGTTGGGTATCAGAACCTGTGCAGGACTCTGCTCTGGACAGCTGCGTTTTTGCTCAGTGCTAGCAAGGATGTTGTTCTATTCAGTGTAAATCATGTCGGTGACCGCTGCGCAGTAATATAAAACAAAATGTGGCTGGAACCGCGGTAAATCATGGGTTTTACAATGGCATCGAACGTCAGCCAATCACAATCAAGGGTCAAAACTAACAGTCTTAGAAGTTGAGTTTGACAACTCTGAAAAGTCATAATTCTAAAAACAAAAACAACCAATCCTGTTCTGTGGCATCTATGTACATAAACTGCAGTAGTGCTGGCTGACCACTAGATGGCTCTACTGACCAACAGAACAGTTGACTTAAGTCAAGCTTATCTTGACCACAACAAGCTCCTCAGCTGTCATGCTGTTCAGTTAATGTATGGCTTGTTTGTTGGTGTCTTTGGATCCTCATTAGCTTCTCCATTACAGCCTCTATTTTCCTCCACTTGGAAGATTTACTGCACGAGCTGTGTCCTACTTAATCAGGACTGAACCAGTCAAACGTGCCAACCCTCTCACCTGACTCCAGGCAGCAACAGAAAAGGTTTCCATTGAAAGAAAACAGTGTAAAGACTCAAGTTTAGCCAAATACGTGTAAACAATTTTGAACTGCACTTTTATGTGAATATGATCATGAATGGTTGTATGCTTCTATACATTGTTAGACTGGCATCATGCCCAGCACCTCCAACAACCCTTAAAAGATAACTGATATATACATAAATATTCAGGTGAAATCAGATCAAATTGTGTTAAAGTTCAATTTAAAAACCTAAAATCAAGAAAAAAAATAGGTCTTTAGTCTCCCAATCCAGAGGTAGGTTGATATACTTTTGTCTAAAGTGAATTCTGATTGTTTGGATTATTCCAGATAAGTAGAAAGGAGCAACATTAACTGACTTCTAGGATTTATCCATTATTTCCAATGGCAAGAGGGTCAGACTACTTCTCACAACTTTAAACTTCCAGCCTAATGGACATGTGTTGACTCCAAACTAACTGCCTATACAAGGAAACCAAATATATAAGTTTAAAAGTAGTCAGTACAAAATCATTTAAATTATTTAACTGTTCAGCTTGTTCTGTCTAGGTATAATTCATTTAGGTCAATGGATTGGTTGAAGACTGTACAGCTATCCAGAATTTTTGGCTTTAAACAAACCTTAGAATTCAGAAAAAGATATGTAGTAATAAAGACTCATTCCAAATTCTAAAGAATTTACAGAATTTATTTCAGCTGTAAGCTGAAAACTATGGCATGACTTTATGACTATACATTTGTGCTGCATGAACTGGGTCACATGACGCTACTGTGGTTGTTGGCATGACAGCAACAATAACTGATCAGTCATTACCCTAGCCAGATGGCCTGCTGGGTAATCTGAACCTGCATTTCAAAGTAAAAGCATGAGTTTGATTATCAGGGCTGGAATTTCCACATAGACTAATAGAACAATATCATAATGAGCAGACACACACTTCCTGTAATCATACACCCCCTAATGACTCTCTAATGATTTGCTCTGTGTGTATGTGTGTGTGTGTGTGTGTGTGTGTGTGTGTGTGTGTGTGTGTGTGTGTGTGTGTGTGTGTGTGGTGTCATGTTAAGGTGAGTTGCAGGCCTCGCTGCTAAAAGCTTGTATGACACTGAGATCTGATCTGTGTGCAGTTTAATAAAACATGAACAAAACTACACATCTATTATTTAACACAGAGGAAGAGGAGAGGAGGAGATGAGGAGGAAACAAGGAAGGAAGACGCTGAGGAGGAAACAAGGAGAGGAGTTGTTTAAACCTGTTAAAGCTCTATCCTTACTTTAATACCAAGTCTTACGGTTTATAATCCGCATTATGTGATTGTTTCTTGCTATTTGACCTGACCACCTGAGCTATAGCAGCTTTTGCCTTTATTACCTTTTTAGTTTCCAGTGGTTTCTATGTGACATTTCCTATTTTGGGAAATGCCCATATGTGTCATATTTCAAGGTTCATACTAACAGGTCTGCAGGCAGCAGGAGGCTGGCTGAATCCGAGAGAGGCAGGTCAACTCTGTTGACTAACTAATTAACTTTATGGATTGAAATTGTAGTATTATTATTATTCTATATAGATTGTTATAGGTTGATGGTCCATTTATACAAAAATCTATATATAGATGTATATAGAGAGAATATATATACAACCTCAACCACACACAAATATTAACATCCTGTGTGATTAATAGGCATAGTCACCTCTATGACTCTGGTCTATTATTAGGTTATTATTCTAGTGATTTAGTTATGGATAAAGTAGTGACAACTACACACACCACCTGGCCAAACATAAAGTCGCCACCTGATGAAGTGATGCATCCATCATGCCTAGTGATACTGTACAAGCCTGTGGGGGCAGTGTTATGATCTGGGGTTGCTGCAGTTGGTCGGGTCTGGGTTCATCAACATTATGTGTCCAAAGAATGAGGTCAGCTGACTACCTGAATATACTGAATGACCAGGTTATTTTTCTTCCCTGATGAACGGGCATATTCCAAGATGACAACACCAGGATTCATCGGGCTCAAATTGTGATAGTTCAGGGAGCAGGAGACATCATTTTTACACATGGACTGGCCACCACAGAGTCCAGACCTGAACCCCACTGAGAATCTTTGGGATGTGCTGGAGAAGACTTTGAGCAGTGGTCTGACTCTCTAATCATCAAGATCTTGGTGAAAGATTAATGCAGCAGTGGACGGAAATAAATCTTGTGACACTGCAGAAGCTTATAGAAACATTGAGTGTTTGACCTTTTTTTTGGTGGCGACTTAACAAAAAGAAAATAAAGAATAAGAAAAATATATTACATATTAAAACAATATAAAATGCAATAAAAAAATGTATAAATTAGCAGTATAGACTGTAGGGCAAGAGTGTTAGGGTTAGGCACACTGACCACTGGCTTTGTTTCATATCTCATATTAGTATTCTTATATTAAATGTGACATTAAATGTAAGGTAATGGTAAGTGAATAATGATTTGAGACAACACTACCCTGTTAACATTCACACACCATGGAAGTAAGTACATAGTGTACACAGCATACTATATGGAAGTGTACCAATGGAAGTATCTGAATTGAAAAACACTATTAGTTTTTAGGGGAGATTATTGCAACCAACTTTCACTTTCCATTTTCAGGCAGCTGTGGGTGTGGTCTGACCTACCGGTGACCTTTCCCTACAGGTGTTGCCACCTTTGGAGAAGATTGTGATTTATAAAGGGAAATTAGCATCACGTGTATGTACAAACAATTTTATAAATCCGAATAATTTTTTGCATACGCACTTTCTGTGTTTTGTCTGTATGCCAGCTTTTGAGGTGAATCCTACTGTCATACCGCAGTGAGGTTGTCTCATCTGTGGTTCTTGTCATTTCCTGTATTATTTTGAAAGTCTAACCCTCCTCTCATTTCAGGTCACTTACCCTTCCTCTTTTGTCATCTTTCTGTTATCCCTGATTCCTGATTGTGTCCACCTGTTCCCCATTACTCTCATGTGTTTAAATAGTGTGTGTCTCCCTTTGTACCTGTGCTAGAGTGTTTTGTCCATTGGTCTGATCACCCCAGCTTGCTTCCCTGTCCAAAGCCATAGTTTTGTCTATGCGTGAGCCACTTTGTTTCTCATCAAGAGTGATTTTTGGTTTGTAACTTTAATAACCAAGGTTCTGTTGTCTTTAGTTTATTGCCAGCTGAATTGTTAGCCTCCTTTGGAATGATATTTTGTTCTCAGCTTAGTTAATATAGAGTATCTTTTAGCCTCCACCTTTTAGAAGAGAGTTTAGTTTTTTCTGTTTCTTAGTACGGAGTTAGACTTTTTCTCCAGTCAGAGTGTTTTTAGTCAATGTTTCATAGCTTTTGATTTTCCTCCTTTGGAGTGATTTTAATTTTGTAAATTTCTTAGATCTTAGCATCGTGGTTCCTTCCTCCTATTGGAATGATTTTTGTTTTTGTTTTCTAGCTTTAGCTAATTTTCATAGCCCTTTGATTTAACACTCTGTCTGAAAGTCTCCTTGATTTAAATAAAGACTGCCATGCTGTCATCTCTGCATCTGAGTTCTATTTCCAATGCGGGCCTGACACTTACATAGTTTTGAATTTTTGGTTTGAATTCAGTTTTTGGTGAATGTAGTCTGTAGTAAAGTTTGGGGTGCGTTACCTCACTGTGAGCCTGCTGGATGAAGTTGCAGCAGTCCTGGATGTGATGCAGCAGATCAGCATCAGGATGATCCAAGATACTGACAGTCTTATAGATGAACAGGTCAGGAAACACGTTCTCCACACCAAAGGCCACATTCAGGATGTGAGACACCTGAAGATAAAAAGACATCATCATGATTGTCCTTGACGATAAGAGTAACTGAACTCTAAACCATTGCTTTTCCAATGGACATAGCCTGTCTAGGATGTCCTACTATCACCTGTCTCCAATCAAGTGCCCACATTTATTCAGTCAGATGTCTATTAACCAATTCCAATGTTCCATGTCATCTAAAGAGGACTGTAATGGTGTCACAACTCTTAATTTAGCATATGTGGTAAGGAGTTGGCTAAATGTATTTGTTTCATTAAAATTAATTATTTGTTTTTAAATTGGAGTTGCTTTTCCCGAATAGAAGGATGACATCTTGTTGATATTTTCTGGCTGCTGTAGAAGGAAATGTGCATTTAAGTAACAATGAGATGTCATATTACAAGAAGAGAAATGAACAAAGAAACACTTGTGATTTGTTGTGGCTGTTATGATTTAATATTGAAGTGATACAATTATTATTATTATTATATCAATAATTTTAGTATTGAGTATTGAGTATTAGTATTTAGTTACTGATGTGACTTTATACATTTGTAGTATAAAGTGGTTTCTTGCATTCAGGTTCTTTGGCCAATGGAATGAACAGAAAAAAAAATCACACAATGAAGTATTTGAATTGTATTTTTTAGTTGAGTTGATTTACGGTGGAAATCCACAATTAAAATATATTTTTGTGTTTGTATGGTAATTGGTTTACTTAATTCTAAATAAGTAAACATAAATAAAATCAGTCTGTGCATGTCTGATAACCTTGTAGTGTTTGACAGCTGTCCCAGTTCAGTAAATAAAAGAAACTCACCTTGTGTTTTCTCAGTGTACCAAAGTCATGGGCAGCATCTTGAGAACCTACAGATACACAAACAGAAAAAGTTAGTCAGTCAGTCAATCAGTCAGTCAGTCAGTTAGTAAGTCAGTCGGTTAGTTTGTCAGTCAGTCAGTCAGCCGGTCAGTTAGTTATTTAGTAGATTAGTTAGTTTGTTAGTTAGTCAATTGGTCAGCTAGTTAGTCAGTCAGTCAGTTAGGTAGTTGATCAGTCTGTTAGTAAGTCTGTTAATTAGTTTGTTAGTTAGTCAGTCAGTCAGTCAGTCATTTAATTAGTTATTTAGTCAGTCAGTCAATTAGTTAGTTAGTCAGTTGTTAGGTAGTTAGTTAGTAAGTTCATGAGTTTGTTAGTCAGTCAGTCAGTCAGTCAAATATTTGTCTGTGAACATCGACAGACAACAAGATGTTGTTCACAATCTTGAACAAAATCCCCGACCTGGAACAAGGCGATCCACTGTTGGTGCATAATATCCACTGCAGGTCACAGGGGCATTTTTATTCCACCTGTAAACCAGTGAGCCCTGACGGGCCCTGCTTCCTCCCCTACATCTCCCCCACGCCTGGACTCATGTTACCGTGCACTGAGCTGAGCAGTCATTTGTGTTTATTCAGTGTTCAAGAGTCACCGGTATTCATAATGGGTGGAAAACAGTATTTAGAAACAATTAATATCTGTAAGACATTTATTTATGTGATGCAAACTATTTAGGAACTACTGGTATAATCTGATCAGAAACTCTGCAATTATGGTTTGGACAAAATATATCTGATGTTGCAATGTAGTTTTTTTTTTTTTTTAATAAATAAAAAATAATATTTGTTTATTCAATAGCGACAGATATAATAACTTATGATAGTGATGTAAGTGGATGTATGTATGTATGTATATAGGCTGCTCTAGTCATTCTTGTCATGAGTTTACAAACAAGTAGAGGAGCAAGAACATTTAATCATTTAAAAACCAACTTAACAGAATGAAGAAGAATAAAATTAACAAAACTTAGAATCTTTGGTCTATTTGGGCAGAATTCTACTATGATGATTTGCTTATTATCTAGTATTAAAAAGACTAATTATAAAGACACTCTATGGGTTTAGTTTTTGACCATTTGGTAGGACCAAGTATTTATACTATAGGACACATGTGAGAGTATTGTACGGTTTGGGGAAAGAGGCACAGTTAAAAGTCCAGCAGTTTCTGATTATCTTAAAACAGCCTATGTTGGCCTTAATAGTTTTGCAGATGTTTTAATGTGATTTCTAAAATTCCAATGATTGTCTAGGACAATTCCTAGATACTTCACCTCTTCACCTCTGTTCAATATGTTGACCTTATTGTAACATTCAAGGGTTTTGTTGCAGGCAACTTTTTAATTGAAAAACAAAGAGAAATAGTTTACTTAATATTTAATGTTAAACAAGATTATTCAAGATAAGTTCATACCTCATCTAAATTGTGTTTCATTTATCTGTTACAGAATCATGGGTTTTGCCAGATGCATACACGACTGTGACATCAGTGCACATCTGGAGGCCTATATCAGGGCATATGTCTGGCAAGTCAATGATATATAAACTGAATACTACAGGACCTAAGATAGTGCCCTGAGGGGCTGCCATTTCAGTTTTGCAGAATACAGACTTTACGTTGTTGATGATGACATCTGGTGGTGACACAGATGTCATCATTTAATGTATCAAATGTTTTCTTCTCTCTACATGCAACTTGTCAGTAATAGTCAGTGATAATGTTGACCCCAATTTTAAGTTTATATTTACTTTGGGTGGCATTACCCTTTGGATTTATTAAGTTTTGTTAAAAATATGTTATAAATTGTTTTCAAATAATACTTCCATTCCCTTTAGACAGTACTTGAACGTAATAGTTAAAATAGATATTAAGGTACAAAGTTCCTTTACAACCAGATTTCACAGGCTTTTAAATATTTTCGAATCGGTGTTTTTTTGAGTTTTGATGAAGATCTTCAGAGCATAATCTCTTTTCTTCATCAACTGACCAATGTCATCATTACAAATTCAATCAACTTCTTGTAGGGGATCTCAAGTCTCACAGATTTAAGGTACAATTAGATGTGAAGATATTCTTCTTTGTAACAGTCAGTTTGGTTGGAGCTGATGTATGTGCATTTTCTCTGCCACCTCCCATGGTTTCTGGTTTAAGTGGTGGTGGGTGTGGTAATGATCTTTCACCAAGAGCTTCAGTGATCATTGTGTTTATTAGACCAAAAGTTATAATACAGGTAGATTAGATGCCATTGGACAAAGACAATGGTTCCTCCCAGAGCTCGGTGGTTGGCATAATAATTTCTATACAGGAGTCAGTGGTGCTCTCAACAACTCAAAACAGCTCAGAATTACGTTATACTCATAACGTTCCTTCTAGACTGGTTAATAACAGCTATTTTTGCCTAGTGGCTACGCTATGATCCCAATCCCACTAGTAGGAGTGGGATCCATTTAGGGTTAGGGCTATTGGTTTACTGTGTTTCTAATGATCATTAAGTGTCCAGGACACTCACCCAGCAGCAGGTAGGGCTTGACGATGCCAACCTGTAGGTCCCAGGAAGTGTCTGGGACATATCCCAGCATCTTCTCTGTGGGGGTTGGGTCTTCGACTACAGTAATTGTTGAACCCTTCCACGTCTCGATGATACGACGACCACTCAGTGATGTCACGCGGGTGCACTGCTTCCTCAGCCGTGTCCGCGAGAAACTCTGGATCTCCTCAGTTAGGGACTGCATGACTAGACTGGAACAGACTGAGCTGAAATGGACTGAACTGGACCGGACTGGGCTGTAGTGAACCTCAAAATGAAAGCAAGTTTTGAGTTACCTTCTTGTTATAGTAGATAGCTGAAGTGGGGGATATATGGTTGTTAAGGGTCACACACCTGTGACTGTAAACTGTATCTAAGAAATCCAAATTTAATTATAGCAAGAATGAGTGTATGGGCCACAAAGTGTGACTCTCCCTACATACAGCTATGCTAGCTTATACTGTGCTGTGCTGTTTACTGCCTTTTGCAGGTATAATTGTTTTCATGTAAGCATTCTATCATTTACTAATTAGTAGAAAACAAATCCAACTGAAGCCAATGGTAACTTCATTTGTTTTGTACAAAAGGAAATGTATGAACCTCTCTGGTGACAACTTAAAAAAAAAACTATATTTTCATATAGTTTTAAAGATATTTCATAAAAACCATAAGATGGTTAACCTCATGGTGGCACAAGTGGAACAATCAGGAGGTCACAAAGAAGAGGGACTTTTCCTTTTTTGGAACAAAGTGGTTGACCATCTACAGATGCCTCACCCTTAGCAACAATAAAATATCTTGATCAATCAGTACTTATTCTTAAATTGCCCAAGTGCCAGACAAGCAACCTTAGATGAGAATGATAACCATAGTAAGTTTCTGGCTGCTGCTTGTCGTACTTCACTAGGTAGAGGCTGTCGATAGTCAGACCAAACTGTATTAGCTTTATTGAACATATATCTTAATGTACACAAGAGTTAAAATGTGAATTTTTATAGCAAGCGAATATACATTTAGTTAAAAGACATATATACATAAATATACATTAAAACAACACAGAGGTTAGGAATTGTCATTAATGTAGATGACTGGCCAAACAAATGGTAAACAAACCTGGTTTTGGTCTGGCTGGGATCAGACTGTTTCTGGTTTTCCCAATGGCAGCTTCAGTTCAGTTTAAACCCCAGAAACCAGAGCAGGAGTGAAGATATATTTCACACCCACTCCCTCACCATCTTCCTGTTGCAGAGAAACAAAAAACTCTGGTACAAATTCTAGCTCAATCCAGGTTGAAAACTGAAAGGCCTCCCTGACTTATGCCAGTCCAGGACAAATCCAGTCTTAGGTGCAGTCCTGCAGTCCGTCTTTATTTGGTCTGAGTGGTTAAACTGTGAAGAAACCAAACTCTGCTGGAGGTGAGACTGAACTGCTACTGTGTAACATGAAACCTGCTGTCTGTCATTGACTAGTGCTCAATAACAGCAACAAACCCACCATATACCTCACTAATAATCCAGACTGAAATCCAGGTAATTTTTAATTATTTGATTTATAAATGAATTGTGTGTTTTGTTGATTTCTTTGGCTCAATTAGCAAACAGAAATATACACAACACATTGTGATCATCAAATAGCAGTAAATAATTTTAACATAGTTTCTTATGTCATCATAGATTAATGAATAAGTTAAGAAAACATGTACAGTGTAATTGTGGTGTATTAAATAGGTAGCGACTGATTCCTTTTGGCAGTGAAGAAGAAAACAGTGAAGAAGAAAACAAGATCATAGAGGTAAAGAAAACTGAGAGAAATGAATTAAACTGAAAATGCTTGTTTCTGTTCTATAAAGTTACAAATAATAATGATGAGCTCGGGGTCTGAGTGAGGAAAAGATGAAAGTATGAACAGGGTTGTTAGTGGCAGATGTTGTTCTAGGTAAAATCCACTAGATGGAGCCACATCTCTGCTTCTTAAATGAGATAAGATCCCTTTATTGTTACTGTAGGAATACAATGAGATGTTGCTTTGAACAATCACCATCAGCAGACACTCAGTTTAAAGTACAAGGTAAATACAAAATAAACACAGTCATAACAAAATAACTACAACAATAAACAAAAAAAGAATGTATATATATATATAATAACAACAAATGGACACAGTAAAGTAAGGTGCTGGATGGTAAATGTAAAGAGGAAAAAAATATTTATTTTACATATTTAAAAAATATATAAAATATCAAATATTGACATGATAAAGTGCGAGATGAATATTGCACAGTTATAGCAGTTTTATGTAGCATTGTATTATTGCACAGAGAGGAGTATTCAGCTTCTATACAGCTTCTGTGAGCTGTGGAAAGTGAAATTGACCAAAAACATTAATACAAATTGGACAGCACTGTAAATGGTTGAATAAATTATTATTATTATTATTATTATTATTATTATTATTATTATTATTATTATTATTATTATTATTATTATACTAAACTCAACTACAGGAGTGAGCAGATGAAACAGATGAATGCAGATGTAATATGTTGATATAAAGACATGAAGTGTGAGGGAGAGACATAGACAAAGAGAGAGGGAGACATAGAGAGGAAGTGCCGTGCATCATGGGAATTCCCTAGCAGTCTAATCCTACAGCAGCTTAACTAAAGGAAAGTCCAGGATCCATATGAACCATCCTTAACTATAAGTTTTATCAAAGAGGAAAGTTTTAAGCCTAACCTTAAATGTAGAAAGGGTGTCTGCCTGAGGTCTCCTTCCAGTTGGACATGCCTGGAAAAAACCTCCAGTGGGAGGCGCTCAGGAGGCGTCCTGATCAGATCAGATTAAGGGAGCTCCTCTCCTGAGATCTGGGTTGAATCCAGAAACTTGTTGGTTTCAGGCATTTCCTGGCACACCAAAGGACAAAACCTTTGGATTAGGTTCTCAATAAACATAATGAGGACATATTATTAATAAGACACTGCACACATCATAAAACCTTTTATCAAGTAACACACTCAATTTTCTGTACCACTGTAAGTATGCAGTAGAATCAGTAATTGCTGGATATTACTTTCAGTTGTGTGTGTGTGTGTGTGTGTGTGTGTGTGTGTGTGTGTGTGTGTGTGTGTGTGTGTGTGTGTGTGTGTGTGTGTGTGTGTGTGTGTGTGTGTGTGTGTGTGTGTGTGTGCGTGCGTGTGTGTGTGCATGCATGCCTGCTTGCCTGCCTGCGTGTATGTGTGTGTGTGGACAGCTGCAGTCTTATTTATGTTGGAAAAGATTCTGGCAGTTTCCAAGAATATTTCCACATACAGAGAGAGAGAGAGAGAAACAGTTTTCTCTTTGGCTGAAATCTGACCTTTTCATTCCCCACATTCACCACACACACATACACAGAGAGGTCAGGTTTCTACAGACGTTTGTTTTGTTTGCCAGAAAGGGAAGAGGAGAAGAATCAAGTGGGGAAGAAAAGAAAAGAGTAAATGAAGATAAGAAAGAAAAGTTTTATTTATATGCAGTAACACTTAGTCAAACTTATGTTTGAAAGTGATTAACAAACAAAACAACAAAATTTAAGAATACACACAAAATTATAGAAAAAGTGTGTAAACTTTAGAATAGTATAAAGTTGATGTAAATGATCTCATAATGAAAAATGTTGAAAGTGTTCAACAACACTGAGGATACAAGGAAGAAAAGAGGAAAGGAAACAAAGAGAAAATGGTGGCAGGAGAGAAAAGGACAAGGAGAAGTGACGAGAGATGAGAAAGTGAGGTGACAAGAAGTGAAGAAAGGAAAGGTAACAAGGAGACAAGAATGTGTCAGAACCAAATCTGGTGTGGGTCTTGTTTGAGGTCTGAGTTACACAATGAATCAATGAATGGAAGTCAGTGCAACATGCTGAGGTGTGTGTGAGTGTGAGTGTGTGTGTGTGTGTGTGTGTGTGTGTGTGTGTGTGTGTGTGTGTGTGTGTGTGTGTGTGTGTGTGTGTGTGTGTGTGTGTGTGTGTGTGTGTGTGTGTGTGTGTGTGTGTGTGTGTGTGTGTGTGTGTTTGTGTAGACCTTCCTGCCAAATGCAAGAGTCTTTTACGTCAGAAACACAAACACACTTGCAAGGATGAAATCATGAGAACTGAGAGAACAAAAAGAAAGAACGATAGTGGGGGGAGGACAAACTGAGAAGAAAGTGCTGACTCAGTTTTCTGCATGTTGATCCATGAGTCAGAAAACCCAGAGAGACTAAGTGTGTGTGTGTATGTGTCTGTGTGTGTGTGTGTGTGATAGCAGTAATGGTTGTCAGATGTTGGAGGAGCTTCCCATGTTCGGGTTGAGTTACAGCTAAAACACATTCACTCTCACACACACACACACACACACACACACACACACACACACATTGAGTCTGCATCATACTCAACTTTAATGGACCAATAAGAAAGCTGTTAATGCAACAAGCCTGCCAGGGTCAAAGGTCAACATCTGCCAGTGAACCAGCGAGGTGGTTACATCACTGGTAGTCTGCTCACTGATTGGTCAGCACCTGTTTCAATGGTTAACTCACTGCTTCAACTTGATGTTCACAGTCATAATATGTGGATGGCAGGGTTGCTGAAATATCTGAAAGCATATGGACAGAGTAAAACAGAGAACAATGCAACAGAAACATGTAGAAATCTTTTTTAAAAGCTTTGAGGTCTTTCTTCAAAGGTACAGTATAATGACTCTTCCATCTAGCCCTCAAACTAAGACATAGCTGTTATCTCAGATAAGTTTTGATTACACCGTGCACACAGGGCTTTTGCTTGTGTTTCGTTATGAAGAAAACATGCTGAGATTTAAACAGAAATCTGTGTTTAAAAACTTTAAAGCTACAAACAATGTGAGAGTGTTTCTTCATTCCAAAAAAAGAGTTAAGGCCCATTTATGCTCTATGCAGGATACATACGGAGCCTTTAATCCATCATTACGTGCCTAATTTGGTCCGTTTTCAAGGATCTTAGTGATCTGTAACAGTAGCAGCAAACAGAGTAATACCACAAGAAACCGCCGGGCCAGTGTTGGACAGTATAGCTCAGTTGTGACCAGCGAGAGGAACAAAGAAGAAGAAGACAACAGAAATATCCAACTGTAATGGATTTAACGGCCACACAAACCACCACTGTCTACAGCACTGCCTCTTGTTATCACTGGGATCTCCTTCACCGTCACCATGTTTGTTATTGTTTGAAACTTACATTGGAGTTCAGAGCTCTGCACTCAGCGCTGCCCTCTAGTAGATGTGTTGTTAAAAACTACACCAACATAAATCTGGCCAAATTTGGCATCCATTATTAGACTCATTTACCTGACCTGGTGCCAGATCACAACCATTTAACTGGCCCAATTACACCACCCGGCTACCTGAGATATCAAAATTTTTGAATTCATGTCCATGAATTAACAGATTAAATTTTGTATATGCCTCACTAACTATCTGACAGCAGCTTGGATGGCCAGTATGTAGTGTGTCAGACATCTGTGATTGGTTTGTTTCACCAAGCAAACACCTTCATTCAAATGTCTTTTCATAATATCCTGCCACCAAGCTTTTAGACTGAGCTTGATCTTATCTTTATGTTGCAATCAGACCAAATTTGAAGTAAATTGTTCACATGGCGCAGTCGCATACAAAGTCAAGACAAAGACATAAATAGCCACAAATTCTTCCTGAACTACATATGGTGAAAATATTTCAACAAGCTCTAACAAGCAGAACAATTCAATCAGTCTATCAGCATTGAAATACTACTGACATTGCGAGTTTAGCTGGGTCCCAAATAAAGGGTTGCATCCTTCAGAGGCTGGATTCGTCAATTGTATCATGTGTATCTAGTTTTAACTGCACATCCATATCACAAATGAATCTCAGGATAGGTTGAGCTGTGCAGGATCCATCCGTTTTAGCTTTTGCTGCTGAGGAGAAAGAAGGCTGGATTTGTTGGTTGCATTTCAAGAAGCCTTGACAATGAGTCAACCTGGTTGCTCCCTGTGACATAAATAGCTGACGAATTCAGTGTCTTCAAAGGACACTTTGTATCTGTGTATGTTGCTGCTGCTGTCTGAGTCTGAGTGTCAAACTAGAAACAACCAGAACATCAGAAGATTCACTCTAAAGGGAACATCAGCCTGTATCCATATCTGTCTGCTGTTTTGGTGCGTCACTGGTAAATAGTACAGCAGCTGAAATCGAGCAAGGTCTTAACTCACCTGTAGAGTGTGGTTAAATGTAAATAGTATAAGTATACTGTGCAGGTCATTGTAGCACTAATGAAGCACTAACACTGCTGATTGTTGTGTTAGTCTTTTAATAAACCACTGATTTTATGCGGAGCTCTGAGCAGCTTTACTGCTGTTGACTTTTCATCAAACAGGAATCTGTCTGTTTTAATGGAAGATAGGAGAGGTGAGGGGAGGGGAGTTGAAGAGAAGGAGGGATAGAGGAAGAGGAGGGAGGTGGACGGTGAAAGTCTGAATAAGAAAACGGCTCCTCCCGCTTCCTCAGCTGCTGCTGCAGTCCGGACAGCGGCCACACGACCACCTCCACCCAGCAGTAAAATCACGTCCTGACTTGGATTTAATAGTAAATAAGCGACACCCCACCGGAGCAGCACCGACAGCCGTGAGCTCCCCCGACCGACCGACCCAAACATGATCTCCCCGGGACTCTCCTTGTTTCTGCTGGCCGTGTCCTGCGCGCTGTGGCCGGCCGCGGTCCGGGCGGCGTCCTGTGAGCCGGTGCGGATCCCGCTGTGCCGGTCCATGCCTTGGAACATGACCAAGATGCCGAACCACCTCCACCACAGCACACAGGATAACGCCGTGCTGGCTATTGAGCAGTATGAAGGGCTGCTGGGTGAGTTACTAATTAACGCATTAGGCTAATTAACCTCAATGAATCCTGTAATAGAGCCAGAGCTCGTTAACTGACAAACTGCCGTTAATTTTTAGGATCTAATCTGAAATTTCCCCTTCAGTTAACAGCTTGCGCTGGTACAGGTTCTTCTCTAACTCTCTATGCCAAATATCTTTAAACCAGAATCAGCATGATGTTATATTGAAGATATAAATGATGTATAATTAAAGGTCAAATCATTATAGAGCTGAAACAATTCGTTGATTCATTTGATTTATTCATTCAACAATCAATTTAAATTTCACAAATAATAATGTTTCCTAATATTTTCAGGTGTTGGATATTAAACTGAGTAAATGATGATGTAAAGAAGAAATTCAACAGCCTCTGTAGGGACTGATGCTAGAAACTTTTCATGTATTAATGATATGTTTTTAAAGTAATGCCAATCAAAAAGTTATGTTTGCTCATCATCCAAAACAACATGAATTAACAGATTAACAGAAAAATAATCAGTAGCCATTGTAATAATCAATAATAATATCATCAAGGCCTTTTTTTTCAGCAAGAACTCTTTGTAGGTGCAGCTCCTCAGATTTGATTCTTTACTACATCAAGTTGTGATTTCACAGTTTTCCAACATTTAATAAAGCAAAGGGTGAATCAGCAAAATAATCAGCAGGAGATCCATAAAAGTGATCAGACCATAGGAATATTTCTTGATATTCGACCAATGTGACTTCATCTTTTTTCAATCAGTTGAGCTGAAGAGAAATGTAAAGTGACTGTTACAGTTGGAGAGCAGTTGGTTTGCTGATCGATGTAAGCACTTTAGATACTTCAAACTTGGCTCTGCAGATGTTTCATAAGGAAGGAAACGCTATTAGGGGGTGTCAGCTGTTAGTGTTAGAAGTCAAGCAGACACACAGTGAATGTAAACACAGCTCAGTTTGTGAGAAAACTCCACAGGATGTCTTTAAATCTGCCAAACCAACACTCAGCTCAGTGTGTTGTTGAAACACCAAAACATGTGGAGTTCACAGGGGAACCACTCAAACTCAATCCATTTTAAAGGTGACAGAGAATGGCTGAACGAGGTTTTGATCTTTGTTCTGTGATCTGACATATACACAATAAAATGTTGGTTGGATGTGTAACGCCTCAGAAGCTTCCTAAAAACCTCTCAGAAAGATATTTTAGGGTGAGGGTTTTAAACACGTGGTTTTGCACCTATTTGGCATCTTGGCTTAACTGGCAACCTCATTATGAAATGCAAGCACTTGACACTGATTGGCTCCTTCACTGCCACTCAAATGAATATAACTTTGCCAGCTTCAAATAAATACATTTTACGTCACAAACAACCATTTTTGAAACTGACCCATTTTCTAGTGAACATTTCTAAAAGAGGAATTTCTATGAAAAGGAGATGTTCAGAATTTCTAGCACTTTTCACATGTTCCTGAATGTGGGTGGATGACCGTTCTTCAACAAAGACCAGGTAGAAACGCTTTTTGATTCTCTGTCACCTTTAAAGAGTCATAACTATGAAACTGGTAATGTTACAATGGAACTAAAGGATCCTAACGATGTTTATTCTCTGGATCTATGGGCTATATTCTCTTCTGTACAGGTTTTCATGGGTTGTGCATCTGAAGTGGAGACAATTGATTTTATTGTTCATGTTCACCTACCCTGGGACTACAAGAGTAATGTATATGTATTATATACAGGTTGGAGCGATTGCTCTGAGACAATGATGGAAGCCAAACATCCTCTAACATTTCTTACAATAAATGGTCAAATATGCACTGTTGAATTTACATTAAATTGGGATCGACATTATGTTAAAGCTAAAAGCATCCTAGAATGTGTTTAACGTCATGACTAAGTCTTTTTCACTCCGTTTGTCCGACGCGATTTTCCAATGATTGTGAATGCGCAGCACTGTGTATGAAACCCCACTGATGCTGAGCTTCTATGGGTTTCTATGTGATGCTTTTTTTTTAATGCAGCGAAGCCAGGTGGTGATTGGATAAATGCTGAAAACCACCATTCCCTTCGAAGCTCAGCTTCACTGGGGGTAAATGGAGCAGGGGGCTGGACAGACTTCAACATTGATGATTGGTGGAACTGAGGCTGAACCCCTTTTGACTGGCAGGGATTTGGAAACAAACATCGGCATTGGAGCAAAGTAGAATTCAGTCCCTCGCAGAGTAGTCGTAAAAGAACGTGCAGTGTGTCTAGTGCTTGTTTTTTAGATAGCTAATTTTACACTTTGTACATTTTACGCTGTAAATAAAACATACTAATTACCTTAAAGTTACTGAGTTTGTTGTTTAAGTTTTGTTAGTTTGTTCATAATCATATCATACAGTACTGTGTAAAAGTTATAGGCACCAATGTTGTGTTTTAGCAGTGCTGTAAGGACCATACATATTTATCTCTCATTTTCATTGTGCATATATAATAAGAAAATACAGGAATGTGTACAAAGTATTTAAGAACACATAAAATGTATAGAGGCAGAGTTATTGCCCCAGCAGTGCTTCAGTGACCAACAAACAGTACTGTATCTCCTAGTCAAGTTGTAAAGGGAAACTATAGCCTGCTAGTTAGCATGCTAGCATGCAGTCTCAATTAAACTTTATTTTTATTAGTAACTGTCAGGCTGCAATAGGACACATTTTATAATGTACACCTAAAGTGAACTTCCTCTGTTTGAACGACCAGCAGTTGCCACTGAGATGTATGTATATGAATATATATACTTGGCATTCACTTACATGACAACTTGACTTACTGAAAGTAAGAGACAGCAGAAAATTGACTTTTTTTCTGCTGTCTCTTACTTTTTGGCATCTCTGGCTCCTCTCTCTTGTATGTCAGTGTTGTTCAGTGTCGGGGAATGAAGCTCCAACTGGCATGTAACTGGCCGGGTTGCGGACAACAGTCTGTGATTGGGTGAATGTCTGTTCAATTTGGTGCACTGCGAGGATGGGCAAACGGGGTTACCTTTGGAAAATGTATGTGTGTGGGGAGGGTGAAATCACCTGGCTAATTGTGGGAGTGTCGAAACACCCCCATCCCCCATGGGTGTGACGCCCATGAACACATCCACTAGAGGGAAGAGCTGAGTATAGAGTTCTGAACTCTGACGAAAGTTTCAAACAATAACAAACATGATGACGGTGAAGGAGGTCACAGCATTGATTCTAAGAAAGTGATACAAAGAGGCAGCTCTGTAGATGGGGGTGGTCTGTGTCATAGACAGACACCTTATTGACTTCTGCTGACTAGAGCGACATGCCTACAGGGCAACCATCTTGGAACAGAGTCACTCGCTCCTACAGTGAATTACATCTATAGAGGAATGATGTGTCTACTAGATGGAGGAGTACTCTTTACTTCATAGATGTTTACGCACCGCTGCCTCTGATAGCCCTGTTCCAAGATGGTGGTGCTGTAGGCATGTCCCAGTAAACAAGGGATAACAGGGTCTTACAGCTTAAATAATACTTATTTGGCAAAAAATGTACAATTAGTACGACCTGCTTAGTTTATGGGTGATTGAAAGTGCTGCAGAAATATGCGAGTGATACTTATCTGCAGCTGTTTTCCAGTAGGTATGTGGGGAAACCCTCTTGGCACAAGGTGGGTTCACAGTGCCACGGAGCAGAACTAGATATGGTCTGAACCCTTCAGAATGAGCAGCAGGAAACCTTAAAGCCATCAGTTCACTCAGTGATCATGGAAACATTTTTGTGGGAACTGTCAGTCTGATTAGGTTTATTTAAAAAAAGAGAAAAATCTGGCTGCTGTGGCAACGGTCAGGGATGAAGCAGCTTAGCTGGTCAGCGTTACAGTCCACTGTTGCTTTCTGGTCTGACTACAGTCCTGGTCTGGGATGTATTATGGTTGTGTGTGGGTTGACTGTAGATACCAAGTCATTAGTTACAGGAAGACTATTAAATTCAAACAGACTACACTGACAAATTATGACCACAAATATTAAACAAATATAATTACTTCCATCATGAACTGTCCAGCTGACCAGAAAGACTTACATGATTTTAATAGTAGGAACTGAGATGCTGGTATTTCTTAGTCATTGTTGCAGAAATAATTCCAGTTTCCCAAGAAAAACTGCTGCCAGGATTTTTATTTTTTGACATGGCTCTGTACTGAAATAGTGAAGAACTTTGCACTATGTACACAAGAAAAATCTTTTAAAATTGTACCCAATTTGCATCTTTGTTACACCAACATACTGGGTCATATACCAGAACCCATGAAAACCATGAGACATTGGTCTGTTTGACTCACTGATAGTGGCCTCACAAAGTTAATGTACTCTAAACCTACATGGTACTGACTGTGTCAGGGCCACTAATAATTATTTTCAAAATTGATTATCTGAAAAGCTGATTATTTTCTCAGTTAAAAATTAAGTCTACAAAATTAACAATCCACAAACATTTTCCAACAAATAAAAGAAGCACATTTTCAATTATAATACACAGGACCATCATTTTTTTAAATCAATTAATTATATTTATTTTGGAAAAGATTCAGTTCATTTATTCTTCAGGCAGAAATAATAATAATAATAATTAAAAAAAAACAAAAAAAAAAAACATTCAGGGATTTTAATTTCTCCACAAAAGCTCTTCAGTGGCAGTCAGCGAAACCGAGTGGATTTGGGTTGATTAAAATAAAAAGCTTGTTTATTAGGTCCCTGTGAACTTTCTCTTTGTTTGATCTCTCTCTCTCTCCGGCTGTCACAAGGAGTGATAAGAGTCTAAACAGAATAATAACATTCACATCACACTGATATTTTACTGTCACGAGGCAGGAAATGTGCATGTACATGAATGAATGTGAGCGTTTATTTAATGTAAAAACATAATCTATACATTACCACATCATAGCTTGTGAATATTTCACAAACCACTGTGAGTGGATTGCAAATCGAAATACATTCATCTCCAGAAAAACTGGACAGATTGTGTCTATACACACATCAACAGATTACTGTTGGTGACTATTTAAGAAACTGCTATGAGAGTGGGTAAGTTGTATTGTTTCTTAATTTAAAAAAAGTGTATCAAATAAATGTGACGGAGTAAAAAGTACATTTAACTGTGGAGTATAAGTAAAGTAGCACATAATGAAAACATATTAATAAGGTACAAAGCAAAATTATTTCTCTTTTGTTTTCCAAACTGCTGTGAGAGTGGTTTGCACCTTGGGCAGTTTACACTTCAGCTGTTTGCTGAAATATTTCTTCTAAGAGAACAAAAGTGAAAAACAAATGTGCAGACGGTTCATTCTGAGTTCCAAGGCCAACTTCAGATACTGAGCTTTTAGCAGGAGGGGCACTGAGTTCAGAGGATCTCCTGAACATTAAGAATGTCCGAGAACAACTCCCTTGTTTCTGAAACCACAGGAATAACATTCTTCCCCACCACTAAAGCTCTAACAAACTCAGGTCAGGTCAATGCAGAAGGTAAGAAGCTCCCATTTAACCACCTTAAACATAACTGAATGAAAAAAGGTTAAATGCATCTGTATTGTTAACATAGTGTATGAAAACCTGCCACACAATCTAATGATTCCCAGAAGTGACAGCAGTTTCACTCATTTCATACTGTCACAATTCTTTATCGTCTCTTAAGCACTTCCTCCTCCAGTTTTGTTGCAGCTAAAAAGGAAAAAGAGACCTAATCATATCTAATGTAGATTTTCTTATAACCCTCCTAATGACTGCACACAAAGGTTCAGGTTTTTATTCCTCCACATCAGTGATTTTAAAGGCTCCCTTTGGATCTAAAACAGCTGATGTCGATTTGGCAGCAGAACTCCTGGAAAGAAAAATGTTATCAGAGGTGATGTTGTCAGAAATAATGGATAAAACAAACCCAAAATGACAAAGGTTGGAAAAAAAAAAATTTTCCTTTAATCAGCCGTGACATTGAACTTTTTCCTCCGTATGGTTTTGTTTGGCTGTAAATCTTGAGCGGCTCTCCACTGAGAACATCAACTTGGAACTGGAATAAAGTTGTGGGATTTTGGGAGGTTACAGTGTGTTTATAAAACAAGACTGAGCGTCTACAGCCGAGCTACAGCGGGTGAGCCAGGCTGCACTCAGGCACAGCAGTGGTTTCAACTAAATCAGTGGCATGCTGGGAAAGTGTATAAATGTCAATGATTACCATCTTGACGTGTGCATTAGAATGCTAGCGCTTACTAATTAGCACCAATGGCCAAGGACAGATGAGTATGATGTCAATGTTTACATCATCAGCAGGCTTTCTTTAATCACAAACTAAAGTTATGCAGTTGTAAATGTACATTCTTTTAAGTTTTTTCTATGTTGCTCCGATACAGATGCAAGGATAAGAGGACATCCTGTGCTGCTCCTAAAACCCTGGCTCGGGTCTCAGTGAGTCTGAACTGATCCCAGATCATTTATTAATAGTCGTGGTGTCTTGGTTCTGGTCTACAGTCTCAGTGAGCTTGGTCCCAGTTCTCCAGTTCTCCACCTGATCAGAACCATATATATATATATATATATATATATATACACACACAAAACAGAGACATGCATGTGTCAAGAGCTAATAATTACTCATTATACATAAGCAAAGTATAACATACCACTGTTAGAAAAAAAGATACTAGTGATAAGGCCTCAACATGGAAAGTCACATAGTTTAACTTTAAAACAACCTGCTCGTGGCATTAGAGGAAAAAGAGTAAACCAAAACTAAATGGATTCTTCATTTTCTGGGAACCACAGACATCTGAACAAAATATCACATCAGCCCATCTAATGGTTGTAGAGGTATTTGAGTCTGGAGCGACTGACAGACGCTGTTAGCGTGACCAACGATTCTCAGCGTGTATATTTGTGGTTAAAATCAAAAGTTTAAAAGGTTAAAGGTGGATTCAGTAAAAATTAATGTTGCGGGTGTTTTCTTGTTCGCTTTGTTGGACTGAGGTGGTTTTACTGTCTAAATGTTCATTATACTGGAGGGTCGGTTCATCCAGCTGCTCTACAGCCAAACCTTCATTTTATGGTTTTATTCCAGTCCAGAAGGTAATAAAATAAACTCAGTTTGATGCAGCCGATCATTAAACACAAACTGGCCTCCATGTTAAAAGTTCACCCAAATTATGAAGAGGCATATTTTCTCCCCTCCCTCTGGTTCTATCTAACTGTGCCGATCTGCATGTCTGAGATTTCTGCCTACACCTGAGACAGTGAAGTTTAGTTTAAGGAAAAATCAAAAATAATGTTGAGTGAGTTTTGTGGATTGAGTAAATAAATCCAGCTATGTTGACCAGTGTGGTCTTCAGCTCTGTATTTCTCCTTCGCATACTTTCCGATAACGAATATCAGGAAGTGTTCCTGATAAGTCAAGCCAACAACACCGCCCTGCAAAGCTTCACGCTCTGTACATACATTATCTCAGTATGTAAACTGGTGATACTTGACCACGTCTCTAGTTGGAAGATTTTTGTTTTTAGAGAAAAAACATTGCACACTTCCATTTCATCAGTAGTGAATCAAACTGTTTTACTGTTAGCAGTAAATCTGTTTTTAGCTCCAGCAGAGTCATTGTTCACCACATTCCTCTTTTTAATAAAGATATAGAGCTAATTGATGAACAGGAGGTTTGTGTGGTCCAAGAGTACAGTACAAGAGATCCATTTTGTAAAGTGTTCAGTGGACAATTAAACATGGACATTGAGAACAGACTTAAGATTTGATTCGACAACATGTTGTTTGTCTGCTAGAGTTTGTATGAAACATAAAGAATTGCACTCTGGTCCAGATTACTTAAAGGAGATGGGATGTCAATTGAATGTTTGGAGTTACTTTTATTAAACAGAGCAAATCCATCTACCCTGCCTTCTACCTATGTCTATTGTATAGAATATATCACAGAATCAGCTTGTCATCTTGTCTTGTCATCTCAGCCATGTTTTGTGTTTGGCTTTTTTTTTTTTTTTTTTGTTTTGGGCATTAGATTTTATTTTGGCTTTTTGTAAATTTGCTTTGCATTGGATTAGACACTTCAAGGATACAAAATCAGTTGGTCCAATATTTTGTTTGGACATTCATGCTTCTTATAGGATGAATCTTGATGACTTTGGAGATCTGACTGTTCATGTACCATTGCTATGAGATTCCTGGTTGAGGTTTTATTGAAAGGTCTTACCAGTTGTTGAAGAAGGGTTCCTTGGGATAAATTGTGTGATAAATTGTCTCTGGCTATCTTAGACTCAAAACCAGAGCAATTAAGAGTTCATTGGGTTTGATACGCAGCACGGCGGCACAGGGGTTAGCGCTGTTGCCTCACAGCTCTTGCTGGGAGTCATCCCAGGACCTTCTTGCTGTGAGGCAACAGCGCTAACCCCGGGTCAGGCGCAGGGTCTTTCTGTGTGGAGTTTGCATGTTCTCCCCATGTCTGGGTGGGTTTCCTCCGGGAGCTCCGGTTTCCTCCCACAGCCAAAAAC
Organism: Polydactylus sextarius; assembly: GCA_016801845.1. Lineage (NCBI taxonomy): Eukaryota > Metazoa > Chordata > Actinopteri > Polynemidae > Polydactylus > Polydactylus sextarius. The sequence continues at coordinate 24,582,733 of CM028912.1, read as the reverse complement.
ATGCAACATTGGGGATAGGTGAATTGAGCATACTAAATTGCCCCTAGGTATGGATGTGAGTACGAATGGTTGTTCGTCTATAAGTTTTGTTCGTCTATGTGTGGCCCTGCGACAAGCTGACGACCGTCCAGGATGTACCCTGCCTTCGCCCTTAAGCAGCTGGGATAGGCTCCAGGCCCCTGAGTACGGGATAAAGGGGTAGAAGATGGTTAGTTGGGATTTGATACAGTTATTAATAGACAAGTGTTGGCAAAGCATCTTTGTTAATCAAGATGGCTGCCACTGATATGGAGGAATGCCATAACAGTTGTTGCAACCATGTTAAGTGAACTGAACTAAATACTTTCTCTAAAAAAGTAAAGAGCTGCCTTTACATTGTCACTTAGTGTTAGCTAAGTGACATTTAGTTTTCTGCTCCTGTGCATAATGTCACATTGCTGTGATTGGTTGTGGGTCCATCCAGGTGTATGTGAATTAGCAAACATTAGCATGATAGCACATTACACTGAGTTGGTAATCATGAGCTGTGTGCCAAAGGAAGACCTGGAAGGACCTCTTGAACTTGAACTTGAACTACATCTTTGGGTCCTCCAAAGGATGCAGCTCAGACGTCTTGCTGATGTCAACCCTGACTGCTTAGGAAAAGAAGCTGGATTTGTCAGCTGTAACTGATAGAGCCTTTGAAATGTGACAGTCTACTTACCACCAGTCACAGCGGTGGTCTGTTCCAGCTATGGGCGAGAGGTGAGGAAATACCCTGGGCAATTTGGTTTTAAATAGTTATCTAATGCTATAGAGACGAGCTAAGAGCTCATGATTGACAGGTGTAACTGACTCCTGATTGGTCAAGTGATTGCATCATTGTGGCTTACCAAGGCATTACCAAGACTTCACTTCCTGATCACATCTGTGCAGACTCTGAATCAGACTCCAAATGACGTTACCAGCACAAGATCAAGGAAACAGAAGTCCAACTATAAACAGTCACTGGTGTGCACATGTTAACATTATGATGTTAGCAGTTTGGACCTGTTCCTTATCTGCTGATGAGATTAATCATATTTTGAATAATTTCAGTTTTAAAAAACTGGGATTCATTGTTTTATTTAATAGTGATACAGTACTGAGCACTGACCACTCTGCTAGAGTTTGTATGAAGCATAAAGAATTGCACTCTGTTCAGTGCGAGTGCAAGTTTCTTCTTTTTTATTCTTCCATATCATTTTTTGATTTGTAATAAAAAATATCATTGAGCACACACAGACAAATTCAAAACATGCAGAAAATGAATAGAAAATGAATAGGACCAGGTAAAAAAAAACTTGCAAATTTACATCTACGCTCTGGCTTACTTTCAGCTAGAGATGCAAACTAGAGATCAAACTTGTAATGTAGACACAAGTGTGGTCTGTTGATGTGGTGTTCAACTTTTTGATAGGTTGTCTAGTTTTTGATCACTCATCATTCAATGATCATGAGCAATTTTGGAAAGTTTCTGGAGTTTTTAATGGAATGAAAGAATGGAAGAATTTTTTTCTTTGCATGCTCCTCAAAACCATAAATTTCACTGTACGCATATAATTTTGTAGTCACACTTGTCCTCTTTAACACAACGTGCCTACCTAAACAATAGGACTTCCAATTTTTTTAATTATATGGGTCTAAGTGAATAGAGTACTGCTCAACCGCCCCATTGACTGAGAAAAGCAGAAACTACTCTTTTTCTAACTTGCTGTAATTTCCACATTTGTGTCTCTAGGAACAAACAAATTAGATCATTGTGTTCAATAAGCTCTTGTAGTTTTGATGATGACAAAATTTGGTGATATAACTTTTGGCTTTTGAATAAAAAGCAGTAGTTTGAAAGGTTTACAGAGCCAAATTTTGTCCTCTAGCTCTCTCGGGCCAACCAGCTGTCTCCAAGGCTCTCAATGTCTTTGTTAAGCTACTATTCATTTTTTTGAACATTAATAACAACATAACCACTGAGCGCACCAAGGCAAATTATATATGAAAACACAGCACACTGTATCACTGAATCTCTAAATCTTATTCAGTCTTAGTTTTGCTATTTTCATGCCCAGTATCTAAGTATCTAACTAATCTCAGTCTTCCACTAATTCAATTTACACTGTCTTTGTTCAACGTTTGCGCTCCGTTACAACCAATTTCTTGTACTTCACGTTGTAATGTCCATGTGAACTTTGTAATTCAATGTTCTCTTTCTTCTCCCATCAATAACTGCTCTAAAACTGCGCATATCATTAGAATACTGAAATTGTGGCAAAAGTGTTTATTTTTGTGATGCAATGTGTCAGCGAGTTAGGCAATTGCTTGTAACATTGAGCAGGACACTCCTGGATGTTAGTGTTTTCTCTGCTCTTAGACCTAGGCTGAGTTTTGTAGTTAAATATTGTGTGTGAAGCAGAATGAAATTTAAGTTTGTGTATAATCTCATCAGCTAGGAAGACATCTCAAGAAACATACTGGACCATTAAAGGGGTACTTTTTAGGTGTTGACTGAACATCACAGTGGCTCAGCTGAGAGGAGAGAAAGTAGAGAGAGAGAGTGGAAAGGTTATTTTTAGATTTTAACCAGACAAAATGTCCTCATAAAATATTTGAGGCCAGAAACCAGGAGGTAGTATTGTCACAAATTCAGAATATTTCTATGACTTCATTGCGAAGCCGAGCAGTCAAACATTAGGTCTGTCGTCTGCCCTGTGTGAACTGTCTGGTTCCAATTCTGCATGTGAAACTGAGTCAGTAGAGTTTCACATGCAGGAGTTAGTGAGGAGTAAAAGTAGTAAAACCATTTAAAAGAAAACATTTAAATACACAGAAAACCTCCAACAAGGTCATATTGGTTATACATACATTATATACATTATATATACATATTGGTTCCAGTGAAGCTTTGCTTTCTGGGTGCATACAGCAGTTCATACAGTATTATCTTCTTGTATTATAGTATTGTTCAGATCAACTGCTGAAGAACTTTGTGGTTGCTGACAGAAACCTTCACCTGTCTGTGTCCAGGTACCGGCTGCAGTCCAGATTTGCTCTTCTTCCTGTGCGCTATGTACGCTCCCATCTGCACCATTGACTTCCAGCATGAGCCCATCAAGCCATGCAAAGCAGTGTGCGAGCGGGCAAAGTACGGCTGCGAGCCGGTGATGAAGCGTTACAACCACAGCTGGCCTGACAGCCTGGCCTGCAGCGAGCTGCCACTGTATGACCGTGGAGTCTGCATCTCACCTGAGGCCATTGTCAAGGCCGAGGGACCAGGTACCAGCACCTCATCATTTATAATAGTGTTAATATTATACTGTATGTACAAATGCTGTTTGTCTCAGGATCAGTTTTCATTTACATGACTTTAAAGAAAATTGCATGACGTTAAATTTGTCTGCTTTACAGATTGTACAGATTTTACAGCTTGATTCTTCTCATTTTATATTTACAGGGTATTTTCAGGTTATAACAAGATATTTTGCATCATTATAGCTGGAGCTTGGCACAGAACTTCACTATTTAATTTTTATGGCGTCGAGCAAATTCCATAGGCGCCGTCGATTGTTGAACAATGTCTCAACATTTAGTCACAAATTTTATTAACTGATTTTTAAAAAAAAATAATGTCAGTGTGTCAAGCATCTGAAGATTTTCTCTTATGACAGTTCTCTTAATACAGTTTTCTGATTTCTGGTTTGATTTTCTGATCCTGATACTGTTTGCATGTTTTTAAACAATACCCAGTAGTTGTAATTATGACATATTTTATTATTGTAGGATTATAGTTTACTCAGGCTTTATGAATACAAATCTAAAGCAGCTCAGTCATGAGTGCTGTCCACATGAACCAAACATAAACCATTGGTACTCTGAGTATCCTTCACTGAACATCTAGTGGAAAGGACATGCAACAACATGAATAATACTTAGCTACAAAATCATGGGCAAAATCACGTTTATAAGTCTCAATTTTGCCGTTTTGCAGTTCGCATAAAAATCTCTAGAAGTAAATAGTTAAGTGGTTATTGTTTCTTTTCATTAAGAAATTCAAAATTAAAAAAAAAAAAAAAACAAAAATAAGCAAGTGAGATGCAAAGCATAAAGACAGGGCACACACACTGACTCTGCTACCGCTGAGAGCACTACAGTAACTGGTGGCTGCGGAACTGCAGTATTCTGACACTGTCGTAATTTCCTACACACACGTTTACCGTGTGGCCAATCAGAGGAGCGTTTACTGGTTGAAATCATAAGCAGGCTTACCATAATTTTCCACAAATTACATTTCCAAATGAATAAATACATACATAAATAAATTGGTTAATAAATTAAATACACAGCAAAATATCATGTGCTCAAAAAATAAACGATAAATGATGTTCACATGATCACAGATAATCTATATTCATATCCATTAATAATATTGATAACAATGTTGATATTTGCCATAAATTAAAAATAAATAAATATTCATTAATGATATAAATTTCCTGCACCTGTCTTAGACGTCCAGACATGACGTCCAAAAATGTTATCGAGCCGACGTTAAAATGTTTAACTGCATATTGACGTCCAAGGGTGGTCATAGTTTGCATGTCATGTAGAGGTCCAGAATTGGTCTTGGACCGACAGATGCAACATAGACATGATCTGCACATGTTTAGTGGGCTAGATCACGAGGAAACAATCTTCACAACACTAAAAGTAATGTTCCTTTTAAAGTGAAATGTGGGGGGGAAAACTAAATTTCATCATTTGAAAATATGTGAATGAGAAGCCAAAAACACAGAACATAATATTGGTCTAATGTCAGACTTTTACTCTTGTAAAAGCCTTCATACCGAGGCTGCGTCTGTGAAAAACACAGACCATCAGGAAGCAGTTTTCTCCGCTTAGCTGAGCCCTATCAGTGTTTTCTATCATGTTTCTTCTCTCAGCAGTTTGTTTCTGTTCCCTCTCTGACAGATAGGTTGAGTCATTTCCCCTCCAACTTCACTCCCACTGACTTTCTCAAAGAGCTCCTTGATACTGGCGGCCCACTCGTTTTACACTCAATAAAACCCTCACTGTCCTCTGCTTCTTTAAACAGGCCCTGGACCAGCAAATCCTGCAAAAAAACTCATCTCAATCCCCTGGACTTCCATAGCGAAACGCCCACGTATCTCAGAGCTGCCCTGGCTCGGTTCTGCTCTGCAGGGTTTTGGGATTTTCCCCTTGGTGTGATTTGTTGATTTGCTGAAGTTCAGCCAGGGTAGACTCATTGAAGTCATTTTAGTCATTTCCAGCAGGACTCTAAATGTTGCTCGAAGACATTTGTCTCTTGTTGAAACAGAAATCTGAAAAAACTAGTTTCTGTTTATCTCCCAGTTGGTGTACGTTTTATTGAGTTTCACACTGTACAGGATGGATTCAATAACATACTGCTCTTAATCTCAGTTACACGCACATGTAACACAGCTTTAGCACCCCAGTAGCTAAAATATCGGCAGTGTTGAACTATTTAAACCTGAAAACTGTACAGCAGCCCCCTGCTACTTCTGCAATATAATCGTTTGATGAGACATTAAAACTGTGACCTGATCAGACGTGAAATCTAAACATGCAACAGGACATGGTCATTTCACTAGAGCAACACAGAAAAAGGGAGCAACATACAACAAAATAAAGTGCAGCATTATTATCTCTGCAAATTCAAGTGTCGGGTGGGACTCTGCTTTGGCTCACTATTAATGCTCACTATTAAAAAATCAGATCAGGAATTGGTTGACATTATGACTCGTCATGTCAACTTATGTGATTGTCAGTGTCTACAGTCTTTTCAGTGTGTTCTTGTTGCCAGCATTTCCAACCTGTTGGATGTGACCAGTAAACCTCTATGAACTCAACAAACACAGGGGATCCACTTATTTTTCTGTTGCGACACTGACCAGTGCCTCTCTGTGTCTCTGTAGATCCATACCACCAGGACCCAGCCAGGTGTAATCCAGGTGAGGCTCACCTTCGACTCTCTCTCTGTGAGCTGCATTTGCTTTCCCTAGAAGCTCACCAGCTGTGTTGGCTGGTTGATGAGACAGTGGATTAAACTGGTTAACCACAGCATCACAATCTGCATTTAGGTGAATCAGGTTAACATTCACCAATGTTTACCTGATTCAAGCGATGATATCATTGATTCTGACAATCCAGATGGAGAGTCCAGAAACCAGTTCACTAAACAGTCTATATTCTTTGTTTTTTTTTTCCATCCTTTGACAGAATCCAGTCCAGACTTTCCAATGGACTCCAACAACTTCCATTGCAGAGGTAACCTGTCCATCTAACTGGTCTGACCTTGGTCTACATTCAGACTTTTACCAGGGTGGTGTCTGTATCATCAGCTAAAGCCTGTCACTTAATGTAATCAAATTACTGTATTGACCCGATTATAAGACAACCCTGAACATATTACGACTCCTCTTTATCAAGACCCATTTTCGGAAAATTAATGAAAGAGCACATGACCTGTAGTAATGATTATTTGTTGGGTATTTTGCCTTTAATAACAGAGACAGTGTAGAGAGTCAGGAAAGGTGGACAAGATACGCATGTTTGGGTGGGGACTCAAACTCTCTATCAGCTGCATGGCATGTATGCCAGAGCTACTCAACTAACTAGGCGCCCACTAGGAGCAGTGTTTAACATGCACTCCTGCATAAGCTAACGCTGGAGCATTAACTTATGCACTAGCTTATAGTAGCTACGGCTACCAAGTGTGCGGAGGTCGAATATCACTGGCACGATTTTGAAATTATGGCAGGGCGACACAATCTCTTTCATGTCTGAGAAACACTGTCTCCTCTGCTGTTTGTTAACTTGCTCAACGTTTGAGTCACTGTTTTCTAGTGAGTCTCTGTGTCGTGGTCACATCTCTCCAGGTCACTGGTGTGCGAGAGAAAGAAGAAGCTCTGACCCCCGGGTCTCTGGAACCCAAATATGAAACGATCTTTTTCATCTTTTTCAGACTTTTTTCTTTAGAAAAAAATACTGTCTTATATTTAGGCCAATACAGTAAATTTAATGTTTTATGGTTATAGAGTCATTGCACAGAGCATTTTCACTCATTGGCTGTTGGTGATTGTTTGAATCCATTGCCTTTTTCATTTTTTTACATTAAACAATAACATTAAACAAGCAGTCACATGTGCCGCCTGCATAGCCAAATGGTTAAAAAAAAAAAAAAACAAGAGGACCACAATTTGTTTGTTAAGCAACATCAGTTCTATAATTGTATTTGAGAATAGGGCTGAACAGTTACAAATTACAACAAATATGACAAATGGAAGCAGCGCTGGCGGTTGTACGAGGAGTGATGGTTAAAAAGGAAACAACTTGTTCAATGTTCCTACTCATTAAAATAAACAAACAGTGGGAGCACTTGGTCCACTTTAAACAAACCAAACTCAGTCTCTAAAAGTGGACCAATAGAAACAGACTCAGTTCTGTTTGTGTTCACATTGTGGAGTAGGACTGGTCCACTTAAGCTGTGATGGGGTCTCTTTTCACACTAGCTTCTGTAGAGCTCTCAGACCTTAACTGCTTCTGTATTAAATGTTTGTGAGCCAGCCCCCTATAAGCCTATAATTATGGGTAATTTTTTTAATATATTAGTGCACAAACACAACAACCACCAAGAAAACGAGACAAAATAATCAATAATAGGTCTACAAGTTGTTATTACAACTACTATTATAAAAATTTTTCATTATTCCTAAACACTCTCCTGGAGCTAAACTCCAACTTTTCTCTGTTTCTTTGCAGATCGCTGTAAATGTAAGGCAGTCAGAATGATGATGAAAACTTATGTGAAGAACAACTACAACTACGGTGAGTGACTGTTTTATGTTTAATATACTTTTATATTTGGGGATGAGGGTGTGAATGGTTGAATAGCTACTTTGTGATTGTGATAATATAATAATAATATGTGATAATGTAATAATGCTGATCCAGTCTTTGCCTATAAGGATAAAGTGTTTCCATTCCTGTTGATCCCACGGAAAGTATACAAAATTAAAAGACAAAACCAATACAAAAATGTTGATGTGGGAACATTTCATAGCCAAACACTAACTTGATGCTTCATGTGAGATCCACACATAACTATTTAACAATTCTGAATGCTTGTAGCTTCACTATAGTTTCAGGGTCGAGGAAACCGTTAGAGTCTTTGTAGAATCATAGAAATCTGCTGCAGTCTCTTTCTCTCAGACATGTTTTTCTCCTTTGCGTAGTGGGAGAGCTGTCAGTGCCAAGGCTGTTGGGTAACTTAGATTAAATCGGACACATAAAAGCTAAAAAAGACCAGAAAGGCTATTCCAGATGATTACAGTGTGCAGGCATGATTTGGCAAATCCAACAGAGATTTCCATGTGGACCTCTACAGCTCACTAATGCCTCTGGCCACAGGGAAGATTTTTTTTTTCCAACAACCATTAAAAACAAGAGCTCACTTTCAAAATATTCAGATATAATTAAAACCGAGCATTTCAATGCGTGTCAGTGTTCACAGGACAGGAAGCTCCTGTTGCTGATTTTAATGTGTGATTCTGACCTGATACACCGTCTGTCATTGGGTACAAGGATGAGCCTGGTGCTGGACCTTTGATAGTATGATGGGATAGATATATAGATGGACAGACAGAGAGAGACAGACATTTAGATATGGAAGACAGCTATGGAAGACAATGGAAGATGGAACAAAGAAGAAAGAAATTTAAATTTAAGAAGTAAAGACATAAGCTGGTCTTTACTTGGTCCTGGTCTATGAAGGTCTTGGTTAACCTACAGAGAATTTCCTGCTGACATCTGTCATTTGAAGCAGAAGGCCAAACACTCATTAGCTGTGGCCGAGTAAGGAGGCTGCATCCCTCAGACCTTCATGGACAAGGTCCACACCAACAGTTCTTAAATGACATGGTCACATTTGGAGAAGTTTCTATTTATATTCTTTATGGTATGTACGTTCCAAGCATATTCATATTCTCACACCCATTACCGATCAACAACAACTCCTAAATGTTTGAAGCCGTTACAAAAAAGAATTCAGCTACATTTTCATCACATTTTGTCTACATTTGTATTAGTCCATCTGTAAACGTACTGCTCTACTCCTCGTTTGAGTCATATGACCTTTAGCTTTAACTGTCTTTTTCTTAGCTTTAGCTTTAACATCAGCTGTGCTGCAGTGAATTTTGGGATAGGTTGAGCTGTGAATTTCAGTTCATTTGAATTCAATTTTATTGGTATAGCAACAAATCATAAAAACATCTATCTCAAGGCATGTTACAATATTATAGAATAGAAAATAGTATGATGTAATATGCAATAGTATAATAATATAAAATAGAAAAACCCAACAGTTCCCACAGTGAGCAGCACTCTGCGACAATGGAGGAACGACTCCCTTTAACTGGAAGAACTCAGACTCATTACCATGGAGTCTGCCTCGACTGGTTAGGGTGAAAGGGAAAAGAGAAAAAGAGAAAAGAGAAGGGAAAGAGGACAGGGAAGGGAGGAAGATAGGGGAGAGGGAAGGGAGAAGAGAAGATCCAACCACTGTAGCTTTCACAGCTCAGGAAAAGAGGCTGGATTTGTCAGCTGAATTTGAAGGACAGAAACAGGCTGGTCTCCACCTGTGACGTATAAAGACGACAAGTCCAAACCTCAAACTGAGACAGCGTTATACAGTGTGTGATTATTATCTAATGAGTCCATTTACGCCAATGACTCTCCTTCAGTGATTAGGGCGAGGGTTCACGAGGTGAGGAATCGCGGCCTGGAACCTACAGGCAGTGGTGGAAGTGAAGGAGGTGCTAAAGTCTTCTCTGGTCAACATTCCCAAGGACATGCAGACACTCTACTACTCATCCTCCTGCCTGTGTCCTCCTCTGAATCCAGGGGAGGAGTACCTCATTATGGGTTACGAGAACGAGGAGACATCCAGGTATGAGCAGGCATTAATCCTCTGTGGATAAAACGAAATAAACCTGGTCATGTGAATGCCCTGCAGAAATGTCTGTGTGTGTCTGTTGTTGCAGGTTGCTTCTGATTGACGGCTCCATTGCTCAGAAGTGGAGGGACAAAATGAGCAAGAAGATCAAGGTGCGAAATCACAGTCCAACAGCAGCAGCTTCAGTGTTAGTTTCTGTGTAACATTTGCCTGGTTTGTACTGAACTGATCTCCTGCATGTTGCACTAACTTCCTGTTCGTCCGTTTCCATCCAGAAATGGGATCACATGATGCAGAGGAAAAACCGAGCAGGTGGAGGAGGAGGAGGTCAGCGTGGGGGGCGCCACTGAGGGTGTGTGTGTGTGTGTGTGTGTGTGTGTGTGTGTGTGTGTTTACGTGTGTTTATGTGTGTGTGTGTGTGTGTGTGTGTGTGTGTGTGTGTGTGTGTGTGTGTGTGTGTAGACATTGCACTATCACAGGCTGTTGTAGCTGAATGTAGTTCATCTATTCATCTGTCAGACTGTTTGAGTCTGATTTTTTGTCATTATTTTCTTTGCACAAACATTATTTAGTGTGCGTTTTGTGTGTATGAGTGTGTACGTGTTTGTGAGTGTATGTGAGGAGTGTGTGTACGTGTGTGTGTGTGTGTGTGTTTGTGTGTGTGTGTGTACTCCCAAAGCACTCATTTAAGACAGGAGAGGAGGTGGAGCTTCAGCTGTACAGCCTGCATGCGACAGCAAATTTCTGGCCCCACAGCTCCTCTTCATGGTCACAGTCTTTCGTATTTCTGGATGTTTGCCATGTTATCATGGCATTGAGATGGAGGACATTTAAATGATGCGAAAGCCATTTGGACTTGGACATTTAGACCATGATAGGCCTGTAACCGCGGCCTGAACTTTACTGAACTCAGCAGGAAGGAAAGAAAGAAGATTATTAATGTTTTGTTCACACAGTAGCAGCAACAAGAACAGCACAATTCACTTCTTCAGTGTGGTGAGATCCAACCATGGATAGATTACTACATGGGTCCAGCAGGCACAGGGACCCCAGCATCTGTCTGAGCAGACTGTTTCTGTTTCTGTTCGACAACTCAAATATAAAACTACAATGACACAGTTTGACAGAGAAGATAAAAAAAGACTCAATATGAAAGGATGCCAGGTTCCTCAGATTCAACAGATTCAAATTTGCAATAAAGAGACAAGAAACTATAACATAATTACAAAGAGAGACTTAATGTTACAATTCAATGACTGAAACTACATCAGAGACTTAAAATTTGAAATGAAGCAACTCAAAACTATAGAGACTCGAAAACCACAACAGAGACACTCAGAACCAAAATGAAATGATTAAAAAGTCAAAACCTTCATAAAGTGACTCAAAACTACAATGAAGAAACTTAAAACTGCAACAGACACAGAACAATTAGACTACAAACCACAATACGACTATAAGGAGGCACAAGGACTCTCTGACTCTTCTGTGCTGCGTGTGGGAGGGGAGTTGTTGGTTTATATGCACCTGTTCCTGTTATTTCAGGGTCCGTCTCTGGATCCAGCAGATCCTCCGATCGCAGTATGTCATGACAACATTTGTTGATTGTGAATCTGTGTGTGAGGAACCTGGACTGTGTTACTGGAACCAGTACAATTAATAATGTAGTATAATAAAGGATGACACACTCCAGACTCCTTACGTATCCGTATTCCAGTTTCAGATAATTGAACATTAGTTAGTTGTCATTGTGATGTCAAGGGCCTCACCTTGATCAATCACATAAGTTTAAACATTTATTAGAACTGATCTGAAGTCTGTTCATCTGATTAGACAATCTACTGTTAGAAGTCACAGAAATGAGATTTCATTTTTTATTTTTCTGTTTTACTCTGTGTGACAGTTTTTTTTTTTCATTTTATTTTACAATTTGTGTTGGTGGGATATGGATTTGAAGTCCTGCGGTGGTTTGTTATGGGACAAGAGTCTCAGAAAAAAATCTTTTAAATACAAAAGTGTTATTTTAGAATGCTTTTTTTCAAAGCACATTTAGAACAGGTGATGATAACAACATAAACAACAGCAGGACCTTGAAACTGAAGCGGCCATGTTGAGTTGTGTCATTTCCACCTGTTCTCTTTCACTGTGTTGTGATGTTGCAGACTAGAGTTCCTGCTGTCTGAACATGGCCTCTGATTATCAAACCATACTCTCATTATCGCACAGTATGTGCTCATGTAAACACACTAACACTCCATACTACACTACTTTTATCAGTAACCTGTACTAACACTCTGATATGTTGAACTCTTGGACTTCACGGCAGTTTGAACCATTAAACATGAGTTTAGACAAACATGGTCAAAGTTGGTGTGATGTTGTTATTCACATTTTTCATGTGTCTCATTACTGACAATGTAGCACACAGTAAAAACTTGGATGGTGTGACTCATAATTCAGAAAGTTGCCTCTAAGTGTCATCTTGGTGACCTGTAAATATGTTATACCCCCATATAATATCTGTTTTATAAAAATGCCAAATATCTTTCAATTTTACTTGATTTGACCAAAAAAATGACTTTTTTTGTAAATTATTTTGCAGGAAACATTTGCAGCAAAACAGCAACAACCATGTCAATGAGAGGTCAATGTAGGATCATGAGTTGTAGCAAGATAATAACTGTTCAAAGTCAAACTGATAATATTTTGCAAATGCGGGCATGAATTTATTTATTCACATAAAATGACAAATTCAAACCGTGTGCTGGAATAAATGGAAAAATATCTGATAACGCTGAACTAAAGCATCACGTTCTAACATGAGGGGGTGTATTTATTTTCCGAAACAGAATTTGTTTAACTCACTAAAATCAATGATGTTAGTCATATTTCATATTTGTAATCTTCTTTCTAAACAGGCCGTTTACTGTCCAGCTAATGTGCAAAAAATATCATCTGTATTATGCGACCTGTTTAATTTGGTGATAACATAAATCTGGACTTGGTCAAAACTAAACACAGGAGGTGCTGGTGCAAACTACAACTGTCAAACTGAGGCCACCCCCTACTGGTCAACCAAAATTAGTTGACCACATTTGAAGACAAGAAAATGCCTTGGTTATTAGAGAATTATCTCAAAAGGTGGGATCATTATGAAGGTAAAGATGGTGACATGCAAACATTTGTCTACATTAGTCAACCTAAAACATGGATTATCAGGTATGTAATCCGACGTTAGCCACCGATCATGGCTGCTTGACATAGCTTCAGTAAATATGCACCATTTGGCTCCTCCCAGTATTCCAGCTGCTTGTATCCACCATCTCCACCATCTTTTAGTCACAACCCAGAGCTCATGAAGGTGAGATCCAGGATAGCTCCAGCTCAACCCCTGTGTCCCTGCTGACACTCAACCGACAGGTTTATGTTTATGTAAAATGGAGATTAAAATGTCCTCACTTCCTGCGTTGAATTGCTCTGGTGTTGTGAGTTCTGTGTGACGTTTTGCAACGTGCTGTTGGTTCTGACACGTTCGGCATCATCAGACCCTGTTCTCGCTTTGTCCCCTTCATGTCAAGTTTAATTTCAAAGGCTCCTTGTCATGGTTTTTCTATTATCACACAGTGTTAAGGATGTTACATTTTTACTCTGCTTTGAAACAGAAACCATTTTGTGACAGCTCCCAAAACTAATGAATATTTTTAACACACAAACAGGCTGCTAAAATGTTTATAAATGTTATATAAAAAATGTTTAACAGCCAGCATGTAAGTGTGTGTGTGTGTGTGTCAGAGTGTGTTAAGTATGTATGCGTTGGTATGTTCTGTGTGTGCGTGTGTGTGTATGTGTGTGTGTAGGCATGCTTCCAGTAGTTCCTGGCTTCTAATTTCCAGCAGTGTTTTCTCAGCTGCAGTTTCCATGAGAGAGAGAAGAAAATGTTTTCATGGATTTACTGCTATTACACCTCCTTATCCTCCTCCGCTCTCCGCTCCTCACTTCGGCTGACAGCCTGACTGAAAACACACCTGGAGTTGGTATAAGGTGTAGTCTGTTCCTCGGGGCTGAGTGGCTCTATTCATGTTTCCTGAGTGCTGACACAGCAAGCACACAGAATATTTTCATCCCAGCTGACCTCACTGAAAGCAGGTAAAGCTGTCTTAAGTGTGTTTTCAACACTAGGGGGCAGAGACAGAACAAACACAAACAGTTGAGAGTGTCGACGTCAACATCTGCTCATCAGGTTCTCCAGGATGACACGTCAACAAGAAATGAATAAAGAAGCAGCACAGAAGCCTGGTTCTTCAGTTGCTGTTTTTTCCAGTGTAGTAGCTCTGGTTAGTTGGTTTGGGCTAATATGTTTTTGCCCAAGTTTGGGCTAATATTTGACAGTGTTTTAGAGTTGGTTTGTTCCAGAGTTAAGCTCCAGTTCGGTTTTTCAGTATTTGAGGGTGTTTTAGTCATTGGTCAGTCCAATAGTTTGGATGTTTTAGCCTCCACTTTTCTGATATTTGGTCCAATCAGGTCAAATATATACATGGTTTTGTTTAGTATTTGTCAGTTGTTTTAGTTCTGTTGTGGTCCAGAGTTCATTGGTACTTTAAATCCTGTTGTAGTCAAATATTAACTGCTATTAACTGCTCAGTCTGCTGGTGAAATTAAATTAACACAAGATTTGATTTGAGTTTGTTTTGTGCATTAATCATGGTAATCAGCTGTGCCAAACTTGACATCTGTGTACAGCGTCAGAGACCCTCAAAGCCAAGTCTCCTACAGTCCAAAAAAGAAAGGGATTTTAATCATCATCCAAACGTACACACACACACTATCAGGTTGGTTCCCACAGTACCTCCGCAACTGTTTTTCCAACTTGCTGCTCCATTTCACATCATGAAACAATACAACGCACACGCAATAAGTGGTTCCAGTGGTTTATGGAGCAGTGCTGCGTCAATGCTGACCTCCAACTGCCCACAAAATAGAGCAAGGGTGAAAAAGAGGGAGAGACACCAAAATATGTCCTGCTTCAGTAAGACTCAGTAAGAGTTGGAAAGCAACTGAGCTCATTTAGTTAATTACAGTATGACAATATATTTTTTTATGTTGGTCTTTCCCACTTTGTGAGAAATTCTGTTTCTTGCTCAAAATGAGAGAAAATGAGAGTTCTGTATTTTACATCAAACTTTTCATCTGGTGCCGTCACCAAGTGAACATTTGAACTGGTCAAACGCTTTTATTTATGTACCTGTAGCTGCAGGCATTCCCCCCAGCCTCAGCTGCCTTGTGTTTCGGGCTGAAAAACAAATGTTAGCGTGAAGACATGCTGGTGGACACTGTAACAAACCAGGCAGCATGGCCGTGACAAACAAGGGAGATTTATTTAAAGAAAGTTAAGCTAAAAACACAACCTTGTGTGGTCTGTAGCATTAGTGATGTAAGTGAGTGCATGAGTGTAGGAGTGGGTGTGCGTGTGTGCTGTAAGGTGGAATAAAGAAAACAGAATATCAAACAAAAATCAGAAGGTTTTGCAGGTAGAGGAGAGAGACAGTAAATAAGCTCCAGGAGAGTGTTGTAGGCCCACAGCCTCCCAAAGCCCCGGTGGTGCCAATGCTGCTGACAATGCTGCTGATGTCAGAGGAGAGAGAATAAGCAAGCAGGGAGGGTCATCATATGGTTAACACTCGCCATATCAAAGTTCTGGTACCATATGTAACACATGGTCACAAATGTTGTTAAAGGCGAGTGTTTTACTTTAATGTTTATCTGAGTCTGAAAGTGGTTAACGTCAAATACTAATTCATCATCACTTGTGCACTCAGAATAGCATGAGTAAGTGTGTAAATAGGTCATTTAGCTCAAAGCACAACAGCTAGCATAACTGTGGACTACATCCTGCTTTAAAGGTGCAGCATGCAAGCATTTCATTTATGTACCACCTTCACAGTCACAGTGATGGTTAATATACTCCAACCTAAAAACAATTTAAAAACCTGTCATAAGTATTTGTGAGGCCGGCATCATGCAACAGAGCATTCAGGACCTCTGTTTCTGTTGAATTAAGCATTTTGCTACGCATCATGTTTCTTGAAATCAACTTTATTCCAAGACTGTAGGGGAAGCTTTGTAGAGAAAAAAACATGACCAGACTAGCATAGCACAACAGAAAATAATTTCTGTGCTTTGTTGGTTTTTCTGATATTGGCATGAAATTTTTATGCGACTAGAGCTACACCACCCTCTGACTGACTAGACAGAAAACTATAACTACTAAATACTGGCTTCTCTTCACATTTCAGTGTTGTCAGTAAAACTTGCCTCTGCATCACCCTTTTTTTTCTGTTAAAGCTGAGACTGTTTGGCCTCTTCCTGTTTCCTGCTGGACTCATTTCCAGCCGAGCAGCTGAACAAAGGAAATGCAACAGTGACACCTGCTGATAAAACTGAGAATCATTTAAAATGTATTACGTGCAATTGAGACCTGAGCAGCAACCCAGTTTAACTCATAATGAACCAGAGACCAGAGGGACAAAGAACCCAAGGATCCCAATCACCACCATGTACAATGAAGAGATCGAGATTAAAGAATGGAGTCAGGCACAGCAAATACTGGTCTGATTTCCACTGATTCACAGGTTTATTCTTGAAACACTCCACTTAGATTTCAGTATCTGAACTTATTTAAACTCAAAGAACAAATGTATTGCATTTTAATGACATCTAGACAACATAAAAACCTCAGAACCAGATAACCCTGATAAGGAAATCCTCCATCTCTCTCCACTGTGATCAAGCTAGGATTGAATACAAATAAAACAATACTATAAGTTATGGATCATGGAACTTCATGTCTTGAGAGCGGCTCAACTTTTATCAAAGAGTCAGACCATTTTTCTCCTTTAATCCTTTGGTTTAAAAAAAAAAAAAAAAAAAAAATCAGGAAATGAGAAAAACACCAATCACAGTTTCCAAGAGCTGCAGGCAACAGTATCATCCTCCTCATCATCATCATTCATTTGCCTTTTTTAGTTAAACCCTCAAATATTAAAATAATTGGTAGATTTGTACAGTTTGTATTGAGGGTGGAATAAAAGCTCAAAATCTTTTCTATTCTGAAGGTCCTAAAGTTTACACATGAACAAAATAATACAACACTATGTCAACATCTGGCCATGTGTATGTGTGTGTTTCAGTAACATGTCGATGTCCCACAGTTTTACTTCATAGAGTAAATATGAACGATGGAGACAAAATAGAAACAAATAAAAATAAGGCAGAAGTGTTGGATACATTCAACACAGCAGTAACAGTCACTGTCTGTCTGTGTTTCCGCTGTCATCTAAATCCAGGAGTGTTTGTTTATTGACTGATGTGTCACTGGACCAATCAGATCCACTTCTGTCCTCTGTCCCTCTCTCTCCCTTGACCAATGAGTGCGTCATCAGAGCTCATCCTGAGGAGACAAACAAACAAACAAAAGTGAAGTCAGACTTGGTTTTCCCCCATCGCTTAAAATATCAATCTGATGTAAACAGATGCTCACTTTTGCTTTGCTGTGTAACTGTGGCGACAGCTGCTGTAGTCTCTGTTTCATGGTGTCTGCGATCACGTTGGCATCCCGGCTGTTAATGTGCTCCCCGCTGTGTTCATACTGTTGAGACACGCACACACACACACACACGCGCACACACACACAGGCAGACAGGCCTCTGTTAGAAATCCTAAGATTAAGAGTTTTAAACTGGTGAAACACAACAAGATTTCATTATGAAAAACAACAAATCTGTCAGAGATTATTTAACATAGAAGAGTTTCAATCCTGAAAAAGTGTCCTCACCCTCCTCGTCCCCCTGTATGGATAAAACCTGACAGTTGGGTAGGCGGTAATTCCAGCTGATTGACAGGTCTGGTAATGAGCCTGACAGTCCACTTTCCCTGCCCGGATCTCCCCTTTCACCATCTGTCAATAAAAACAGGGAACACCATGATCAGAGCCCGAACCACCAGGAGAACGTCTCCTTACAGTATGACGGGAACAACAAGCTGCTGCGTCTCTCACCCGAGCCAAGACCTCGAACTCTGGGGCGAAGTGTTGGCACGGTCCACACCAGGGGGCATAAAAGTCCAGGACCCAATGATCCTGACTCGAAAGGACCAGAGACCTGAAGGTCTCAGGAGTCAGGTCCACTGATGCTCGCGGTAAAGAACTGAGCAAGAACACACAATATGTTACCACAAACTGCTGGTATATAAGGTAGACTACAAGAAAGATAGAAACATTTTAAGAAAAAAAAGATACACAGTCTCACCTCAGAGCCCATGATCTGAGAGAATGAGCATCTCGGTGCCAACCATTGTAAGTCCTGCAATTCAGTAACAAAGTTGATTAGTAACAAACTACCGTATTTCTGGACTATAAGGCGCACCAGATTATAAGGCGCAAAATCAATGAACAGGTTTATTTTCATACATAAGGCGCACTGGATTATAGGGTGCATTAAGTGAAACAAAACAGTCAGATAAATCCTTATACACACACCGTAATATGTTGAAGCACAGTACGTATTACTCCGCGACCGACTAACCTGACTACGGTAGCCATAATGCTCCAACAATCCATCAAGCGGTGCGGCTTCGTAGCTTACCAAAGTCTTACTAAAACATTTTGACAGATTTTTGAGCATCGTGTACCACATAACATCTGTTCAGTAAGCACAACCAGAATTGATACATAAGGCGTACTGTCGATTTTTGAGAAAATTAAAGGATTTTAAGTGCACCCTATAGTCTAAAAAATATGGTGGATCAATAGGCTGTCTGCTGGTTCTGTTCATCAACGACATGGGGACTCAACAATGAACCTAGAGGAACTCCACAATCAGTCGCACTATTTTCACCTCCACTAGAGTGTGTAACTATTAGATCAAAACTTGTTGGGGAAACAATTACTGATTGGACAAAATTATAAAATCAAACCTGAGCAGAGACACTGATAATTGTGGGAAAATGGACACAGTGACGCAGCTCAAAAATGTGTCTGTTTTTCAGTGATGTTAAATTGTCATTACCTGAATGAATCACTTAATGTCTTCCAGCCGATTCAATGCACATGGTTCACAGTTCACATGAGAAAATGAAATGTTCTAGTGTGCACGTGAACATAATTTAAAGTGTGGTACATACATGTAGCGATCGGGCTGCTGGGTGTTTCCAGGGTACAGTCGGACCTCGGGGTACGCCCTGACGCCCTGACTCTGACAGAATGTCTGGAACCGCTGACAGTCGACCGAACCGACCAGAATCTGACCAGACAGCAACTGCACATCGACCAAAGGAGCCAGAATTATGGTAGCAGCAAAACATCACAAAACATTTGGGACATATTATTTAAAATAAGCTAAATAAAACATAAACATTTGATTAGACGAAATTTCTAAAACACAGTTGACAAAGGTTATTATTTTTTCCCTTTGTTTTGATTGCAGAGTTTCTGCAGTGGGTACCGTTTATTTCAGTGAATATATATGTACAGTTTATGAGAATTTAACGTGCTGTACCCGGGCCATGCGTCTCCACTCTGGCATCAATGCCTGACAAGGTCCACACCACGGAGCGTAGAAATCCACCGCCCAAATCTGCCCCTCAGCTCGACCTGATGCCACCACACAAAACGTCAGGTGTGGTTAGAAGAGGAACTGGCTCGTGCTTTAAATTCAACATATGCTGCTTTCCTCTGAGCTTGAACCGACAGGTTTTAAAGACACCGGAACTTATTATGGTGTTTCAGTAAAACTATTTATGCGTCATTTTACCTTTAACTCTCTCGGTGAAGCTGGCAGCGTCAAGAACAACAACGGATGGATTGACCAGATCCTGTAGGGACAGACAGAAGCTCTCAGAGAAGCTCACCTGTTGTTATTCGCCTGCATCGTGTCAGAATGTTGTTGTTGTGAGATTGTACCTGAATGAACTCCAGGATGCCGTCGGCTGAATGCTGTCCCTCGTACTCATGAACAGAGGAGCCATTAAAGATCACTGTGGTTGGGTATGCCTGAATGTTATACTGACACACACACAGGTAATATTAGTCACCTGTCTCTTAAGGAATGGTATAGTCAAGGTTAGGGCCGGGTGGTGTATTGTTATAATAAGAAGCAAATATGTGGATGGGACAAAAGCAGAATACAGAATACAAAATTGAATTGTAATTTTTCTCTTAGATATTGGGATTACAATCCGAATTCAAATGTTTTCCAGACAAACTTAAACTGAATATTGCCTTTGTAATAAAAGTAAAACATGTGATGTAGCATTACGACATGAGCCTCCATGTCAACGTCTCTCTACTGATCCAAGGATGAGAACATAGATATGAATGAAGTGCTCCAAGTGTTTGTTTCTTTTAATGAGCAGGAACATTGAACAAGTTGTTTTCTGACACTTTTTAACCATCACTCCTCGTACAGCCGCCAGCGCTGCTTTTTGTCATATCCATGTGTGGTGTTGTCCTGTGATGTGGCAGCTGCTCCAACACACATTTTTCATGTCACCTTCTTTAGATGAAGATCTGTTTTCTCTAAATCAAGTGCTGCTGTTCTTTGGGACTGACTGTGACAGCTGGTGTTTGTGATTGGTGACCAGGACTGTTACACAAGGATGATGATGACGGGATGAATTTGTAAAACACCACTGTCTCAGATGGGTCAGATGAGCTGGTAATTAAACTACAGTTTAAACCACAATCTGCACTTTGATAGTCAAAGTCTTTAAAATCACAATTTCAATTTGAAATAGTGGAGGGTTTTTAAGGTATTATATGAGTTTTAGTTCATATACAGATGCTGTGTGCAGGTGTTTACCATGGAGCAGAGGTTGTGGTGGATGGTACAATCCAGAGTCCCAAACTTCATCTGTCCAGCCAACTGGATGGAGGCTTTCCTCAGCTCAGGCAGCAAAGCTCGACATGGAGGACACCACTGCGTGCACACACACCAATATTCATCAATATCACAATTCAACTGATTCAGTACGAAGCTTGACACTTCATGCTGACGCTGTGCCAGGCATTTAATTTTCAGTATCACAAAAAGACATTTCCTGCCATTCCAGTGGAGGGTGGTTTCTGTTGCTGTTTGTATTGAGGGTGCTGCTGCTTGCCAGCCCTGAAAGTAAACAACGAGTCACATAGCTTCAGCGTAAAACAATCAAAGGTGAAGTCGAACTTATCAAGTCCTGACGTGGCTTCTCCACCTGTTCGCTAACAATCAGGAGGACATGCTGTTATTATGTCTCTATCCACTTCTCATGCCAACAGATCTCATATCACACCTTGAGAAGTAAGAAACACTTATAAATCCTTCTTTGGTTTAAAAATGGAGCGTCACAAACCGGCGCGAAGAAGTCCACGACCCACGGCTCCTTCCTGTCTGAGGGGAAGTTGTCAGGCCTCAATGTCGTCACATGAGCGCGAACGCTGTCCCTCGCAAAGCCCACGATGTTGTACAAGACGTCTTTACCTGCAGACCCAAACAGCATCAGACAGATGAAGGATTAGGAGACTTGTGGCTGAAATTATTAATCATAGTTGCTATGGTGTTTTTAAACTACTGAACAATCTTCTGTGAGTATGAACTGAGTAACAAAACAGGACATTTTTGGGGTGTTTTATTGACCAAACGCCTGGTTGATTAGTAACAAAATACCTGACAAATTAAACTATTGATTGCAACAGATGCACACATGAACAGAAGAACGGTTTCTCATCAAACCAACAAGCCAGTGAGACTCCAACAACAAAACCTGTGTGCAACACAGTAGACAGTGTCTACAAAGTAGAGCAGCACAGTCAAGACTCACCATGGTGGATCTCAAAGTCATGGATTCCTAGACCTTTGAAAACAGCCACACATGGTTTCTGGATGTAGAGAGACTGACACAACTCAGAGTCTGAGGTGCAGTCCACTCTGCCGACCTAAGGAGACAGGTAGAGACAGATTGCTAAGACAGTTGAGACACTGAGACATATAGGGCGTTTCCACCAGGTAATATCACAGAAACAGTTCCTGCGAGGCGCAACTCGGGAACCTTTACGGGGCCAAAAAAAAAAAAGTCCTTCCCAGCAGTAGGTACTCCGTTTGGCCTAGAAAAGGTTTTGGGCAAGATTTTAGGTTGGCTCGGTGGTGACTGGATCATCAAAATCAAGAAAGTGAACAAAGCGACACAGTTGAAACCGTCACAAATGATCATGGGGTTTCACATATAATGATCAATGTGTGGACCTCCATAGAATCAACAGTGGTCGCTACAAATGAATGAATGTATTTTTTCAAACGTGAAACACAGTTTGTTTTTAACGTCTTGGTGGAAACATGGCTATAGAGACAGAATGACACATGCAGACAAACAGGTACCTGTATGTGGTCATCTTTGAGGAACGCCTGTAGCTTCTTGTACTCTTTGTTCGTGGAACTTTTGTCTCCAAACGTGAAACTGACCAACCAGCGATGATGAGCCAACTTCCTCTGGAGATCACAACTTGCATCACATTTCAATATGTGCACTGCGTACTCTGATGATAATAGAGTCTATAGAGAGTGTGTGTACCTGGATGCTGTCACTGGTCAGCTGCTCCAGATCGGGCAGGTGGTCGATGACCTGGCTGTAAATGTCTTTACTGTCCAGAGTGTTTAGCCACTGCCACACACACACACACAAAGACACAGTACAGCAGTAGTCAAAGCATTCTTATGTGTATAGCTCCAAATCATAAAAAAAAAACCCATTTATCTCAAGGTACTAGTAGAGTACAACACAGCACTACAGCAAACAGTACTATGCTAACCACACATACACAGTATTAGTGCAGAGAGCACAACTTCTTACCAGCACACTGCCTTGTTGATCAAGGGAACTTCCTGGTGGGAACAGAGCAGTCGTTCCAGTCGTCACCTGAGGCATAGCGGAGCGAGTACAGCATTTGACACAAATACTAACAGTGCAAATAAAAACAACAACTGTTGTAAAACTTCTGTCAGTTTTACATTTTTTTCCTGAAAATTTGTCAAATGAATTTGTTCCCTGAAAATTTGGTTAAAATGAACATTTAAGAGCAACTGAGCAAGTTTAGACACAAACTACCTGCCTCAATTTCTTTGCAGATGACACCCTGAGGGTTTTTTTTTTGGCTTTGGTATCTCAGTAAGAACATTACAGTACTAGTGTCCCACCTGGAAACTGCTACAGAGCTGATCCTGTGTGGTGCAGTCCATCCATCCCACTTTAACCAGACCGTCCTGCACACAGACGCAGATACAATATTTGATTTCAACCACTGGACCAGGATGTTAACACAGTCAGTTAGTGTAGCTTTGTAAAACAACACACATTAATAAAATGAACAGATTATTCATTTTTTATTATCATTATTTCTATTCTTACCAACATTCCTGCCACTTTCTGTCTCGTTCTTGGCTCCAGACAATCTAAGCAGAGAGAGAAATGTATGTGGCTGAGCAAGCAAGAGGACACCACCAACTGTGTTGTTTTAGCAAAGTTCTAATGATCTATATTAATATACAAACAGAAAATACAGGAAATATGTAAGAAAAAATTTAAAAAACATATTTCAATATATAGAGCAAGATGGCTTCCAGATCAGTATCTAGTGTAACTGCTTTGAAATGAAGCATATGCTGAAGTCCGTTGTGGAGACTGTCCTGAGAAGTTTAGTCTGGCTTATTACACCAGGCTTCTTTCGGACCAATCTGATGAATAACAAACCCCATTTCCCACAGAAGTTTTCTGAAAAATGCAATAAAAAAAAATTACAATCTGTAATTCAAAAGGCAAATGGATAAAGAAAAGAGGATGTTTTTACTGACACATTTAATTCTATTTGACCAAAACCTCAACTCCATCAACTCCATCATGCAAATTTATAAACTAGAAACAGCTGTGGTAAAACGGACCAATCTCAGCAAGGCTGCAATATGTTGCAATAGAAGCTCTAGGCCACTTAGATAAATGCCATTGAACTTATATAATCCAACCACTCTTCAGTGTCTGCAATATACTACACTAAAGGACGGTGAATGTTAGCTCAGATACTGCTAACGACTGTGTTGGACGAGACAAAAACAATGTGGGAGCACATATGTAAAGTTCCAGGATGTACTGGGAATATCAGGACTATGCACTATGTTTAGGAAAAGCGACATTATCGTAGTGGATTTATGTTTTGTAAAAACAAGACAACAAAGGTAAGACAGAATTCATGATCCTGATTATGAAATTCAGTCAGTTTTTGTCAGATCTTGGTGAAACTTGTTGTTTTAGAATCTATGAGACTCAGCAGAGACGTGGCTTGTTTGCTTACAAAGCGCCGTGTGGAGACGCAGGGGTTCGTGGTTTGCTTAAACTTCGTTTTGTGTAGTTTGTTTACTTCCTCTTTACTTATTTGTAGCTTTAGCTGCATTTATCGGCAACATATCTGTAGACACGTGTGGGATGTGCAGGTGTGGAATAAAAAAACCCACAACACAAGTGTTACCTCCACTGTCGGCACAGAAGGTGATGAGCCAACCGAGTCCTGACGAGAAGGCGCTCTCTATCTCACCAAACACGTTACCTTTAAGAAAGAAATGACAAAAGCACACCCACAGGTTGGATTACACAGGATGACTGAAACTGGCCTGATCTGAGACAAAAGTAGAGACGTGTGTGGTGACTCAGGCATTTACCTTGCCACAGCTCAGTGACAGTGGTGGTGATGAACTGCATGGAGAAACGGACCAGGTTGTCTTTAGAGCGCTCACCGTTGAACTTCTCTGGTCTCTGCAAAAAGACAAACAAAGTGTGTATGATAACCACACAAGAAGAAGCTCTGAGGCCAAGTTAACAGATGTCTGGTTAAGATCCAGTCAGACAAGAAGACAGATGACAGTGTGCACAATTATTAGGCGAGTGAGTATTTTGACCATATCATCATTATTCATATTTCCCAACTCCAAGCTGTATAAACAGCTTGGAGAGATTTGACTGACTCTGGAAAAATCAAAACTTATAAATCTAAACCATATTGTTCAGGCGGCGATTGCTCTGAGAAAAGAAGAGAAGCCAAACATCCTCTAACATTTCCCACAATAAATGGTCAAATATGCAGTGTTGAATTTACATTAAATTGGAATTGACATTATGTTTAAACTAAAAGCATCCTAGAATGTGTTTCTCTTCATAATTAAGTCTTTTTCTGTTTGTCCGACGTGATTTTCCAATGATCTTCAATGCGCAGCACTGTGTATGAAACACTGATGCTGAGCTTCTATGGGTTTCTGTGTGATGCTTTTTTTAAATGCAGCGAAGCCAGGTGGTGATTGGATAAATGCTGAAAACCATCATTCCCTTCGAAGCTCAGCTTCACTGGGGGTAAATGGAGCAGGGGGCTGGACAGACTTCAACACTGATGATTGGTGGAACTGAGGCTGAACCCCTTTTGACTGGCAGGGATTTGGAAACAAACATCGACATTGGAGCAAAGTAGAATTCAGTCCCTTGCAGAGTAGTTGTGAAACAACGCGCTGTCTGTCCAGTGCTTGTTTTTTAGATAGCTAATTTTAATACATTGTACATTTTACACTGTAAATAAAACATACTAATTACCTTAAACTAACCTAAACTAACAGAAACTAACAGACTCCGTGGATGGAGGCTTGTGACAGTTATTGAAAGGAAGGGTCGCTATATTGGTCACTGATTGTATTTTGTAATGTTAGAAATGTTCGTTTATAAATTAGGTTTAGGTTTTTTTATATATATATATTTGGGTTGCAGATTTACAGCTTTGTAATTTTTCTCCCTTTTTTCGGTTAGCCATGCAGCAAAAAAAAGCCACATATAGCACCTTAAATGGTGAAAATAGTCATTTCTGTTTTTGTCAGACTGACTGTCTGGTATCTGTAGATCTTTGTGCATAGCTGAGTTGCGGTGTAATGATGAGCTGTCACTGTATGAACTGCAAGTTTTGCTGATTGCTAAACTGTATCCATGTAAACATGGAGGCTGTTTATGGTGTTAACAGCAGGAAAAAATGGGGTCAGATAAAATGTTCTGAACATGTCTCCTCTGTCCTTTCAGCCTCCACCTGTCTGAAGTGATGCACCTCTGTGTTTTTACTGCAGTGGCCACATTCACACATCAGCTGAATAAACAAACCTGTCCTGCTCTGTACACGAACAGGCTGGGGTAGCTGTTGATGCCTCTCCTCCTGCACAGATGGTTGTTGTCTCCACAGTTCACTGCTCCGATCCGGATCACGCCGTCCATCTCTTTAGCAAACTCCCTCCACTGAAACACAGACAGAAGTTCATCTGCACTCGGACAAAACACATTTTAAAATAGAAATCTGAGATTAATGTGAAAAAGTCAAAAGGTGAGAATCACACACCTGCAGCTCAGGTGTGTGTTTAGCATGTAGTTGGTCTTTAAACCATGTGTTTGCAGACTTATTGCATCTTTTTAGTGTTATATTACCGTTGGAGCAAGCTGGTGACAGTGTGAGCATCGTGGGAAATAGAAGTTGATGAACCAGATTTCACCAGAGTTCACTGCCGCCTCTGAAACACACCCACCAGATAAACACAGTTCATCTGTCTACTTTCACATTTCTCACAAAACACTTGGATTGGTCGCTCAGGGTAAAGTTGTAGCTGCTGTTTTGCTCTTCACTGAGGATCCCAGCAAAAAACAAGCATAAAAAGCATACACCCCAACATTCATCAGTTACAGGTGGATGACACAGTTGATCATATTCTGTTAATGACCCGCTACAGCAAACAGACATTAAAACTGTTGATGTACGTTTTCTTCCATAAGCTGTAAATGGAGGTTCACACATAGTTGTAGGCAAACTTTAATAGATGTTTGCACACAGATGTAAATATGTTATTCGTCTTGTCAAATGGTTATGTTTGTTATTTTTTTAGCTGTATGTTTTCGACTTGTAAACATAAAGCCTGTTCTTACTGCTGAGAAACTCTGACAATACACTGACAAAACTCTTCTCTCTGTCCCTCACTCCTCTCGTCTCTGTCTCTCCCTCACACTTCATGTCTTTATATCAATATATTAAATATCATTAACACTCATCTGCTCTCTCTCGCAGTTGTGCCCCCCACCCCTTTCTCTTTTTCAGGTAGCTTTGATTTCTCTATTCTATGATGTAAAATCAATGTTTTTATGATTTGCCACTATACAAATAAAACTGACTTACCAAAATCTCCACTGTCCAACGTGATGATCTCTGGATCGTCGTCATAGATACCTGAGCAGACAGATCAGTATGACTGTGAGGCTAAAGATTTCCTGTGAGTCCTATCAAAATAAAAGCTGTCGTGTCACCACTGTGGTTATATATGTGAGCTCACTGTAAGATACTCACCAAAGTCATAGCGGTAGTAGTTCCAGCTCTCGTAGCCTCCTCCCCGCTGTTCATCCAATCCCTTCTCTCCATATTTATCATATTTCTTGCGGAGGTCTTCGTCCTTCAGGACCTCGTAGGCCCGGTTTACTTGCACGAACTTTTCATGAGCCGATGGGTCGCCCTACAGAACATTTTCAGTCAGGGTTTCAGTGCCTGCACTAACATTTCTGTTACTTCCAGCTTTTTTATAGTTTGTAGTTTCTCAGACTCACAGGGTTTTTGTCAGGGTGCATGGTAAGTGCCAGCTTCTTGAAGGCCTGGCGAATTTCTCTGGTCGTGGCCTCCCTGTTGATTCCCAGCAGATCGTAGTAATCTCTGTTCTCCGTTGAAACTGCCGCCACCAGCAGGACAGCGAGGAGCTGCACCAGATGGAGCCGCCTTACACTGGGGCGAACCCTGCATCCCATTACCATCCTCCTAACACAACCACAGGAGCTGCAGCACACAAGCAGACACTTACAAGTTATCTGTTGACACTATGAGGTTTACTGCTGGTAAATAGTCGCTATAGTTAACAAGCAGATCACAGCGGGAGCTAGCAGCAGGTTGCAACCTGTGTCGTGGCTCAGGGTGACTGGCTAAGAGCATGGGAGCGGTGCGGGGGTGGGGGGGTTGAGGTTGTAAACTGGGCCCCGCCACTTTACTTCCCCTTAGGCTGCTATAATGAAATCAAATTAACATTGTAGATCAGGTAAAAAGAAGTTTCAACTTCTCCAATCTGAGGATTTTGCTTTTGAGATATTATGGATTATATAATAAATATCTCTAGCTGAGATCAAGTAGCTACTCCTTCTCAAAACTAGGAACACTTTACTTTGGTATTTCAGCCTATAAATATAAAAGATTTATAAGACATATCCTTGGTTTTTAGATTATTATAATCAAATAATATGTAAATGTTGATGTGAGGCTTTGCAGCCCTAAATAGACCTGAGCTATTCCTCATGGACTATTTAATAGTGAGACAACTGCACAATTCTGCTTTTCTACATAACACACAATTGAAACAGTGTTATCAAAATCACTATGATGTTGCTTATTAACACAAGAGACAAATGGCAGCAGATTCGCCTGACAAATGACTAAATCAACAAGTCACTGCAACTCATATACAGTTGTTTCTCCAGCTTTAAGACTTCTGTTGAAATACCCAGTTAGACTTCACTTTTCAAGTAAACATGCTGAAATCCAAAAAATATATATCTACTCTATTTTAGATAAAAAGGATTTTAGTGGAAAGAAACATGCCAGCTAAAACTAAACAATCATGAAAACCAGAAACCCAGTGAATAAGAAAAAGATTGGTTTACCCGTGAGAAAACATGGAATACAGAGTATTCTACTGCAACAATGGAATACTTATGACATTAAATTTATTGATTCTTTAACAAGTTAATACTCTGCTTGACGGATAAAGACAGCTTTCCCTCAGAGGTAGAAGTCAAGTTTTATAATCTGATGTCTCCTCAGCGGAGAAGCCAACATCAGCTATGCTAAGCTAGCAGCTAGCTGTGTGTCGCCAGCGGCTCAGATCCAATTATAACAACTTGCAAGCTAATTAGCCGGTTAGCTTCAGCTTCCTGCTGCGTGTCACAGTGAAGATAACCGGCAGTGAAGTGAAATAACTCCGTAAAATGTTTCATCAAAGTTTAACTGAGACTGCAAACAGCGGCGACTCTTACCTCAGAGAAAACTCTTAAGTTCTGAAAGTCTGGAGATGAAGATCCGCATCAGCGTCCGGCTCAGACCGGCAACCAGATCCACGCAACACACTCCACACTTCGTGTTTCCGCTCACAGATTTTCACAATAAAAGTCACAGCATAAACAACACTATACAAATAAATCGTAAATGACCTGTGTGTTTAAAAGCAAGCAATCAAACAAGCAGTATTAAACAGACTACGACATGTAAAGTCATTTCAGCTGTCTTTGCGCTTTTATTTCGACAAGAGAGTCGCTACATCTACTGTGGAGAAACAGCCGCACTCTGATGACGGAAGCAGCATAAAGCGTGGTGCGTTCACGTTCCAATTTATAAACGTCACGTCTATAAATTGAAGCATCTGCGCACCCCTTTGCTGAGAAATTCTAAACATCAGCTGATTTCAATAAATATGAAAACAAAGTCAAACAAATGCCTCCTTCAACAACGTTCAGATTTCTGAAATGTGACAAGGGGGCGCTTTTTGAAAACAAACACACAAAAAAACTTAAGAGAGTTAAGCTTTCAAACATTTAAACTTCTTGGCCTTAAAAGTGGCTTACTAATAAAGTTTTCTACATTTCTTTGAGCAGGAGGCAGAGCAGTGATCTGCCAACCAGCTCTTCACAAGAGCTGGCTCAGCTGACAGAGGACAACTAGGAAGGAGGTTTTTACCAGTGTCGTAAGGGGAGAAACAGAGGGCGTGTGCAGTTTGTTATGAGCTGACGGTGCAAACATTACAGCCTCAGGACACAGAAACGTTTAGAGCTCATAAAGCAATACCCTGCTTGTACACAGACTGACCTATTTACTGAAAGTCATATCCCTCACAGCTGTGTTTGACAAATGTGTAATGGCTGAACTGAACATGTCCTCTGTTAAATTGACAAGGAGGCCAAAATGTCCATCTGAACTGGGACAATTTGAAGATGCAGCGTAACATTGCAGCTGTTTTAGCCATGGAGACGCAGAAGCTGTCCTGATGACCTCACTAACCCCAGGATGGAGGCAGCCTCATGGGAAGTGTGCATCTACTGCCCCTACACACTCTTTTGAGGGAAAATAAAAGGTACAATAAGAGGGAATACATTATAAAATAAAGATATTTTCATGTTTTCTTTCTGTTTTAAAAATATTATTTAAGTGTTTCAAATTATTTATATTTGACCAAGATTTGAGAATGTTAAGAACAAAACCCACATATGTAAATACAGGCAGCAATGACGCTAGTTCACCAGCTGGAGGTAGCAGTGCATCATTAATGTGTTAGTGGTCTACATGAATGTTGACAGATCAACAGAACTTCAGTGTGTCAGTGTGTGTGTGTGTGTCTGGTACCAACATGTTTCCTGTTGGTCAGTGTGGAACCATAAACAAACAGTTAGCCTGAGAAAGTGAAAGCATGGTGGCTGATGTGTGATTATTCACAATGAGAGCACACATCTGTGCCAACTCAGTGGATGAGTTGGCACAGATGTGAGCTCTCATTGTTCTGTGCTCTGTGTGAGCTCTCACAATGACAGCTCACAACCCACAGCCTCGGTAAAGTTAAACAGGTAATAGTGTCAGACATTAAATGCATCTTACAAAGGTGGTGGTGAGGCAACATAGTAACTGATCCAAAACTGACCAATCAGTGATCCCCACAGGACTATGTTTATAGTATAGATAAAGTATATTTACAATATAATGTTTATGTTTATTTATACTATAATGTATTTTTTATGTTTATTTATATTATATTTAATATGTTTTAATGTGTTTTGTGCTCTGTTCTTGACAACTGCAATGTTAGAGTTTTCTCAATGTGTAAACATATGAAAAGAATTTAAGTTTTTATTATTGCGTTTGAGTTTAACATGATATTAGACTGATATTAAGAAATTATGGCTTCACAAAGTCTGCTTTCCTGACACATTTATGAAAGATGGTCTCTTTCAGTATCATGACGTTTGTTTGTTTGTTAACACAAGATTCATAGCTTTGACATAAGCTTTGACATTTTTTTAATGTGACGTTTTTAAAAGACTTGTATCTGCTTTATGAAACAATTGTGATCATCAGGAGCCTGGATGAAGAAAGTAAAACATTTGGAAGTAACACACCACTAACATCACCAGGAGTCTTTATTAACATATTACTAACTATTAACTAATCACTTGTGCTTAACAATCTGATCATTTGTAGATCGTGGCAGGGAACCTCAGTGGTCCTATAGCTGCAAATGTTTTTACAAACTCTGTTGGATTTTTTTTAATGGGTGGTCTTACATAATTTCCCTCAAATCACTGCTGCATCATTGAGTTTGTCCAGGTGGATGTCTCTCCACATCAACATTTCAGTAGTAAGTATTGTAACTCTGATTCTAACCTGACTCTCGTAGTTTCATTTTTCAATGTATTTCTTAAAGTCCAAAAGTATAAAGTGCCAAAAGTATCGATATTTTTATTTTTTAATATTGAGTTATAATTACAGTTGCATTCGTTGCAGCTGGTGGAGAAGTCAGCTCAACTACTGTTAAACTGCTGCGATCCTTATGCTCACGGTAATTCATGACAGTTGAATTTAGACAATTATAAATCGGGGGATACCAGGTGTTATCTGGCAACCATCCCCGCTGGTATGTTGAGTTTTGTTGACATTCTCCCTGAGCGATAGATAAGTCAAGTTACATATAAGTGAGCGCGTCTATACCGGAAACGCACTTAAAAAGAAGAGTGGGCTGAGTGGGACATCGACGAACAGTCTCATTTTACCCCCAGATTTGGCTTGATGGAAGCAGTGTTATTTTTACTTTAACATCTCAATAGTGATTTTTTTTTCCTAAATGAGAATAAGAACATCAACACAAGAGATGATCAAACTATGTGTAGTTCTGTTTTTTTTTTTTTTTTTACAGTGGATATGTTGAATTGTTTATGTGTTTATTTAGAAACGTGTCTGGAAAAGGAGCAGGAATAAATTAACACATACAATTTCCGACCCCATCTTTTGAGCGTGATATATATGGTACTACTACCACTACTACTACCACTACTGTTACTATTGTTACTACTATTACCACTACCACTACTACTACTACTACTACTACTGTTACTATTGTTACTACTACTACCACTACCACTACTACTACTACTACTACCACTACTACTACTACTACTACTACTGTACTACTATTATTATTATTACTACTACTATTATTACTACTACTACTATTACTACTGTTACTATTGTTACTACTATTATTATTACCACTTTATATTATTCTTAAAATATTATCATTCAGTTCAGGTTTTTACTGAGGTGTGTGTTTTATTTTGAAAAGGCCTCGGAAGCTGTATAGCTTCTAGTGCGTAACGTCGTCTGAACTTGTTCACCCTACAGCAGCTCAGAGACCAAGCGACCCAGCGGCTTACTTCGGACTCAAACTCTCACCGTGGTTGGGTTTCTTCCTTGTTTTCTCTACGTCTCGGGTCGTTTTTTTTGTCGTTTTTCTTCGTCGACGGGAGTTTTTCAAAACACGGTCAAAGATGGTTAAAGTCTCTTTCAACTCGGCTTTGGGGCAGAAAGATGTGAAGAAGGACGCAGAAACTCTTATCCCCGCAGAGGACAAAGTGAGTAGAAAATGGCTAACTGACACACACACACACACACACACACACACACACACACACACACACACAACAAACAACTGCGTCGTTCATCTGATACATTTTGTTTTATTCCCGTTGCTACTTTATTTCGGACTTTCAGTGTGTTAAATAACGTAAGAAGATGTCACTGTTGTTCTAGAATGTTTTATTAAACGTCTGGTCACGTGCTGCCTTACGTAAAAATACGAAATATCACAGTTAACAAATACATGAATATGATACATCAACAAATATAATTTAGTGATAAACAAAAATTAGATGTGATCTGTGTCTAGTTTGGTGACATTTTGTAGTTTTTCTGGTGACATTTTTCTTTTCCTTTCAGCTATTGACCTTCTGAAGTTAACTTTGTTTAAATATGAGTTTAATATTAGCTGTGTCAAACCGAAAAATTGCCCTTTCCCATTAAAAGTGCGTCACCCCTGCAAAACAGAAAGTAGAGAGGTGGAGGGGACCTCCCACATGCAAATACAGTCGCTTTCTCGTTTCCTGAATCTTTTAGTGTTTAACTGAAAAGGTGGTGTCGTCTGTAAGTTGTGCAATTCACATGAAAAAACTCGTGCGATTAAAAAGAAAAAGAGTCACTTAAACATGAGCAATGATCTCGGTATGTTATTGCTGTAATGGTTGAGGAATTGACAATGAACTAATGACCTGAGCCTGAGTGTTCAGACTTTCTGTTTTGTATGAAACAGAACCAGTCTTCACCACTAATACATCACTATAAACAATAAAAAAAACAGTATCTGGTGTTCTGTGAACTTTATATCTCCGTAGTTTGTTGTCGTCACATTTCGTTCTGTGTGTTATGTGCATATTTCCCAACAGGCTCTGCTGCTGTTGATAGTGTTTCCTCAGTGAGCTGTAAAGTTGCACCCTGTGCTGCTGCAGCGTTTTAAAGCTGTTGGGTTGTAAACTGTGGTAAAGTTGAGCTCGCTGAGTCGACTGCACTCAGCCTCCGCCCTGTTGTGAAAACTGTCTCTAACAGAGGAAGTGTCAGACTGGCTGCTTGTTTGTCTTTGAATATATGTTTCTAAACGAGTTGCATGCACAGTAACGGTAGGTGGCTCTGGTCAGTCATATTTTCAATTAAGTGTGCGTTTTCAGATGTGATGCCGTCTGTTTTCTATTTGCATGAGGAGATTTGTATCTTTGCTGGTCAGAAATTTTCCATTTTCTTTGCTCAGGTTTTGTTGACATCTCACAGTGACGTGTCGCTTCCGTTGTACCATGTTTTTTTTTGAGGTTGTCACCTACAGACCTCGAATTTAGCGAGAAGTCCTACCTGTCTCAAATATGGCGGCACGATGTTGTCACCTGAGATGTCAAGTCAAACACCCCCTAAAGAGATACTTTACATTGGTTGAAGTAATATCAAGTTTAACCGCCTTTTGTTTTCACAACCAAATAGTTAACAATAGAAGTAAGTGGGGCAGTCAGCCAAACATAACTATTGTATCTAAATTGTCTTTTTTTTTTTTTTACCACTAATAAAGCTAAAAATATCACTTCACTTCAGCTGTATTATCAACAGGGTCCCTACACATAAACTGAATTACTGATAACTTAGTAAGTGAACCGAGACTTTATTAAAAAAAAACTGTTTTACAAGACTTACCCAACGTCTTTCATAACGACTGGTGATGAAGGGTGTTCCAGATCAGCACATTCATCAAAAAAGTCCTGAAAAAAAATGGATAAAAAAATAGGTAGGTTCGATAGGTTCACTTTAACATGATAAAACATTATGATCTTATTGAAGGAGCAGGGTTAGCGGGAATGATCAAGTTGTATCAGGGCCTGAAATTCAGTGTGGGAATGTGGGTGTCGCGCATAATATCATCGATTCCTGCAAATGTAGCTCTTAAAATGTGGGAAATTCCCACATACAATTACAGGTACACCACCCTCTACAAAATTATAACGAAGAAGAAGACCTCCACCAACTACAGATTTTAGCACACTCTCCTCTTCACTGTTCATGAGCTCCATCAGCTGTCGCAGTATTGCTCTCACAAGCAAACAAAGCTTTGCCAATTTCAATATGGGATTCAGTTCTGTTAACTATGGCTAACTAAGGTTAACTATGGCCTTTAGTTTACACGGAGACTGTGTTTTCAGAGATTGAAACCACCTTCCAGAGTGAGATGTTTCGAGAACGCCCCCTCTGTGTTTCCATGTGAACGGTGAAACGGGCTAAATGCAAATCTCTGTTGTTTTTGTGTAAACAAGGCCTACAAGGCAATGCGAATATGGACCGCTGGTTAAGCGTAAATTTACCAACCGCCCAAAACAGAGCACCACCATGCAGCATAAAGACAAGACCTATAGTTAATCTCATAAGTACCATAATTTCAGGACAGGGAAAGAGAGCACAGAGACAAGAGGCCACTGATGCAGCTCAGATGACTATGAACGGAGGAAATAAATAAGAAAGAAGGAAGAGACGACAAATTAAAGCTGCGCATTAATCAGAGGCACGAGTAAGACAATGTAAGACCAGCAGTTAAAGTGACCAGTAACACTCCCACCAAAGTCTATAAATCCCCCCTATCAGTGCATTTGTTTTTGTTTATGTTTTTTTCCTTTTTGTAACGACCAATCACAGCTTTTAGAAGACTGCATCATTCCTCACTAAGATAAAAGTTTCTGTCCCCTCCTTGATCAGAGTTGCTCTTAGAAACTTTCCTGAATCACTCTTAGGCTAAGATTCCTTGCTAGGAATTTTTAGGTTAAGTTAGGAGTCTCTGAGAGACTCTGATGATCTTTGTGAATACAGACCCAGGCCTTTATAGAGACAAAAAAAACGAGCTAAATATTTGAGCCTGAGCTTTTCCACAAACTTAGTTTAGATTTTTGTCCGATTGGGTGTTGCTAACAATTATTTTCATCACTGACTAACCTGCAACAGCCAGTGTCTCGTGATGAAGAAAATCAAGTCGTCACAACAAAGAAGCTTTGTTTTTACTTTTGTTGATGTGATGACTGGAATCACAGAGCAGTGAGTTTATTTTTTTTGAGCAGATGAAACGCATAACATGAGGACTGTTAATGTTGTGCTGCACTCACACTGGATTACAGAGAGTCAATCTGCATCTTATCTTATTTAGTAAACACAGTTTGACTTAGTGCAGATTAACTGTCAGCGTCCTGCTGCCTGGACACTGACAGGAGGCAGTAGAATTTCTTTACTTAACCTTCACAGGTTATTTTCTGTTCAGTGATTTAAAGTCAAGGGCAGTAGAAAATATAAGGTGTTTTTAAAACATTAAAGTTATTAAAGGTCTGAGTCAGTGATGTCTCACAGCCTCAGTTTATGAGGTTTTACTCTGTTGACTGTTGCACCATGAGCTCATCAAGTCAAAGTCCCAGTAATATTTTGTTAATGAATAAAATAAAGTGGAAGAGAGGACAGCGAAAGATCAGCTATGTTTCAGTTGTGAAAAACACTGAGTTGATAATGAAGCTGTCACTCTGCTGCCTGCCAGCACCACAGGAGAGTACATCACATCAGGTGGTAAATGGCTGCATTTATATAGTGCTTTTCTGTACCATTTAAAGTGCTTCACACCTCAGTTCTACCTATACACTGTGTGCTATCTGGTATTTACATTCACACACTGATGGAACAGCCATCGGGGGTTCTGAATCTGGAGGAGGTGGGAACTGATCTGCCAACCTCTATGTGGACTACTCTTTCTACTTTCTGAGGGCAACATTTTTTTTTTTTTTGAGGTTGAAACAGTAAATTATTGTATCGTCACGGCTTTTCATCCACATGGCGCTGGCGTTCCTGGTGCCATGAAACAGTGTTTTCTGACAACGGGTTCCAGAGTGGGAAAATCTGACAATGCCACCGTGTCGTTGTCATGTGAACAGTGCAGACGTTTTTGTTTGTTTGTTTGTTTGTTTGTTTTTAACGATGATGTCACCACTCCATCAGCACGTAACCAGTAGAGCAAGAAGAACAATGGCGGGTAACAGTTATGTGTGTGCTGCTAGGTTTACTAGCATGACTGAAAATAAACCTCATCGCTCGTTGATTGTTTGCGTGTAGCAGAAGAAGAAGGATTTTATGTGCACATGCTCTTTGTTCTTCTGGAGTCTGGTGGCTCTGTCAGTGTTTGTGAACAGCGCCACATGTAGGTGTGGTATATGTATTACATCATTTTCACTCAGAGTTCTGTTGCCATCTGGACTCCACTATTTATTCAGCTGACACGCGTGTTGACGCCTCAGTGTCCCAGAGTGTGGATCCCACTTGGCCTGCATCTGATTAACTTAATCGTTTTTAGACCTCAAGCTTAAACATTTCATGTCATATTCAAGATTGAAACTTGTGGGGCATTTTGTGATTTTTTTATTTATTTATTTTTAATAAAATGGGTATAACCTGTGGTATGGGTTTGCTGTCTTATTAGTTTTTGCAGTCAGTGTATGTTTTTCACTGTGATGTAAACAGGAGCTTTTACTCAGTGGTCATGAGCATTTCGGATCCAGTTCTGTACCAGATTACAAACCAAACCTATTCCTCAGACCTAACCTATTCCCCATGTTCTGGTTCAGGCCGGTGTGCTCTGCCCTGATCGTCATCTGAGGCCTGGAGCCTTGAACAGGATTACAGCAGGGCGCCAGCCACTTAAACTCTAGAAGTGGAAAGATTAAAAGCAGGGAGATATACAGGGCACACACACAGACACAGACTTATATATAGAATGTGTAGTATTTGATGAAATATTTTGCAGTTTTTCAGGACTGAGTTGAATTTTAGTTTATAATTGAAGTATTTTTTCATGACCTTTTTTCAGCGCTTTTTAATTTTAGCGCTCAGTTTTGAATCAAAGGCAAAGCTTCAAAGCAAAGCCAGAGGAAGTAGATATTTCATATGGCTGGTAGCTGTGTCTCCATTTTATTTGTTGTTTTTCCACAGTCACTGACTTGTCGGTCGTCGTTATTAAGTCAAACAATGTAAAAACTGGTTCAGATTTGAGTCAGTGCTCACGGAGGCTAAGTGCAGCCTCACAGCAGAGGATGAGGTTTCATGTGGTGGAAACTAAACTGGTCGTGGACACTGATACTCACCTGTCTCCACAGAGACAGAAAGACGAGCTGCCTCAGGTGGACTGATGCTCAGGACAGGGCTGCAGGCTTAGCTGCTTGAAGGCCTTTACTGTAAGAGTGAACTGCGTTCAGGATCAGAACCTGGAAAATGCTCCTCTATTGCTATACATAGCTAAGTTCATACAACAGCTGCAGACAACTGAAGCAGACACCACACGTTCCAGGATCTTCAGATTAGATTAATGTGTAATAAATTCAAGAAGTTATATGTTGAGTAATCAAAAATAAAAATAAAATGAGAATTTTATTAGTTTTTAATCTTTTTTTATTGGACTACTGCTCAGTCAAAACAATATACATTTTTTTTAAAAAGAGTTTAAAAAAAACATAATCAGAATTGTTCTATCTATCATAAAAGTTGTGTCCTCTCTGATGGTACATACTGTTCCTGCTGTGTGTCATGTTGGCATACTTTCCTGTGTTGATGCATGAGTGTGTTACAATTATGAAAGGCTGGTCTGGGGCCTGTCGGGTCTTGTTGTTGAAGCTTTAGGAGAGCTGTTGTGAAACAGGAAGTTTTCTGTATCTGGCTTCACAACATGGCTGCAGACGATTCCACAGAGTTTCTGACTCAGTTGTTTTTTATCAGATTCAGTGTGAGCTTTGTTCGAGGAGCAGGAGTCAACTCTTTCCGGTATCTGAACAAATGTTTTTCTTCCAGCAGCAGAAACCTGGTGCTGGTTCACAGTTTGTTCAACCTGTGTCTTCAGATCTTCAGATGGTAGAGCCACATCATTAAAGCCGCAACAATTATTTTCATTAAACGAATTGACTAAAACGTGTTGACTAAAACAATTTGTCTTATTCAACAGCACAGAATTTATACTGTCAACTCACATTAAAGATGCAGTTGGCAACATTATTTTAGTCAAATTTGCTAGAACAGTCATTATATTCTGGAAGCAGTACATGAAAAGGAAATGGAACGGCTGTTTAGGGGAAAAAAAACTGAATTCTCTAAAGCCTTAGAGATTCTCATCTAAAACCTATGATCATTTTGGCAAAAACTCCTGTGTCCCCTTTGCTGTTCCACCAATCAGGTGGAGCAGCAAATAAACACATATATCCCATAGGATATATGTGTATAAGTGTGGGTATATATATATATATACACACATACATACATACACTTGTGTGCATGTACACATGGTTCAGTGGTTCTGACAGGCTAGGACTGCCCCTGGTTTTATGACTTGGGAGAAAACTACCCAGAGTGCTAAGCAGTGAAAGGTCTGAGAGCTCTACAGAAGCAAGTGTGAAAAGTAAGAGGACTGAGACTCCATCAGAGCTTAGGTGGACCAGGAAGAGAACCCATTCTTGTCCTCACAATGTGAACACAAACAGAACTGAGTCTGTTGGTCCACTTTTTTGGGGACTGAGTTTGGTTCGTTTAAAGGGGACCAAGTGTGAAAACACACTTAGTAGAGTGAGGAGAGGGACCTGAAAGTTGTATGAATTACAATTTTCGGACTGGAATGGTCTTAAAATCTTGTAATTCCATAGACTTACTGACTGCAGCTTTAAATGTAACCTGAAATGACTTCAATAATGTTGTCAAACATTGCCAAACATAGTTTAAAACAACATGTCTGTCCACACTGTACGGATGTTTGCAGTAGCTCACCTGTTGACCGTGTCTAAACCAACGAAGAAGAATAAAGGAAAAAGACGGGATGACCAGGTGTAAAGTGAGAGCGAGGCCCAAACCTTTTAAAGTGTGGGAACATTTTAGTGAAAGTATGGATGACACATTACTGAACATATGAATTCTAACCCTTGTCACATTGCAAATTCATATAATTCACAGTGCTGTAAAGCCCCCTTAGTTTTCCCACCAAGATGCCAAGTGACATTTGTGACAGTGTCACATTGAGGCTCAGACTGGACAACTGGGAGGCATTTATGGGCTCCATATTAGAGCAGGGCAGAGTTCAAGATGTATCATGTAGGCGGCTTAGGCTCAGAAAACCTCACATACACAAAAAGTGGACATCCCGTGCACCAAAAAAGTACAGCCAATTGTTCCAGCCAATCACTGATTGGGGTGGCTCGTGCACATGAAGCAGGGAATGTGGAAAAGATGGGAGAGGAGTTTGTTTGAGTTGTTTGAGTGACCTGTGATCACTGAGACGTCTATATTTAGTATGTTTATCTTGATGGAATTTGAAATGACCGATCGGTGCTCACGTTGTTAAAAAAAATGGCATGTTGTTGGGGTAGCGTTTGTTATCTGTAAATTAAAGATAACTTGCAAATTATGAATTGAATTGAATGTATTATGAATTGTTTAGAGAATTTTATTTAGAATTTAATTCAGTTGGCTGTCATGTGCACTACAGCAGATAATGACGCTGCTAAGTCAAGGGGAATGAAACTTTGAAGTATTTATTCACTTGGTCATTTAATGACTAAAATTATATACAAAATAAGTAATATATAAGTTGAGCAAAGAGAAGAAAGTTCTGTTTTTCTGTTTATATTTTAGAGTTGCATTTTTTTATCTGTTTTCAATGAAGGATGTTGACTTCCATCCGTTGTTATTAGAGAAGGGAAACTTTCTATTATCTGTCAGAAATATCGGCAAAAAAATCGGCAGCAGACATCAGCCATCGGCTCATCCCGACGTCTAAAACATCGACATGGGCATGGAAAAACCCATATCGGTCGACCTCTAGTTCAGTTAGTGAAAACATCCTCTTCCGTCTTCTGTTTTGTGTCGGTCTCACTTCCTCTTTTCTTCCCAGAAAAGCCTTTGCTCAGCAGAGGCCACAGTGAGCTGTTGGAGAGAAGCCTCAGGAAATGTCCACTTCTGTTTGTCTCCATCAAACACAACATCTGACACAATGTCAGCACTGCTCTTTTTTTGTAATGGCTTCAAAACCTTGACTTCCTCAGTTGTCCAACTCAACCTCTTTGCTTAACGTCCCTCTTTGCTTGGCAAGTCGGGCCTTACAGGAGAGGGAACATCAGGGGGTTGGTTTTGTCCGTAAGTCAAGGTGACGGTTAGAAATTGCTGACAGTCAGTTTCATTATTATGACACTGACTGATAATGAAAACCACTGACGACACAAAAAACCTTCAGTTCCAACCAGTACAATATTCTATTTGACTCTATTTTAATATTTCTTTTTTGGTCTTGGTGTCTTCATTTAAAATGTTAGTGTTCATTGGCTGTTTATCTCCATAATTTGACATACCCTCTTTACAG
Organism: Polydactylus sextarius; assembly: GCA_016801845.1. Lineage (NCBI taxonomy): Eukaryota > Metazoa > Chordata > Actinopteri > Polynemidae > Polydactylus > Polydactylus sextarius. The sequence goes on along the minus strand of CM028912.1, from coordinate 24,541,573 downwards.
AGGTCCTGATTTTTTTTTTTTTTTTTTTTAAGAAAGAGAAAGGGGAAATGATATTACTAAGTGAAAGTTAATACAGGCTTTAAATTCCAAAGTATGGAAATCTTATTATGGGTATATCTGTGTGTCTATATAAAACCTCACCTGACCACCTGAAAGCTTTCTCTGATTCAACAAAGCTGTGGCAGTGATGTTATGTAAATAGGTCACTCACCTCATATTCAGGGTGCTCGGACACATGAATACTGCTAATGATTATACGCATCAGAAGTGAGTGAATAAGTCTCATTGTAATTTAGTGTTTTACTCTCACTCACGGATGTTCAGACTTGTTCACTGCCGTTAATGAGATTTACCCCTTAGGTTTTATAATTTGGCACCAGAAGACAGTTTTTCACCCAGATACTGATTATTATTAGTCATTGTTACTCAGCTCTGTATCACTGACATCACCTCAGCTACATTGAGGATACAGTGATTAATCCTCAACACAAACCTGTAAAACACTGCTGCTGAAGCAAACTGCAGAAATGTGTGAGTTGAAGATAAATAGTGAAACACTTTTGTCAGAGTTTTTGGTGAAACCACAGGTTCTTTTTTCAGAGTTTAAAATGTGGTGGTGGTTCATGGAAACCACAGAGAAACAGCTTCAGAGACGCTTGTTAATGATTCCTGGTTGTTTACTTTCATGTTGACCTCAGACGGGGTTTCTCCTAGTCTGGTTTTTAGCAGGAGTAGATAAAAGCAGGAGACGCGTCGAGACTTGTGCTGACAGAAGCCAGGTTTATAAAAATCCTCCTGGCCACAGTCCACCAGCCTTAAAGCCTCAGTTTCCTCTGAGCTTCTGAATTTAACACACAGTCGCTCCTTTACAGCTCAGTCTCAAATTCCCCTGAACACGCAGTACAGTGACATCATCAGAAATCTGTTGAGCACTTTAAAAAACACAGAAACAAAAACTTTCTGACTGGAAAACCCTGTGCTGCTCCTAAAACCCTGATCAGGTCTCAGTCAGTCTGATCTGATCCCACATCATTTATTAATAAACTTTATATTTTGACAGCAGGATAAAACGTTCAGTCTCTGTTAACCAGCCTGTTGTTAGCTGTTAAACAGCTAGCCTGCTAACTGCAGCTGGAGACTGGAGTCCTGGTTCTGGTCTCAGTCTCAGTGAGCTTGGTCCCAGTTCTCCACCTGATCAGAACCACAACTGCTGTCTCCACCTGCAGGACGAGACGTGGAGCTGCAGCAGACGGGACGAGCAGCGGCTAGCTGGAGAACAGCCACTGATCAAATTAAAATGATGTCATATAGCAACTGATGAACAGATAACAGCTCTGTTTAAACGGTCAGGCAGATATCAACAGCATGTGATCAGTAATAACAACAAACAGTTTCTTACTGATCTGTTAAATTTGTTCATTTGAACTATCTGGTTGAGTAACGTCCTTATACGTCAGTGAGTCAGTAAATATGATGGAAAGAGATCTTGTCATGTCTGATCAGCTACCATCTTCTTCTTTGTCTCTCCTGCAGGATGCAGAGGCGGCTCTGCCTGTGCGTCACCAGTCCAGGGCCTGGTGCTGGTGTATGTGCCTGGGTCTGGCCCTCATGTTGTCTGGTGTGGTGGTGGGAGGAGCCTACCTGTACCGCTACTACATCTTGGAGGTGAGCAATGAGGTAAATTACGGATAGTAATAACAAAGACAGGCCAGAGGGAGGCTTTGTTACAGGACTAATGGATTAGTCTGTGTTGACTTGTAGCCAAAAATAAATAAATAAAGCAACAGGGATGGAAAAAAGGCACGGTATGTAAATCACTTATCACAGGTGAAAATGTGAACTGACAGGAGCTGACAGGTTGTGACAGGTAAACCGTTACTGTTGTTTTTCTGCACGAGGCAGCTCTGCCTCTTTTTAGTAGAATGCGTAAGGAGACTGCTATCGCTACACAAAGAAATCAGTGCAAACAGTTTCACTAGTTCACTTTTAGTTGGTAAATGTGCACACTTTGAACCCTGAATTATATTATATATTATACAATAATTAAAATGATGCTCATGATATCAAATATTAAATATCAACTCAAATATTTCATTTGTAATGAATACCATAACCACATACCCACCTACAACAGAAAAGTATCATTCTTATTGTCCATATTTAATGATAATAATAATTAATTTCTTCAACTGAAATCCCTGTGCAATGACCACATTAGACCCCCTCATTGTTCTCTATGAGCGGGAAACCCGCTGGACATGTGGCGAACGCTGGGCGTTCTGTGATACTGCTCCACACTGAGGGCAGGGTTCAGTTATCCAACTGAGTGAAGGACTTTCTAACATGTTGAAGGATGAAGTTCTGAACATTTACACAGCACTGCTGCACTGCAGCTTGGAAAGCAGATTGTCCAGTTCCTTCAGTTTTATTTGTGTAGAAAAAAAACATCACAGAGGATGAGGATCCTCTGGTCATTTAAAGAGTATCTGATGGTCATTCACAATTAGAACGTTTGTAACACTGAATCTTAACTTGTACATTAAAACTAAAAGTAAAGCTTAAAAAAAGAGTTTTAAAGTCTGTCAGCTCCATTAACTGTGTCATCATAACATCCCTTGTTTTAATAACACAGGAGGGTCAAGTGTTTGTGTGCGGTCTGAACTACCATGAGGAAGACTTCATGATCCGGGAGGAAGAGGAGGTATGACACCACATTCACACGCAGCACGTTCAGGTGCTCAGCTGTGAACTGCAGCACATTAGTTATTGCACACTGATTCACATACTGATCAACCCAAGTTATTGATTCACTGACTGACCTCAGCTGGTCGTAACATGGCAGCAGCACCTTTCCTTCAAAGAAAAGTCTAGACTCTGTCTGTTCATTGCGTTTTTATATCTGTACAAAACAAACACGCAGCCAGTGCTCAGACTGAGCAGCGGTGGTGACGACCTGTCACATCCTCTGACGTGCTTCATCCACACTGGATGTCGACAGTTTGATTCTTCATTTAATTGTTGGTTGATGAAGTGACCATGGTTACCGCAGCAGTAGCAGGTGTTTTTAGCACAACAGTAATTCAAGCAGCCCCAGGTCCCGACGGGCCTGTCAGCCTTGACGAGAACTGACTGGTTGTCTCAAAGTGGATCAAACCTTCAGCCACGATGGCTTTCTGGCTGACTGAGCCACCTCTGGATTCAACTGGTTTTGTAGGTTGAGGTAGAGCTGCCAAACCAGTTCCAGTTGCGGCAGCTGGAGGAGAGGATCCGGGTCCTGGAGCGCGAGCAGGTGGAACTCATCAACGTACCGGTGCCCGAGTTCGACGACGGAGACCCTGCAGACATCGTCCATGACTTCCAGCGGGTGAGACACAGCCGGTGATGTGTGCTGTGATAAAAACAGTGTGCGCTTTATGCAAGTTCCAGTTGTTTTCTCACCCTCATAAAATGTGTTTGCCTTCTGTTTCAGAGGTTGACTGCCTACCTGGACCTAAGTCTGAACAAGTGCTACGTCATCCCACTCAACACATCCATCGTCATGCCCCCCCGAGACTTACTGGAGCTTCTTGTCAATGTCAAGGTAATGGAAGACAAAAATCACAGCCAAAGATTAAAATCCTTTGTAACAAAACAGTCTGCGCTACGGTTTAGTTTAAAATAATTTCCATAAAGGTTATTATCATCTGATGAATCAGAACAGGAGAAACCAGAGTCTGCCTCTAAAATGATATATAAAGAGAAAAACAACAACGACATTGCTTCATTTGTCATTATGCTCTTTCCTTTAAATTGCTATATTTTCTGAGACATGTTTGTGCCGTGTTGCTCCCTGTACCAGGCCGGCACCTACCTGCCCCAGTCGTACCTGGTCCATGAGGAGATGGTGGTGACCGAGCGCCTGGAGCACGTCGATCAGCTCGGCTACTTCATCTACAATCTGTGCCGCGGCAAAGAAACCTTCAAGCTGCAGCGCAGAGACAGGATTCTGGGTAGGAGCATTACATTGTTCATGTCTTTCACAAACATTAATCATTACCTTCTTGAAATAATGGCCAAAGTCATTATAGTCATTTTGCTGCTACCTCTGGTAAAATCACCTACATCCTCAGTTGAACAGATCATGTGATCCTGCCCCTGTAGTATAATGGACTGCCAAGAGTGTGACTTGGGTGATTTTATTAGCTTTTCAAGATGATGGCTGCTTCAGAAAGAAAGAAATTCTACCTAGCTAGTGAAGTTATTGCCATGATACAGACTCGTTCCCAGTTGGTAAGTGATAAGGTTTACTAAGATATACTTTACTTGGTGTCATCTCCTGCAATCTGGAGACGTTTAGCTTAGCTTATCGTAGCTTAACATTAAGACTGGAAACAGAGGGAAACCATTAGCCTGGCTCTGTAAAAAAAAAACATAGCACCAACCAGCTCATCTGAAGATCACTGATTGACTAGTTCTTGGTTGGGTGGTCTGGAGTAACCAGTATCTGACTAAATAATTGGCTCTGCATAAAGGTGTATTTATATGATGGTCCCAGCTCGTCATCTCTGTACACCAAGAAGACAGTAAGATAATGTAAAAAGACATTCTATAGTATTCAAGCAATATGCACAGTTGGTGTGTGTCTATACACAGTGCCAACACATGCAGAATTATGTTTATATAAGGAAATATATTCTTTGTATAAACACACACGCTCACATACTCAGTTATATACAGACAGTTATAATGCTGTAAAATCAGTGTTTCTCAGTCCAGGTCCTGGGAGACACAAGCTCCAACATTGGTTCAAAGGGATGGGATCCTGATGAGATGAGCCATCCATTTGAATCAGGAGTGTTAGATCAAGGAAATGCAGAGCAGGACCACTCAGTCACTTACTGTCTTCACCTCTCCCTCCTCTTGGTTTCTTTTCCATCAGCCTGGTGTATTCAGTCTGTAGAAGTGTCAGAAGATACAGACAGTTTTTCAGTTTCTTTATATGAAAACAGGTTTCAAACCAGCACTTTTGGAGGACGTTGATGGCAAAACCCTGTGTGACTTTGTTTTTATGCTATGATGTCATGAACTAGTCATATGATTTGGTCACACTGGCGTGATCATCAGAGTGGTTGTGGCTGGTCTTAATTAAATATTTTTCAAGCACTTATAGAATGGATATTTTTTAATACTGTAAACTGTCCTCTGATGTCTCTAAATAGCCTATGTAATACTGGTTAAGCTGAAAAAGGCCCAGGATCCTGTACGACCTAATGCGGCCTCATAAAATACCTCTACAAAGAAACAACTGGTTTTCCCTCCTACTCACTAAGATCATGAATATTTAAATGAGCTGGGCTCTGAATGGTTGGTTTACAGTGAAGGTAAAGAAGGTCTGCTGCTGAGTATAGTGACTGACAACAGGTTTCAGAGTTAACCTGTTTGATCCTGAGTCAGATCCTGATCAAATAGTGTTGGTACCTGAAGGACACTGTTATCGTTGTAATGTGTAACTCTGTGTTGTCTTACAGGCATGCAGAAGCGTGAGGCTCTTAACTGCCACAAAATCCGTCACTTCGAGAACTCTTTTGCGGTGGAGACTCTGATCTGCGACTATTAAGACACCTCATCTCTCAGCCGGCGTCACTGGCGTGCAGTGAGATTGTGTTTTTAATCCTCACCTGTCTTTATTTGTTTCTCTGTCCTTTACTTCAGGTAGTTGAGTGAGTGCGAGGAGTGAAATGTGAAGCTGTGGTGAATATTCAGTGATTGTGACATGAAAAGGTGAAGAGTTGTGTATTTTTCCACTTTCTGTGCAGGGGGTCTTCTTCTAGCTAAGAGCTGAGTATAAAAAATAGTAAATTATTTTAATCAAAGTAATTGCAACGATAGCATGAACATATATGTTTTAACAGATTTGGGTAAATTTACAGTTTGTCTTAGTCTAAACACAAAGGGCAACTTTTGTACCACTCATCCGGGGTTTTTAAACGGATCAGTCCAGGGAGACTTGTTTTTGTATCTTGTCTGCTGTAGCTATTAATACACTGCATCTGTTTTTCTTAACTGGAAAATGGTCTTAAAATAAGAGTGTGGATAATGTGTGTGTCTCTCTTGTTTAGCTTTAAAATAGAAAGACATTGCTGAGTGAGAAAACAAACAGAGAATTCACAGGAAACACACACTTGTGTTAATATCCTTTTTCATAAGGGTTGTCTATCTTATTTTTGAATGTGTAATTTTTTTTTAGATAACTCTTCTTGTTGTACTAATTTGTGTATATAATCTCTTTAAAGATTTGACCAGACCAACACAATAAACAAAACAGAAAAGACTGCTGGCATGTTGATGGTTTTGTCTTGTTTTTATCCCCCACCAGTCTGACCCCTCCCTGTCAGTGTGAACCACCATCTATCACATTAGCAAATATGTGATATTTGTACTTTTAAACTTACAGAACTGAACCTTTGTCTCCACCTTCCTGGAGTTTGACAGTCTGGTTCTGCCCTGCTGTTAATGGAACATCTCACCAGTAGCTTGAGGGGAATCATTTCAAATTCAATAGGAGTGGTTGCCAGGAATGGCAGAACAAGCTGGTAAATTCACATAAAAAAAAAGAAATGAATTTAAATGAAGCAGAAACACACTGGTGTCAATATGAAAACAGACAGAAAAGCAACAGCATTTTATCCTGTTGCTGATTTTGTTTGTGATGTTCATAAATGTGAAATCAACTGCAGGGAAAATGAGTTACTCGGGTACACATCTGCTGTCATCGGGACTGGCCTGGTATCAGCTGTCTCAGCAGTATCTCGGCCTCACTGTCATCCGATCACAGTGGAAATTTGCTCTTGATTAAAACACTAATCACACAGACAACAAAGAGGATCATGGGAAACTGGGCCACCTGGAAGGCCAAGGTCAGGACTCCTGCACTAGATGCCAGTTCAAAATGAACCATTCAATAACTGCTTTAATAACAGCTGCTGTCTTTATAGAATAAAGAGCCTGAATATATAGTACAGTTTCCATGGTAACCACAGAAACCACCATACTATAAAAATAATACAACTACAGGACTGGTCCACACAGCTTAGCACATTGACTGGAAGCAGGGGGAACAGTTAAGCTGCTTCTTTCCACAGCTTAATGATGAACATGTTTGAACTAAAACTGGGGTTTAAGCTCAGCCCATCACCTCCACCTGACAGACGTGAAGCAGCAGGTGAAAACCACACCCAGCACCTGGACAGGCAACGCCAGCCCTCTGGTGGAGCAGCTGGACCTGTCTGTGTGATATTTAGAAGATTACATTATAATTACATCACACACACACACGGGTGCCTGGGGAAGTGTGTCTGACATGTCAGTGAGGGGTTTGATGTCTAAAATGTGATGACAGCAACATGACTTGTGAGAGTGAGGAAAGCATCAAACCTCTTCTTCACCACCAAGATTTGAAATTGAATCCTCTCTGTGTCTCTGGTTACAGAGCAGACAGGTGAGAGACCACCACAGTCCTTCATGGTCCACGCTGACATCTCACTGATGAATGTGTCAGTGGCATCACTGCTCTGACACTGTGGGCTCGGCTGGGCCTTCACACTGCCCCACATCCAAATGACTCCGCAGATGACAGATGATACTAGCAACTCAGCAGAGATTTCAAGTGTATTTATATTTATTTAAGAACTTAAATGCAGTCTTGAGGTTATTGTAATGTAGTTAAATTGTTTTAATTCTACTCCACTACAAACACACACAACCATTGCCAATGATAATCACAGCTTTAAAAGCAATATTTACCTTTTTTTTTTCTTTAGTTTATGTGCAGCCAATCATTTTGATTTATTTAAATTTCATTTTTTGCGATTGTGTGAACTTAACATAGTTCAGATTTGTATTACTACTATTATTAACACTGCTTTGAATGGCTATGTGGCAGTGATATTTTTATATTGTGAAGTTTTATAGGAGAATATGTATTTAGTCTTTTACCTTTTATAGTCTTTTACCTGTCGCATATGCGCTGAAAATCTCTTCCAGTTTTTGTGTGTGTGTGTACTTTTTAAATTTTTTCAACTTAACTGCATACTTGTTCAATGCACAGTGTCATTAGAAAAAACATAAAATGTTGAAATGATGAAAGTAAATGTGGTGTTTTCTCTACCTGTGGCTACTTGTGCGTGAATTTATACATTTCACTATTTATTACAGTACAGTTAATACTAGATACTCTAAGCCTAGTAGGGTAGGGAATCTGTAATTCTACTCTAGTGTGACTTTTAGGTATTTCAGGTGTGTTAACAGTGCGGCTGAGCTCAGTTCATCCCCTGAAAATGATTTAGACAACGTCTCCCAGCAGCCTTTGCAGGTTCCCTTTGCGCTTGCCGTCGTTAACAAACGTCTTTTTTTAATGGCCCCTTTCCAGACAGCTGTGGGACTTTATATCTTCGCCGCTACTTCGTTTCGTGGTTTGACTTGTGCTCTAAGAAGCGGACAACTGTGTGGAAGGTGAGCCGACACTTTTATGTCAGGGACAATCAGGGAAATTAGTGTTAATGTCAATGAACTTCTGTTAGCATGCTAACAGAAACTAGCCTCTTGTGTTTCCGTCTCCATGACGACGAGCTTCTTCCTCCTTCTGTCACCGTCCGAATTTAAGTAAGCATAATTTTTAAGTAACAATTTTACATAGTTCAGATCAGTATTGCTGTCATTTCCACACACGGGGCTCAAAATATAGGAAGAGGGTGTTTGAAATAGAAGTATTTAAAAGAAAAGTTGTGGAGCAGTAAACAGTACAATACTGCCGAAACATTAGACTTACATTTCATTTAGCCTACATTTTTATTTTTATTTTTTTTTTTTTATTTTTTTTTAAATCTGATATCTACAATTTTCTCATAACTGATCAATTAATTCACTTATTTTAAAGAAAAAATAGCGAATGTTTTAAGGCTCTCAAATGTAAGAACTCTGCTTCTCTTTTTCTTTCACTGTGAATTGAATAGCGAACACATGAGAACAAGTCTAATGTGTGTCGCGTGTGTTTGAAAACACACAGAACAAACTCTCTCTGTTGTTCTGCAGGTGTTATGAACAACTATGAGGTCATCCGTCAGATTGGAGAGGGTGCGTTTGGGAAAGCCTTCCTGGTCAGAGACAAAGGCGGAGACAGACAATGTGTGGTCAAACAGATTGACCTCAGAAAGGTAATGATGTGATGCATGAACACGTCTTTGTTGTTGCTTTGTTTTACCGGTTTATTTATCAGGTATGCTATTAAAAACCTGCTGGGCTTTAAAATATCCCTGTTTTTCTTCCTGTGTTCCTTCTTTTTCTTCTTTTAATGGAACACCCTAAAATAAGCCAGTTGATAAAGTTAATTTATCATATAAGCCAGTATGAGAGGATATAATTTTAGAGGAATTAAAAGTAAAACAGTTTAAACTGAAATGGCAAACTAAATTACAGAAAAACATTTCCCAGGTTTTGTTGGGTCACACTATCTGAGTGTGTTTGTAAACATGTTTACTGCTCAGATGTCAGCAAAGGACAAAGAAGCATCCACAAAAGAAGTGTTGCTGCTGTCAAAAATGAAACACCCAAACATCGTCTCCTTCATGGCGTCCTTTCAAGGTGAGTGCATTCCCACATCATCATTTCCACATCAGTGTGTGTGTGTGTGAGAGAGTGTTTGTGTGATGTTATTTTCTGTTTATTCCAGAGAGGGGCAGCCTGTATATAGTGATGGAGTACTGTGACGGAGGAGATCTGATGAAGAAAATCAACCAGCAGAGAGGAGTCCCCTTCACTGAGGAGCAGGTGTATACACACAAAAATAATGATGATGATGATGATGGTGCAGCGAGAAATATTTTGGGAGCCTTTTTTCTGTGTTTTCTGTGGATGTTCCTCACACAGTCCAAACTCAGAAAAGATTGGTTGTGTAATGGATGGATGGAAAACCCTAATGACTTCATGATGAGTACATATGACACTGTGTGTTCCTCAGATTGTGGCCTGGTTCATTCAGATCTGTTTGGGTCTCAAACACATCCACGACAGGAAGATCCTCCACAGAGACATTAAAGCTCAGGTATCTTCTGCATCACACTCATACATATATCAGTTCATTTAGCACACATCAGTCCATCCATCCATGCCATGTGCTGCTGGAGTGTTTGGTGTTGTGATCCCAGTGTGAAAACAGGCCACTGAAGCTGGCATTTGATGTTAAAACACGTATACACACACACACAAACACACACAAACACACCCTCCCCTGACTGTGCATGATTCTGCTCAGTTGAACTTATACAATATTGTACACAATATCCACATCCATATATAACAATATCCAATTGAATAATTGGATATTGGTTATTGGAGGCTGATATTGGAGGTTGAAGACTCTTGAGGTTGTGCTTTTTAAATAATGAGAGCATTATCATGACAGAGTTTAGTGGATTGTGTGGCAGCAGCTTCATCCCAAACAAAGACCTCTCTGTGTGCCAACTCCCAGAATAACTGACCACAGGCTCTGTCCACAGACATCACTATCTGTCATCAGTCATATCTGTTTACACACACACACACACACACACACACACACAATACATGTTCAGTCACTGTTTTCCTGGTGAAACACAAACGTGCTTCATTCCTGCTTTCTCCCTGCTGTCTAGAATATCTTCCTAACTGACAGGGGGATGAAAGCGAAGCTGGGGGACTTTGGAATCGCAAGAATGTTGAATAAGTGAGTCAGTATCATCTTCAAACACACACACACACACACACACACACATATATGCAGTGACAGTGCAGCTGTTTATTTCTGAGCATGATCTTTATCACATGGAAACTCTCCAAACAAGTCATTATCATTCCACTAACATGTAAACACAAACGCTTGTTCAACTTGAAAAACACACTGCCAGTCATTCATTATTATTGCAGTTGTTCTATATGCCAAATAAAAAATAAATGCATGTGTTTTTAGTTTTTCATAACAAATACATGTTTATTGACCACTGGAGGTGGCAGGAAACAAAAATGCAGAAAAATGAATAAAAGATAAAATAATAATAATAAATAGTAGAGTAAATTGTGAACTTTGGTTTATTTAACTCAAACCTGACTTTCATTTTGTCTGATAAATAAATGAACAAGAGATGAACAAGACATGGCCGACCATACTAAACAAAGTTAGAAGTGAAATTTTTATTTTTTTTTAAATTTCTTCTCATCAGTGAATCCACATTAAAAGCGTAAAATAGTCATGTAAATGGTGGGTATGACAACATCGCACACAAATACATGTTTACAGTTTATTTACTTTACTTGGAGTTGTGACTGAGTGTGAACTGTCGCACAGCACAATGGAATTGGCCAGGACATGTGTGGGGACGCCGTACTACCTGTCCCCAGAGCTCTGTGAGAATCGACCATACAACAACAAGACGTATGTTACACACACACACACACACACACACACACACACACAAAACACATGCACCAATGTGACCCTCTACTACAAGTTTATTTAAGTTTTATTATCTAAAAGAATATTATTGATCCTTTTTGAAGTTTACAACTTCATTCTCAGAAATCCAGGGTTTGGGTTTTTTTTTTTTTTTCATGAATTCATTTATGGCAGTAAGATACTGGGGTGGTTAGGTGCATGGACTTTCTCTATGTACTCTAATTAATTGATGACTAAATTGCCCATCAGTGGTTGTTTGTCTGTATTTGCTGCTGACCTGTCCAGAATGTTTGCTGACTTTACCCACAGTCAGCTGGGATTGGCTCCAGCTGCCCCATAACCCTTAACAGAACAAGTGATAAGAATAGGTGTCCACTTATTTCATAATAAGAATCTAGTAAAATGGCTTTATGGCTACATGTTTACGCTAACAGACTGAGGCTCAGATAGAAGTTATGACTGTTTTGCCTGCTTACATAATTGTTCATCTGTGATTCTTGACAGTTGGGAAAAACATCAACAAAAAATCTTGTTATAAAATTCATATTATATTCATTGGCGTTATATATTTCTGTAAAGAAAAGTCTCAGCTATTTAACCATGTAAAGGAACAGATTCTAAACAAAAAGATATGATATGTAATAAAATTTAATATGTAAATTTAAATTGTGATGTTATACTATTCTGAAAATTCAGATTTCTAAATATCTTCATTTTCAAACTGTTTTTTAATTTTGATAGTATAAAAAACAATTCCTTAATTAATTAAGACATAAGAAGATGTAGATCAGATGGTCCTTTATTACATAAACAACATGAACTGAAGAAAGAAGAAGTATTTTCTTTCAAAAATAAACAAAACATACATCTGACGGTGAAGTGAAGAGCTGACGGTGTTGATGAAGAGCTGATGGTGAAGACGGTGAAGAAGGCGAAGACGGTGAAGACTGTGAAGATGAAGAGCTGACGGTGTTGACATAACATGAACAAATGCGTTTTTAAAAACACATGGAGCTGACAATAGATGAAGAATTAACTGCTGCTTGTCTTATATTTAACATATAAGACAACATACAATACAATGAACCAGAAAATACAATAATGCTGAAAATGACAGCGTTTCCAACTATCCACATTAACAATGTTGACATGTCCTTCTCATCTTTTCCTTGGCCTCCCCTACTCAGTCTTCATCTGCCTCTTCTCTGTTAATTCCTCCTCTCCTCCTTTTCATCCACCTCTTCTCCTCCACTTTTCACCCTGTGTGGATCCTCTGGCATCTTTCTCATGTGGGCCCTGTGACTAAATGAAAAGATCATCAGACATAAAAATGACAAAATGACAAGTATTTTCGTGTACACTGTTCGCTGTAAACTTTACACTGTACACTGCAGCCACCTGGTTTTCCCTCCATTCCGAACTGTCTCAATAACTTCACTAAAATGCCTAAATTCAATCCACTATGGTTTAAAAAACTTCAGTCACAATGGAGAGACAGTGTTGATGTGCTCAAGCTTTGACGACAGGAATATTGACTTTATTTGTATAAAATATCAAAAAGTTTCAAACTTACCAGAGTGTGTGTGGTAGTGTTGCATTCAGCACAGCTGAAACAGAGGACAAACTTTGATAGGCAGATTTTAATGGAAAATATTGTTTGATGTTCACTTCATGCATTGTTTTATATATTTCTAATCCTGCTTTCTAACTTGATATATCATCTTGTATATCATAGTTTAGAGGTTTTTAAAGGTTTTTGGAGCTGATTAACATTGTGACTCTGGCTGAGGACAAGTAAGCAAAATTTAAGCAAACTTTTTGGCTACCCCAGACTGAAGCCCCTGTAAAAATCATCTGGCGACGCCACTGGAACATCACGATGAATTTCTTGTTTTTCAATATAAATTTGTCTTTTCTCTGTAGGACATGTTTTTTTCCCAGCTCTCAAGAATCACTGTTATATTTTTGATCCTGTCCATTTCCCATTCACTCAATATGCTCAAAATGTAAAATTTTGTTCTTAAACTTTTCTGTGTGTTTTGAAATCTCAGAAAGACAGACTATTACTTTCAGAACTTCACATTTTCTCCTTCAACATGTAGAGACGTCCACAGCTTGACAGGCCTGTTTCTAACAAGTTACAGAGGCAATCATCGTTCAGGGGCAGGGTTTATCTGCCCTTTTTATTTAACCCCAGAGCAACACAAACTCTGGCTATGTTTAAAGAGAAGAGACCACGAGACCAAAGAGAACATGGATAAACCACTATCGACCAGTCTGGCCGATTGTCATCACCCTCGTACACAGTTATTCTGGGAGGGGTTCATTTCAGCAACAACATGCACAAACTCAAGATCTTTCAAACAGGAAACTCACATGATGCAGGAAACTCGCACTTGCAAACATCTCGACCTCTCGTCTTAGGTTATCACTCTCAACATGTCTCACTCTGTTCTTGTTTTCATACATTTGAGGTCAGAGTGGCTTCCTCTTTCCCACACTCTCAAAGATTTGCCTCATTGTCTGTACTCGAGGTATAATCTATGCTTGAGCGCCCCCTCTCTCCTTACCTTGACTTTACAGATTTTCAGTTTCTGAAAATATCCTCAGTTCATGCATCCTCACAGCAACACATAGTTGCTCAGAACCAACTTTGTCATAGGTGGCTCTGGTTTTTGACATTATGGCTTTGTTCCTGGTGTTTATGACTGTAGATAAAAGGTGACCTGGGGAGGGGGGTTATGTGCCCCAATATCCTGTTTCAACAAGAGACAAGTCAAGTTACATAATAGCTTCAAGTGATTTGTTTAAAGGTGACATCATAGATACACTCTGAATCTTTCTAGTTTTGAAACATCAGAAAAGTACATGTGTTATTCATTTCAGATTGTATTTAAAATCCCTCTTCAAAATGCAACATGTCAACATTCAACATTTGTGTGTGTGTGTGTGTGTGTGTGTGTGTGTGTGTGTGTGTGCATCCATTCTCTTTGCAGGGACATCTGGTCTCTGGGCTGCGTCCTGTATGAGCTCTGCACCCTGAGGCATCCAGTAAGAGCTGCACCACACCCACAACATCAGCACATAGTTGGAACACAGTGGCTAACACTGAGCTAATGCTAATTTCACAGCTTTTTTAACAACAACAATTCAGACTCTTGCACAGTGAGCACAAAATGATTTACTGATACTGGCTGTTACTGATTAACATAGAATCTGAGTAACACAACGCATAGAAAAGTAGCCACATGTGATTGGTTCTCACCACCTGAGTGGCTTAGTTTGTAAAGATAGTGGGATTCATGCCATGTTGCTGTCATTTTGTTGATCCTATTTATATCAATCAAGGTTGTATAATAGGCCAGACATTGTGAGCCTCAATCAGAGACAATTAGAGTGAGTCAGTTTTATGCAGGTGGAGCCAATAACTAGCTGAGTGTAATGTTTCACTGCCCAGGTGATATATAAAAATAATTTGTTTTATTCTTTCCTTTTCAGTTTGAGGGCAACAGTCTGCGGCAGTTAGTCAGTAAAATTTGTAGGGGGCACTATAGCCCAGTGTCCAGCCACTACTCTTACGATCTTCGCCTGCTGGTCACCCACCTCTTTAAGGTTAGTCTCTGAAACATTTTTTTTCTATTTTCACTGTAGATATGAGGCAATTAAATGAGTGATGAACAGCAGAGTCTGGACCTGGACCTAGACATGAATCTGAACTGGGACTGGGCCCTGGTCCTGTTTCTGGTCCCGGTCCCAGCCCAGGTCCTTAAAAACTCTGACATATATTTAAGCAGCTGGACTTGGTGGATGAAAGTTTAAATTTATTTGCTATTTTACACTGCTTACATTTATTTGACAAGTGTAATCCTATAGTGTAAACTAAGGTTAAAGATTTCCATCCATCCATTTTCTACTCCTTTATCCTGTACTCAGGGTTGGAGGGCGACTGGAGCTGCTTATGGGCAAAGGCAGGGTACACTCTGGACAGTCCCCAGGTCGTCGCAGGGCAACATATAGACGAAAACCGTTCACACTCACGTCCACACCTACAGGCAATTTAGTATGATCAATTCAGCTATCCCCAATGTTGCATGTATTTGGTGGTGGGAGGAAGCCAGAGCTCCTAGAGGAAACCCTCGCAGACACAGAGAGAACATGTCCTGTGTGCCCTACCCAGGAGTTGAACCCAGCCCTTCTTGCTGTGAGGCAACGGCACTAACCCCTGTGCCGCCACGCTGCCCAGGATTAAAGCGTTGACGGATTAAAAATTTATAAGAGACATAAGCCTTTAATCGTCCCACAGCAGGGAAATTCCCATAAAAGATCGGTGTGTGTGGTTTACCCTCCTCTCTCCTCAGTATATTTTTATTAACAACCAAGATCAGAGAAGACTGAAAACAGATCAGTGAATCAGAGGTTAGGTTTTTCTTCTGATGACCCCTCAGATTGATCTGAACCCAGACCTGGTTCAATATTTCCTACCTTTCACCACTGAGCTCTAAGTTCAAACCGCAAAATAGGAATTTTTGAAGGGGGAATTGTTGCAAATGTTGAATGACAGGAAACTGTTGGAGCAGCTGTTCAGGATATTAGACTGTTTGCACAAAAGGAAGCTGCCATTGTCTCAGTGCAGATACTCAAGATAATGATGCTGTGGATCCACCCCATGTCTTTAAAATGTTTCCAACAGACTTCATTTTACCTCTGACTAGACTGAACGTCTCATGGTCACACTGTGTCTTAATGAGCAGAGGTGGGAAATAAACACGTACAAATACATTGTTACTGTACTTAAGTAGAGTTCTCTATTGTATTGAGACTATCTCTCCACCCAGAGACATATTCCTTACGGAAACTGACCCACCTAATCAGGTGATGTGGAAAATTATTTAAGACAGACCATCTGTGTAGTGGCTAATCACAGTATAAAAGCACCTGTCTGCCACACCATCAATAATCATGTTGATTCCACTAGAGGAGATTGTTGTGTGTGTATGTGTTTGTGCGAAAAGACAGTCTTGCCATTCACCAGGTGGAAGAGAGGGTTACCTCTCAAGGCAGCTGTTTTCTCATCAGTTGCACTGTGTACAGACTCCTGTTAAAACCAGAGTGGTGGAAATGGAGATCTGCTGTTTGCTGGGCTACAGTGTTCAGCTGGTTGCCTGTTGTCCACAAGCTTGTAGACTGTGGTGCCTGGCGTATTACCCTGACAAGGGGTTCACACACTCTAGGTATAGTGGTTTGCAGATCCTGGAGCAGGGAACACGACTACCCACTGTGGCCAGGTTGTCAGAATTTGACACAGTCACTCCGGTCGTCTACAATCTTCTCCTGCAGTGCCTTGCGTAATAACCTAGCGAGGGGTTAATGTACCGTAGGTATGACACTTGCAGAACTTGGAGCGGGGGAAGCTACCGTCCACCGTTGCTGGGTCGTTGGCATTCCTTGTCGATCACACCTGCTAAGCATACAAACAAGTGGCATCCACTCACATGATGGCTTGTTAGCAGCAGTGGCAGGCTTCCGTGTTTGTGTTATTGAGGAGGGGACTAGAGAAAGTGCTGGTTCCATGATAGCACTGTGTCAGCGATGGCTGGCATGCAAGCTCAATATTAGGCCTGTGTGGACCTATTTTCTGAGCAACAGCTTGTCTCCTCCATCATGGCACAGCTGGTGTAGGAACATGCA
Source organism: Polydactylus sextarius (assembly GCA_016801845.1). Taxonomy (NCBI): domain Eukaryota; kingdom Metazoa; phylum Chordata; class Actinopteri; family Polynemidae; genus Polydactylus; species Polydactylus sextarius. The sequence continues at coordinate 24,524,421 of CM028912.1, read as the reverse complement.
GCAATGGATGGCATCTTGTGTAGTGTGGAGTACTGGTGTGAGTGATGGCTGTTCTAGTCTGAGTTGCAGCTGAGGGACCTGAGCAGTCTGTAGAAATTGGCAGTTTAATTCTCTTGCTATTGTTCAGAAATATAGCCCTGGGGCTTAGGCATGCTGCAGTAGACCCAGGAGGTACAACACTGTGCACTCTGATTAGATGTCACCACTCATTGTAGGACACTGTGGTCACGGGTTGTACAATTCCCAAACCAGGAAATGATGCTGCCAGTCAGGATGCTCTCCACAGCTGAGGAATAGAAGGTCCTCAGGATGGTGGTGCAGACCTTGAATTTCCTCAGCATCCTTGGAAGTACAGTCTCTCTCTAGCTTTTTGGAGTCTGGAGTCTGTGGAGTGTGTGAAGGGTCCATGTGAGGTCATCAGTGATGTGGATGCCAAGGTGTTTGAAGCTGGTGATTATTTCCGTTGATCCTCAGTGGGGTGAAGACACTTTTTCACTTCCTGTAATCCACCATCATCTCCTTAGTTTTGTAGATGTTTAGAGACAGGCTGTTAGTTTGACACCACTGTGTTACGTTTTCCACCTGGGTCAGTTTTGCCCACCCATTGTTATTTGCGAGCAGTCCACTGATCACCTGCAGTCTTGATGATGGAGGTGGTAGTCATGGGTGTAGATGTTATAGGCCCGTACAAGGGCTGTGCTTACCACAGGGGTTGAGGCTGGTGGCGCATGGCCTTATGGTGGGGATGGATGCTTCACTGACAGGATGGATAGCAGTGTTAAAGGGGGAGTGGTGTCACACACCATTCAATGCACAATGCACACCATCATCACTCAATCCATGGGTACTCTTTGATGTTTGGTGTGGGTTTTTGTTGAGCAGGTCCTTTCACACACGCAGCACGGGAGCCTGTGGTTCCCTCAGGAAATCTTGGATGCAGAGAAGTCACCCTCCACTCAAGGAAATAGCTGCTGTCTCTGGAGCCACTGGAGGCAGTGCAGTGGATCTGACAGGACTGTTGTTGCAGACTGCTCTCTTGCTGGCTTCTGCCAGGAGAATAGGGGAGCTAGGGGTCCGGCACAGGTATGGGGCAGGGGTGGTCCTGCAGCCAAATCTTCCTTTTTTCTCCAAAGGTTCTTCTGAGTCTTGGAGTCTTGGAACTGCAGTTCCCTTTCTCTGAAGCACAAGAGGAGGATGGGAATCAGGAGCCCTTGCTGATTTGCCCTGTCATGGTTCTCAGGGTGTTCATTCAGTGGATGCAAGCATAGGTAAATGGACCAGCTGTTTGGCTGTTTTAAACCTGTCTGGAACAGCCATTCTCTCAGGCTCTCTGGATTGTAGATCTCATCTGTCCAGCCTATGTAAGTGCAGGGGCCCCTTTCCCCTCACATGTAGGGACACACTTTCACTTGTCACTGTCCTGGGCATTGTCTCTGTAGCGTGGCTCTTCTCCATGGTTGGTTTGCGGACCCTGTTGGTCCCCTCCACATTTTCCTGATTCTTCTGGATTAATATGGCCACAAACCCATCTTTCAGTGAACAGTCTTTGCTGGCCTCGGTGGGAGTAGGGTGTTTTTGATTTGCTCTCAGACAGCCTGGTGTGGGCTGTGGTTTCCCCTTCCCCACTGCAACCCTCTGCATCTTGCAGGGTTTGTGTTATGAGTTACCTGTGTGCAAAATCTAACTGTATTTAATTCTATATTATGCATTGTTTAATCATTTAATAGAAAATGTAACCATGTCTTTTGCTACTATGCATTGCTTCATCATAAAAAGAAAAAACATGTTGTATTAGTGAGATGTCAGCAAGGTAGGGTAGGAATGTGGTTTGATAAGAGAAAGCTGTGAGCATGGAGACATCGCTGGCTGAAACAACCAACCGAGGACCTTCCTTGGAAAAGATCAAACTGTTTCCTCCTACTCTGAAGCTTCCTGTTCAGGCATTCAGGATTTCAGGATTCCCTAAAATTGTGGTTTTGTCCTTCATAAGGGAACTTTGTACTTTGATACTGCTCTAACACTGCCATTCATGCTTTTTTTCCCTTCACAATTGGGTTTTTGTATTGGTCTTTTCACGAGTATAAATTAGGAATCTATTAATACACTACAACGTGATCCAATAAAAGATAATACATTACTCCAGCACTCACAATTTTATTATTATATTAGGAAGATATGACCCCAGAGTGCATATCTTCACTGCTATGTCCTTTCCCTGACCAGAGGCAGTCTGCAAACTGTTCTCACCTCATTCAGGTGTTTGAGCTCCTTGGCTGTTGAACTGCCTGCCTGAGAAACTCTGGAATTAAGTCACTACTTATATCAAAGGGTTTTGTTTTCTCATATTTGTTATTTGCTGAGAGTCTGTAAATTTAGTTAAACTCAACTACTAGTCTGAAAATTAAAGCAGTATTTCCAAAACCAGACTGAATGATTGAATAACTATAATAATATATCAATATATAACAATAAAAGTGTCTCAATCATACACTTATGCATTTTTCAGGTCAATCCCCGTGATCGTCCCTCCATCACCTCCATCCTCCGGCGCCCCTTCCTGGAGAAGCACATCAGTGAACACCTGGACCCACAGGTAACAGTTCACAGAGGTGTTTTATAGACAGATACAGCATCTCAGTGATGGGTTTGATCAGTGATCTATAGAATATCAGAAAACTATTTTTTATGTTGCACAACATGAAATTGATGATGAATGCATTTATCTGTGTGTATTTGTGTGTGTGTGTGTGTGTGCAGGTGATGCAAGAGGAGTTCAGTCACACGGTGCTTCATCAAAAGAGAGCAACAGCCTCACAAGCCACTAGAACCAGACAAGGAGCAGCAAATACACCAGGTTACACACACACACACACACACACACACACACACACAAAGACACAGTTACATATATGACAAATTTTCCTCAGCGACAGCTGATCAGTTTAGACATGAGACATGAATTTTGTTAAACTTTTATGCCTACAGACTTTAAGTTCTCTCTCTCTCTACAAAGATCAAAAATGGACAAAACAACAAGCACAATCAACACATACAAAACTTACAGATGACATCAGATATTAAAGCTTTGAAATATCCTATATTGGATCAGGTTCTAACACTGGAGCTTTATAAATGAATATGATGAAGTGTTTTCCACAGATATTGAACATTAATTAATACTTAAAAAGTGTCACATAATTTCCCAAAGAGGGAAGTTTTGATTGTCTCGTGTCACTAATGAAGTTTATCCAACTATGAGACACACGCAACAATGACAATTATGAAATTTATCAGTGACAAATTATCATGTGTAGGGCTGTAATCAACCAAAGAAATTCAGGACTGAAGCCAAAAATCGACGGGCGGGTTTATTTTGCACTGAAATTAATTACACAGTTGAGTCTGTCTGCTCTGACAGTGTTTTGCATCACGTGTATCTGCGCAATATCATAGCCCATATATTCCTAAAATATACTGTCAACTAGTGATATTAGCACAACAACTTCTGAGGAATATTTAGATAATTGTTTTTTTCATGTTATAATAATTGACTCTGTTCATGTCCTTGTACAGAGCGAGACTGAACATAGGTGGCCGAGACACATAGACTATTAACTTAATATAATTTTTGCGTTTGGATGATAGAGGAGGCTCAACATCCAGCATGGTCTGGGTGTATCTGAAGGATGCTGCCACTGTTGCAGACAGGTGCGCCTGCAGTTATAAAATGATTATGAGGCTAAAACATTGAAATATGCCAATTCTGATATGTTTGTAGACTTAAAATGGATGGAGCAACCTAACGCAGACAAGTTAATTTACCGTTTTAGGAGATATGCCGTGTTTAGGGGCAGACTGGCAATCTGTGAGTTCTGGAAAAGTCCAGAACGGCTGCCCGGTCTACAGCTGTCGGCCGTTCATAGTCCCGACAGTCCCAACACTTTTTTTAATTTATATATTGGTCTGACCGACTCATAAAACCTGTTGATCATTGACCTGATTGACACTGGGCTGGTTCAATCAACACAAGAGTTTGTTTCCTAACCACCGGCCCTTGACACATGCTGGTCTGTGGTGCATTCGTATTGAAATTATATGAAATTGACACGCCAAAAAATCAACCAATCAGAATTTTGGTCGAACCAGAATGTATCAACCAATAAATCAACCAGTTGACCGGGAGGTTACAGCCCAAATCATGTGTGTCCACAGCTTCAGGTGACAAAATGTCCATATCCTGTTAATCTGACCTGAGAGTCTCCTGTTATCCAGGCTCTGTGCAGAGGCCCAGAGGAGCAGAGAGGAGGCGGGGGGCGGTTGCCAAGAGACCCCTCAGTAAGCCAGCCTGGAGAGACCCCCTCAGAGTCCACAGCCCTGCCCACCACAGAGTAATAACAGTCACTACTGCAGGGATTGTACTGTACTGTACTGTGTGTGTGTGTATGTGTGTGTGTGTGACTTGATATGATGCTACGGTGGCCAAAATTTCACTTTTCACCTCATCCTGTCTTTCTTCTATAATGAATTGTCTGTGACTTGCTATGATGTTACTACTATACTATAATGATTTTCATGGAGAAAAAATGTGTTTCATCTAAACGCATTCATGGGGATATTTTTTTTGCGAATTATATCATGATGTAATTCATCATAATATGAATTTTTTCTCCATGTTTTTATACAAAAAAGTAATAGTGTGGCCAAGATGCACGTTTTGATGTCTAATTTGTCTCTCGGTCATCGTTATTAAGTTTTCAACTGGAGATTTTTTTTTTTTGTCCATTTAGCCTTTATTGATAGGTAAATGAAGGTAGACAGGCCCTGATTTACTGAAGGTTTGCTTGTGCAAAAACAAGTGAAAACTTGAAACGCGTGTTGAAACTGATCTACTAACCGGACACAATGAGGATTGCGTCCCTCAAACGGAGAAAATAGCAGCGTAATCGATTTAGCTTGTTTGCCTTAATGAAATTGCAAATACTGGCGTCTCTGCCAGACCGCTCAAAATATTGGGAGGAATAGATGCAAATAGATTAAGATAGGGCACGCAGTGTGATTTACCAAACCTGACACTGATTGCGTTCACTGATGTTGCATCTTTATTTAGCACGTTTGAAAGACTTAAAGTCTTAACTGGCACAGCTTTGGCACAAACGGCTGCAGTTATTGTAGCAAGTAGGAGGCATAGACAGAACGAAAGGCGCTTCGATATTACATTTATTACATATATTACATTACCATATATATATTATCGAGTTATTTGTGCTTCTACATCACAGAACTCAGGTGAAGATGTTAAAGGAGGAGTTTCTCATTTGGGAAAATCTGCTGATTTGCTTTCTTGCTGTTCGAACAGATCACCAACACATTAAAATGTGTCAAACATGCTTCCCAAAATGAAGATTGAACAGTCATCATTAACTCTATTGTATCATATCCCTATACCAAATGAAGCTGTGTGTTCATCAACCTGTTGCAGTTCAGTTTAGTATCAACTTTAAGAAATTCACTGTGTTTCTGTTTGTAGCATCTGCATCAAAGAGCAGCAGCTGTAGACAGAGACCAAAGGTGAGACAAAGACCTGCTTAGACTAATATCCAGATCCAGACTGGATCCTGCAGTTAAACCTCAGGTTTGTCACTGACACAGGTTTCATGGCCACTACCAGCACTACCACACCCAGCTGGATACCTTTGAGAGGAGGAACAAGGAAGATGTCCCCCATCCTCCTCCTCCTCCTCCAGAGGGAGAGAAGGAGCGATTTGACCAGGCTGTTCCTGTGGAGCCATACCAGCTGTGAGTCACCACACATAAAACAATAAACTTCAGTTTATCTTCAATTTCTTCTTGATCGTTTGATTCTTTGTTTTGTCTTTAAATTGTCAGAAAAGTTAAAAATGTCTTTCAGTTTGTTCAAAAAGTGAGAAGCTCACCTCCTTTTGTTTACCTTGTTTTTGTCTTTTATTCAATGTAATTCAAATTAATTTTGATTTTCGTTCTTCATTTGAGATGTTTTAGTTTTTGACTTCCTCCCTCTCTTGCGTGTGTGTTTGTCTACTGTCTATTGTTCAAACAAACATATTTTTGACTTAACTACTGACAAGAGCAATGTGAATAACTGTTTGTTTTCCAAAATGTTGAACTATTTCATTAAGTCATTTTTTGTAGTTTGTTTTTTAAGCTGTTTTTAATATTAACTGCTCTCACCTGTCCTGTCAGCGTGGCTGCAGCTCGAAACGAATACCTGCAGCGGAGACAGGAGGCCAACCAGTACAAGCTGAAAGCAGAGAAACAGCTGGTGGGTTTAACCTCACACACTGACTCACTGATTAACCAGCTGCTCACCAGCTCACTAATGAGAATAACTTGAGCTCTGCATGTAAAAATACATCTACTATTCTGTTCCTGGAGGCTACTGTCTTTACTGCAGGTCTGACCCCAGGACTACAAGTCTGACCTGTTGACCAGAGTCAGAACTACAACATTCAGAGTTTGTTTATTGCAGAGATGTCTTGAAGATAAATACATTGCAGAAGTTCAATTAAAATTAATTTAAGGACAAAGGGTCTTTAAAGCTGAACAGGTAAAAGGTACAACAGGTAATCATTTCAGGGTCTGCGTCCATGCACAGCCGAGCGTGACAGGAAGCCTGCAGGTAGCAAACATGAAGTGGGACATGCTGAGCTCCACCACGCACCTCGGGACGGGAGGCAGCAGGGACAGCAGGTGGGAAACATGTCCCATTAATTGTTTTTTATTGTGGAGAGACAATGTTGATAATTACTCCTTTCTCAACATGAAAAGCAAATTACATTAGATCACAAGTCACTCTTACTTTTTACACCTGATCACTCAACAACTACAGTCTCCACAGATTATTGTAGAACATCAAATTAACTGATTACGTTTGGCTGCATTTCAGTCCATTGGCACACAGCCACAAGGGGGCAGCAGTGTGGCATCGAGACTGAGACTGTTTTATTTATGCTGACTCTGTGTGTGTGTGTGTGTGTGTGTGTGTGTGTGCAGGACTACCTGCGTCAACTGGAGCTTATCAGGCAGGAGTATCACCATGAGATGAGACAAATGAGGCTGAAAGCTGCAGCAGAGGTGCAACAGGCATCATAGTCACAATCCACCTTAGCTTTTCACTTCACTTCCATGACACTTGCATTCAATAATGTTTTTAGTAAAAATCACAGCAGTAGTTAAACTGTCATGTCAGATTGCATCGGTGTTGCAGAACAAAGACAGTAGCATCTCTTCACTCTTCTCTCCGTCAGGCTCAGCTGCAGCAGAAACATGAAACATTTGTGGTGCAGAAACTCAGAAACCAGGAAGCTTCAGCAAATGCTGAGGAGCAGCAGAAAACTCCACCTGCACAGGTAAACACGTGTATGAACCATCAAACATGTTTACAACCAATGCAGGTTACAGACTGTAAAGACAGTAGTCGGTGAATCGTAAAACATTTTATTGGTGTGGCTGCATGTATGTTATATGCATCTCTTCTGGACAAAAAGCTACACTGTTGTCAGTCAGTTGTTGAGTTCAGTTTGTGGAGTATCAGAATAAAGCATACATGATGATTGTCCAGTAACAAGCACTTCTACACACCTCCTGTATGTCATCCTGCTGCAGGACATAGAAGCCGCTCTGAGGCAGATCAGAGAGGAGAGGAAACACAGAGACAAGGTGAGAGGGTCAGACCTGGACCGGAGTCTGGTCACATCACTTTTATCTGAAGACTGAAGTCTGTCCTAAAAAAAATAAACATGATCTCATAATCACGTTCTTCTCTTGGGGGACATACAGTAAAGGTTTACATTTCCATCTCTGCTGCTAAACTAGATGTCAACATTTAGTTTTCTTATTAAGCATTTATTTTCTTAAAGCTCCTATTTCAATGTATTTACACTAACAATCTCATTTCACTGCTGAAGATGGACATCAAACACAATAAATAATATAGTTTTTATTTTGTCACATGCATGTAAAAATAGGCAGACAGACAGAAATGTAAACTTTATTGATCCCACTATAGGGAAATTATTTTTAAAAGTGTCTTCTATTTAACTGATATTAAAATTTCATTCATCAGATCAACTCAGCATCAGATATTCAGCAACACTTTGGGCAAAGCAGAAGAGCTGTGCTTCATTCACATCTATAGCCTTAGTCTAATGTGATGCAAAATGTTGCATACAGAAAGGTAATCTGAGCTGTGTTTATAATTCACATCTTCAAATTCTTTTGTTCTACCAGCTTTGTGAGATTACGGGTGTGATCAGTTCATAATAATAATTGAGATAATTCACACAAGGAAGGGGTAAATGCAGCCAGCTGATCATCAGTGTTATTACAGTTTAAATGCCACCTAACAGGATCACAACTGACTCACAACTGTGTCACATCTTTGGTAAATTTCAACATTCTGTCCCACAGAAAGAACCATTTAAATGTAACAATTTTAGCTTCTCTACTTCTTTAAGATCATGTAGCACCTGATTTACAAACGTGACAGAAACATAAAAGCGTTTTGTCTGATGGTTCTGCAGAAGGGAATCATGTTCGAGATCCGGTTAGACAATGATGGAGGGATGAATGAAGACCCGGAGGAGAAGAACGAGGGAACAGGAGAAGAAGAGAACGTGAGTTATGGAAGACAAATATTTTTCTTTTTCACACCTCCCTCTCATCCATGTACAGTAATGTACTATCCACAATCTACTCTCATAACCATCTGCAATAGTTTACACTTCATAACCGTATGCAATTTCAATAACAATGACAGATACTGCTGGGAACAGTTTACATTATGTGCACAAATGCACACACACACACACACACACACACACACAAGTATAATAGAATATAGAATATTTTTATTTGTCCCACAAGGGGAAATGTATGTATACATCTTCCTCTTCTGTCTGTGTGTGTCAAGTTAACAGTGCTGGAGTGATGGATATGTGATGGAGCTTCAATTTCCCTGAGGGAGCCTCCCAAAGGAATCAATAAAGTCATCTGTCTGTCTGTCTGTCTGTCTGTCTATCCTCCCTTTTTCCATCTTCTCTCACTCTGTCCCCAACTCTCTGAAACAGGATGTGGATCCTCTGAACTGCACTCTGAGCTTCCAGGAGGGCGAAGAGTTGAAGCTCAAAGATTGGTCAGAGGCGAGGAGGGGGTGGAGCCAGAGGACACCTCGGACTCTGCTGGATGCACTTGCCAATATGAATGTCAACTCTGTCTACAACACTGCAGTGGAGGCTGAAAAAGGTGGAATACACCTTGAACACAACAGAGTGGAGACATACAAAAGAATGATTCACTGCTCAGATCCTGGAGTTATTTAAATCAATGTTGTGAACACTGATCTTCTGTCTAGAGGGGGGTGCCACACAGAGCTTCAAAATGAGTATTAGTTTGAGGGCCTCATCTGCTGAGACAAACTAGACAGTCTCTTCTCCCTTTCGCTTTTCATCAGGTGAGCAGGTGGCTGGTCGCAGGCAGTGGGTCGACGGCGTCTCCAACAGTCTGCTAGATGCTCTCGCTCAGGCTCAACTCACATCGTTGACTCTGGATTCAGTAACTGCAGGTGAGACATCAGTCACACTGACATAATAATAATAATAATTGTAGTACAAATAATAATAATAATAATAATTCAGATGGTAAAAAGGTGGATTCTGAGAGATGATTTTAAAGTGTCCAGGTTTGGGGCATTGTGGATTTTAGGAGGGAGGGAGGGCCAGAGGGTAGGTGCAGCTACACTGAAAGCTCTGTCCCCGAAGCATCAGACCAATCAACAGTGAGCAACATTTTAAAGCGTCTGTGCTCTTAGACTCAGAGCCAGAGGAGGACGCAGCAGAGAAAATGGAAGAAGTCAAAGAGGACACGAGAGAGGAGGAGGAGAAGGAAGACTCTGATGTGGAGATGGATGAAGAGCGTCTGGAGCCGAGGTCAGATGATGACGACACGTAAGTCAGAGCTCCCTTCTGTTGACATCTGTCTGTTTTCTGTAAAAGATTCTAGCTGCAGCAATCGATCAAATCGATAAATAATCAGCATTTGATAATATCCTAATTTTTACTTAAAGTACTTCTTTTTTCCCCAACTGCAGATGTTGTGTTTTGTCCAAACAACAATCCAATACTCGATTAGATTCAGTTTCCTGTCATAAAAAACATTCTCATGTTTATGTGTAATTGTCCACTGATACATTTTTAATTAGACCCGTTTTTGAGTCTCGAGAACATTTAAATTTCCTCTCCTCTCGTCAGGAACTTTGAAGAGTCAGAGGATGAGCTGAGGGCGGCGGTGGAAGACTCCATGAAGAACTTGTTTGTCATGGAAGACGGGAGCTCAGATGAAACTGAACACACTGGAACGACATGGGTAGAGGGCTCACCTGCAGATGGGGTTGATTCTTCTGAGCACAAAGAGGGTGATCGGGCAAGTCCTACACAGACGAGACACAAACAGCAGCAGACCTGAGTCAACTCTGTCCAGCAGCTGTGGAACAATGACACACTTGACTGGACAAGTTCTTTGTTTGAAGCACACTGAGATGTTACACAATCAGGTGCCTGTTTCCTGGTCAGGACACGTCTGAATCCCATGACAGGCCCTTTCTGTTTACCTTACTCTCAACAAATCCCATGTAGAGACCCAAACATACAACACCCTCTGACTGCTCTATTGTGTCTGTGTATGTTTGAAAAAGTAAGGTTTGGTGAACCAAACAAAACTTGGAGCTTAGAGAAAGGAGATCTTCACAGGAGGGGTGCATAGATCAGTTAGTATTTGGTCTTTTCATGAGGTTCAGACTTTAAAAAAAAATCAGAACTGTGTCAGTGCAGGCTTGATTCCTGAGTTAATTGATCAGTTGTGTATTTGTAGCTTGCTGTGCTGTTCATCACAAGTCAAACAGTTCACATCGAAGTGTTTGTTTTGTTGTTATTTATTACACTAGAGAAGTATAATTTCAGTTTCTCAGTGACACAAGCTCAGAACATCCTCCTCTATGTAGACAGGACTTAAATAAACCAGGAATGACTCTTTCAAAATAAAGATTATTCCAATATTTTACTCATGAATATGTTTCTATGCCTGAACCTCATCACAAACAGTAAAACAAGATGTGAAACAACATTTAAATATTAACAAAAGATATGGTCACCATATTTGAGGTTTGGCTTTGACACACACATACACACACACACACAGTCAGTGATCAGTTGATTGAAATACACATCAACATCACCTCCACTCACACTAAGGCTGCAACTACGGATGATTTTCAGTATCAATAAATTATTTTCTCAGTTCGTGTTCAGACAACAGTGACACTGATAATCTTAATATCCTTGAACACAAAGAGATGTCAGTTTTTTTCCTGACTAACAGTCTGAAATTTGAAAATACTCCATTCATTACAATTTAAGACCAAAATAAGTGTCCGATTCTTACGTCTCAGAAGCAGGACCCATCGAATGTCTGGTCGTTTTTGACTTAAAAGATTCATCAATTATCAGAACAGCTGCAGATTCATTTTTCTTTCAGTCAGGTGAATGACTAATTGTCTGCTCATACTCATCAGTGTCTGATGAAAAGCTTGGAATGTGTCTGTCCTGCCAAATTGTAACTCATCATCACTTTAGTAGAGAGACACTATGATTTCTGAATCTGGGCCCTATGTTTCATAATTAATAGGAACAAAAAAATCTTTACAGGGACACAATAAGCCCCAGCTTCATCCTCCAAAGAAACTGCATGATGTGCTTTTTCTTTACAGCGCTAGGGACCTGTTGATGGACAAGTTCTCAGCTGTAGGTCAGACAGTTCAGGTTCAGGCTCTGGAGTCTAACGTTGCAGAGAAACCCTCACCTCTGTCGCTCCTCCATGTTGCTGTCTGTTTGGTCATGATGATTCCACCTCTCCTGTTGTCAAAGTGAAAACCAAATGATGATTTTCACACTCATGTATGAGTCTAACACATGCAAAGTCAGTGTATATGTCCTGTAATGTTTCAAGAAGGACAGTTTGAGCTCTGGGTGTCCACCAGAAACATCTTTTAACAAAGCTGGCTTATTAGTTTTGATTGGGAATGAAATGCCACATCACAATTTACTAACAATGTTGGAAGTTTGGCTTGTATTAAATTACAAATATAACCTTTTTTGCTTTCTGGTGTCTGGTGGACACATGGACATGTGGACACAGGGCCTTGCCTGCTCTTCTTCATCGTTCTAGTTTACTCATCAAAGACTCCATGGCGGCGAGGAAACAGGCCTCAAACTCCTGGTCAGAGAATCGCTCCACAGAGCGTCGGGCATTGCGTCGGATCTCCAGTCTTTCCACCCGAGAGAGAGCCAGGATGGTCTCCATGGCTGCAGCATAACTATCCTCACTGTCGGCCAGGAAGCCTGTCTGTTCACCCTGGTATGGCACCACAATGTCCAGCTTTGGACCCCCAGACTTATGGGCAAGGACAATGGTGCCTGCAGCCATGCACTCCACCACACCTGGACAAACACACAGAGAGTGATGCATTGTGGGGCGTTTAGAGCTATTCTCTGTGTGAAAAGAAACTAACCTGCTGATTCAAAAATAACAATCTATAAATATGAAAGATCAGATCTAGACAACATAGTTCTACACTCAGCTTAGACAAGCTGTATGTTGGCAGTTTATAGACAGTTTAGAAACTCACCTATGCCAAAGTGTTCGTTCCACATGGTGTGCAGCCCGATGGTGGCACCTACAAGCTCCCTCTTCAGCTCCTCAAACGGGACGTTTAGTTTGAAGTCGACTCTGTCGGCCACCTCCAACTCCTGACAAAGTCCCCGCAGCATCAGCACCCTCTCCTCATCCTCCTGGTTCCTGCAACCACCGATCAGCACCAACCGCAGCGACTCACGCCCCCCCAGCACATCTCCTTTCCTGTCCAGCAGTTTGCAAAATGCCTGAATTTGCAGCCTGTGGTCCTTCTCTGGCCTGAACTGGCCCACTGACACGATGGAGTGGCACTTCCTGTCTCCACCACCCTCTTCCTCTCCACTACCCAGCTCCTGTCCAAGCTCCTCCCAACCCTCCTCCATCTCATCCTCGTCCTCCTCCTCCAGCGGAATGTCCAGGAAGGCCCTGACGTCACAGGGTGGGTAGACGATACTGGTGCGGCTTGGGGAACGCCACAGGGCCAGGATGTGTCCCAGCGTCCAGGTGGAGTTCACCATGATGACGTCACTGCAGGAGCCAGCCAGGCCATACAGCAGAGCAAAGCAGCAGTAGTACACCACCTTAAGTGCACTCAGCACAGGGTTCCTGGAGATAAAGTCAGCATTGTTGAACCTGTAGGACAGAAAAAGAAGGAAACGATTAAAGACAGACAATCATACTAACCCGGTTACATGAAAAAGATCGTGTGTGTGTGTTTTACCTGGGGTTTCTCTCTCTAACTACAGACAACATGTCGGTGCTGACGGTAGGATAGTGAACGTAGCTCGCCACCTTACAGCCACCCAGGTAGCGGAAAATTGGCAGGGTGAAGGCATAGCCCATTGAATCCACATACAGGTCAGGAACAAAGGAGGTCAGAGCCTCCCAGCCTAAAAAACACACACAGAATCAGCACTTACTCTACTGTTAGTTTTCAAACTCTCAAATTCTCCCACTCTGCCCGTTATTGCCTCCATCTAACCGAGGAACATGGAGCCTGCACTTTGGCCCAGCAGGGTGAAGTGAGGATAAGAGGCAGCCTCCACCAACACACGGTGACGCAGGAAAACGAAACTGACTGGTCGAGGCAGTGTGATGTTGAAACGCTGGCGGGCTCCCTCCAGAATCTGCTCACCCGTCACTCCCTGGTCACCCGTGTAAACCACAAAGGAGACACCAGGGTACCTGGGATGCAAATGAAGACAGAAGACACAGAAGCACAGTGGGGCGTTAAAGACAACAATAAGTCATTTAACATCACACTCAATACTGTCAGAAAGACAGGACATCTTCTTGGGTGCAAGGAAATTAAAACACACATTTATCTGCGTTTTCTGACATTTTATTTACAAAACAATCAATGGCCTAACCTGGAAACAATCACCACATGAACTGATAATGAAACCAAAATAGACTACACTAAAATAGACCAGATTGTGGTACTATAGGTATATCCTGTATTAATAATAATAATAATGAATTCGATTTTTTGGGTATTACAATTGTGTAAACTGACAAACTTTTCTCATTCCCAGCTTCTCAAAATGTGTGTTTCTTTTCCTGTTAATAAATGGAAATAGTTTAGATTTATCATAGACACTAATGAAGTTTAGGCAGGTGGTTGGTTGAAAGGTGACACTTCAACTATGACAGAAAGCAGTTATATCAATTCCTTCAAGTTCTTTTCCCGGATCGTATGCACTTGTTTATGTTTACGTAACATGAAAATGCAGTATTTTCATCATATCATAACTTTTCTTGCATCCCTGCTTAGCCTAAAGTATGTAAACAACATATTCCTACGCACTTTTGTCCATACAGATTAATGTATGAATCATACATAATGAATTTACGCGTCTGAGAGTCAGACTGTACCGGATCATGAGGGCCCGCAGGGCGCACCACAGGACCCGCTCCCCGCCGCCTCCAGCGTTGCAGTACGGGTGGAAGAAAGCCACTGCAGGGCCGCCGTCCCGGGCTCGGCGAGCTTTGCGACGGCCCTGCAACCACACGCGGAGCCCCAGTAGGAGCAGCAGGAGGACCAGGGTGAGGAGCAGGCTCAGGTAGGCGCACGGCACAACCAAGGACCACAGCAACCTGTGGATGGGAGACAGAGTATGGTGAGCCCAGCTGCGGGCGGACTTCGCTAACTTTAGCCTGGTTAGCTGCTAACATCAGGCTAAAGTTACCGTCTCACCCGCCACGGAAAGACCCGAGTCCATTTCCGTGCGACGCCCGGTTCTTATTTAGACATGATTTCTGGACGCGTGTGGCCGAGATGATACGGTAGTTACCTCATCAGGTCGCAGAAACACAGAGAGAAGTGCTGGTGTTCGTGACCGGCCATTTCCACAACAACACTGCTGACACGATTCACTACGGTCACTTGACCGACTGCGCGCCTGTGATTGGCCACGCGTTTGTTTACCCACACGTCATCGGCACGTGATATTTATTATTACAACACAATAATTACGAACGTACAAGTGTAATATATATTTTAGATCGAAGCTAGTGGTATTAAATAATGACATGATGCAATGTTGGCGTTAACTAAACCTAAGTCAATTTAGACAATTATTTTTTATACAAGTTGTTTTAATTATTTTAAACCAATGCAATGGAAATAAGCAATGGGACGTTTATATCGGTTGAGAAAATAAATATGTAATTATTCAGTAATGAGACTAATCACGTGTGTCCTTTCCGAACAAACCGGTCCAGACCGAACAACCCAGACCTGATCCCCCATCTCCTAGTCGGACCTGGATCTCACTCTCCCCCGTCTGTCTGTTAATACATATTCTATACTCTACCTGAATTTGTCTGTATTTGTCTTCACCCGTGTCCCTCTACCTGTTTGTCTCCATGTGTCTGTATTTGTCTCCACCCATCTGTGTCTGTCTCTACCAGGCTGTGTCTGTCTCCATCTGCCTTTCTTTTTCCACCTGTCTGTCTCCACCCATCTGTGTCTGTCTCCACCTGTCTGTCTTTCTCTTTTTGTCTGTGTCTGTCTCCACCTGTCTGTCTGTCCTCACCTGTGTGTCTGTCTCCTGTGGCTGTGCATCTTGCCTGTCTCTTTACCCGTCTCTCCCTGTGTTTCCTCCCTAAGGGCCGTTCTGTCCATTCATCTGAAAATCAGTGTTTTGTTAAAATAACGGGGCAGAAGGTGACGTAAAAAAGTAATGCAACTGACTCATAGTCATCTGATTTCTTCAATGTGATGGATGAGGTGAATCTAGTCTCTAATGCTTTCTTCTCGTTGTGAGACACCAACGCCACCATCATTGTCTCTTTGAACCTTCCATCCAAGAAAAAAAATCTGTGAAACCCCCCAAACCAGAGTGCGAAGGTCAACTTGGCGCTTAGCCACCATCTATTGCCATATAAAGACAAAACGTTTATTCCTGTTTCTGAAATTGTGTGTCACTTCCTTCCTTGTAGATTTGAATACATGCGCTGTCACTCAGCTTTTGCTGCCTGTTGAGTAGCAGAGCAGCAGCCGCACCAACTGGGGCAGAGACGAAACCTCGACCAGTGATCCTCCAGACTCAGAGACCAGCAACCTTCTTTCCTCTCAGGTACAGAAATCTACATCCTACATCCTATCTCAGATCCAGACAGGTGAGCTCTCCACAGCTCGAGAGACTCCAGAGACAGAATTTGATTCATTTATTCTCGTTCATGAGACAGCGTGAAAGTAGAAGAGACAAAAAGCAGCAGGCAGATTTTACACCTGTCTGTAAAATCTGCTGTTGATGCGCAGCTATCTGGTTCTCTCAGTCCAAACCCTGGTCTTTCGTCTCTGTGCCCTGATTTTTCCTCATCAATTGTAAAAAATAAATTAAAAAAAAAACACTAAAACTTAAAACTTTGCGTTGCATAACTTTGTTACTTGAATCATGCAGACAGGCACAAATGATACTGCAGTGAGGCCTACAAGGGGAGGAGGAAGAAGAAGTTCAAACCACTGCAGCAAGCTGAAAAGGAAGTTTGTGGTTTAGCTTCAACTGCAAACAAAAAAAAGGGAGAGAAAGAAATCCTGCTAAAGGCAGTGAGAAACAACCTCATTTTATGAGCGTTTTCATAACTTTATGTTTGACAAGGACAAGGTATAGCAGCTGTAGATTCAGGTTTATGAATCTTGAACACGTGTCAGGCACAGTGGCGAGGTTTGGACCCCATGGATCCAAGTTAGACTGACCAATCACAGAGAAAACCTGTTTATAAAGACCAAAATGATCAAAGTTACACTTAGAAATGCAGAAGTTCAGTGACAACCAGTGGTTGAAAGTAACAAAATACATTTATGAATATTTCAGAGGGAAATAATAACTTTGATGGTTAGTAATACTTCAGCATTAATTTGACTGGAATGCGTTTGTTACTTGTGGTGTTGCAGAGATTTGGACTCAAGACACATGACGTGGACGAGACACCTGAATCATGTGACTTCATAGTCACATAATTCATAGTTACATCATAGTTACATAATCAATCAAAACTTCATCTATTCAATGTGATGTGATTTTAAATTTGACCACTTGACATGTGGCTTCTTGTGACCAGCAGGGAGAACAGGAACAGTCCATAAAGATTTGTTGAATCTGAGTCAAAATTCTTCATGAAAACCTTATTTTGTTCTCGTTTACAGCTAAAATAAAACTTTATCAGGGCATGTTGGGAAAGTGAAGCGTTATTTAGCTTTTTCTTCTGTATTACGACCGTAAAGCTGCAGCATGTGATATATTTAGTACCACCAGGGTGCAGCGAGTGTGCACTTTGTTTTTAGCTCTGATTTCGGTCTCCAGTTACTCCTGCGGGGAATATCTGGCTCTTAGATGCTTAAAGATGATGCTGATCACAGATTTGCTAATGGTGCAAAACATTTGACACCTCATCCTGAGTGGGCGTAGTCAGCTGATATAACTTTGATTTGATATGACAACTGTACTGCTGTTTTAATTGGATATCAACCCACAACAAGATCAGATCAAATTGTTAATGTGGGGTTTATACAGTTCAACAATAACTACAATAATACTGTTACAGCAAAAATCACGTTGGAGTCAGAACATAAGAGGCTCCAGTAGTCTACTTTGGTGAATGAACTATTTAACTTGCCGTCGTGTTCACTTTCCCCACTGGGTTGAATGGACTCAGGATGTGCCACTGGTCTCCTGAAGAGGTGAGGCCTTGGAGAAAACCGTGTGACACAGATACAGGAAGTGAGTCTGAACTGTGTCTGTGTTTAATGCAGTCTTAACTTGTCAATTTGAGTGTGATCAGGCTGATGGACAGAGACCATGATACTGATCAGATTCACACAAGGCTAAAAATGCTATCTAATAGTCAAATCTGATTGACTCATGATTGGGGTTGATGGGCGAGGCCTCAACTGTATTGTCTGTCTGTCTGAGGGCACATGAGCCATGTTTATATCCAGTTTCTGGTCAAATAAAACAATAAAACAACCATCACCCCCCAAAAAATAGACAATACACAACAAATCAGCTCATCCTAACACAACACCACCAAATCTACACCACTACACAAATTATAGAAAAAAATCAGCAACTAGTAATTATACAGCTACACACAAGCTACAATTTCCCCGGACCAACCAATACCACCATGACAATGAATCTAAAATCTTTTTTTTTTTTTTTTTTTTTTTTTTTTTTGAAAGGCATAATAGTGATTAAAAAAAAAAAAAGGAAAATTGCAGAGAGAGCAACCTGGGGACTTTTGCACCTAAAATGTCAGACTGACTCATCTGACTACAATTAGCTCTGGGTGAAAAGCAGAAACGTTCAGGGTGCGTTTCAACACGGTTTCGTTTCTGCATTTCTGCAGCAGAGCGGATGCACCGCTGCAGCTTCTCACTTCAGCCTCATCTCGCTGAAGCTAAGATCTAGATCTGTGCACATGTACTTAGTCCAACTTAAATACAAACTCTAATTAAAGTCACTAATAATAAATATTTGTGATCCTATAAAGTTCATCTTAATATTCATTTATATCTTTGTTTTTTGTGGTGGTTTCAATGTGTTTTCAAACATTTTCACTTAAAGTAAAGTTTTGTAAGGAAGTTTTTTCAATGCTGAAAAACACTTCTGCTTCTGTTTCTTGGTCTTTCGTTTTTAATCAGCCAGTCTTATTTTAATCAGTGTCTTTTTAAGGTGGATTTTCAGCCACAAACAAACAGGAAACTAGTGATAAATCACACTTCTGCCTTCATGTCATGGAATCAGCAGCAGAGCAAACTTTTATTGTCTAAGTACTATTACTGCTGACACCATCAGTCTGTTCTTTCATTTAGATTTTAATTTTGACATTTTACTGTGTAGCGATGAGTAACGATGTATCTTTTTAAATGAAAATGAAATGAAATATTAGTGTAGTGTAGGTGCGGGTGTCAGTGACAGGACATGGTAGCAGCGTTTTACACCACATGTTCACTGTTAGAACCATTGACTGATTGATTTCAGTATCTCGCCCAGGGACACGTAGACAATCTTCATTTGGACGTGTTCGGTTTTAATTTTAATTTTAATGTCTTCTCCCTGATCAAACATGGAAGCAGTTGTACCTCATAGTAAAGAGGCAGGAGCAGTGACAGTAGTTCATTTTAATAATTCATGTGCAGAAATTTTAAAGTGCACAGTACTTGTCATGGCCGTGAATGACAGTTGTGTCTTGAACTCCGTGTGATGCCTCCACTTCCTCCCTCTCTATAAAGTGATGGCGATGTCAATTGTGGTCTGTGCAGAAGTGATCAGTAAGTGAGGCCATGGGATCAAAGTTGCATCCCAACCAATCAGGAGTCAGTATCATCTGTCAACCATGATGTCTCAGGCGGTTTTTAAAACACCAGATATCAGATTCGAACCAAACTGATCAGAAATGTAAAGACTTGAACAAACATCAGTGTGACAACGACGACCTGTTGAGACATGTTGGTTTTGGACAAAGTTCCAATGTGTTAAAATCTATACTTGTGCCTGACGTTGATGTTGAGCATAAATGAGTCATTAGTTTTCTTTTTTGTCATTTAAACACCCACTCAGCTTTATTTTGAGTACAGATACACATCGCTCTCTGACCAATAAAAAGCAACAGGGTGAACTACACTCCAGTTTCAACCCCCTCAACCTCTTATCGTGTATCACCATTGTGCTGCTCGTCATCACTCGCTGCAGGAAGTTGAGTCTTTGTGGTTTAACTCAATGGTGTTACATATGTGTGCATGTTTGTGGCCAAATAAGGATCTACAGATAGAGTCACCTCTTAGAGTGAATGCTGCAAGAAACTGTCCTGTATGTCACATGATCATTTGTCTCACTCTTCCTCTTGTATTGCTATTTCCTCTCTCCACAGACAAATGTTTGCATCAAGCAGCAGAAATAAACACTGACACAATCATGGCTCCAAATCTGCTGCTGTAATATTTAGTGTGTTATATCAGTTTGTCCATCAATGACAGTTTCTGTCATTTTTCATGGAAAACGTCATTATCAGATTTCAGTGATGAATGAATGAATCAAATCTCCGTAAGTGAGTGCATGTGTATAGTAGTATAAGTCCACATCACATCACAGCAGTTATACTAGAGTAATCTCTCTCTCTCTCTCTCTCTCTCTCTATATATATATATATATATATATATATTTAATGTGTGGTTTTGATGCATGTCAACATTCAGAACTGCAGGCGAGCCTGTGTTACCTGTGCAGGTGTTCAGTTCACACACAGCAAGACACTAAGACACATTTCTGTGTGATGCAGGAAGTGCAGCAGCAGAAGCAGGAAGTCGTTTTTCGCAGAAGTGAGAGCTGTGTGTTGTTTGCATCACGACACAGAATCAGGAGATACCATCTTGTTCCTTCTTTTCTAGAACACTGCACCACGTCTACCATGTTGCACTGCTGATGGATTCTACTTTCAGGATGCTGCTTTTTTGTGTCAGTTTCAGGTTCCCAACATGGACACCACCACACAGATCTCTCCAGAAGAGCTGGAGGAACTCAGAGAAGCCTTCGCAAAGATTGGTGAGAGAACAAACACTTTAATAACGGAGATTATTATTATTAATATTATTATTATTGCCATTTAAGTGTGTATGTGTGTGTGTGTGTGTGTGTGCTCTACAGAGATAACTGAGCTCACTGGTGCCCTCTGCTGCTACAAGAAACACATAGTCACACACACACAGAAACATACAGCGGTCCCTCGTCTATCTTGGGGGTTAGGTTCCTGAACCCCCCGCAAGGGGTGAAAACTTGCAAAGTAGTAACCATATATTTATTCTATTTTTCAAACTTTTATAAACCCTCCCCACACTCTTAGAAAACTTTCCCAGGCTTGTTATTTATTTTTAAGTCTAGAAATTGCTTATTTTACTGCAAAAATAATTAAAATCTAAAAAAAAAAAAAAAAAAAAATACCTGTCAAGCGCAGAAATTCTGCAATATAATTGTATATATATCAGCTACAAAAAAACTGCAGTGTATCAAAGCTGTGAGAAATGATATGTTGAGGGATCACTGTAGTTTCAACTTGGATCACAAAATACATCTGAAACAATAATCTAGAAAATGAATCGTTGTGACTGATGCTGGTGATGCTTGTATGTGATGTTTTTTTTTTTTTGTCACACATGACAAAAAATTGAATGCCTGTGGATTTAAAAATGTGAAAATAAAGATGCAGGTTGTCCCTAATTGTATGAAAAATAATAATAAAAAAAAGGGTAATTGAGAAAAAAGTGATTGGTTCCAGTGACATCTGTGTGGAAACATGAACTGAACATGATCAGGGACCGAACTGAGACACATCAGTTACTCTCATAACAGCTAAGTTAATCAATTTGAGAGTGAGAAGATCGACGTGAGCCAGTAAAACACGTCAAACAAACAGCCTTTTTGTTTTCCTCCCCCTGCCTGTGACCCCTGATCCCTCCTTCCTGTTTTTTTCAGACATAGATAACAATGGTTTCATCAGCAAAGATGAGCTGAATGAGCTCTTCAAAGCTGCCAACCTGCCACTGCCCGGGTACAAGATCCGAGAGATCATCCAGGAGCTGACCAACACCAGCAGCCAGCTCACCTTCGACGAGTTCACTCAGGTCTCTCTCATTAGATCTGTTTCTAGACCAGTTTAAAGCTGTAAAACTATGTTGTCGTGCAGTAACCAGCCTTATGTTTGGACCTGAACCAGGGGGTCACCGCATAATTCTGAGAGATCATCAGATGATTGGTGGAAAAATCTTCAATATTTCACTTTTGGGTCTAAAACTGAGATGAATCCACAAAGACCTTCAGAGAGGAAACATCCCTTTGGTGGAACTGAAACAGAACAAGTCACACAAGCAGATACTGGTTTTGTTTTGTTTGTGTAAAGGTCACACAATAGAAAGGCTGAGAATCACTGGTTGACTCTTAAAGGCTCTTCCTGTTAGTTTTTCATTATTGCTACATAGCTATCAGCGAGCATTAGCAGCAGTTTAACTAGGAGCAGTGTCCGGTGGTGGAGAGCAAAACCTTTGCTTATAGTCAAGTGAAGCAAAGGTTGAACACAGGTGAACAGAATCTGAACAAGTGGTGCCCTCATAGTCCAAATCACAACGTGACCGTCACCGCCAGCACAGATTACATGCTCCGTTTTTGTGTGTTGTCACCGTCAGATCGTTCACGGGCTCAAGAGCACCGAGGTGGCAAAGACCTTTAGGAAGGCGATCAACAAGAAGGAGGGAATCTGTAGCGTGGCGGGAACCTCGGAGCAGTCGGGTACCCAGCACTCGTACTCAGGTCAGGACGCATACACTCATGTACATGCACATCGATCAATATATATTATATAGTATGTAATATTGATGAATATTTGTTGAAGTGATCACATTTCTCTGTTGTCATTTATTTCATCATCTGTACAACTTTCCAGCTATTGTAAAAACATTGAATAGATATGTTAAAAAAGAGTTAAAGGCATATATATTCAACAAAAGCCATATTTACATTCAGCATTGCATCTATAATTCAATTCAGTTTTATTTATATAGCGCCAGATCATAAAAACATTTATCTCAAGACACTTTACGTAGAGAAACCCAACGTTTCCACAATGAGCAAGAGCTTGGTGACAATAGAGAAAAAAACTGCCTTTTAACTGGACGAAACCTCCAGTAGAACCAGACTCAGAGTGGTCGGTCATCTGCCTCAATAGGCACCATGTCCCACCTGAACCATCCTTAACTATAAGCCTTATTATAAAGGAACGTTTTTAGTTTATCCTTAAATATAGAAAGGGTGTCTGCCTCCCAGACCCAAACTAGGAGCTGGTTCCATAAGAGAGGAGCCTGATAACTGAAGACTCTACCTCCCATTCTGGTCTTAGAGACTCTAGGAACCACAAGTAAACCAGCAGTTTGTAATCCCAGTGATCCATTAGGATCTATTATTCTTTAAAATCAGTAATAGCAGTGGCGGTCTGTTTAGCAACAGTGCATACAGTCCATGTGCCACTGTGTGTGTTATGGGATTGGGACGATGGAGACCATAGCTGTGGCATTTGTAGAGGTTGATTTAATTGTCCTCAATCTCCTGTCGGTTGAAGTCATGGTTGGTTGGGGTGTGAAATGTCTTAATAAGAACTGTTGACTCTTTTTTTGGGTGTCGATCATGTCACACACAAGCTGATTGTACTGAAACTGCAGACATCACCTTCATGAACTGGCATAATGACATTTTATTGACTGATTTAACTGGACAATTAATTGTGTAGCTAACTAATAATGAACTTAATAATTATTTACAGGCCAGGTTTAAGACTGGATCAGACAAAACAGGCTAAAAATCACTGTAATTGTTACATGTTATAAATGACACCTCATTCTGTCTACAGAGGAGGAGAAGGTGGCCTTCGTCAACTGGATCAATAAAGCTCTGGAGAAAGACGGTGACTGTAAACATGTGCTACCGATGAATCCTAACAGCAATGACCTGTTCACTGCCATGGGAGATGGAATCGTTCTCTGGTACAGTTTTCTGTAAAACTTTTAAAATAGCCAAGACGAAGCATCAGTAAATGAATGAAAATGTTCGTCTTTCATGTATAAATGTGTAGTAACTGCTTAGATGCACTGATTGAACCTGGGTTTGTTTTTTGGTATTAGTAAGATGATTAACCTGTCTGTTCCTGACACCATCGATGAGAGGACCATCAACAAGAAGAAGCTCACACCCTTCACTATCCAGGTGAGACTGCTGTCCTCGCTGTCCCCCACTCCGTTCGCACCCCTCAGTCTCATGAGCATCCCCTCATCATGTACAGGAAAACCTGAACCTGGCTCTGAACTCGGCATCAGCCATCGGTTGCCATGTGGTCAACATTGGAGCTGAGGACCTGAAGGAGGGCAGGCAGCACCTGGTCCTGGGTCTGCTGTGGCAGGTCATCAAGATTGGACTGTTTGCTGACATTGAGCTCAGCAGGAATGAAGGTGTGTGAGTGTTTCCAGAGGGACAGAACATTAGAACCCATTTGTGTTGATTTTGATCTTCATATGGTCTGACTGAGCTCACTCTCCTGTCTGTGCAGCAGCTAGTTACCTGGTTAGCACAGAGACTAAAAGCTAATTTAAACTGTTAGCCTGGAGCATTTCTTCCTCCACTGACAACCATGTCACTGAGTTAACCTGGATGTTATCCACCAGTTTCCCAGTCTTTAAGATAAACAGATGCCGCACACACGAATGGTAAATGTTAAATTGACTGCATTTATATATTGCTTTTCGAGTCTTCTGGTGACCTCTCAAAGAGCATTTCTGCCTATGCATTGTGCATGTTTTGCTAGTAACACACCAATGGAGTTTCAGTATCTTGCCCACGTTTCAACAGAAGATGGGAATCAAATGACTTTCTCTACCTCCTAAGCCACTGTTATGAGAGTGACATCAAATGTATTTGATGAAGTGCAAAGAAAGTCACAAACTAGATATTTGTCTTTGTGTTTGAATGTGCAGCTCTGATCGCTCTTCTGCGTGATGGAGAGAGTCTGGAGGATCTAATGAAACTTTCCCCCGAGGAGCTGCTGCTGCGCTGGGCCAACTATCACCTGGAGCAGGCCGGCTGTGCCAGGCTCAACAACTTCAGCAGTGACGTCAAGGTAATGACAGTGACAGGCTCCTCGCTGCCGTCTCCATTTCCTGTGTGAAACCTCACAGCTTTAGTCCTGCAGCTGTTTCCTGTCATAATGTTTCCAAAAACCTTCCCTTGTGTTGTTGTAGGACTCCAGGGCGTACTACAACCTCCTGGATCAGGTGGCTCCCAAAGGAGACGAGGAGGGAATCCCCCCCATCGCCATCGACATGTCAGGACTCAGGGTGAGGCACTGCGACATCATGTGGCTCAAATTAAAGGAAGAGTTCTGCTGTAATCGATTATGAACAGATGTTTTATTTCTGCTACAAAATGCCAGAAAAGTCATGATGTTATTTTCAAGTTCCCAAAACCCAAAGTGACATCTTAAAATGACTTGATTGACAGTCTCCCTCCCTCAGATGCCATTTTCACATGTTAAAAGTTAAAATAGATGGCAATTTTTTATGGATTCTAAGGTAGTTTGGAGAAGAAGCAGGTTTTGTAGGCCCAGCGGGACTTGATGTAGGCTGACAAAGACTCTTCAGTGTTTTTGACATTGTCCTTATCTTCGCTTTCTTGTGTCTCTGCAGGAGAAAGAAGACCTGAAGCGAGCAGAGTGCATGCTGGAACAGGCCGACCGCCTCGGCTGCAAACAGTTTGTCATGCCGGCAGATGTCGTCCGTGGAAACCCCAAACTCAACCTGGCGTTTGTGGCCAACCTTTTCAACAAGTACCCAGCCCTTAAGAAACCAGAAAACCAGGACATTGACTGGAGCTCCATCGAAGGTGAGGTTTTTAGAAAGTGTTCGGCTCAGAATCCAGAGACTTGGACCAGGTCTGACCTCGCCACTCTGCCCTGTAGTTGTCTGCAAATCTTCAGTAATGTCAGAGCACTCATGATTTCCTGCAGGTGAAACCAGGGAAGAGCGGACCTTCAGGAACTGGATGAACTCTCTTGGGGTCAACCCTCGTGTCAACCACCTCTATGCGTAAGAAAAGTCAACACTCTGCAGCTTTTATTTATCATTTTATTATTAAAGGAAAATGAGCAGCGGTAACACCCAGTCCCTCAGACCAGAGAGACACTTGTGATGGTTTAGCCTTCATCATGGAGACCAGGGTTTAGGTCAAGTTACTGTGACCACTGTAGCAGTTTAACATGGAAGTCTGGACCATCGCTCATAATTTGCAGTTTGATTTGAATTGTGTGTGTGTGTGTGTGTGTGTTTTGCAGAGACATTGACGACGCCCTGGTGATCTTTCAGTTGTATGAGAAGATCAAGGTTCCCGTGGACTGGCCCAGAGTCAACAAGCCTCCGTACCCAAAACTGGGCAGCAACATGAAGAAGGTACAACTGTCAAATGAACATTAAAGTAACACTGAACTGAACTTTATTACAGCTCTGACTTTACTGAAAGAGTCTTGGTTCTGTCTGTTCCAGCTGGAGAACTGTAACTACGCCGTAGAGCTGGGAAAGAAGGAGGCCAAGTTCTCTCTGGTTGGCATCGCAGGCCAGGACCTGAACGCGGGGAATCGAACCCTCACCCTTGCACTTCTGTGGCAGCTCATGAGACGGTAACAGACACTTTACTAGACCATGATGTGAACACTTGAACACAAAAAACATTATTATCATTACATTATTTTTTTTACTGCAAATGTTGTAAGCTGCCAAAGGGTCAATAGTCAGTTGTGTAAACATGCAAAACAGTGTATAGCACCAAAGACAATGTCCGTGAACAGTTGGCTTTTGTCTGAGTGAATATTAGTCACATGACTGATCAGCTATTTCCAGCGTCTTCCCACAGACGCTGGAAATAGCTACACAAATACACTTTTGCTATTTCAGCAGCTCACAGAATGTTTCCTCTGGCTGTCAAACACTAACTGTCAAACTACTGTTTATTACAACCATGTGTAACCAAAAGGTTATTTCCTACAAACCAGTTGATGGAAATGCATCATGTAGAAGAATTGTAATTACCAGCAGAGTGTAAATGGGAATAAGATCAGATAAGATGCTTTTATTGTCACTGTATGAATGCAATGAAATTGCGATATGAGGTATAACACCATGGTGGTGGTGGAGGTGGTCGGTGTTGCGTCTGAGGGACAGTCTCTTCTGGTGCTGACTGCTATCTGCTCCCTCAGATACACCCTGAACATCCTGGAGGACCTGGGCGACGGTCAGAAGGTGATCGACGACACCATTGTGGCCTGGGTCAACGATGCGCTCACGCAGGCCGGAAAACCCACCATCTCCAGCTTCAAAGTACAGAACCGCTCTCACTGCTCAATAGACACCAGCCATCATGTTTTCACATCACTTTTCACTCATTTCAAACATTTACTGATTCAAATATTTCAATGTCTGTATGCATGTGTGTGTGTGTGTAGGACGGGTCCATCAGCAGCAGCATGCCAGTTCTGGACCTGATTGATGCCATTCAGCCTGGATCCATCAGATACGACCTGCTGAAGACAGAGGACCTGACCGAAGAAGAGAAACTCAACAATGCAAAGTATGCACTGCTTTTTATTCTCATTCATTCAGCCAAAATGGATTTCATTGAGTTTTATTGAGTTTTAACGGAGAATCTGTTTGTGTGGTTTATCAGTCAACATCTAACTCAGGTTCAATCTTTAATTTAGTTATTGTGCATCATAATTAATTAACATCACATCACAAAACTTGTGATATGCCAGTTTATCCTGCTAATGTGTTGTTTTCAAGCCTTAGAGATGTTAAGCAAATCAGAAATCAGTGGCTCGTGGCTTGTTTCAAATATTAGCTGCACAGTTCCCTCTTCTTTTAACAATGATCATTGATAAATTTTTCCTTTGAAGAAAACCAGTTGACATGATTTATTAGTAAAACACACACACACACCCACAAAAAACACACATCTATTCACCTCCACCTCACACTAACGTCGTAATGGTTGTTGTGTTTTTGTTTAGATACGCCATCTCCATGGCGAGAAAGATTGGCGCCCGTGTGTACGCTCTGCCTGAGGACCTGGTGGAAGTCAAACCCAAGATGGTGATGACCGTCTTCGCCTGCCTCATGGCACGTGGCATGAGGAGTGCATAAAAAAATACAAAAAAAAAATAAATAAAAAACCCCACTTTCAAGGCCAAATGCTGCACAGAATCCACTTTGGCCAAACAGAAATTCAAATGGGACCAAAATATTCAAATCAACCAGAAGCTGTGACATGGCCAGAACTCTGTCTCTTATAAATATTTTAAATGAAATCTGAAAACACAGCAGTCTTTTGCTACTGATTGTTACACCAGTGCACTCGCTCTGTTACAGGAGTCAAATCAATAGTCTTCTCCTAGCTTACAATTTTGCGCAAAAAGTGACGAACAGCTGCAGGATGAGGAGTCAGAAAAAACTGAAAACATGAGACTGGAACCACTTGATTCCTCTGGAATTGAAGTATTAAAAGATGATCATTTTTAATTTCATCAAAGTTTGACTTTCCAGTAGGAGCAGAATGATAGTTCTGGTTTTGTTTTCTCATCAGTTTCAGATTCAAAATGTGACACTTTTCTGTTTTTGATGGTTTTATATACATTTAACTTTTAGGAGGTTTTTCATGTTAATAGAACAGAGACTACATAATGTGGTGGAGGCCCACTGCAAGCAACTGTGCTGCCTCTTGCTTGATGGGTTCTGATAAAAGATCAGTTATGTTTCTGTTCTTTATTCCTGTAGTGCATCACACTTTCACTTGCTCAGTTTTTCACATGATCACAAACATTTTAAATCGAGTTTACAGCTTTATCCCAAATAATGACAAACAATAAACAAAACTTTTTGTATGAAGTGTCATTTGTTTGAATTTCACTCTTCAGTGTCACTGACTGAGGCTCAACTGGTAGTGAAAACATGTTCTAAACTAGAGCTGTCAAAAGACTGAAAAAATTAACAGTAGCAGGTAGCAGTAGTGAAAGGGCACATTTCCTGTAGTAGCAAACGTGTCAGAGTGGTGTTAAACATGCGCTCCAGAACATTAGCATTACAGCTACCAATTGCTGTATCACGCAGAGGACAACTATCACCCAATTTTGAAACTATGATGGAGCAAACTAGACAATGATGGAGCGACACAGTCTTCAAATAAGGGAATAAGAATGAAGGATTTCTCTCTCCATCTTCAGCTACCGTCTCTCCATCTCTCCTCTGACTGACTGCAGGTCAGTGACAGCTCCGTGTAGATAACTGCAGCTTTCATGTCAGAGCAAACAAACTTGCGTTAACGGCATTAGATTATCTTAAGGCGTTAATTTGGTCATACTAATCACACAGATTAAGGCATTAATGCTGACAGCCCTACTGTAAACACATTTCAGTGACTCAGTATCGCGTTCATGAGTCTGTGTTGAGACTCTCCAGTGTTTGCTGAGCTGCGAAAACCTGATTTAGATGACACTTTGCTGAAAATGAACATTGATGAAAGAATAAAACCACAGTCCAATAAACAATCTGTTTAATCAGAGAAATCTGTGAGATTTCACTTTCAATGAAAAGAATAGTGCTGGTAAAAAAAAAAAAAAAAAAAAAACTGAATTGTGTTCATCCTTTTTTTCCCCGTGGGCCAGAGGCTGAGCAGTGACATCATAAAACTACATATTTACAATATTAACTCTGAGCTGAGTCGACTGCTCCTGCTCTGTGATGTACAAACACATGAGGACTGTCTGTGGTTTTACGGGAGCCTGTGGGGGTGTTATTTGGCAGGTTTGGCCTCTGTGGGGTTTTCTCCAGTGTCCAGGGTCTTGAGGAGGCGGAAGAGGCCGGCAGCCTCACGTATGCGGCTGAACTCGATGCAGAAGGCCTGGACCTCGATGAACAGGTCCTGGACATTGATGATCTTGTTGCGGATCAGCGACTGCAGGAAGACGCAGACCAGACGGACCAAGCGGTTCTGGAAGAAAAGATGCTACAGTTTCAAAACAGTTCAAACACAAATGGCACAGCTACTCACTGCTTTTCAATATGTAACATTATCTGAACAGGCTATTTTTCACTTCCATTTACTCATATGAAGCGCACTACTTTGAGAGTCACCAGCTGCTTTGGATACAGCACTGTCATTCAGTAGCTTATGTGCATGGATGTGAACTACCTCGCCTGTAGATGACGGGAGGTTCTGGAGACAGTTTCGTAGCGGAGTGGAGACTGGGGCAGGGACCTGAATGTTATATCTGTTTGAAATTTTCCAGCTAAGTCATGGAATTTCGCAATTTTACCAACGGCAGCTTTAAAGTGGAAATTAAGCAATGAACAATGTGAGGGGTAGAAATTTAGATTTCGCCACCGGTGCGGTACAACATTTTTTTTTTTTTTTTTACGGCTGGTGGTATCTGACTTAGTTTTCAAACACAGCAGTAATGGTGTGAGGTGTGGTGAATTTAGTGTTTCACAATTCACAGCGTTGAATTCACACTTCCTGGTAAACAACCATTCGTGTGACATTAGCCACGATGAGGATGACGACACACTAGCTAACAAAAACAGTGTAAAATCCTACTACCCTTCTGACCTGAATAAAAGACAGTCATTTTTACCCAAGAAAAAAAGTCTGAAAAAGATGGGTCATCTTAAATTCAGGGTCCGGAGACCTGGAAGTCTGAACCGACAGGTGGTGTCAAACATCTTCTTCCCTAAACGAGTCAGAGCTGGACACAGATGTGACCGCGACAGAGACTCGCTAGAAAAAAGTGACTCAGACGTTGAGCAAGATAACAAACAGCAGAGGAAACGATGTTTCTCACACATTGACCAAACTGCAGCGTCACCATCGTTTCAAAATTGGGCCAGTGATAATTGTACTCCGAACTAATGCTAATGCTCGCATGCATGGTAAACACCGCTCCCAGCGGCCTCCTGCGTAGCGGTGTATATGCTGTGCAGCTGTTCGTGAGTTCAAATCCCCATCTGGACAAACTTCCCTGCATGTTCTTTCCTCCATTCCTGTCTGTCTACACTGTCTCTATCATTAAAGGCAAAAAGTAATGATGAAAACAAAACAAAACAATAAATAAATCTAGATCCTAGATCCTAGATGTGTGCTCGCTCACTAATTTTTTCCAAAAATGGGTCTTAAGAGAGGAGTGTTATATTCAGGGTCAATACGGTAGTTAGTTTTTCTTCTAAAATGCTTACTTTTATGATTTTGTTTTTATCGTGTTCTAAAAAATTCATTGCCATTGCTACTTCTCCTCTTCGAATAGTAATAGTAACTCCTCCCACCACACTCCATTGCGAAAAATACTTCACAGTGTGTGACCTTCAGTGTTGGATCACGTGTTCACATGGTTTCTTCCACTATAGCACAAACTAACTCAACAGACTGCAGTGGACGCAGAGCAACAGAGACTGTCGTGTGGTAAAACAACATGAAAGTGGTGAAATAACATGAACAGCAGCCGTTTCTGGTTCCCTTTCTGTCTCTGTGGGACACGTGTGTTATCATACTGTTGTTACACGTTGATGGTTAGGAACTAAACGCTTCCTCCTCTGCCTCCAGCAGAGCAAGCTGAACCCACAGAAACATCAAAAATGTTTCAGTGTGTGATCGGGGGTTTGAAATTTACTCCCCTAAAATATATGTGTTATATAAAACACGTGATGGTCATGCGTTATGCTGCTGGTAGTGGAAAGCATTGCACTGTACCTGCATATATTTATCTTTGATTTGCTCGCAGGTGGAGATGCAGTTAGAGATGTAGAGATGGATGAATTCTGGAGGCAAGTCAACAGCAGTCGTCAACCTGAGAAAGAATAACAGATTTTGCAGAAACTCTATTAAACATGTGGATGTATTTAATAACAGATTATGAGGATGAAAGGCAGGAAGTATCACTACACAGGAACAGAAATGGGAGTTCTGACCTGTTGACGACCTCCATTGAGTGCAGTGACATGTCCATGTTGACCAGCACAGAGAAGTACTCAGTGATCTGGCTGCTCTGCATTAGTTTCAGCAGCATCTCGATGGCCACCAGTGGGTTGTTCTCCACCAGGTCGGGCAGCTTGGCCGGGGACAGGCCAATGTGGTAGACCAGCTTCGGGTCCTTCTCCAGCTCAGCCAGCAGCTGCACAGAGAGAGACACTGTTTACTGGAAATACGCGCATGCATGCACACACTTATACAGACACCACCGTCAATAACAACTGCAATGCCGATGAACATGTATTTTATGCAGAGCAACATAAACGTTAGTGCTGCTTTAGAATTAAGAGAAAACCTTCATTTCCTGGACTCACGGTGAATAAAAATCACGGTGTGACGTGACCTCACCTGTGACTGCTGTTGGGCTGACAGCGGGCTCTTAAAGGCCTTGGACATGATGCGTTTGATCTCCACACCGGTGCTGTTCTTCACGCACATGGAGCGATCCCACTGGACACTGTGGTCCGGCTCCGTGGGGTTAAGCCACGCCAGCTCGTCCTCACACACATGGAGGGGGGGCGGCGGCCGAATGAACTCCGGGCGGAAGTGACCTGAGATACAAGAGAGTAAACGTGTTGGGTAAGTGTGATCTGTGACACACTGAGGACAGATGATGTGTTTGGGTGTCCTTGTGTTCACAGAGTCAGGACACATGACAGAAAAGTCAACTGTTAGAAACTGTAACTATATTTGGATAAATTCATTGAAAATATTTAAAATAAAAAGTCGCTACTTTGCAGCCTTGTTGTGACTATGATCTTATTTTACTTTAAGATGCATCTTCACACACAAAAAGTTTGAAGTCAGGCTTGTAAATAAATCATTCTTCATTATCGATTAGCCTGCAGGTTATTTTCTCCCTGGTCAATCATTTGATGAACCATTAAACAATAATAGAAAATGCACATCACAATCTCCTGAAGCTCAGTGACACTTGAATATAAAGATTATATTTCTAATAATGTTAAAAGCAGCAGCAGAACCTGAGACCATCAGGTATTATGTTGGACAGTTGATGTTCAAAAATCGATTTATTTGAAAGCTCAGGTGTGTTTGCTGCAGCCAGTTACCGGGCAGGTAATAAATTTAGTCCCTCTTGTTGTGAGTTCCTGCTATAAATGACTTAAAAATCAGCTGCACTTACTTTCAAGTGGAGGGCGGGGCCCTGTGACAAGAGACTCAATGATCTGATTGGCCACTGAGCTGTCGAACCCCGAGTTGGATGAGTCTGGATCTGGGTCATTGAGGATGCTGGGGAAGCTGGCCTTGCTCTGAGTGGGCAGCTCCGACTGACGTTCTGTACGGTTCAATCACACGATGGCAGCTTATTATTATTTGTCTGATGCACTGAGACACAGAGGAACTGGTCAACATGTTTCAGTGTGTGTGTTGCTTAATAAAAGCAGTGGGATTCAGACCGTATAAGTGTGTGCTGGTGTGTGTTCACCTGCTAAAGCCAGCTGCAGCCCACTGATGTCAATAGACTGGGGCATGTTGCCCACGTCCATGCAGGACACCTGCCTGGGCGTCTTCTTGAAGAGATCCCTGGGTGGTGCCAACATCAGCTGGGACAGGAAGAACTTCTCTGGCTGAGTGATGGGAGGCAGGAAGCCTAGAGAGGTTACAGGAGCAGGAAGGAAACAGACTTGTGAAGTGACAGATGATTAGTCTGAGGTTGGGATTCAAGTGGTGCACCGACAACACACGCAAGTCTTAACTTGAGTATGTTTCATCAGTGTGTGTAAAACAGCATCAGACAAGTAAACAATAACAGCTGCAGGACTGAAGGGTCTAGAACAACTATCTTCCCACTTTCATTTCTTTACTTCACTGCTTCAGTTTGAAAACAAATTCTCTCTGTCAGCATTTTCCTCTCCTCCAACTGCTCTATAATGGTCCTGAGAAACAAAGCAGACTGCTTCACGTCTTTGCGAGCAGCTGTTGTCTTTAACCTGGATATATTTTACTGATCAATAACGATAAGGATGAGACATCTTTTTATTGCATTTTTAAATTGTGTCAGCAGACTTCAAAACCTCAAAAACTCCTCACCAGCTGAGTTTGTTTAGGTGTTTGCCTGCAGACAGAGGTGTCAGGGATGCAATTTAAAAGAAATCGAACAAGATGATGAAGAATTGGTCTCAGTGGTCATTTCCTCTCGTCTTTCCTGTGATAACTATGCCTGACATGCTGGATGTCGACCTCAGCCCAGACAAGCAGAAGTCTATCGCGTCGCAGTCCAGTCTGGTGGTGGAGGTGTGATCGTGTGGGTGGTGATTTTTTACCTGCTGGCCTGAGTGACACATCCCTTCTGAGTATTGACAGCTTTAGTTTTATCAAGGTGTACGTAATAAACTTCCTGCTTAGTGTAGAGCAGGTGCATAACGTAAAGGCAGTATTCACCCTAGAAAAAAAAAAAAAAAAAACACTGAGACGTACCGGACAGCACCTTTTCCGGCTCCTCACCAGCTGGTGCTGGGTTCAGCAGGTGGGCGAACACGGCGGCGAACGGGTTGGCGGCCAGCGGCTCGGTGCGGTACATCTCCCAGAGCAGGTAGAGGGCGGTGAGCCGCTGCGGGGAGCTGGGCAGCAAGTCCGGCTGCTGGAGGAGCATGACCAGCACCGAACCCACCCTGAAGTGCTCCGCTTTGCCGAAGTAGTGGTGGAAGTGGGTGGAGAGGCTCTCGAAGGTGTTGGTGCAAGCCTCCTCCGAGATGATGCTCAGCAGGTTAGACAGTTCCTTCGGAGCCAGAGTCATGGTCTCCTCAACCGGGTTCGTTTACCTTCTCTGGAGGTCGACGTTGTGATAAAGCTCTGTGATGTCCGTTAATACGGCAAATAAACCATTCCCGCGATTAAAGCAGCTGGAGTTAATTCATCTTCCAGGAGGAAATCTGGACGAAAAAAACACCCTGAAAGTCATCACACGAGTTAGCAACGAGTTAGCTTAGCCTAACAGCGCTAACTGACAGTCATCGCAAAGAACTAAGAGTCCGTCCGATAAAACCCACACTGAGCGGCTCGGTGGCTACATAACAGCCTTCCAAAACCAGCACGCGTCAAAAGGATGACATATTCTGATCATATCATCGAAATAACCACCGTTTAACACTCGACAGCTCACCCCGTTAAAATTCTGATTTGAAGCTGTTGACGCAGTGCATCATGGGTAGAGTAGTTCCGAGGTGGCGCTCTGGCTCTTCTTCTTCGGGGTTTTACAGCAGTTCGCATTCACATCGTTTCTTTACCGCCTCCCAATGGTCGTTATCGTTCACTACAATTATATTGCAGCTTGTAATGTAATTGTTTTCAAGAGAATCAAAAAGTGTTTCTACCTGGTCTTTGTTGAAGAACGGTTCCACCCACATTCAGGAACATGTGAAAAAGTGCTGGAAATTCTGAACATCTCCTTGTCATAGAAATTTCACTTTTACAAAATGTCTGCTAGAAAATGGGTCACTTTCAACCTCATTTTACTCACTAACTCCCCACCCCCACCACCACTACGCATATAAAACCCCCACCCTTTCTGAGAGAGGTTTTTATGAAGCTTTTGAGGCGTTACACATCCAACATTTTATTGTGTATATGTCACATCACAGAACAAGGATCAAAACCACGTTCGACCATTCTCTGTCACCTTTAAGTGCCATGTGAATGTGAAATTTTTCACTGGAGCATTTTTTTTTTTTCATGAAAAAAAAAAATCTAATTAAATAAATTTGATGTTCACTTTCTCTGAAGATAATTCATTAAAATGTCACTCATTTGCTTCCACAATTAATTACATAAATACAATTTAATTAACCTGAAATTGTTGTAAACCTGGTATTTATAGCATCCTGAAGGTTTCCTTTACACACATTTTTACACTGACACATTTAATATAAATACCTGGTACAGTAACATTATGTGTGTCAGGCAGATAAGAAACCAACTTTAAAATGTTACTGTTTGAGTTTCATAACTTGTAAATAAAGTAAATAAAAATGATAATTACACAAGTTGTTACAACATTTACTTTTACTTCTTTCTTACAAAAAAATCAATGTACCTTTCAGTCTGGTTCACTTTGGGAAACAGAATTTCAGACATGTTCTTACCAGGAAAATGCTGCAGAAATGAATGACGTTAAAAGCGACTGGTATTCTTGGGAAATATTGTTGTATAAAGCTTTAAAGTTTCATTCTAATTAGTTAATTTACTAATAAGTTTAAGAAGATAGTGTTTAGGATTAAATTTAATACATACCAACCCTGAAAACGTAATTAAAAAGTAACATTATAAAAAAACTCAACAACCAAAGTGTGGTGTAATCTGGAAAGTTGGAACCAGGACCAGGAGAGAGCTAGATTTCAGGATTAAGGAAGGAAGATGATGCAAATTCCTGGTATGGAGAATATGTCTGTCCCATTTCACACATCATATCATCTGTCAGTCCACACTGCTTAAAGGGACACTGCAGGTAAACCAAACAAACAGAGTAGCCAACAGATGGCCAAAATGGACCTAGAACCTGAGTTTCACCAAGTTTGATCCAGATCCAAGTGAATCACAATGTCTCATGTCTTAGTAAACTGACTGGACCAGGTCTGGTGTTGCTGAAAAGTCCTAACTGACAGACTTACCAGAGCTGGAGCTGGTTTTCTTAAGTCAGTGTGTTTGTTTGTTGAAAACAACATGTTAACCGTTCTGAACGGCTCCTGAGAATAATATGAGAAACATTAATGATCGTTTGGGTCAAGACTAAAACCAGCTGGGCTGAAATCATCCAGTCTGATGTTGGGGCTTCATCAGAGACATGGACACAGGCTGGTGTGATGAAAACACATAAAGCTGCTCTAACCATGTGTCTAATGAAGGCTGCATTAATGTGCCCTACTCTGTTTGTTTTTTGGGTAAAATATCTCTTAAATTACACTGTACAACACGTAAACACTGTTTTCAGGTCCATGGTCATTGAAAGTCCAAGAGGCACCACATACACCTGCATTTACACCACAACACACCAACATATGCAGCAGACATCCACCTCCTTGGTAAAGAGTCTTTAGGACAAAACTGTGAAGCCTGCAGCTGGTGTGCATGGTGGTGAAACTCAAAACAAACAAAGACATACAAGAATAAAAACTGAAATAAAATGCCTGTTATTCATCAAGCATGCAGGTAAACACAATGTAAACTTCAAGATCTTCACTGGGTCCACTTCACTTCAACTCCACCACACAATGACGAACAAAACGTTAACAGGTTCAATACTTGTTCATACTCATGTGGATTCATGTCAAATGGTTCACTTTGCAAATGAAGTTTGGTTTGAGTCAATCGTACGGTTTTCTTTTTTTTTTTTTCAGCTCCTAGACATGGCCAACAGGAAAACCTTTTTATTTTTGTAAAAATAACATATTTCCTCTCGACCATTGCCAAATGTATTCAGGTGAACAGTAGACACGTTGAGGCTTGTTTTATTTTATGTCCTTGTGCTGAAAAGCCTTGTCTACATTAAACCGTCTGAAAACTCAAGTTACAGACTTCACAATTTATATACTGATAAACACTGATGAATTTGAGACTCATGGGAAAGTTAAAGAGACTCTGGCCTAAACGCTGATCTGCTGCAGTCCAAACAATACTGATAAACAAAGATGAGAGCAGAGAACAGAATGACTCTATATTTACAAAGCTTAGTATCTGGTACGCAAACTTCATCACACTCATCACAAAAATGTATTTAAGACTTGTGCACCGACCATGTTTGCGTTTGATTTGGTATCTGGGTATTAATAATTTCACATCAGGGTTTCTCCTTGTTTTTCCATTAAGCTAATACTAAAAATAGTCCCAGTCCTCAGTTGAGGGGGAAATCTGTGAAAGTCAGGAGGTTTGTGAGAGGAGGGTGAGACAACAGAGTAAATGCTGCAGCTCTTTGGGCAAGAAAATGACTGATAGTGATGTTAAAACAACAAAAGTCTAGAGAAGATGTGTTGTAAACGTATTGGTGTTTATGATCTGAACACAAGATTTCTTTTCACCTGACTTGAAAGTTGAGTGCTGACAAACCAAAACACAGCTGATGTCTCAAATCATGACTTATATCACAGCAAGAATATAACCGATTCTTTGTCTTCATTCTATTGGGGACATAATCTAAGCTTCCGTTTGTTCATGTCTCCATTAACAGCAGCTGATCAGTGATACTGTAGAATTTTTAATGAAAACAGCAGTGAGTGTTTTTTTTTTGATGATGCTAACAGCTAACTTTTATTTAAATTATGAAAACTTAAAAATTACATTTTGATTTAAAGATCAAAGATTGGTTTGTTGCAGTAAACACTGAGATCAGGTGGCAGAAACAAGAACTGAACTGAACTGAGTCACTAACAAGAGTGAGTTAGAGTCTGTCATAAACTCACGATAAATTAGTACTGAACGGACGATTTTTTCTCACAAGCGTTGATCCGCTTGTGGCTGATTAGTAAGGATGAAAAAGAACAGAACATTTTCCCTTCTGCTTCAGCTGAGCTGCAGCTGTGAGGCAACAGGAGCAACTCAACACAAAATATATGACAACACTTTTACTCCTCCTCTTCAATCGGCGTAGTGCATGATGGACTCCACGTAGTTTCCGGGGAAGAGGCCGGTGGTCGCGTTCATCACACCTTCAAACCAGCCGTCCTCGTTCTTCTTGATGACGTAGATGATCGCTCCTTCCTGGAACGACAATTCGTCCTCTTTGTCGGCTGTGTAGTCATAGATGGCCACCACTAGAGGGCAACAAACACCAAAATATTACTATTTGATTAATGGTGATCAACAGGAAAAAATCATTTACACCAGTTGGTACATGGTGTATTGGCTGAGACAGTGTTGCGGATCCTGTATCAGATGGTGTTTCTGTGGCAATACCTTTCTCCAGGTAGTTTTTGGGAGCCCATGGTGGGTCCTCTTCAGCATATGGGTCACTGTACTCCACTACCGCTGAGTCTTCTTCATCATGTCCATCTTCTTGTGGCTGAGGAGTTGGCAGGGGCTCTTCAGGCCCTGATTGATCCTCCGAAGCCAGGTGAGGTGGATTAGGCCTGTCTGAAACTGAAGGTGTATTTCGTCCAATCAACAGTTTTAAAACAAGGACCGTCACTAACGTCAATCACCTGAAACCAGTACTGCTCCACCCATGGACAAGAAAATTAACAGCAGCAACTTTTAAAAGAATGCAATTGGTGTTTATACTTACTGGACTCCTGAACCCGAGCGACAAAACCCATCAGAGGAAGCTGGGGGGTGAACTGGAGCAGGGAGGATGGTGGTGGAGAGGCTACAAACACACAAATGAGAGTTAATTCACACGAATTAAGAGAAGAGAGGAATGGTGGTCATGAGCTACATGCTCTATGGACG
Source organism: Polydactylus sextarius (assembly GCA_016801845.1). Taxonomy (NCBI): domain Eukaryota; kingdom Metazoa; phylum Chordata; class Actinopteri; family Polynemidae; genus Polydactylus; species Polydactylus sextarius. Next base: position 24,485,197 of record CM028912.1, on the reverse strand, counting down.
AACTACGGACCAGGACTTTGGTTGTAGCAGGGACCACCGTTGAGCTGGTTCTGTGGTACTACTGGCTGACCAGTCACAGAGGGTGGACGGCGGTAAGGCAGGGACCCCCCCACCTGTGGAGCCTGCTGTCGCGGCTGAGGCCGGTTCATACTGTAGAACTGTGGGATGATCGGACCTGACACAGCAGATAGATCATTGTATAAAAATGTTTATACTGATAATTTTGAGAGAAAAAAAAAATACAGTTATAGAGTGAACACACATGAATGACCTGTGACCACTCCATTCAGTCCCTGGCTTCAGTTTGTCAAAGAAAGATGGTGAAGCAGCGATAATGAGAAGACAGAGAAGCACAGACACTGGGGGGATGAGCGCGACTTGGTGAGGATGGTGATGTTGTTAGAGAAACTCACCTTCATCAAGTGATGGGGAGGAGGACGAAGAGGAAGAGAGAGGAGGGGGAGCAGGAGGAAGTAGGGGTGATGCTTCTCCAGGAAAAACATCCGATAGGACCTTGGTTGTGCCAGGGGCAGGGTTAGAGGGCTGGGAAGCATTGGCAGGCGTGTTTAATTGAGGAGGGGAGTCGGTGGGCTGTGAGGGCAGGGGTGCGTTAGGTTGTGTTAAGGTTGTAGTGGAGGAGGAAGAGGAGGAGAAGGATGAAGGAGTGGGTGAGGGGGAGGAGTTGGGGGCAGTGGAGGAGGAGCTAGTTGGACCTGCAGTCGGAGAAACTTCAGGGAGGAAGGTCAAAAGTCAGAGGGAGGGAGCACAGCTTCATTATTTAACATCTGAAGTAAAGTTTAGTTATATTGTTTACAGGGAAAGTACATTTAAAAACTTTTAATAAGATGTGAGGAGTTTCATTCCTACATGAAACACATTCAAGCCAAGAAGGAACCATGCCAGTGAAGTGTCAGTTTACACCAGACCAACCTCCCCACACCCATGTTGACATGATGAGAACTACTCACTTGTTAAAGCAACAAAACAAACAAATAACACTCAGGTGCATAGATGTGTCCTTAGTGAGTCCATGAGTGTGTTACCTGGGAAGGTGGAGGGTGGGGACGGCGTTGGCACAGCGATTGGAACCCCGACACAGCCGCTGCCACTGTTCTCCCTGCTGCTGCTCCGACTACTGCTGCTGGGGTGACTTCCTCCACTGCTACCACTGTGTGCACGCACGCACACACACACACACACACACACACACACACACACTGTTTTGATATTCACCATTTCAAAATGTGCTTTGAATGTATTTTTATAAATCAAAAGTGCCCCTCCTCTATTTTACAAGCCAGTCAGAATTTGAGTGGATGACTGATTGCTGTCAGAGGCAGAGTTTTCCGTGCGAGGATGTAACAGTGATCAAACCTACAAACACCTGTAGGTGCGTTAAGGACAAAAATGACTTCAGACAGCTTTAGTTTCCATCTAACAGTGGCAGTGAGACTTTGAATTATGATTTCTGTCTAAGAAAACAGCTTGGAGGAGAATGGTAACATAAGTGTTTTCCTTAAAAACAACAAGTCAATAAACACAGACAGGGCAGTTGTCTGACTGCAGATTCTGTGGCGTATTAACTGAGCAGAAGCAGAGAGATGGTTGGAGGAAGTCATGAGCAAGACAGTGTCTAGTTAGCATCAACACAGAAGCAATGAAACATTAAACAGCTTTAAAACAGGATCTGATTGGCTGAAGGCTGCAGAGTGACACAGACGAGGTTGGTGATTGGATGGGAGGCTGACACTCTGTGGAGTACGTGAGATTTGAAAAGGGGATTATTATGGGAGGGAACATTTAGTTAAACTAGCTAAGCTTAAATTAAATTTTCTTGTGACATCTTTGAACTGCCGCAAATGAAGATGATGTTTCACTGTCGTCATAAAACTAATCGCTCAAAATTTAATTTTATTTTATTTTTTTTTTTACAGATACTCCCTCCCTTAACATTATCACAAAATATTGTGATTTTAAAAAGAATATAAAAATCATAACTTTTTCTTCTTATATTGTGGGTTTAATGTCAAAACCTGTACCTGGTACCTTGATACATGTACTTTTGCATGAATTCTAAAGTTATCAGTGAATCCTCAGTCTTTGAATCTAGAATCTACATTCAAATTCAAATTCTTTTCACACCCAAAGCACCAACAAGTCTGTTGAGTTACATGAAGTACAGGAGAGAAACCAAAACTACAAACTGCAGATGAACGTGGAGCGACTGGAGTTGATCTGAGGATGTGAAGCAGAACGTTAGTGCTGTGCATCCTCTGTGCTCCAACAGCAGTGACACTACAACACTCAATGAAATCGCAATAAAAAAAAATGCAGATATTTTTCAGACGAGTGAGTTTCTTAACAGCAGTTGAAATAAAATGACCTCTGGTCCATTACAAGTTAACAGAGAAATGCTAATATCTTACTCTGCAGAGTCTATTCATGAGAATGTTTCTTAATTAGAAACATAAGAAGGACGAGAGTCTCACAGTGGAAAAACACTTCAGATGAACAAGAACTAGATTTAGTCCTGGAGCATCACTGCTGGATAGAAGCACAGAGGAAACTGGAGAAGCAGCAGAGGGATGTGTGATGGAGCCAGAGGAAAGATGACAACTTACAGGCAAAGACTCTGGAAATTTCTAACGGCTTTATTTTCGTGCCACCTTCTGGTCGACCAGTAGCTCTAACACTCACTGGTGACCTTGTTAAATCTCTTTGCTTCTTGCACTTTTAAAAGTCAGATATTATGGTGCATTTATGTTTTCTCTTTTTTCTTTCCGGAGCCTTTGCTCATATACAGTCACCTTCGATCAGACAATGATAAAATCATGCCAAGTAAGAGGAAAGTGTTGATTTGTGTGGCAAAGTTTAATTTTCAATACATCTGTCAGCCTCGTTTGGGAGATCAAATGAAATAAAACACAGCCAATGATTCCAAACATTTCTACGTCTGTTGTCCCAAACCAGACACATGATGTGTTGAATATCTGCCTTTTTGTAAATGCATAACAAAAAAGACAGATAAGTGAAAAACAGAAAAGGCTATTTGAAACAAAATAATTGTTAGTCGGAGAAGAGAGAAAAGTTCTGGTCCCATTCTGGCAGCCATGTTTGCACCAGGCTACCTGTATGTTCGGGGCCGGTGGTTGAGGGTGGCGGTGCGGGCTGGACTGGGAAGCTGCCCGGGGGTCATGTTGTTGGTTCTGGTAGGGCTGGAAACATAATCGTTGGGCACCACCGGGGGGCGCACTGGCTCCAAGGTCCTGTAGGGGGAGTTCTTCCTGTACATGCAGAATGTGAGGAAGGTGAGAACAGAGCTAATGGAAGGAAGCGTTGGACTCCAAGGTCCTGGAAGGGTGGGGTGGGGGTGGGAAGGGGCTCTACCTTAATGGGACATCCATACACCTGAAAGTCTGGAAAAAGGTAAACATCAATGCACATCAAAAGATGATCAACTGGAATTTTAACAATTAAAATCTATCAACGTTAATACAGAGAATGATTTACAGGACAGTTGCTTATTTAATAAAAGATATCTAACATTACTGAGGAAATACTTCAGATGAGAAAGGAATCTAAAGGTGACAGAGAATGGTTGAACAGGGTTTTGATCCTTGTTCTGTGATGTGACATATACACAATAAAACTGGTTGGATGTGTAATGTCTCAGAAGCTTCATAAAAACCTCTCAGAAATATATTTTAGGCTGGGGTTTTTAAACGTGTGGTTTTGCACCTAGTTGATATCTTTTCAGGCTCAACTGGTAACTTCATTATGAAATGCAAGCACTTGACACTGACTGGCTCCTTCACTGCCACTCTAATGAACGTAACTTTGCTGACCTCAGAACACAGACAGACCATCTTTTCACAGCTAATCACCTTTGAAGGAGAGGAAATGGAATCAGAGTGGGGGGCAGTGATACATTTTACGACACAAACAACCATTTTTGAAATTGACCCGTTTTCGCACAACGGACATTTCTAAAAGAGAAATTTCTATGAAAAGGAGATGTTCAGAATTTCTATTACTTTGTTGTGCTAGAAATGTTCCTGAATGTGGGTGGATGACCGTTCTTCAACAAAGACCAGGTAGAAACACTTTTTGATTCTCTGTCTCTACCTTTAAGGAAAACCAGTTCAAATTATGCTTCTCACAAACACTTTTTACACTTTCTCTGAATAAAGAAAATCTAATGAATCCACACTTTGCTGTATTTGGTGATGTGACTACGTTAGTGTTAAATACAACTTGCTCCTTCCTGAATGAGAAGAATAATCCATTAAGGTCATTTTTAAAAGGACATGGTGTATGTCTGGAGAAATAGAACTCTCCCAGTGTTAGAGAGCTGGAGAGAAATGAGGACAAATGAAAATCATCAGAAAATACAATCCAAACAGTCTAAAACATTCAGTACCTGTTACAGTACAAGTCAAATCTTTTAACAGCATGGCATGTGCAGCGATGACGACACAATGTAAACAAAAAGACAAGAATTAGCCAAGAACAGGAAGTGAAATGTGTGTGCATTGCAGAAGAACTTGGCTGCAGTGTGATACCAACCCACTGCTGTGTGTTTGTGCCTCGTCTCGGTGTGCACACTTATTCATGTGTGTGTGGTGACAGATGGACTTCAGCTCCTTCCAACAGCTATAAGCTGCTTCTGTTCGCTCCGTCCAACAAACAACTCATCTCACTCTCTGCATCATCATTCACTGAACTCACTGCTCTGCAACATTAACTAAGACTCATTGTACACAAACAGGCTTTCAATCAGCAGGTGACTTATTGAAAAAGGGAGAAACACTGTCAGAGCCAAGAAGTGGAGCTGGACCAGTGAGCTCTCATGAGTTGGATTACCTGCTCATACACACACACACACACACACACACACACACACACAAAACACAGTAAAATGTGTTGTAATATGTACTTGATGAAGATGAAATACTCCAACACTGGAATATCAACACCACTGATCTAATACTACTGCATTAACAAAAATTTAAATCTGTATCATACTAATTGTGGTATATATGAGATGAGCGTAAATGCACTGGTGTTCGGATCATCTCCACCAGGTGGCGATCTCATGGTTTTTAGGCGATTTGGCTAACTGTTGGCTTAAATAAAAATAAGACTGTTAGCTTCTCTCTCCAGTTTTTCACTAAGGACTATTTTCCTCATTCATGCTGTTGAAAACAACAGTTTGTGTGCACCTGCCAGGCCGAAGACGAATGTCACTTCAGCAAGATAAGTTAAACACCAGCAACCAGGGAAATGATCAATCTAATTTAAGTAAGTACATGGCTAGTCTTGGAAATCTAGCAACCACATGCAATTTTGGAACATTTTTGCATGATGCTCTCAGAGACAAATTTGTGAGTTAGAAGTGCAGAACTTTGCTACTGAATGCTTAATACCTCTCACACCAAAGATCCTACCATGGTTACAGCCATATTTGTCACAGAAACCATACTATGTGTATGTAAATGTCAACCAGAAAAGGTTAGAAATAAAAAGAGAGCTATTCCATTAAACAGATGTCCTTTGACCTCTCAACATATGGACGATGCCATGAACAGAGAGATAGATCCAAAGCAGTGAGGTGGTTAAAGCGAGAAGAGAGAGAAAAAGAGTCAGGAGAAAACAAGACGGTAAAACAGAAAAGAAATAGTGCAGAGTGATGATGAGGAGGAGTGAGAAGGAAGGAGAGATACAGCTGTGTGACCTAGATGTTTGAGGGGAGAGAACACAACAATGCATGATGTTATTCCTCCGAGCACTGACTTTCAGATCGTGTGTGTGTATGTGATGTCACCCCCCTCTGCCGGGTCAAAATACACTTGCGGCAGGAGGATGCTTCGTCCTTCCACAAGCGAGAGACACACACACACACACACACACACACTGCTACACGTTAACACAACTTACTTCAGTGCAGGTGCATGTGTGTGTCAGTGAAGGTGGATCTATCTGCAACATTCTCCATTTCTAAGAAATCAATAACCACAAAACCATGATCAGCTGATATGAATGCGTTTGTACATTTTCTGCATTTACAGACAAATGTTTCTGAAACAGATCTTCATTTAAGTTACAATAAAGAACAAACACAATATCACACAGATCACTGTGCTGTTCTTGTCCATAGTGAAACATCTTTCAGTCACAGTGTTGGATGGTAAAAGGCTAACTGACACAAATACTAGCTTTGTGGAGTCAGGGAAACCAGACTGGAGGTTATGTGGAAATAAAAACACTGCTGCTGTGAACTGGGGTTCAGAGAAGAGATCTCCAAGGACTGACAATCAAAATCTGCTGCTCTGCATGAAGCTAGAGAATCACAGTCATGTCACAGTGAGATGTCCATTAGCCCACATTCGACAGTCCAACTGTCTAAGATGTACACTAAGATGACTCCAAACACACAAATGATCAATGAGGTTAGAAGAAGCTCAGAGTAACAGCTGAAGGCTGACACATCTCTGCACACCACAGAGGGCACTGCTGCAATAAAAATATCACTGTGACCTGAGGTTTGTCAGAGAACACCTCGACTTCACAACTTTGCTGGGAAAACTTCTGTTGACCGATGAAACTGAGGCTGAACGAGGAGGAACCAGAACCAGCATGAAAACATCATGAGGATTCAGGACTCTGCTGCATCTGGACCTGCACAGCTTCACCACCATCTCAACATGAATTTAATGTACCGCAGTGTCCTGATGCTCCACAGATGTTGAAGACCTGGACTGAGGACTCACTTTCTGTTTCCACCGCCACTGTGAATGTGTGACGGAACGTGTTCAATAAGGACACAAAGGTTTAAACTGTGGTTGTTGTAACTGTGACTTAGATGAAGATCAGATCATGTTTTATCACCAGCTCAAAACCTGTAATCCACAGTGTTTACTGACATTTCCATGACGCTATACGTGTGTGTTACATACCCTAAGATGCCTTTGCCTGACCTCGGTGGGCTGGGTGGTTTCTGGGTGGGGGGGTTGGACCGGGACACACCCACTCCAAGTTTCATATTCTGCTGGCCATTCACCTGTGGACACACATACAAACTCAAAGGTGAGTCCTAACCTCAGCTTAATGTGCAGAATTAAAGTGATTATACATCATATACATAAAATTATCCTCATGCTGTCTGTTGTTTTAATTAGTAGAGATGGTACAGTGGTAAGACAACTGAAAGATGGTGTGATGATGGTAGCTGTTGACGAGTAAACATGATACCCGCTGTAGGAAATGATAGAAACTGACAAAAACATCTGCACAGCATTTATATAACTGTGCAGATGTGAAGTTTTTAGATGCTTAGATCGGTGTCAATAATGAATCCAATCAGGAGTGGTGCAGAAGGTGGTCTGGTCCCCACAGATCCCAGATCTCAGCATCGTAGACTCAGTCTGGGATCAGAAGAAAAGACTATGGAAAGTTCTCTTCAACCTTCCTAATAAACGGATATGAAGCAAAGACTGATTAAATCAACAGTTTATTTTTACTGCAACATGTATTAACACGAACATGAAATTAATGAATAAATAAATGATGTGGTATCAGATCGGTGCAGGGAATCACTAAGACCTGAGCCAGGGTTTTGAGTATCAAATCTGAAAAACTATGTTGGATCTTTAATTGTGGAGGCTGACAAAAGGATGTTTTTTGAGTCTGTTACAGCTCTGCTGATGTGTTACAGGTTGTTGGTACGTAGGTGTGTTGTGATCCTTACCTTGAACCTCAACAACCACTTAATACGAAAGCAAAGGGAACAAGAGAAAGTAGAGGGAGAGAAATTGTATGAAGGTTAGTGTCAGTGCAAAAGCATCATGCAAACTTCATCAGCCCCGACAAACATGAGGCAGAAATAAAATCTTGGACAGAGATGAGCTGAAATACAGAGAGAAAAAGCTGTTGTGAAACGATGAGATGCAAAAAACGTTGTAACTAAATAAATCACGATTTTGAAAATACAGACACTGAATAATAATGGGACTACATGTTTAGTGAGACACACAGTAACTGAAAACTGTCAGCCATGTAAGTTTACATCACATCACTGGAGATTATCTGTTTATGTCTGTATTTCTGTCTATGGTGAAACATCAATGCCACAAAATCATCTGTTCTCATGGTGTTAACTAATGCGTTTTGTCTCACTAAACAAAAAACAAACAAATAATGCAACATAGTTTTTGTCTTGATCACATGATCTTCATGTCTAACATTATTACCACTTCACCTTGACTCCGTGTCCAATGTCATCCAGCATGCTGTAGTCAATTGGCTTCCTGATGTAGCGCACCGGTCTCTCCTGATTGGCCGGAGCCACGATTTTATGTGAGCGGGTTGTGTTCTTATTGGTGGTCAGGATGCCGATCTCTCGCCTTGCCACTTTCTCTTTGTGAATGTCAACGGTCTAAAAACAGAAAGAGAGAGAATCTCTGAGTGAATAAGTTTCAATAACCCTATGTTATGTACTCCATAATGAAATCATCATAATGAAAATCAAATCAAACTTGATTTATATAGCACTTTTAGTACAATGAAAATGTAGCAAATGTGCTATATATATTAAAAACAGAATCACTCCCATTCCACCACACTCCCTACCCCTCACCCCTAATCCCTATTCCACCTTTTCACCTCGTCTTATCCTTTATCCACAACGAATTCAGCTTATCTACACATCCAGTCATTTTTATACAATAAAGAAGAAAAAGATGAAATGATGATGAAATTATTCGTGACTAGCATCACGAATAATTTCCCTTTTCACCTCATTTTTTCCTATTTCGATAACGAATTTTGGAAAATTCAGCTTTTCACCTGGTCCTATCTTTTTTCCATAATAACAGCTTTTTATCTAGTCGCACCCGTTTTCAATGGGGAAAACTTGGTACAGCTTTTTGCAAAATATATTGAAAAAACGTAATACTCTCGCCATACGCACATTTCATGTACAATTTGTCTCAGCGCGATCAACAGTCATGACGTTACTAATGTTCACCATCAGCGCTACAAGGCTTTAGTGAACACAGAGATGTAATTCTTTTTTTCCTGGTGTCAAAAATGTGGCCAACCCAGCAAGTTAAAAAAAAATTGAAATTTATGCTTTTTGCGTAAAATCTTTCTCTGGATGATAATTAGAGCCTATTGAGCCGTTGAGCTGCACTCTTGACACTTAGAGGCTTCTAATTAAAAAAAATGTAAATTCTATTTTTTAGATAGACACATTGTGTGACAAAACACCTGGTAGCGAACAAGATCAAACTGTTTTTGGAGAGTTATCATGTCTCAGGACACCAGCAGTTATTTCACACAGAAAACCAGGAGCATGAGTGTTTAAAGATTTTTCACTCATGACGTCGGAGTAAGTTATGTCCGGAACTCTGCACTCGGCTCTGCCCTCTAGTGGGTGTTTTGTTAACAACCATACCAACATAAAATATGCATGGTGAGTATAAAAGGTTTGAAGTTTGAAACAGATGTACATAGTTAAAGTAAAGGGAGCATAAATGGGCCTTAAGATGACAGATTTCCACCTTGGTTTATTTCTAGCTGGTTTACTTCTATATATATTTTAAGTAAAGATGGTCAGTATATGCCTTGAACACGTTTTCACTTACTCACTTGACATTAAAAACATGTTACAGCAGCATCGGAAACAAACATGTTTAGTGCTGACTGAGTTCAAAAAACCTATGATGCAACACTTTCTGCAGAAGATGGTGTTCTGCTGCTCCTCTCTCAGTTTAAAAAAAGAATAGAACAATTCACACAGAACTGTGAGTCTGAGTACATTTAGATGTGACATACACACTGTGCAGTTCTCTGCAGCACATCCTCTTTATGCTTCATTATTGCTTTGTTGGGTGTTTACTCCAGTAGTGGATTATAACAGAGAATGTCAGTGTCGATCCTTGTGGGAAGGAGCCTCCCTGCATGAAACATTCGCCTACATAACAGATGTGACAGTGTCTTGTTCCACAGAAGGTGGTAATTATGACGTGCAATCACAGGCTTAGCCTCACAGGGAGAGAGGCGTGTCATTATCTCTGCATGCAGATACTTCTACTGATTATTCAGAGGTCTGAGAATGGATCCTCTGTACCGCTAAAAACTACAACAAAACCTCCTTTAAGCTTATAGAAAATCTGAGAAGAGACTCTTTTTAGATTTTAATGTTCAATTATAGATGCTACGCAGCAGTGGTCGGGGATGGGCAATTTTAGGCAAAAATATGGAAATGTTGCACAAGCTAAGGCTTGAACTAAGAATCTTCATCACCATGAACCATCCTCTACCTCACTGAGCTAACAGGCAAGTGGAAATGTCACATGTAGCTTCACAAACTGACTAATCCAGTCAGTCGTCTGTGTGCAAGACAGCCGCTGTTAGTGTGTAAAGGCAGATCAGCTGTCAAAAATTAAATCTGAAAATACACAAATTGCATCTAGTCAGCATGGACATGTTGGTAATGTGTTTTAAAAATGATTTAGTGGCTGCATAAGTGAAAAACTGATGTTTAAAAATGCCATTTTTGCTTTGACTCCAATTGTTCACATGAGAGTGAAATTCAGAATACTGTACAAAATTCTGATATTTTCCAAGCATCATCTACCATGACAAAATTTAGTCATTTGTAAAAATGAACATTGAAAATGAACACTGAGATGCTCTCTAGCAAATTTGGTGTCAATTGAGCAAGAACTGTGGGAGGAGTTAATATTAATAAGTTTTACAGTTTCTGAGTGATGGACTTTAGTTTGCAATAGCTTTACCAGGGTATATGCAGGAATCCTGAAGTTGAAGACTTTCAAGACCTTCCAAAAAATGTTTTAAGACCACATCGCCACATCAAGCTATTATCAGCGACAAATATTTAACTTACAAAACTGTTGTAGTTTGCAATCGCACAACCATACAACAGAACTCTGATACAGTGAGAAGGAGCAAAACCCCAAAGAATAAATTAAATCATGGCAAGTTTATTAAAATACAAGAACACCTTATTAGGTACATATAGAAAATTATTAGAACATACTGTAAATTAAATCACAGTAAGAAACAAGTGACTGCTGCTTAAAGGTGACAGAGAATGGCTGAACAGGGATTTGATCCTTGTTCTGTGATGTGACATATACACAACAAAATGTTGGTTGGATCTGTAATGTCTCAGAAGCTTCCTAAAAACCTCTCAGAAAGCTGAGAAGATATGGTTTTGCACCGTTGGCATCTTTTCAGTCTTAACCGGCAATTTTGAAATGTTGACACACTTGACACTAATCGGCTCCTTCCCTCTCACTAAAATGAATGTGACTACGCTGGCTTCTGAATACGACAAACCATCTTTTTACAGCTGAAAAGTCAACGGGTGGATGCCTGGAGCTTTACCTATTGCCATCTGGGACACAACAAGGGATAACTTCTCCAGCGTGATGTTTGCTCACAGGGTACAGCACTCATCTGGACTCAGCTGAGGAAGGTCTTGGAGCAGTTCAGCACCAGCATCCGTGTCGCAGCTTTCATCACCAAACAGGTCAGTGTAGAAAGCCTCCTGATCTCAGTCTGGTCTGATGTCAGCCTCCCATCAGGCAGCTGGAGACACACCATCTGCTTCCTCTGTGTCACCAAACTCTCCAGGCTGAAGAACTACTTGGTTGGCACGTCCATACTGTTGAGCTGTGTGTAGTGAGCTCTGATCAGTGCCCCTTTGGTGTTTAACTGTTATGTTTAACTGTTGCAGTGTTTCCCACAGAATTTGAGGAGGATTCTCCACTGTGGAGAATGGAGTGGTCTTGTTAGTAGTTACCTGCTACCTGGACAGTGGAAAGTTAGTCTAGGTTCGATGGTATGTTAGAAGTTCACTGGCGCCGCGAGGTCGGCAACACACACTGCCATGTTATCCAACAACGCGGCCGGTGGAGACAGGAGAGCTCCAGAAAATGCAGCGCGACCTGTGCTAGCGTGTGCATGTGCGTGTGTGAGAGAGAGTGAGACTGTGCACGCTCATTCGCGGGCTAGAGAAACACCTAGTACAGCTGTGGAATGGGCTGATGAGAGATGGTGAAATACTGTTTATCATTAGTAATTCTTTTGTGGTCAAATGAGACTGTGGCGGGTCGCCATAGTCTTGGTAATTAATGGGAAACACTGTGTTGTGTTTTGCATTGTAGTAGACTGCTTTGCTGACCAGAGGCCATCTCCAGGTTTGTTATTTCTGCCTCTAACTGCTGCACAGCCCCTCTAATTTTAGAGACAGAGTACTCTGTGTGCTCTGTGTGTTGTTGGCAGAACACCTTACATGTTTCAGTTTAGAGTCTTTACAAGCACACCCCACTGAGAGGAACCTGCTGGCAAATATCTTCAGCTCTCTCTCCAGCGTCTCATTTGCTACAAACGGAGGAACTCCAGACACCGTGATCCTGGTTGATGGAGACACACGACAGATACTCCTTGTTCAGTACGAGGCTGCTCTCTACGAGCTGACATATTAGTCCCTGATCCTTCATGAAAACTACCACCACGTTGTTCGTGCAGGAAGCAAAAGTAATGTTTTCATGTCCAACCTGACCCCCCACCGCTAACAACACCTGTTCCACCATCGCATTGGACGGAGGTGCAATACACACTCCACTCCAAGCCATTCCCACGAGAAAACATGGAGGGAAACACCAAAATAAAACTAAACTAACACTACACTACAACAATCAAATATCACACAATACTAACAATGACATGCAGTATAGAAAGGTAGCTCTCTCCTCCTCTCTTTACACACATCACATGTGAAGATGAAGAAGAAGCTTTGTGATTAGCTTTCTGCTAGTTGAAGATGTATTGAAATAGGGAAGTGTGTGTGTGTGTGTGTGTGTGTGTGAATGAAATAAGTGAGTTTGCAGAGTTTGAGATGAATGTGGTGGGTCACAGCTGCAGTGTGAGTGCAATGTTGTGTGAAACCCTAATGACCCGGCTTGATGCTTCACACCTACAACAATCACACTGTTGGTTGAGATCACATCCACAGGTGCTTTTATTTGTTTGACCAACTGAAAAACATAAAGACCAGTCACACAGCCAAGTGAACTGACCTTTGTTAACCTCCTGCACTGACCTCAGGTCTTACATTAAAAAAAAAACCTTTGTAAACCCTTGTACATTCTCACTGCTTCTTATTTCATGTCTCTATCTGCTTCAGTGGTTGACAAAAAAAGGAAACAGATCTAACAAGACAGTGAAGTAGCTCTGATGAGCAAGAATGTAGCATGTAATGCTGAATAAAATAACTTTTGAACACAGTTCTATGATTTATACATTTCTAGTACCAACCTGTGATATGTGGTTAACGGAGCTCTCCATGCGGCGGAGCTGTGAAGCCTGGATGTCCAGCATCTGCAGCACATTGTTGGCCAGTGTGTTGATGAGGTAGGCAACGCTGGCCAGAGACTGGGTGGTGTAGCTCTTTGTCTCCTCCAGTGCTCCCTGCTTGTCTGTGGACTGAAAGAGAGGATGCGTGATGCAAAGAAGTATTTGTGTGGCTACAAACCACCAAACAACCAAATGGTCATCAAACATTTACACAATTAATCAATCAGTCATTGGATTTTGAAAGAAAGTCATTTTCTGTCTAAAGATAATGGCTTAATTGTTTTAGTTGAACTCACTGTACATTACACAGAGTGTGTGTTTCTGCTCCTGAGGCAAATCACAGGTCGACGTTATACGATGTAATTCATTCAGTACTACACATAGAACGCACACACATACAAAAACACACACACTGGGACATTGTGTGTGTTTGCTGAAGTGTGATGTAGGTCAGTGTAAACTCATTCATGCCTGAGGTTGACAAGAAACACACTGACATCTGTGTCGCTGGCTTTTACACACACACACACACACACACGCCCCACACACACACATGCAATCTAGTTATGTTAACAATGGCTGAAAAAACTGAATACTTGGTATGAAGATGCTAAAAAGGGGTTGGATCCAATCAATCAGATTCAGATCACTGATTACATCACTCTGAATTAGAATATGAAACATGACTATCACTTGATGAAGATGACAAAACAATTAAAGGCTGAATGTGTTGATAACCTATTATCATTTAGCATAACACAACATTTTTGTGTAAAACTAATTATCTTCACTAATATTATTAACCTTTTCAGTATAGTTTCACCCTGCTCTCCATTTCTAATCAATTTCCTTCCCTCCTCTGCATCTGTGCCATCCAGTTTCTTCTCGTCTCCCTGATCATCATAACATCGTGCTTACATCTCATCCTTCAGTTATCAGAACATCAGATAGCTGATGTCCTGTGACCTAGTTGCATAGCTGCTCCCTAGGCCCTGGGGACAGGGCAGAGCAACACACACACATACACATGCGCGCGCACACATACGCAAACACACACAGCTGCTGCTTTTTTGCCTATTCAGGCCTAATATGTGATGTTCATGTACATGAATCATTACCATGCTCTGATTCCTGATACCTTTTATGTAGTGTATAGCCTATATTCTGACAACTCAGGAGCAGATCTAAACACAGTCATAATCTTAAAACGTCAGGTCAGATTTATACACACACACACACACACACACACACACACACACACACACACACACACACATATATATCATACACTGATTGGCAAATCTATTATGAGAACAGTTTTAGTCCAGACTTTCTTGTCATGTCCTGAAAGATACAATTATGGTAACATAATACATTTTCATTATTTTCAAAGGATGCACATATATTCACATACTCTCAGGTCATAAAAACAGCAGGTGATTGCACAAGCACCTCCAGTGCCTGAGTGTTGCAAACATTATGTACATGACTTTTCCAAGTTTATCATGAATATTTCCATACAATTAATGCTACTCAAATTATTTAGGCATGTGAGACATTTAGGTAGATGTCTGGACAGAATGACTTATATAATTTCTCCAGAGTGTACTGGTTCCACCCTGAAACTGCATATTCCAGTTAGATACGCCCAGCAGCAACTCTACTCTGAGCTCTACACCCCGTCTTTTGGTCTAAGCACAGACACCCTGCAGAGGAGGCTCATTTCAGTTGCTTGCATCCACCATCTCATTCTTCCTGTCACAACCTTAAGCTCAGGACCACAGATGAAGGACAGAAGGCTGACCGACTGGTAAATCAACAGCGTTACCTTGTGTACTGGTAAATAAAAATTTACGATTTTACTGCTGTAACTTCTGAGGATTTAAACTGACATTATTTGTCTGTGTTAGAGCAAGGTGCAGGTTATAACTCTTCACAAGGGCCATTATGTTTGGCTTTGAACCAGATCCAACAAGTCCCTGTCATCTAGACCTACACTGTACATTTCTTACCATACAAGGACACATCCCTCTGTCCTAACGCTCATTTCCACTGGAGCTGAAACACAGTCAGTCTGCAGAAACACTCACAGAGGATCAACAACACACATCTAGTTGATAAGTTGATGATGTTGACCAGGCCAACAAAACATGACAGGTCATCATCTGACATAATACAGACCAAATAGGTCACCTATTAATCAAGAAAACTACACTAGATGATGGGGATGGGATGATATATCATAAAAAATCAATACCTGCACAGCGTTACAAAAATGTGACAACTTGTATTGTCTCACAATACATATTGTACAATACATATTGTAAGACATGCAGCACAGGTCACCACTGAAAAGGTGTCAGTTAAATTAAGTTTAGCCCTTGAGAGAGAACCAGTTTGGCCGCAGAAGAAACCGATCTCCACTGGTCTCTGAATATGGTGTGGAATCCAGGCAGTGATTGAAAGAGAATAAGGAGAATGTGCACACATTTAGTAAATCTGTTCTAAAGTCTGTGCTTGTCCATCAAGAGCTTTGAGTTACAGAGGTTTATACAGAGTTTGAAACAATCTAAGGTTTTAGTTTGATGGAGCTGAATTCTGTGCTATCTTAAAACTTGACATTGTGCACACATTCAGTGAACAACTGCTTGAAGAAAAGCTTTAACAGTAAAATGTGAATTAATATCCGAACACATAATCACACGATGAGTTCAGGTTCGCCAATCCTCTGATCACAAACCCATCTTTTCCAAACACTCGGCCTGTTCCGCCCACACAGGAGCTGTTCCTGGCACTGGCACTGAAGGTGGAGGCTGATACTGCTTCAGCTGCAAAACCTGTCGCCATGGTTTCCAAATCAACACACACACACGCACACACAAGTGTCCACATCTCACTTCATGCAGTGATGCCATGTGTTTTAGATAAGCAGCAGGAGGTTGTATTACATTACTACTACCCTGCTGAAAGTTAACTGGTACCAGCTGTGGAGCAACAAAGCAGAGACGGGACTGGCGTATGTGTGTGTTCGTGTCTGTCTGCACATGCTCAGTACAGGCCAGCTGAGGAGGTTTGATGCAAGAAATTTACAAAAATTAAAATTTATAAGTTTTAAGAAGAAAAAAACAACAACTTATGGATGCAGAGTTTCTGGTGGTGTTCACCAGTTTTTGTGATGTTAGATATCTTTAACTTTTCAAAACAAAAGGCCTGATTCTCTGTCAACATCTTAAGCATTATTTTAAAGCTGCAACTGTGTAAAATGCAACTTTTTTTTCCTCCTCCTGTAGTAAAGAGTGAAGCTAGGTGTTTTATATTATATATTTTTATATATTTTATATTATACAGGCACATGTTCAGATTTGCTGGAATGTTTTTCCAACAGATGATGTTTATCATAGTCAGTGACTCCTCTGAGATGGAGATAAGGGATGTGGGTAAGATTTTCTTTTCTACCAACGAATGTGGGAATATCATATCAGTCACACATGAATCACTTTTTGCTGCATCTGTAACATGTAAAACCACCCACTGAAACATTTCTTTTGTCCTCCTCATCATCACCATCAAAAATTGATTGTGTGTTTTGTGTTAAAAGATATTCTGAACTGCTTTTTTTTTGCTGCTGCAATAAACATCCAACAAGTGGCAGCAACAGCTGATGTATGAAACTGAGGCAACAATTCAAATTGGACGCTGTCATGTTACATCAGAGATTGGTTTCAATGGTGATGATCCACACCAGGGGTGCCCACAGTGTTTTGACTTGTGAGCTACTTGTTGTTGCCACGGCGACTTTTAAACATTTTAACTAAAACCGTTCTCCCTTTTTCGACCTCACGCTGTGTTTACATGCCAACAGTATAATGTAACGTTAGGTGAATGCCGTGTCACCACGTTGCACTGAAAGACGAACACGTGTCGTACTCGTACACGGTTAATTGTAAATGACGCACTAACATCTAATTTCCTATTAGTTCAATCATTCAATGTTACGTTAGGAAAACACTGACGTAATTTAATCCAGTTACTGTGTATTTACCTTTACTTTGGTGAACAAATTCGGGTGGTTGACCTACAGCTGTTGAAACATACTGGGCATATTTCCTCCTTTGACTGCAATTTGTTTATGGCAGCTTTACATGCGGGGAATCTGTCGTCCATGATGACACCCTGGTCTTTTTTTTGTAGCCAAAATAATTCCACACCGCCAAACATGGGGCAGCCTACCACAACTTAACCACACACCAGCCGTGTAATCACTTTCAAATGGTCCCTATTTTATTTAATAATAAAACAATTAGAAGTGTAAATGGATGGATCAGTTCATTTATATGGAACAGAAAGAAACCACGACTAAAAATGGCCAATTTGCAAATGTCTGTAGAGCAGGGAGGCTTAGCTGTCCCAAATATTAGGCTCTATCAGTTGGCTGCACAACTTTGATACATAGCCGATTGGATTAATAATAATCTAGAATCGATGTGGCTAGATCTGGAATCGGTTAATGCGGGTAATAACCTCTCAAGTCTTTTATTTGCCTTAGACTCAAAGAAAACTAAGAATGCTGGGGGCAATAACATCTTAATTACAACAAGTCTGCAAGCCTGGCAAGCAATAAGAAAGTGGGAGGGTTGTTCTAAAATATTGTCCTCACTAGCTCCAATATACGGGAACATAGACTTTGCTCCAGCCTGCTCTGACATGGGATTTAAGTTGTGGGAGGAGAGGGGGATTTTAATGCTGGGACATATATTTGATAAAGGAGTAATGCTTATATTTGAACAAATCCAACAGAAATATGGTCTCCTCAGTAACCACTTCTTCAGGTATCTGCAAATCCGCAGCTTCATTCAGAATCAAAGCAGACATGACTTTAACTGCTGGGCTTCGAAGATGGAACGTTCACTTCTCGATAGAGGCAAGAAAGCAGTTCTTGGTCGGGGATATGCTGAGCTCAACTCTGCCAGCAACATGAACTTAGAGTATCTTCGATGCAAATGGAATGTGGATTTCAATCTTACAATAGATGAATCTACATGGTTGGAAATATGGTGGTTAGCTAGAGAGCTCTCCATATGTAACAGAACCAGAGAGACCCGGTTTAGAATATTACATCGCTTGCAGATCACACCACAGCTCAGACACAGAATGAATCCAAGTTTGTCTGAAAAGTGTTCCAAATGTCATGTCGAAGTGGGAAGCTATAGGCACTGTATATGGACACGTATTCATGTTGAGGAGTACTGGAGTAAAATTGTTAGCAAACTTAATTTGATTTTTAATGTCCAACTTGATGCTGACCCTCAGGTCCTGCTTCTCGGCTCGCCCAGTCGTCATATTAAAGGGTCTCATCAAAGAAAGCTGCTCAGTATTCTCATATTTGCTGCTCGGAAAAATATATTGCTTAGATGGATCGATAATGCTCCACCTACAATTAGGGGCCGGCACAAAGTGATATTTGACCTACCAATGGAATACCTAACATACAGATTCAAATGTAAGATGGATGATTTTTGTAGGATTTGGACCCCTTTCTTTAAATATGCAGGTAAAAGACTCACAACCATTGTATTAAAAGGCATGATAGATGGTAATGAAGTAAACTGGATAACTGAGGTTTTCGGGTCATAAGGTCAGACATTAATTTACTTTTAATTGTTATTTTCTAATTCATTTTCTTTTTTTTTTCTCTCTAAATTGACATTGTTATTTTCTTTATCACTTTTCTTTCTTTACAGATATGTATTTGCTACATCACGGTCAATTACTGTGACGGGACTGAGCATTTCCTTATCTATATGTGTGATTATATATATATGTGCATATACATATACTTGCCTCCCACATCCTCCCAGTGATACCCTCACAGCTTATTAATATAGGGAGAAGATTTTCTCGAGTGTTTTGTACTGTCTATATCACACAAGTAGTCAGAGAATTGTTTTTGTGGCCATTCTGTTTGGTTGTTTTGTTGTTTGTTATCTCTGTTCATGTCAGAAAACGAAATAAAAATATTATATATATATATATATATATATATAAAAAAAAATTCAAAGTGTAAGTGAAACTGGTCATGGTTGTTGAATAAAGCACAGAATGATAAGTAATACCTAGGTAGTGCTAGCATCATGCACAATAACAGAAATGTTTTCAACAACCCTTTTTTGTCATCTCTGTCTACCAACAGGTCTTCATGCCACCTTTCGTGGGCATGCGCGTACATATATCGAACCTGCTACTGTCACCAAATGGAAGACATCTCAGGATGACATGCTGCAGCACCTTAGTAAGGAAAATGCTATAATTAGTGGTGACATGAGGCCTGACTCTCCAGGTGTTTATATATGTGATGCACAGCGATTACTGTAACAAAGTATCATAAGAGGGTTACTTTTAAAATTCTAAAATGTTTTCATAGGCCACTCCGCGAAATTTGGTAGCTACACTGTGATGGACCTGAAAACCAACACAGTGATTGATGTCCAATTGGTTCAAGTGAGTGGTAATTAATCAAACTGTAAGAAGTTTTTATATTTTAGAACTTGCAAGATTTACCCATGCACCTTTTACTTATGGACACATGCATCTGATTGTTTTCATAGAGCAACGAGATAGGTGGCAGCTACCACATGGAGAAGGAGGGCCTGAAGAGAAGCCTTGCATTGTTGAAGGAGCACAGGGTGACCCTTGACTGTATAGTGACAGACCGACACCCACAGATTCAGAAGTTCCTAAGGGAAACTGGCATCAATCAGTACTATGACGCCTGGCACATGGAGAAAGGTATGTTTTTTGGTTTAATTTACATATTATTGATGTTTCCTGAAAATGTCATGACAATTGGGAATCGATTTCCCACACAGAAAGCATCTGTGAAAAAGGATGTGCCCATGCTCCCCAAAACACTAAAAACTCGTCTTGATCTCTTTGCCATAATGGACATTTTGCAGCCACATGCACATGTGTGCAGCCATGTGTTTGAGTGGGGTTTCATGTCATGTTCATTAATAGCCAGCCTGCATAGGGCTAAATTTAGGGTGTCCGCCTTGGCTATCTTGCATCATGTTGTAGTTATGGTCAAATTCATAATCTGATAACTTTTATATTAAAAAATGTGGAAATTTGAATTTTAGGAATTTCAAAGCAGCTAGGTAAGATCAGCAAAAGAAAAAAGACTGTCAGAAGCTGAAGAAGTCGATGCTGGCTAGGATCACATCACATCTACTGGACTGCATCATCCCCAACAGGACCAGAGAGAGTAGTTAAATGGACCTCCATCCTCAACCATGCGCAGGATGTTCATACCCACAAGGACCCCATTTTCCCAGCCTGTCTGCATCCAGTTCGCAAAACCCTCGACAAGAACAAATGGCTGACAGCAGGTATCTTTGTCATTTACAGGAAAACTTCAAACGCATTGTGTAACTCATTTATAGTTGGCAATCAGAAATGCTGTATTTAAAATGTCAGTCCTATGGATTAAACTAATTTGGTTATATTAACCCATTGTAACTGTGTCATAACATGGTTTTGCAGTTTTATAAATAATTGTTTTTGTCTATTTTAGGAACTCCCGCGTTCTACCAGCTGGAGAAGGTGCTGAGTCACAAAAGGGTTCTCAAGGACATAGCTAAACTCAGCCCCCACCACCAGCCCTGATCACTGGAGTCATTTCACAGCATCATCCTTCAATTTGCCCCTAAAAATGTAGCGTATCCCTTCCTTGGGATGCTTTGCAGCTAAAGGAAACTTTGATTACAAAGAATGTTGATGATTTGTACATGCCATTCTTTTCATGTTTGGTTTTCTCTTTACTGTACAAGACTCCACCTAGGCCGCTCTGCATTGTAACGAGAATGCTGCACAAGACCAGCCCACCTCATCCCCCTGGGGACCTTCTATACATGATGCATTTGGAAGGGAGAGTGCAGTGTGAAACCCATAAAAACAGCAGTAACATTCTGTAGCTTATATACTTTTTATTTTTCAACAATTTTCAACACATTTGCATAATATTGCACTTCAGTGTCTTTACAATAAATAAAAAAAACAATACATATTTAAAAAATTAACAATGCAATACTTGAGAAACTATGTACATAGTTACAGAGGTGTTCATGATCAAATATTGCACAGAGTACATTGAAGACTTGATGGGTTTCATCATGGAGCAGGTCTTTGTGGACCCAGCAGCCTACAGGGAGGAAATCCTAAAAATACACATCCCGCCAGACTTGTCCTCAAAGTACAAGCATCCAGAGAAGGAAGAGGTGATTGCCAGCTATGTTTCTTGCTTCAATCAAGGGGAGGCAGTTGGAAGCTCGTGTACTGTCCTTGGCTGTCGGGAAACTCCAGACAAACACGCAGGACCACACACGACGGGATGACGACCCTTATGCTGCGTCCAAGGAATTCCCAACTGACGAAACTCCTGTAGGCAAGATACCTGTAATAACTAAAAGTTGAACATTATATTAGTTAGCAGGTTAAATGTATGTATGTTAAATTATGTTTGATCAACTTTTGCTTTGTATAATAAATATTTTTTGGTATTTCTAGATGTGTGTATGTTTGATACCAGCTGTATTTGCAATTAACAACTATATATAACAAGAAAGAAACCAATCATTTTGTGTCAAATTATATATATTAGTGTGTAAGGCCATTATTGACCTATGAACACAAGTGAAGTACAACTAAAATCTGTGTTTAATGAAAAAAGCAGTATGTTGTCATAGATTTGTTATAAATACTGGTAAAATAATAAGTAAGAACTTATCACAACAGATTAAAAAGTTGACTAACCATTCAGAACTGCTTGTTGCAGTCTTGCTGTTTGTACCACTGGCTCCTCTTCGCCTTCTGCTTCCTCTGGGTCCAACTCAGGGTCAAATACATAGGGCTAGATAGTGTCACCTGTTTTCTGCCATTTTCATGTGTAGTAAATGCGCAGCGTAAACGTGAGATGGGTGGGGTATGGCCAGCAACAGCTCATTTGCATAAAAGCCCTAAAACAGCTCAATTTCTTTTTTGTCATGGCAAGTGACAAGAATAGAGCTGGTGAGATCTCATTATGTGAGAGTGATATTGTGAAAAAAACTTCATGAACATGTTTTGTATAGCCAATAGACATATTCTAACTTGTTTAAAAAGAGGTATAATATGTCCCCTTTAAAATTCAAAAACATCACATGTGAAAACCAGGTCAGGTGGGTGGGGCTACATACAGTGAATACAGATCTTAGCCTGGACAAATCTTCTTAAACACAGTAAACTTCACAATGACAAAAAATTTTGCACAATCCTTGCAACTGACTAACTGCTGGAGAAGTCATCAAGGAGGGATAATAAGGGGTCATGGCCTGACTCCAAATGTTCAGCCCTTAAAACAGTATGAGCAGCTCTGGATTATGTGTGCTCACATCATCTGCTGGCAGCATAAATTGTAGGATGACCAGCGGGAACTGAGACAGTCAGACGTACAGTTACATGAATGGTTTTCATGTTACTACTCAGAAACAGGACAGAATGAGCAAAAGGTGAACAAAGACAAGAGGAGAGAAAGAAAAAAGGGACAGAAACAGACAAACCATCCCTTGGTATTCTTGTAACCTAAGATGAATTAGAACAAACTGTTCACACACACACACACACACACACAGGAGCTGCAGGAATGTGACAGATATGAAAATGTGTTGATGAACAGGTGCGTGTTTAGAGCCAACTGCAAGAACAGCTGTCCATTACAGCCTTGTTTCCACACGCATGCACGTGTGTGCACGGCACACACACACACACACACACACATTACTAGTTAATAAAAGCTAGTAAAGTACTTCTGTGTGCTCTGGAACTAAGAAAGCAACACAAAGAAACCATCACTTTGCACACTATTGTGATGAGCAGTTTCCATTTTTCTGGTCAAATCAATTGATAAAAGAATTCTAAAAAATAAACTATTAGCAAGTTACAATAATATAATTACCATCAACCTGATATATTCCTCCTATATATTCCTATATATTCCTCCTGAGGAATGGTCCGTGTTCCCCTGTGTTACTTCTGGTCAGTTTTTAGTAAGATGAGTTGGTTAACTTAACTAAAACAGATATTGTATAGATGTAAACACAACTAAACAAACAAGGTTTTGAGTAAACAGTGATGGCATACTCACTGTGCACTTAATGTCTCTGTATCACAATAGCCAGACAAAAACATCTGAATGGTTGGTACAATTGAAGTTTACTTCACATCATGTGTGTCTATATATTTTACAGCCTTGTACCACAACAGAAGTGTTTGCACTTTACTCCGAGGCCAAAGCTCACACGCTGAACATCTTGTTTTGTCTGATAAACTTTCCATCTTTTACTTGATTCGTTTTATAACAGTCAACTAACTAATAAATCAACTGATGGTTTCAGCATGAATCCAGTTTCGTTTTAGTGTCTGTACTACTCCAGACATTGGTTTAAAACCAGATCCTGAACAACATTGTGTTCATATACATACAATGTTAAAAGAAACTTCCATCCACATTAAAAGTAATGACGTATTCATTATGACAAAAATACAATGTTGGTTGCAAGTCATTGCAGATTAATTTTGACTAGATTAATTCCTGTTGTCTGAAATGTTTAACTGTCTTGATGGTGGTTGATAATGCTGACCACAGATTAATGTGGACAGTGGCTGCATCCTCAGTGTGCACTGCGTGCTAGTCAGTGCCTACTACTCAACCGTTACAGTAGTAGCTTCTTCACAGCAAGCTAGCCAGTAGTAGGTACAATTCAGACGTACTACAACACAGCCATCTTGCCTGTCCTGTGATCCAAATGTTTACATCGTCATGATTTTGCCGGCTTAAAGCGGACAGTTAGCTACCACAGCTAGTTAGCTATGCAGTCACAGCTGCCACTTTTTACTCACATTAGTGGCGTAAATGACTGTGGGCATTTACTTATGTACAGATGGCTTTTATTTACTGAACAGTCTGCATTTGCAGTCTGCAAGTTTCTTCTTCTATGGTTGTAAACCTTCCAGTGACTTCTGGGATAGTGTAGTGTAGTGAAGTGTAGTTTGCTTGCATACTGCAAAATCCTGGAGGCAGTAAACCATCTGGATACCTTGCAGTATTCGGGCATACTAGATCGTGGCTTACTCATTTTTGCCACTACATAGGCAGCTAGTAGGGGGTATTAGGATGCAGCCTGTGTCTCACCAAACATCTCTGTGGGGACTTAAACCTGTTTCCACACTCACATTATGGGGACTTGTCTCCCTTATGGAGACAAAAAGCAAGTTCCCATAAGAGAGACAGCGTGAAATGCAAATCCCCATTATGTAAAAAATAAATAAATAAATTAAAATGAAGACATGGTTAAAGGTTTGGTTAAGGTTAGAGTCAGGTTTAGATAAAGGTTAAACAAGTAGTAGCAACAATTGGGATCTCTAGTGTTTTCAGGAAGTTTCCAAGTCTCCAGGAAATTAATGAAGTCAATGAAATGTCCTGAAAAGTCGTGAAAACACGACTATGTGTGTGTGTGTGTGTGTGTGACTGACAGTACAGATGCAAAATGTTTAAAAACATTTTAGGAACAAACACGAACGCTTCTTTAGTTTGACATGAAATAAGCAGAAATAACTATGTCAATGTAAGGCAATAAATTGTTAACAGAGTTAAATTAGTTCATTTTAAAGACGCTCTTGCGGTCAGAATAAGTTGAATTCTCAGAAGAAAAAAAGAGTTCGGCGGATTATTTTGCAGCGGAATTGGCTCCTAAATATCAGCCTTTAAACGGAAAACTGTAAATTCAATTACTTATGAGTTTTAATTTTCATACAAAAGCTAACGGGAACATAACGGAGTTTGGTGCAGTCATTCCATCACTTCGATTAAAAAAAAACGCCCACTCCTTGCCTACACAACCGACACATCGTGTGACCGGACCCGTTTAACAGCATCCAGTGTGAACACCGGCTTCGGTACCTGGACATAGTTGCTCTCACAGTACTCCGCCACCCGCTCCAGGTTGTTGTGGCTGTCCAGCAGTGCTCTCCGTCCCGCAGGAATCTCCTCCTCCAGCAGCATCTGCAGCTCCGCCATCTTTACATGGTCCGCGCGGAATAACGGCTGCGGCGCGCGGCCGAACCGGACAGAGTCCTGCTGCCTTTAGGAACCGTGGGAAATATGAACATCACATTTCACATATCATTGCTGAACTATGACCCCTTTCTCAGAGGGGAAACGTTCCCATAAAAGCCAGATAACTTGATGGGATCAAATACGTAGCCGGTGGTATTATAGAAGCAAATCTCATTTTGACATCCTGGGAAATAACATTTGAAAGTTGAAACACTGAAACAACACTAAAAATATTCAACCACTTTTAATAATAGGATAATAATAATAATAATAATAAGTCACTTGTTATATACATGAAAAGAAAAAAATTGTGATTCAGTCCCCTTTTATCCATTGGTTCTAGCTGAATATAAAAGTCACTCCTATAGGACTAGAGTCTCCCAAACTTGTGTTTTTTATTATTCTAATAATTATTCTTCTAATTGTCTGTTGAAGCTATGTGACGGTTCATGGCACCTGATCTCAGCACATTGTACTTGACCTGCTAGAGTAACAGCTCTTGGTTCATTTCCACCTGTAGTGAATCCATTACCGTCGAGGCCTGGGTAATCAGAAATATT
The DNA here is from genome assembly GCA_016801845.1 of Polydactylus sextarius. Taxonomy (NCBI): domain Eukaryota; kingdom Metazoa; phylum Chordata; class Actinopteri; family Polynemidae; genus Polydactylus; species Polydactylus sextarius. The sequence continues at coordinate 24,459,103 of CM028912.1, read as the reverse complement.
CAGTAACATTTAGTCACTGAAAGCTTTTAACATAGTTTCTTTGAAACTATTACATTCACATCTTCGTTCAGAGCCATCAGTTCTCTGTACAGCAGATGACCTGAACTGCCTGGGGCCACTGAAGGGGTTTCTGCAAAGCTGATATTTTTTATATTACACAGTATGCATTTTGAGACCATCATCATTCAAGCCAAAATATGACCCAAAGTTTGGTTTAGTGAGTACTTCATAGAGCACACTCAGAAAACGCTCTCTCTCTCTCTCTCTCTCTCTCTCTCTCTCTCTCTCTCTCTCCGCGTTTAACAAAGATGATTCAGGATGCTGAGCAGTTACTGGACCATCAGTAACAACAGGTAAAAACTGCTTTAATCCTACTGTCTTGTTGCATGTATCTTGAATCAGCAGCTCCACCCGGTGGTAAACAGCTTTAAACACAGACGGTTTTGTATATGTAATGTATTTATTTTACAAAATTAGGCTGAAGAAAACAAAGAGCTAAGTAACATATTGTACAAAAAACCAAAGGAAGGGATTTGGACAGATTTGTTAACTGAGGTTTTCAGGCTTTCACGCAGGGACATCCAGGTTCTCGTCTCCTCTCGGGTATCCCTCCACTTCCATTGTCATCAAAAATTCTGTAAAGAAAGAGCATTTTACATCTTTATTCTTTAAGACACAGCGACCCAGTTTATTGAGTACCTGCATCAAACATCCAATCACAGAGGCTGATTTCTCAGAAAAAGCTCAAACAATTAAAAATGATATTCATATTCATTCACCACTTCATACATCACATCATTGTTCACAAATTAAAGGGGCATGACTTTATCTTGTAGTTTTACCCACATTTATGATATTACCACTGTTCCCTTGTGTCCTACCTTCAGTGTAGTCGATGTCTGGCCGTGTGGCAATGACTGCCCAGGCCAGGCCCACTAACAGTGCCACCACCAGGTTCACTACGATCCACGGACGCAGGATCTGCTGCTCTAAACCTGGAGGCCTGAAGGAGGAGGGGGTTTTCAAGGGTTTAAATTAATTTGGATGCTTAATCAACGGGAAAGAACTATTTGTCCTTATTATTTTGTCAGAAATATTTTCTGTTTGATTTAACAATTAAAAATGAATGGGGAAAAAAATAAAATCTCACCACAGAGTCTCGTTAGCTGTAGGATAAAGGTTGATGCGATCACTGGTCATTTGTTGACTGAGTGACAGGATCAGGGCTATGAAATACACTTGGACAAAGAAGTGTTCATTATCATCATCATCATCATCATTCAGGATGGCTGTGGTTCAGGAGGTAAAGTAAATTGACCACTAATCAGAAGTTCAGTGGTTTGATTTGCAATAATGTCAAAGTATCCTTGGGCAACATATTGAATCCCAAATTGCTCCTGATGGCTGTTCTATTGGTGTTCCATCCAAAATCCACAATGTATATATAAAGGCGAGTTTGAATGAGTGTAAATTTCTCACTTACAAAAAGAAGCCAGAGCCACAGGGTCCAGGGTGAGGAAGCCTCTCAGGGCCATGGAGGCCTTGGCCAGGTTCACTCTGCAGGTGAGACCAAAAATGAAGCCAAATCAAGACCAGTGAACAGGAGGAATTAGGGATTAGATCCAACCTCAGGACACTTTTCTTAGGCTGTAGCATTACTTCCTTTAGTGATAAGATGCAGTTTGACTGGCTGAAGTCTAGGTATGATCAGTGATGGACTGGGAACAAAAAACAGCCCCGGCATTTCCACCCACCAGTGAACCCACCCCATATTTCTACGTATATGAATGAGCTGCAGACCAGCGTGTGTCAAGGACTGGTGGTTAGGAAACAAACTCTTGCACTGATTGGGCCAGCCCAGTGTCAATCAGGCTGCTGATCTACAGATTTTATGGGCCGATCAAACCAACATCTAAAAAATATTTTTGTCCAATATTTGTCCAACCAAATAGCACATCAGCCCACTGGGAAAATATAGCCAGTCCGACCCTAGGCCAACTGCTGTAGACCGGAGGGCCGCTCTGGACTTTTCCAGAAGGCACAGATTGCAAGTTTGCCCCCGGGTACGATTTAATTGATTTTCTTTTGTTTTGAAATTAGTTATTGACATTTAACAGACGATCTAGTCACAATGCATCGCCACATACTTAGGATTAATGCTGAATGATTTCCAAATAGCAATTCTAGACGTTCAGGAGCAAATGAGACTTCAGAGCAAAATAAAGACAAGCAGGCAGCTGTCACCGGCTGGTTGCACTTAAAAAAAAAAAATACAAGGAGAGGACACCTAGTTGCATTTTATTGCTACAAGCTAACTGGTGACACTTTCATTTGGCTCTATGGCAGGTTTCTGCTGAATATTTGCTTCTTTTAGACACAGATTCAGACAGGAACATTGCAATTATGTCTGTAAATCCATAATTTTGCCACAGTTCCACAGACCTATCAAATGCAGACACAGTGCTGATGGCCAGCAGCAGGTAGAGCAGAGACTGAGCAGGGTAGGCCAGCAGGTGGTACTGTTGCAGCAGGTTGGGTAGTGTGGTCATTTGTTCGCCCGCCAACACGTACACAACAATAATGTTCCAAACTGCATAGCCAGCCAGAAACCCATGAGAGAAAAGTCCAATCACCCTGTGGATGTTATATACACAGACCAAAGGACAACATGTGAAACAGAATTGATCTAATGTTAAAGTCATTAAAACACCATCCTGAGTGATGAAAACTAATTTGTGTCTGTGTGTGCAGACCTGAAGCCACTGTGAACCTTCATAGCAACATCTCTGGTGGTCCAGATGTGTCTGGGATCCATGTAGTCATCCATCAGTTCTGAGTGCCGGAGCTGCTCTACTCGCTCTGTCTGGAAACGTCCTGCACAAACAGTGCAGGACGTTGCACATGTCACTTATTATCTGCACGTTAGTGATTATCTTAAAAATCCTGAAATGGAACTAATCAACTTTGTGGTCATTTTTTTAGAATGTTGTCCAGGTCAGGAAGGGGTATCTGGCAGGTTTGATGAGATCAGTTGACTCACACAGACATCAGCCAGTACTACTGGTGGATTAGAGAAACTGGTGCCAAGAGGTATTTGTAAGTAGCTGCAGTGTGTGCATTCTTTGCTGCCCAGGATTTCATGGGCCTTTTTTGTGATTGTTGCAGCCTAATTTGCCTACACTTTACCGGAGAATTAAAAATGAAGGGATGAAACCACTGTGTTAGAGTGATGTTTCTGGTCTGACGTCCTCCCTGTGTTTCTACCATTTTTGTGTTTCTTGTGTTTTCCAGTAAAATATATTTTTTTATGGTTGTCTAATCAGGGGTCTTGATCTCGCCTATACTTATAATGATTAGAAAATAAAGCGGTGGTGTCTGCAAGCATGCAGCTGTTTGCACAGTGCATATCATCAAGAGAGAGAGACTGACACATTATCTGGCTGTCATGGCTGGGATGTGAATAAAGGCCTCTGGTTTCAGAGTGCAACTACTTAACAGCTGAGATAATGGGGACGGTTCATGATACATTCACAGTGTGCCAACATTTTTGTGCTTGTCCCCTGCAGATTGAGTCAAAAGGTACGTAAGTGGGTTCCTTTAATTTGAAGGTCAGAGATAAACATCTGGTCTCTTTCTGTATCTCTACTGCCATCTTGACATCCCTCCATTAGTTTTCCTCCACTTTTGTAAACTGTGCCCAGATACTGTTTCTTGGGGTCAACGTTGGTTTGTCAAACATTGCGGAAAAGTTGTGGTGATTGGTAAAAATTATGCAGATTGTGCAGAATTCATAGGGATTGGCTGAATTTGTGTTAATAGCCGAGATCACAACATCCTCGAGAAATCCTGAAGGGTCTGCAATGTGTTCAGTTTTCCTGCTGCTCAGCAAAGAAGTCTGTGCCTGATACAGGTACAGTTCCTGGCTGTTTGATATCTGGTGTTGGCTTGGTTGTTGTACCCGAATGTCCTATTGAACCTTGTTCTTTATAGGTTATAACATGTCTGATTCACACTGAATCACTGAAATGAATAACCCATTTCACTCACTGTTCCTCTCCACAAAGACTTTGCCGACTGGCTGGCTGTGTCCATGGGGGGCAGAGAACAGGGAATGCTGCGGCATGGAGGATTGAGCATCTGTGATGATATCATCATCTTCGGCTCCCAGGTCATTGCTGTAGTGCTCTGTTGCCTTTGCCTTCCTTTAAAAATAATAAAACAGAGAATGTTGTCCAAAAGCTTAGATTTTTATTATATAATTGGCTTTTTGAGGATGTAATACCTCAAAAAGTGAAATACTTCGACAACTATTTTAAGAACTGGACCCAGCACAATCATCAGGTTCAAATTTTTAATATCAGATATCAGATTAAACTTTCAGATACTTTCCTTAATCCCATCATTAGTTCACTTCGTGTAGGTACACACCTCTTCCTTTTTGTCTTTCTGGTTACAGCAACAGTGGTCTCCTCTCCATCTATGGCTGACTCAGCTGTGTTACCATTTGGCACCTCGGCATGCTCTGCTTCCTGGTCTGACAGAATCAAACAAGATATGAGGATGTCACAGATGAAAAGTTATTATCCTTAGACACTTTAATAGACACTGTTTAAAAAAAAAAAAAAAAAACAAACAAAAGAAAGACTTTAGGGATTGATCTTTCCAGAAAATTAGGCACAAAAGTTTCTCTGAACCTCTTTTCTCTGATTTGTGTTGTTGTTTTTTGTATGTTGTTTGTCAGTTGATGCTTCAGATATTTGCCAATTTGCTGCTTTTCTTCCCCCACAATGCTTATTCTGTTAAATAAACTGTATTTCAACCAATTAGATGGCTGTTTGTTTCATATGAAGTCTGAACTTTTAAATAGAGGTATTTTCTATTTATCAATGGCTATATAAAATGATTTTAATTTGAAAGTCTAGCAGCTGTTAACCAGCTTGTCCTCGTCTTGACTGCAGCTCCATGGCTTGTCCTGCAGGTGGAGACCAGAATCACAGCCAGGTCTAGTTAACAGCTACAAATCATATAATCGCATAATCATGATCATAATTAAGTTTTATGCTGCCAGGTTGTGGACCAAGTATGTATTATCTAGAAAGCAAGAGGAATTTCAAATGCTGGTTACCTCATTCCCACTTTTGGCACTTTTGGATATTTTGTCCAGTGACGTAGAAATGACAACATTTCTCCCACAGACTTTTCTGATTTTTTTTTTGTTTTCGACAGTTTCTTCATCTAGACCAACAACTTGTCTCTTAGACCCTGTTCCATCCAGGCTGTTTAAAGACGTGCTACCTTTAACTGACACCTCCATTTTGGGTCTGATCAGTTTACCCTTATAACAGGCTACATACCACATTTATGTTCGATACAATTAATCATAAGATCCTGTTACAAAGACTAGAACATGTTGTTGGGATTAGAGGCACTGAACTATCTTAATTTAAGTTGTATCTATCAGATAGATCCAGTTTGTTCATGTAAACAAGTCTTTCATACGTATTGCAGTTAGTCATGTTAGGACCAATCCTTTTTATCTTATACATGCTTCATTTAGGCAATATCATCAGGAAGCACAATATAAACTTCCACTATTATGCAGATGATACCCAGTTATACTTGAAGCCAGATGAAACTAACCACGTCATCAAACTTAAGAATTGTCTTAAAGACATAAAGGCCTGGATGACTCAGAATTTCTTTTAAACTCTGACAAAACTAAAGTTATCATACTTGGCCCTAAACATCTCAGAACATCATTTTCAGATCACATAGCTAATGTGGATGGCATTGCCTTGGCCTCTAGTTCTACTGTGAGGAACCTTGGAGTAATCTTTGATCAGGACATGTCCTTTATATCTCAGAGAAGCAAAAATTAAAAACACCCTGTTTCAAAAGGATGCTGAAAGGTTAATTTATGTGTGTGTTACCTCAAGAATGCACTACTGTAAATCTTATTATCAAGGTGTTATCAGGCTCCAGCTCCCTTTGGAACCAGCTCTCAGTTTGGGTCCAGCAGGCAGACACCTTTTCTACATTTAAGATCAGACTGAAAACCTTCCTAGACCTTCCAATATTCTATTCTATTCTATAATATTATGAGATGCCTTGACATAAATGCTTTTATGATGGTATATGCAAAAATTGAATTGAACTGAATTAGATAATGTTTCCTGTTGTCAGTTCAATAGTCTATAAGTTAATAAATGAGATCATTAACAATCAGTAATTAAGGACAACAAACCATCAGATCTATAATAACAAATGGTAATAGTTCATTTTATGTCTCTTTTAGGTTGCACTCTGTCTCTCTTGCTTTACATCTCCCTTCAAAGATAAGGCTCCACCTCATGGCAGTTATATTAAATTGTGCAAGGCGGTAATTAAACATTAGAGGAAATCAATTTGGTTGAAAGACTGATAATTGTATGTGTGGGACATTTCAGTTGAGGCACTTAGTCACAGACATAGGGTTAGCTATGTGGTTTAATGGATCTGGATTTGGCATAATGTATCAGGAGAAACACTCTCATGTGGCAGTGTGGTGTAAAATGTATTGTGATTGTAATAAAAGTACAGCTGCTGCTGTAGTAAAAAGTTTGTTACCAATGGTTGGTGCCTTCTTCCTTTTCTTCTTCTTTTGTGGTGCTGGATCCTGAAGCTCTGGGGTCAGATGATCTCTGCTATCAGAGTGGCTCCTGTTGATCCCTTCATCCATCTCCACATCCGGACCCACTACAGAGGAAAGAGTTAAGAGTTGTACAAAGCTGAAATTTTCTTCTGAGGACTGCATCAGCCCTCACCTTCTCCTTGCTCCTCCCCATCGCTGACCTCCTTCTTTGGCTTCTTCTTCTTGCTTTTGACGGTTGGCATGGCGATGTTCCCCTGCAAGAAGATCAACAGTTCAGCAGAGTCAATAACAAGGGTCTTTTAGCATGTAATGGATTGCAAATTAGGTCAGTCAGTTAATGTTTAACAAGGATCTTGAGGTAACCGGATGGTGATGCCTGATTGACATAATTGGATTAGACTGAGCTTTGAGGACAGATGGAGGAGAGTTATTTTGAAGGATATTAAAGTATTTAAAGGCAGTCCAAGATAGTGCACTCCAATGTAACAGCATATGGGAACAATGCAGCATATTGTGCTTGAACTTCTGACACTTATTCAAAGCATACTCTTTTTGGGGCAGTTTGGGGTTCAGTGTCTTCTTGATCTAACATACTTGAAGATTTTTAACAAGAGGAGCAAGACATCAAAGCAGTAACCAATCTAAAGGAAAAATCTGGAGTTACAGACATTCTAGGGCTATTTTCAGATGATAAGAAGGTCATTTGTTGTGTATGTACGTAGTAAAATCACATTGACTGGATGAGTTTTAAGAAAGTTTGTGTTTTTCAATTTCAACTGAAAGAGATTTAAGAGGCATAGAGTGGTATCGAGACAAATAACATTTTTTTTTAAACCACTGTTAGACTCAAAATAACATTTGACTTGTGTGGTAGTGAGGAGAGGGTTCCTACAGACAAACCAAAGTGTTGTTAACTTTGCAAATACACAGACAGATTCTATAGAAGATTGTTTACCTGAAGTTGTTTTCCTGACGCAATCGTGAGAAAAAGTCAGTAAAAGCTGATTGCTGAATGCAATGCCAAACAATCTCAGTGGACACTAGTGTAGGAGAGTATTTCCATGGAAATACAAAGTGTGTCAATACAGACTAGTATTGAAGTTGAAATTGTGAGGGATCTGCATACAACAGCATAATAGTATAACTTAAATCAGCTTTTACATACATTTCCTCAAGGTAGTATCAACAGGAAAACAACTTCAGGTAATATACTGACTTCGTAAACAATCTTCTATAGAATCTGTCTGTACATTTGTAAAGGACCCCTCTCCTCACTACCACAGAAGTGAAATCTTTTGAGCCTCACAGTGGTTTAAAAAAATGTTATTTGAGCACAAGTATTCTCAGCTTTAAACACATTTACTGATAGACTGTTTTCATCTCTGTAAGAATATTTCCTTCTGTTGTCACTGATGACACTGTCAGGGAAAAGTTGCTCCCAATAATATTAATTAATATTAATATGGTTTTTCTATAGACTATATATGAAGATGAACAACATGACAGCTGGCCAAAAAAATCAAATCAGATGACTTGGATCGGCCCTGGTGGCTGGCTGCACCACGATAGACCCTGCCCACCTCCGTGGCAGCAGATGTTGCTCAATAGATAGATAGATAGACGACCTCATTAAACTATACCTATATAACATACTATAACATCAAGTAATACATTAAAATAGATGTTTGTAATAGGTGTGATAGATGTAATAAAAATGGACTGGGACATCCTTATTGACAGGTGAGATTGATTTGTGATTGGTTGGGTGGGTGTTGGCTCCACTTCCTGCTCACTACAGCATAGGCAACAGTTCCAAATGAGGTCACCAGTGCAATATGGCAGTACTTCGTTTAACACTTTAACACTTTAGTCAAATCAAAAAACTGAAAACAGAACCACAGCAAACAAATCAAATAAAGTCAACATTGAAGACTCCGCTTTGCAGTCTCCAATGTTGTTGAAATGTAGCCAGCTGCTGCTTCTTTGGTTTTTTGCTTGATTTTACTTTTTTCTGAAGGCCTTGCATTTAAACCAGTCTCCCCGTCTCTGTCACTCTGTGTGTACCTGGCCTGTACCACCACACTTGCTGTCTTTGGAGCGTCTGCCCCCCTTCTTTCTTTCACATAATGGTAAGGGTAATGGTATAGTCTGTCCTCGCGTGTGATTGGCTGCATGGTATGCCCATCAAAATAAAGTCCCGCCTCTGCCTGAATGGAGGAGAGCTGAGCAGGAGCCACTGTCAGCTGAATATTCGGCTCTCCCGACGGGAGTCGGCTCTTCTCATTCACGACAAAGAATCGGCTTGTTCACAAACGACAAATTACAACTTTATATTCAGACATCAGTTTTGAACTGACAGTCTGTATACTAAGCTAACAAGCTGATGGCCATAGCTTCATATGTATTTTACAGACAATACAGTAATTAGCAACTCACATTTGTGTTTTATCTTGGACGTCATGAACAAATAATATTTAATTTCCTAAAATGCTGATCTATATTTAAATATCAGTGAAGTTGACAGCCATAGCTGGTTTGTAATAAGGAATGTGTACATGTCCCTCCACTGCCATAGTTCACAGTTGTACACTACATCCATCCATCTTCAAAATTGTTTTTATTATTCAGTTGCACTAACATTCAAATCATTAAAAAAAAAAAAAAAAGTTATTTTACTACCCACAAAAGTGGACAGTAAACAGTTCCTTAAAATGGTATAAAAATATGTGTAAGATGAGCAGATGATGTTGTACCATAGGGTTGCCTATTTACTGTTAGAGGAATAAATTAAAACAATGTTAAATTAAATCTGTACTGCTTGAATTGTCTATAATTTGTCACTGGGTTTGCTGCTGTTTAAAGGATGCCCTAGTTTTGCATTAACTGTAAAGAGCAGCTACTTCTATACAAAACACTACAAAAAAAAAAAACATCTCAAGAGAATCAGGGCTCACCTGTCTGCAGCTGTGAAGAGGAAACACTACAAACAGTCACAGCCTCCTTCGGTGTCTGATCTTATCAACCTGAGGGAAAGTGTCTTAGGGCAAGTCTTAGTGTAAACACCCTGCCTCCTTTGCTTTGTTTCTCTGTCCCTGCCTTTGTTTAATCCCGCTTGGTACTTTCAAAATTACCACAGAGGTTAAAAATATTTACATGGAAACTTTGAGGCACAAATTTAAGTGTGTGTAAACGTGAGGCTGGTCTATAAATCTCATTTATAGATTTGAGACTTATCTCTGGATTTATATTTAGGGAGTGGCAGGTGGATCATGTGACAGCCATGACAGCCACTGGGAGCTCTGTGATTGGTCGAGCGGCTGGGATGTCCACAAGCTGGTATGGCTTCAGATCAGCCACGGATACTAATAATCCGTCACCCTGCTGTTGTGTCTCCCCCTTCAACAGATCCGAGTGCTTTTTTTCTTATTGGTCAGTAAAATCTTGGGATTGTGTTGAGGCACTTAAGGAACCTTTATAAAGAAGCTTATATGATCTTATTTTGAGTTGAAGATGAGCCTTATGCATAGGCTTGTATCATCTGCATAGAGACAGAACTTATATGTCTGTCATGTATTGTTGAGCAGAAGAATCTTTAAAGTGTCAGTGTTAAAGGGAAACTCCAGCACATTTTAACTGATATCCCACTGTTATAAGTCTTTGAGTAATGTCAGTTGCCAAAAAACAGTGTTAGAATTAGTGGCATAGTGTTATGTTTGAAAGGCTCCTGGCTGTGTTGCATGTGACTGTACAGCCTCTTTAGTGAATGCTCTTTACTTTGGTAGAACTCTACCCAGGTCAGTTAGTCAACAGGCCAGGCTTGCCACTACTTCAACATTTCCACTAACATAGCACCGAATCGTTTCTCTTTATTTGGTAACTGATAACAGTGCAATGGCAGTGGAATAGCACTTCAAATTTGCTGGAGTTCCCCTTTAAGAGGCTTTTGCATTTTGTTCTGTAATCCTTGTGTGTCAGTCACACCAACAATTTAACTCATAGTTTCACATCTTGAAGAGCATTTCAGCATAAATAAACATTGTTGGTCAGACTCCAGTCAGACTATTCACTGCCTTATGTTATCTATTACTCACTGCTATTTGTGGTGAAACTTAATGATGCACAGAGAAGATGCTAATCCTCCTGTTAAATCGGCTAAGCTACATCTGCCTTACCCAGGATTAACCTGGGAGACAAAGAAATTGTGTGTGTGTGTGTCCTGGTAATGGAGGGAGTGCAGGGAGAGAGTTCGGTCTTCAAACAGCCTGATAGATGAAGCTGATCCTCAGTCTGTTGGAGCTGCCCTGAAGCCTACGTAACTTTCTCCCAGATGGTAGAAAGCTGAAGAAGGGGTGGGAGGGATGGGTTTGGGTCTGCTATTATGCTGACTATTTTTCTGGTGAAGCAGGTGTAGTAAATGTCTGTAAGGAAGGGGAGTAGGGTGCCGATGATCCTGCTGGCTGTCTTCACAACCTGCGGTAAAGTCTTCCTTAGGGATGGGCAATATGACCTGAAATTTATATTGTGGCAGTGGCGGATGGTGATAAAAAATTTTTGGGGGCACCCTTTTTTCCATGTGTGTGGATGGTGATAAAAACATTTTACTACTAATATCTACTAACTATTTACTAATATCTCATAAAGGATTTGAACATCTCAGGATAAAGGACTAAGCTCCTTTATCCTGTTTTTTCTCCAAGTGGGAAAGAATTTTTTGGTAAAAACAAATTAAACAAAATTTCATTCATTTTCTCTGAAGTTGTGTCTGGTCGCATCTGTCTATCTCTTCACCTGGTCAGTGCTGTGGCAATTACACTTGCACACTTGGACTTGGCGGAATGTGTTTTGATTGACAGGCATTGAGAACCAACCACAATCAATAGGTGTTGAAAATGTCTGCAATGACAGTTGCTGTGCTTTGTAATCTGTAATGGTCTGGATGCCTTTCCACAGACTCTTGTGTGAGTATGTGTATTGGTGTTTTACCTTCCTGATGCCATGGGTAGAGCTAAGCGGTATGAGCAAAATTCAATATCACGGTATTTTAAAAGGGCAGGGCAGCTGTTGCCTCATAGGGTCCTGGGTCAGGGGTTTCTGTGCTGCATGTTGCCTCATCATGCCTGATGGACTCTAACTTGGACTATTTGTGTCTCTTCTGTATCTGTATTTAATATTCCAGGCTATGAGACATACAGACGAGATAGGAATAAAGGGAAAAAAAGGAAAGGAAAGTATCTCATTATCACCTGAAATATCTTTTGGTATACTTGCAGTTTATTGACCACCAGCTTTTTTTACAGTCTATTTTCTGTTCTTAAACCACTTGAAGCTTGACAAAGTACACAGGAAAAAGATTAAGGACATTTTCAGTATGTTCCGGATGACACAAATGATTAGTAAGCCCACAAAAATAACAAAATCATCTCAAACATTATTAGACTTTTTTTTTTTTTTTTTTTACATAGGATAACTAAAACCTATAACTTAATCACTGGCTTGTCAGATCACAACCTCACATTGACAGCCAGGAAGCTAACAAAGTCACAGTATAGGAATCTTAACTCTGAAAATCCCAAGCCTATATCCTTCATTCTAAATAAAGATCTAAAATTAGTTGAGCTAAAGCCACTTCACTGGATTGAAATTATTGGAAGTAAATCATGTGAACATGCATACAATGACCTAGTAACAGCTGACAAAGACAAAAACGTTGCTAAAACACACTAAAACAATGATTAAGAAACCAAATGCAAACCAGAATCTCCCCCGGTTTAACAATAACCTCTGGGATCTAATGAAGAAAAGAGATGCTTTTACTTTTAGATTAGATACTTATAATTTAATTTTTCAAGAGTTTAAGAAATAAAGTTGTATCTCATTCAAATTAATAAAATTATTAGATATGCAAAAGGAAACAGCAAAAAGTTTTGGAAGAACACTGACAAACTTCTTGGGAAGGAAAAACCCAAGTGTGGGGTTTAGAACTTAAAATAAATTGTATTGAAAATGATAGCCTGGCTTTTGCAACTCATTTTAACGACTATTTCATAAACTCTGTGCAACAGTTAAGTCAGATATTTGAAAAAAAAACATTCCTCACAATTACCAATCAGTGCTAGATCCTCCATAACCCTGGCACCTACAAATGAGTTAAAGGTTGCAAGAATTCTAAAGATATTCATGGAATGGAAACTGCCATGTTAAAAAAAACATAAAGAATGCATTGTCCTCCCCTTAACTACAATGATCAATCAGTGTATTTAAATGTGCCATAGTAACCCCAGTGTTCAAAGCAGGTAATGCACAAGAACTCTGCAGTTATCAGCTAGTATTCTCCCAGCCCTTTCAAAAGTATTTGAAAAGTTTGTTGCAGAACAACTAACTGATCATCTTGATTGTAAAAATCTCCTACATCTAATGCAATTTGGCTTTAGGAAAAATCATTCAACAGAATCAGCTTGTTGCTATTTCATTGAAGAAATTAAAACATACCTTCATCAAGGAGGAGTGGTGGGAGCAGTCTTCCTTGATCTATGTAAGGCTTTTGACACAGTCAATCATAAGAAGCTTGTAAACAAACTAGTAAACTACGATCTCTCTGTTGGCACACAAAAATGGATCTAATCTTATTTTAGTGATCATCACCAGTGTGTGCAGATTATCAGCACACTTTCCCCATCTAAAGCATGTGAAATGGGGGTGCCACATGGGTCTATTTTAGGGCCACTACTGTTTAGTATTTACATAAATGACTTCCCATTAATATGTGAGAAGGTCAATATAGTGATGTATGCAGATGATACTGTACTGTACACACATGTGAAAAATGCATCTGAGGTTGCAACTACACTTACAAATGAAATGAAAAGGGTAGTAGAATGGCTACATAGTTCCTGTCTTATCTTAAACACTTACTATGTCCAGACTATGTCCAGGTTCTTTACAAACAAGAGCAAAATCAGAGACTATCCCGAAATCTTAATCAATGGGCAAACCATAAAGAATGTAGATGAGTTCAAATACCTGGGCATTACTCTTGACCCAGCTCTTAGCTTCAAATCCCATGTTAAAAAATTACGAACTTCAACAAACTTCACATTCTATGGTAGTGCGCATGAATGCCTGTGGTAGTGGTGGTGGGCAATGCAATAACCATTTTGCCTGCTTGTGTGTGTGTGTGTTTGCAAGATCACAGATATAAAAGTGATGCAGATGAAAATCTGTAGAGCGCCAATAAATAATGATGTAGAAAGGCCAGAGGGTTCTGCCTGTCTCTAAAAGCCCTTGCCCTCCTCAGAAACCATCTCACAATCCATGCAGCAAGCTCCACAGGATCTTCAATAAAAGGACAAGCCATTTTCAGGAGAATTTATTGGTCGCAGGGCAGGGCTTTTATATTTGCCGATCTCTTATCTGGAACATAATCTGCTCTGGAGCAGGTTAGCCGTTCAGCATAAGTTGGAGATGATGGAGATGGAGATGTACCCCGGTAAGAAGTGAACCACCTTTGTAAAACCCAGAGTTAAACATGAAGTTATTGCCACAAATCCTGCTTTATAGTACAGGCCTCAAGTGTTGAGGGATGACTGTGGTGAAGGTGGAGCTGAAATCGACGAACAGGATCCACATGTCACTGTTTTTGTGGAGTGCTGTTGCTATGGCATCATCAGTGGAGAGCTTGGGTGGGTATGCAAACTGGAATGGGTCAAGTGTAATGGGTAGACTGGATGTTATGTGGTTTTTCACAAGTTTTCAGTTTCTGAATAAGTGTATTAAAAGAATTGACGTTGACATGATAGAAAATGTTTCAACTGGAAGACAGACAGATCATAAAAATAATTTCATATTTTGGCCATATCCATGAACATTTACATGACCCCAGATTAGCCCAGGGGTAAAAACAATTGAAAAATAACTGCATATGCCAATGCTCATTGTATTGTTTATAGTTTTATTTTTTGTTTATTATAATAAAACCAAGTAAAAAATAATTTTGCTATTTTGCATATGTTGAAACATCACTGTGAAAACGTGGAGTACTCCATAGAACTTTAGGATTAACACTTCTTTATATATTCTTTCTTTTCATCTCTTTATAGTGTTATCTCCTCATGAACTGGTAGCTGTCTGTCTGTTGAAACGCAACTCACAGGCTGATAACTAAACAAAACATTTGACTTGTCCACTGACATTTAGTGTGTTTTTTCTTCAAGGCTATGCGAGGAATGTGTTATCTATCTCCTATGGTTTCATAGGTCCTTAGGTAAAAAACAAAATTATGCATGTTAAGCAAAAGCATTAACCAAGAAATTTAAACATAAACAACAAACTAATTGTGTTGTAGCTTGAATGTAAATCCTCTCCGTCCATTCGGAGATCCATTCTGGCTTTATATAAACAAAGTCCAAAGTCCTGCTCTGATGGGGTAGAGCCTCCATTTGAGTACTCCTTCATCAGATAAGGGAGAAGGGGGTAGGCAGGGTCCCCAAAGAGAAAGATGGGGATGGCCTCCTCCTCTTCCACTATCTGCTTGTTGAGTAAAGGTATCTTCCCCATTTTGACGTAACTGTTGATCTTGGAGATTGTGAAGACACCCGCATCATGAAAACTTCCAGGCCATTTTATGACCACATCCATGAATCTGTAAGGCAGGCAAATATAGCACCTTTCAATTGAACAACCCAAGATGAAAGGATTTCTCACAGACGTAGAGATACTTGTAAAACATTGCATTGAAATAAGGTTTTTTGTGTGTGAGGGAGGGAGGGAGGGAGTGTGTATGAGTGAGTGTGATGGTGGTGTGTGTTTGTAGCCAATGTGTGTGTGTGTGTTTTGTAGCCTATGTGTGAGACAGTGTAAGAAACTTATAGGCCTACCTATATTTGTGGTCGCATACAGCTTGCACATTCAGGGAAAATTTGTCCTTCCTGTTTATGTAGTCCATTGTGTTGACAGACAGCTGTTTTATTTCTATGTGTGTCCCGTCTACTGCTCCAAAACTTTGGGGCACTCCGTGATCCTGCAGAAATCCAGACACTAGCTCCTCGCCTTAAATCAGACACAGTAAATGGCAGCTTAATATATTTAGGCCCAAGGTGAACAGTTATGGCTTTGCATGTTTTCCTGACTATGAGCGAAACAGTCAGTCGTAATAAACCAAAGGCATTTGCTATTTTGCGCAGCCGCCCCTCGTCTCTTAAATAATACAATATGCAGACTTCCTTCTTCACGACTGAAACAGGCGCCCTCATGTTTGTTGTTTCACCCTCGATGTAAAGACGGAGTTCCTCACTCAGGGCAAAAGACTGTTTTGACATCCATTTGATATTTTTTGAAAATTCTCATGCCATGCCTGGTCGTCCACTACTTCATCAATGAAGTTGTCCCACCACTGAGAAGTCCTCCCAGTTCTCATCCACAGCTGTCTAGATCACCTCCGCTGTATTGGTGCATCAAGAATTTGTTGAACATAGTTTATTCTTATTCTCTGTTCTCTACTACTCTCTATCAGGACTCTTGTCAATTGCTGAATGTTGATGTTTTTCTGGGACTGGCGCATGCTTGTCACATCAACTCTGTGTGATGAGAAACACAGTTTTCCGTTTGCAATCCTTTACATGGTGACACGCTTTACATGAGTTTTGCTATTTGGACTTTTTTGTCTAAGCCTGTGTGGATTCCTGTGTGACTTTGACTGCTGGCCACCCTCGCCAACAACCTTTCTGCCTGGATTTGTCTGCCTGGTCGGACTGTTTTTGGACTTTGGCTTCCCTTGACTACCTACGCTACCTGATCCCACACCCAAGTGTTGCCTGACAAAAGAATGAACTGTATGGTGTCTTTTTTTTTTTTTTTTTGCAATAAAAGTCTACTGAGAACTGAGCTATTTTATCAGAGTGCTGCAATTTGATCCAAACACCACTTGTTCCAGATATCCAATTAGTATGACTGCACTATCTGGTCATTTTAAATGTTGGAACACCTTGTGATGAATGATTTGAAATCACCCTGAAAGTGCTACCTCTTAAACATTCTGTACCTGTGATGTGCTATACTTTTAAATATTTTCATCTCAAGCAACAGATCTTGTAATGAAAAATGACCATGTCGCCAAAGTGTTTGTTGCCTAAATAAAAATGTAAGTCTGGTTATGATACATGAAAAAAAATGTTACTACTGGTATTTTCATGAATATCACTGTCTATTTCCAATACCAGAGCAGACAAGGAGAGATTATTTCAGCCTACTTTTTCCTCTTCTTGGCTGTCAAGCAGCCTGTGTTGTTATAGTCTTGTTTTTCCTCTTTAGGAACTCTCGAAAGTGATCGACTGTTGAGCTTTACCAGTCCGTTAATATCACTACTATCTGCCCTTTGAATGGAGCCAAAAGTCATCACAGTACTTGTACAGCCTCCATTTGTTTGTTTTGGACTCCTAGCCCCTGAAAATCTGTCTTCATAGGACCTGACAGATGTGGACGAAGAAGTGGAGGAGCATGAAGAGGAAGAGGACAAATAGTGCCCTGGATAAGGCATGGAAGGTTTGCAGGCCACTTTCGTAAAGACTGAAGAGACCCTTGGAGGAGGTGGGGGAGGAGTGTGCCATTTTGGCCTGTGTTGAGATGATGACATGTCGTGTTTGTTGGCCATAACGAGCCCCTGGAGCTTGTCAACCACCTCAGCCAGCAAGTTGAGTGCACTGGAATTTTCTTCCACACTGTCTGTGATCATTTCTGTTGCCATAACCATCTTCTGGCCACAATAACAAACATCCTGAGTGCCATTATTGATACCGCTGGCCACTGTCTGAACAGTGGAACTGAGCCCCTCCACGCTGCGCTGTCTGGTGGGCTCAGAAGGTCGGGGGTGCTTATACAGGTTTGGCTTCTGATGCTCCTTTTGTGTATGTTTTGGTTGATTCTGGTATCCATTGTGATGAGGAGTGGTAGAGTAGCAGAACAAAGGCTGATTTAGAGGCCCCTCGTTGTGTTTTCCATGAGGTGCAGATTGCCTGCTGGGCACAGGGAGCATACCAACATTTGGCTGATAAATGGAACACTGAGCTGCAGGACTGGAAGGTGCTGTTTGGGATCTGACAGAGCTTGGACAAGATAGAGCCCTACCAGGTGTGGGGATGTTCCTTGATTGTCCCCCTGTAGCGTCCTTTTTATACAAAACAGGAGAGTTGGGAAGGCTGAGACTGTAAGCCGGAACTAGAGCAGGAGGGTAGTCATAGTCATCACTGTTTCCTGCAGTAGAGACACTTTGTTCCCCGTTGGGTTTTGTTTTCTCTGTAAATGAACCTCCATGTAGAGGTGAGGACGAAGAATAAAACTGAGTGAATTATGTGCTATTGAGTGAACTACACATAACCACACATAACCATAAAAGACAGCAATGCAAGGAAAACTGAAAAAGAAGCCAGATGAAGACAAACAAGCTAATGTGTGACAGAACTGAGAGTTGGTGGTGATATTAATGGATAATAGATGAACAGGGAGTGACTTGTTGACTTCTTGCTTCTTGCTCGAATGGGTGGAGAGATGGTGTGATGGACAGATGACTGAAGGGATGAATTGAGATGATGTACTAGTAAAAATAATGTATCTGTTTTTATCAAATAGCTTAAAGGGAAAATTCAGTCAAAGAATTTTTGACACAGTTTAGTCCTACTTTGAGGACTGCAGGTAAAAGCACTAGTGTGTTCACAGGGGGGCTCCCCACTTTTAAGCTACGCTGGACTTTCCTTTAGTTAATCTGCTACAGGTCTAAGCTGCTGGGGTGAGCTCCCATGATGCACTGCATTTCCTTTTGCATTTTCCTTTTTTGCCTTGAGATAAATGTTTTTTTTATGATTTGGTGCCATACTATAATAATAACTCTATATGTTGAATTCAATTAAAAAGTGAAATGAATCTATACAGTAAATAAACAACAAGGCAAAATGGAAAGTTACATATGTGTGACTGTGGTTCACTGTGAAGAGACTGTCTTTCCTCCTAGGTACATATTCCATATGTACAGGAACTGACCCACCACATCAGGTGATGTTGATAATTATTTAAGACAAACCACCTATGTAGTGGCTGATCATAAAAGCACCTGTCCGCTACACCATCATTGATCGCATTTTTTGATTGAACAAGCAGCACTGAGGAGGAGAGATAGTCTCTTCACTCATAGAACCATGGTTACACAAGTGTAACCTTCCATTCTTTATCATATGTCTCCACCCAGGTACATATACCATATGTACAGGGACTCTGTAAGACACCCTGATCAGCTCACAGGCTGTCTGACAATTCAAATCAAAAACAACCCATTATCGCTGAGGCCCACTGAGCCTAAACTACTGAAGGACGGGTCTGCAGCCACAGCAATCTGGTAGAAACAGATTACTCATTATGCTACTCAATCATTATGAAGTGCTTTAAGAAGCTGGTCAGGACACACGTTTCTTCAAATCTCCCGGGAGGACTAGACCCCCACCAGTTCCCCTACAGATCCATGGAGGGTGCCATATCCACAGCTCTCCACTCTACTCTGTTCCACCTGGAGCGGCAGAGGAATTACATGCGGCTGCTCTTTGTGGACTTCAGCTTGACAATCAATAACATCATCCCTGATAGATTAGTGACCAAACTGATAGACCTGGGCCTATCTCACCCCACCTGCCTCTGGATCAAGGATCTTCTGTCTGACCACTCCCAAAGGGTTAAGGTTGGACCCCACATCTCCTCAGCCCTCAGCCTCAGCACCGCCTCCCTCCAGGGCTGTGTGCTGAGTCCTTTACTGTTCACCCTCTACACCCACAACTGGTGAGGGGTGCCGAGAGGTGCCATATTGTGAGATGTCATCCTCCTGGAAGCCCACTGCTGCGACTCACAAGCTGCCATGTGAGTTGACACCGCTTGTAGTTTTGTATGCTCAGCCAGTATGATCAACAAGGAATGCCAGCAACCCAGCAATGGTAGGCGCTAGTGTCCCTTGCTCTCAGCTCTGCTAACCACTGTACCTATGGCACATGAACCCCTCATCAGGGTAATACGCCAGGCACAGCAGGATAACCTTGGATGACCAGCAACAAGCTGAATGTCATAGCCCAGCAAACAGCAGATCTCCATTTCCACCCCTCTGGTTTCAACAGCTGTGCATGGTGCAATCGTCGAGAAAACAGTGCCCCCAAGAGGCAACTTCCCACTCTTTCACACCTGGTGAGTGTCTTCTCACACATACACAAACACATACACATAGGGGGAACAGGTGCTTTTTTGACAGATGCTGCGATCAGCCACCACATAAGTAAACTACTTGTGTGGTGGCTGATCTTAATATAGTAATTATCCATGTCACTTGACCAGGTGGGTTAGTTCTGGTACATATGGAATATGTACCTGAGTGGAGAGATAGTGTTGATACAAGAACGTTTTTCTGGGAGTTGTAAAATAGCAGTTTCACGCTATTCTAATGAAAGTGTTTGCAGCGTTTTTAGTTTTTCTCTCACTTTCAGCTAGATTCCTCACAAGAATAAATACAGACTCTGGTGGAAGGACAGACTTTCTTTTCATCTCTTAACTGGTGACAGGATGGCTTGATTACAGATAAAGAAATAACTGAATGAATAAATGATCAGAGGCCTTGTTTATAAAACTGTGCATAGGATTCACGTTGAAAAGTGGTGTACTGAAAAAACACAGAAAGTGCATATGCAAAAAAGATTGAGATTTATAAAACTGTTCATACGCATGTCTGATGCTAATTTCCCTTTATAAATCACAATTTGGTCCAAATGTAGTGACACCTGTGCGTAGGTTATATTACATTAAATTGCATATAAAAGGACAGTGGAGGTGGAAAAAAAAGAAAAGGAAATTGTGTGAAACTGAAGTTCCTGTTGGACTATCGGAGAAAGTGTTGCTAAAGTGTTGGCAACACAAACGTTAAAAGGGCTGCAGAGTGGCAGTGTGTCACTGATGCATTAAATGCAGTCGGCTCAGTAAGACAGACTGTGGCTGAAATCATAAAATAGTCCAATATAAAAGTGCAGGCCAAGAAATGGCTCTGTTTACATTGTGTATGAGTGTGTGCCATAGGGAGTGAAGAGGGAAAGACACAACTCGGTCCGTTCATGGTTATGTTGCTAAAGCTACAATATATCAGGCATGTGTAGTAATCTTGAAAAATAAAAACAAATAATGACAAAATAAGATAAATGTTAATATTTCTCCCTTGATCTGTGCTATAAATGTAATTTATGCATGATTCAAATAGTTCCAAGCATTTTTTTGAATTATTAAAATTGCTGAATTTGCCAGTTTCCAGTTTAAACAGACCACTTTATTATGTCACATTTACCTTTTTTGTGTGTACGCATGGGTCAGAGCTTACATGGAGGTGTGCACATTTTCCAATCAATTTTGCTTTTATAAATCCCAAAGTTTGCATAGAATGTGACGCACGCATTCCTCTGTGTGTATGCAATGTTTATAAATGAGGCCCCAGATCACTTCCTTTCCTCCTCCTCTTACCAGTGCCAGATATGGGGTTACAGACCAAAGGAACTGATTGGCTGAGTCCTTTCTGCCAGAGCTTTGTGGTTTGTGGACACAAACAGCAGCTTCCAACCCTCTTCCTGGGTAGGAAGGGGTGTGACTGGTCTCTCCTGTGGAGGGGCAAAAGTCTGGCTTCTTTTTCAGTCACTCTGAGCTCTTCCTTTGACCACGCCATTCTGGTAGGGACAAGGCGCTGCAGTGCAAGGCCATGGAGACTATTCCAATGACTATGAATCACTCCATCTCCTTTAGATGATCTGTGCTCTGTCCCATTCTTTGAAAACAAGAGATAAGAAAAATTTTATTTTTTGTTAAAAGTACTTTTTCCTTATATATTAAATCAAAGTAAATATCAATGATAGGTTGATGAAGTATTAATGCTTAATGAATTGCTGAGGCTTTATTCTTTCAATCCACTGTTCATGACACAACACTGGAAACTAGAGTCATATTTGTGGTCCTGTTTGAGAATCAAAGTTGTTGTGGTTAAAGGAAGGAAAGCTTCTGTCTCACCAGTGACTGGTTGTTTGTCACTACACAAACAATTCTTATGGTCTCCTCATCCTTAGGTAACACATTAGGGGTTGACAAGGCAGGTCCATATTCTGACTGGGCCACACTATCATGTGATGACAGCACGGCCTGACAGGACAGGGAGAGTGACAGAGACAGGTCCAAGAGTCACAACAGAGTGTCCACTATGACATACCTGGAGGATCGGGACAATGTGTAAAAGCTGACATAGCTGAGTGACATATAGACCTGTATGTGTGGTGAGCTGAGGAGATCATAGAGCTCTCTGGCTTCAGCTGATGGATGGTGGACTTTCTGTATGACAGTCGTCAGGACCTGGTGGAGAGGAATAAAGTCATCTATCTACGACTACACGCTACCCATTTAAACAAACTCTATGGTTGGCCTCGCTGAAATTGAGCTCAAACTGGAGCATGTGTGGTTGTGTGTATTTTTGTACAGGAATATTTTAATATCTTTTCACTCTGTTCACTCTGTAGTGTTTGACTTTGATCAGTCTCTGACTTTCACAGAGTACTCTTGCACCAAGACAGGACACACTGGAGAGGTTATATACAGATCTATATACCGAGACCTCACCCTGGATGAATGAACATTTCAGTGATGTTCTGCAGTGTATGTGCAGTGAAAAGCAACTTAAGTACATTTACTCTACTTCTTTACTCAGGTACAGTTTCGAGCTGCTTGTACTTTCGTCTTTTTTGGACCTTTTAGATAAAAATGCTTTTAGTGAAATACTTTTACAGTGAGTTATAGGTACACAATATATTTTGTATATTGTATTAGAGTTGTTTCTCAAGTAAAAGATCTGAGTATTTCTTTCACTTCTGGTGGAACCTCATGTGCAAGTCCTGAGGCGTAAGGCAGAAATGGGCTGGGGGTCAACCTCTGGAACTCTAACAGGCACTCATACATCTAGAGAGAGAAAATAGGGGATGACGTTATCACTTGACAGATGGTGATGATGTTGTATACATGTATGTTTCATAGCACGCCAGCTGAATCGAGTTGTACCTTCAGCATGGTACGCAGGCAGGGAGCACTCAGTAGTTCATGCAGTAGCTGAGCACCACCAACATTTCTGCTCACAGCTTGACCAACGTCTTCCACCACACTAGACAGCACCTCACTGACACCTGAATATATAAATAAACACACAAATGCGTGTGCGCACACATACATAAGCAGCTGCTGTAACAAAATTATTTCCTGTGAAGGATAATTAAATACCTACTGTATCTATCTGTCTGACAGACTGCTTTGCTCACTTGACTTGAGAATGAATGTTATACTTTGTTGTGTCTTCCCCTGTGTCATGTGACATGAAAATGACGTCACTATATGCAAGCCAGTGTGTTGTACTTCCTCAGGTTTCAAAATGTGTTAGTGATCCCTTCATGCTGCTTCATAGTCAAGATGGAAAATGTTGAATGTGAAGAGAGGGTGAATGTGTCTGATAGACCATGGAAGCTTCACATGCAGGAGAATAAAAATATATTCACAAGCTTGTAATTTTGCAGCAGATGTTTTGAAATCGGAAGTTTTCCTCAAAATGTGATGAGACATAGTTGTTTAGAAAAGGAAAGATACTGGTGAGGACAGTGATACCATTTGAATCAGCTTTTAGACAGGTTTTGCTGGTTTTGGACCCCAGCAAAACTAAACCACAGATTATTTAGGAAGGCTGATGCATAGAGTGCATAAGTGTGTCTCTCACCTTCTTCCATTGCTGTTCTTGTGGTGATGGTCCCAGTCCAGTGCAGATGAAGTAAGTATTCTTTCACTCTAAATGAAAAATAAATGGAAAAACTCTTATAACTTGTAACTTAGAAACCTTTCAGTAACTGACATGAAGAACTAAACATATGACTGAACTTATGTGTCTGTAGACATGTCAGGTGCTGAAAACTGTCAACATCTGTCATTAACATGTAAGAACATACCAACTAGAAATCCTTGTAATGGTGTAACTGGAGAGCCAAGAGGTGCCATACAGCTGTTAGCTGGTTCGGGACCTGAAGGTGCTGATCTATCTTGCATGTCTTTTCACCACTCTCCTCCATGTATCCTGTCTCTCTATACACTGTCTCTATCATTACAAAATGTCCAACGCCCCCACAAACATTCATGAACACATTCATGAACATAACAGTAGGCATGCATAAAACACAGTAGTAGAGTTAATAGTAGTAATAGTAAAATAACACACGGAGTACATTTAACACAAACAATAATGTCAGCGTTGCAATGACTAAATTTCCAGGAGCGTAATCATGACTTTGATCCGCCATATTAAATGTCCTATTAAAGTAGAGATGTCTTTCCTAGGATAGTGAACACAGCACAGCCTGAACTAATCAGTTCATGTTCATTAAAAGGTATCATTAAAATAGATGCATTTAAATTAAGGTAAACAGGGACTTTTTGACCTTGTGGGAATTTGAATTTTGCATAACATAGCATAACAAATCCTTTCATGGTTTTTCTTATGTGTGTCCTTCTTTGGATAGAAAATGATAGTTTTCAGTTATGTGTATTGGTGTTATACTTTACACATCAATATAATCTAATGATAATGTAGAGTGATATAATTCCAAAAGGTTGCAATATGTATAAACCATCTCCTGTAGTGAAAATAGCCAGTCCGTCTTTCCAGAGAGAAAAAAAAAAAAAAAAATCTTTTTTGGGAATTTGGGGGAATTTAAGGGAACAAACTGTGTGTTCGCCTGGTCTTGTTCTCACTAAAATCTTTGTAGAATCTGTTTGCATTTGATTTGATCAAAGCCGCCATCATTAGCCTTAAAGCTGCTATATGCAAGTTTTCTCCTCCACTGAATGTGGTTTCTTGATGGGTGCTGCTGATTTGATTGACATATTTTTTGATTACATTTGATCAACAGAAAAGCAGATGGACAGTAATATTTGAAACCACTCTAAACCACTGAAACCAGATCAAAGTCTTAGCGATCCTAGCCAGTTATTCTCGCCATCACAATGTTAGTATCTGGGTCAATAGTTGGTAAGGGACGAGCCTCCTCGTCCCTTACCAAAAAGAGCCATGTCTGATGACCAGTTGACCTATAAACATGGCCCCTGCTGCCTACAGAGAGACTTCTCTTTAGATAGATAGATAGATAGATAGATACACACACACACACACACACACACACACACACACACACACACACACACACACACAATTACATCTAAAATAAAAGCAACGTACCATATACCACTTCCTCTTTGTATGATCCAGTTTCCTTGGTGGGAAATAGTGATGTGTATCAACAACAGACAGTGGTGACTGACATAGATGTGATTTTACTACTGAACTAAAAGAGATACTAATCCCTGATTTAACCCGACCTAATCCACCAACTCTCTCTCTCTTAACTCTTAAAGCTGCTTTTAGCACCACACACACACACACACACACACACACACACACACACACACACACACACAGCAAGTCAGACATTCTAAGCAGCAGGAATCAGTGTTAAGAAGGCAAAACCCATACACAAAACACTGATCACTGATCCACTGAATCCCACTGCAACATCTGGGTCTTCAAGAGACCAGCCACCAACTGTGTGTGTGTATGGGTGTTTGTGTGTGTTTGTATGAGTTTATGTGTTTGTGGTTAGTAACAGTCACCAGTCACTGGGTCACCTTCTAAGTGCTTGTGTAATACTGACTTTGTGTGAGAGAACTAGAGAAATATAAGAAAACAAAAATAAAATTTCACTTTTCACAAAGTTTCACAAAGTGAGTAGAGCTATTTAAAGAATTTTGGGAGATTAAAAAGAAAAATAAGTTATTAAAATAAAAAGCTCCTGCTCCTCCTGATAGCTAGTAGCATGTTTCTGCAGAAAGTCCTGATACAATTTAATCCCAGAATATTTCCCTTGAATCACCACACTATGAACACTTGCTGTTTGTGGGGGCACAAACAGAGAACTATACTATGCTGTATGAGTGAAATTATGCCACTCTTTGCCTTAAGGCCCATTTATGCTCTATGCAGGATACACATTTTTCAGGAGTTTACTAATCCATAGCAGTATGCAGCAAATGGAGCAATACCAGCGGAAACCATTGGGCAGTGTCGTGCAGTATAGCTCACGTGTGACCAGCGAGAGGAACAAAGAAAAACAGGACATCTCTGTCCACATGCCGCGATTTATTTAATGGCTGCACAAACCACCACCGTCTACATTTCTTTCTTAGAATGTGCGCTGTGATCTCCTTCACCGTCGCCATTGGAACTCAGTACTTTCCCCTAGCGGATGTGTTGTTAACAACTATGGCAACATGAAATATGCAAGGTCTGACGCTAAGAACACACGTACCTACTTACATATGTAAAAGGAGCATAAATGGGCCTTTAGAGTCATTAGAATTAGTAACAAGCTGCAGACACAGTGATGGACTACACTCTACACTGTGTTCTGAGGCTCTGGGATTTTAATGCATTCACTGCTGATGCTACCAATATGTTTAAGCAAGACCTTTTTCCTATTTTGACCACAGAGCAAATTCAGAGACAGGCAATAATGGATCAACACAGAATTTAATGGTTTAGAAGGGTGGAGACTTGGGGAGGATGAGTTCACTTCGAGTGGGATAGCACTGTGGCGCACGTCCAGTGCACACTAAAAATGTCCTGGTGGACCAATATAAAAAGGATGGACACTTAACGATGGTCACACAGCCCACAGACTAGAAATCTGGTCATAGTAAAGAAGCCTGACAGATTGAGGCTTTGCATCGACCATAAGCCCCTTAACCAAGCCCTGAAAAGTTTCCTTTACCTCTTGCCCACTTTAGATGATGTGCTGTATCTTCACCACTAGTGTTAATCTTGACTATACACCTTCTTAGTGTACCAAAGCACTTTCAGAGCATGCTTCTCACACTTCAGAACAACTGCCTCATAGTGGTGTACAAGCCAGGTCCTGAAAGGTACATAAGTGACACGCTCAGCATGGCCACCACCCTGCCACAGAGAACAGACTCTCAGTACAGACCTGAAATGGTCTGTAGCATGCAGCAGGAGCCGTACGACGTGGCAGCCATCTAAATGTCACCAACACAGAGGAGGATCTCCAAGTTGACTCAAGTCTGTCATAGAGCCCCATAGCCATCAGAGAATACAAGGCTTTCAGGTGCACAGGAGGGTGTGCTTTTAAGGAGCCAGTGCATCATCATTTTATATATATATATATATAAGGTAAATCTGGGGTAACACCACTGGTAGCCAATCTTGTATCCAAGAAGAAGATGCAAAAAGAAGGATATGGGGATCATGATGTTTATTAAGGTGAGTAACCTGGAGTATATCAGTTTTACTAAGCAGTACTGCTCGTAGAACATTGTTAGCTTTCAGCATTTGGTCGAACTACATCCAGGAGTTCTCTCAAGTCATCATGATGACTTGAGACTCGCTGTCGGCTGACACTACAGCTACCTGTCATGTCCCAGCTGAAAACATTGCACTCACAAGCCTTCTTCCTCATCTCTGGAGACTTACACTTTTGTTTTTTAATATAAACTGTTATTTATTTTCTGTTAACTTTTTTATTTCCTGTTATTTTTCGTGATTTGTTTATGCTGTCAAACAGATAAATTTCTACTTGTGGGACAGATCCACCACCTTTAGCCCTGGGTAGGGTCTCCCAAGGCATGTGACTTAAGAACCTTCTAATAATATGAATGCAAGGCACTCCAGGCAGCCTCTTTATTTCATGGCTCATATGTAAGCACA
The DNA here is from genome assembly GCA_016801845.1 of Polydactylus sextarius. NCBI lineage: Eukaryota > Metazoa > Chordata > Actinopteri > Polynemidae > Polydactylus > Polydactylus sextarius. Next base: position 24,431,624 of record CM028912.1, on the reverse strand, counting down.
GTATGAAATTTGTCATTTCACAATATATGTTTACAGACTAAATTAAAACTTCTGGTGTATGATGGCAGGTTTTTCATTTTACATTGACCACTTGTTGAGAAGAAATCCCTATGCGCATGTTATATAGTATTTCCATCAAAGCGTCCATATGTTCCTCATGTTTTCATTTTCTAAAGTCTTGATTTTGATGTTAACAGACAAGCACTACTGCAGCTGATACAGTAGCTGTAGAAGATTTCCATCTATTGGGTCCTACCAGAGGTTCAGAGGGATGATGCTACAGGTCCAGACAGCTCTCCTCCACAGGAACATTCATGGTCATCACTTCTGATTTAATTCTACATTCTCTATTAGTCCTCTTGTCTTGCAATGATTCTCTAGTTTTGTTCAGTTCAGTTTAGATCAGGAAGTTCGTGCATTGTGATTGTGTCAACGATCTCACAACACCCCCACAAACACACCTTCAGTCAGTGTGTGAGGAGAGACTCACTGTAGAAAGTAGAAACTGAACTGTGTGAATATTTGGACAAACTGGCCCCCACAAGGAACCTGAGAACTGTGTGTGGAAAGTCCCCACAAAGTCCCCACAAAGCTGAGATGGGATTTTTATTGAAGGTTAGTATCTGCGCAGCGTGTGAGGAAAGACTCTGAGCAGAAACTTAACTGTGTGAATACTTGGACAGACTGGTCCCCACAAGGAACCTGAGAACTGTGTGTGGAAAGTCCCTACAAAGCCTGTTTTATTTAAGGTGTGTGAATACAGACAGAACTTGTTTAGGCGGACAATATTTTAACTGAATAGAAAGAAATATGTGTTTTGAATTCTATCTATTTTTCTTTTAAAGCAAATATAATAATATTAAATGTTGATTATATTGTTTCTCTTATTTACAGTTTGAGGCAGAGATTGACAGTGAAAATGATAGCTTTGTCCAAAGCCTGAGAAGAACAAAAAGCATTATAGTAAGTTTTCATTTTATAGTATGAAATAGTATAGTAATATAGTAGTTAAATATTTAGATAGTTAAACAAAGTTAAAATAATTTTATTATATACTGAACTGGTATTGTGTAAAATGGTGCAACAGGTTTTTTTTTTTATTTCCAAGTGTAGATTCCATTTTCTGTCAAAATGATAACTCAGCTGGTGTATAAAATGCTATTTTACATCACACAGTATCACTGTCTTTCAGATCAACTGTCCAACAGCCAAAACTATTTATTTTTTATAACAAAACACTGAATGTGCAATTGATTATAACAATTTCTTCTTCCCTAAAGCCCTATATTTTTCTATTTCTGTTTTTTAGATGAAAGGCACAAATCTAGCAGATTTTGGTGAAATATATGATTCTACACCAGAAAGTGGAGATGACTACATTCCAGAAACCACTTCCAAAAGTGACAGTGACAGCAATGTTAGCCTTAAACTAAATTTAACTACACCTCAGTCTCTTTGTGGTGTACTGAATATCTTGGGATCGACGAGTCAGTGACTCCACAACACTACACAGCATAGCTATCAACAAGCCTAGCCTTACATCTGAATCCAGCGGAGCACAGGAAGAGCCCTATTCAAGTCAGAACCTAGATGACAACAGAGTTGTTAGTCCATGCTGAAAAAGAGGTGGGAATAGAGTGAACAACAAGAGACGTTATTGCGTGTATTGCTCAAAGCCCTATGCTAAGATGGCAAGATATCTAGAACGTGCTCATCAAGGGAAATCCAACGTTGCAAAAGCTCTAAGCTTTCCAAAGGCTTCCAAAAAGAGGAAAAAAACACCTGTTTTATGTTCGTAATAGAGGGAACTATGCCCACAATGCCTCTATCATGGAGTCAGGAAAGGGTGAACTAGTACCATTTAAATGACCACCTAAAAAAACCCAAGGAAAAAAAAATGCATACTGTCAAGGACTTTTTACAAGAAAGTTTCTGTGGTGGCATATGCATACTTGCAAACTTAGACCATGATCACAACCTACCAAACCAAGAAAGAACCGTGTTTAGTCCATGTGTGCATACACAGCACCTGTGCCTTCAAATATAGGTAAACAACTCTGGGCAGTAATCAGTGCCATGAATGTTGACCTAGTCACAGATATAATCAAAAATGACCAAGTCATTATTGATGTTGGGCAACATTTGTTAAACAAAGGTAGGATAGAATCAGCAGTGTGGGCAAGAGGATGAGAGAAATGGGAAGGCTGATTCAAAATGCCAGGAAATACATCATATTAAAAAACATAAAAGACGTCAATCCAAACAAGTACATGGAGATTGTTAGAGCTGTCAGGTTTACATGTGGGTATGCTCCATCACAGGCAAACAAACTTGGAAATGTCCTTGTTAAAGTAAGCAAACTCCTAAAAGCTTGGGTTTTAATCTCAAACAACAAACTGATGGTAAAGAATGCCAGTGAGTTTCTAGATGTCCATCAGGAGAAATGGAATGAGATGATCTCAGCTACTGCACTCAGGAACATCAGGGAAGCAGAGTGGAATGTGCCTGCTCTCATGCCCTAAACTGAATGTCCTAAAACTTCATGTGTGTCTCAGTCAAATGCAAGATGATATGCACTCAATGCACACTCTGAAAGTCTCTATACAAAAACCTGGGTGGACCTGGCAAAGGTGTGTCTGGTCCAGATCATTCTCTTTAACCGGCACAGGGAAGGAGAAGTGGCAAGTATGCCTTTATCTGAATTTTCATTAAGAGAGACTTCTGATCCGCATGAAGATGTGGACTGGGCACCCTGACCTGGAAAAAAGCTCTGCAGGCATTTCTCAAGGATTATTATTAGAGGAAAATGAGGTCGTCCAGTTTTAATTCTTCTGACTACAAAAATGGCTGTGCGTAGTAGAACTCCTTGTCAAGCAGAGAGAGGCTTGTGGAGTTCTGAAAAATAATTTGTACAGAGATAATGGTCTGTAGAAACCACAGGAGGTTGGATCTTTGTCCCTTTAGAGAAGGAGAGCAATAGTGGCTTGTGTCAAAGTTGGTGGTAATGAACCATTTTCTAAGGATTCATTGAATATGTATAAAAGTAGCTGTGTTTTGAAAAATTCAGTTGAAAACCCATCAGGGACTGGGGCTTTGTTAGATTGCATAGCTTTAATTGCATTTGATACTTCTTAAAGGGAGAGTGGGGAGTCAGGTTGCCTGGCGGTATTAGTATGAATGACAGGATTTGAAAGGTCCTGAGGAAATTCATTCAGTCTAGTATTGTCTGTAGGAAATTCAGATTTATATAATGAAAAGTAAAATGATTTAAAAGTCACATTGATTTCCAAGGGATTTGTAGTAACAGTATCATAAGTGTTTTTAATGCTAGGTATCAAACAGGAAGTGGCCTGTCGTTGTAACTGATGTGCAAGTAAATGACTTGCCATGTTGCCATGTTCATAATATGAGCCCCGACTGCGTAGTAACAAGGACTCTGCCTCTGTAGCTGAAATGAGATTGCAAATCAATTCTACTTCTACTTGCAAATCTTCTACTTGCAAATAAACACGCTGCTGAAGTAGTTCTGGAAAAGAATTCAGTGCATCGCATCGGCATCGCAGCACACTTGCAGCTCAGACATGCCATTACAAACATTACTAACAAAGGAAGTCCAATAGGAAAGGAAATTAAACTAAAACATTAGGTAAAATGATATTTTGTAGTGCTCCCATTGTCTATGTCCTCATTAAGTGCTATTTTTAGCGATGGTGAAGTTCACTTTGTCACAGTAAACAGAAATCAAACTTAGATGGAACAATACTTGGCAAACAACTCGAGAGAGTAAGTGGCTGGATGTTACCACACATGGAGCGGAACTATTTGGCGGTGAGTGCAGAAGAACACCATGTCTAAATACAGGCATTGATGAGGTGAGCTGCAGGACAGGTGTTCTGGACTCCAACTGTAATGAATGGTCCCTGGTGGACAGCCAGACCATCTGACCTGCCTGGTAGTTAGGGTTGGGTGTACACTGATGGTCTGCCGATTGACAGTTCCTGGCCGCAGACCTCAGCAACGCAGCCCGGGTCTCACTCCACACCCTACAGGTGCAAATGGACCTGCATTGGTCCTGCATCATGCTTCCATTCCTCCAGAGCCAGCACCAGTGCCAGCAGCTCATGGTTCCCCACATCATAATTTTGCTTGGCCGGTGAGAGACAATGGGGAAAAATAGGCACAGGGATGTAACTTGCTGTCTGTGTGCTGGGAAAGAAACAGCTCCGACATTGGACGTGTCAACCTCAATGACGAGCTTCTTAGACGTGTTGGGGTGAGACAGGACCCAAGCCGTGGAAAACAAAATCGCAAAAAGTTAGTTCGCAAAAAGCCTCATCAGCCTCTTGGGAATAGGAGGCTGATGAGGCCATTACAGTTTGACAGAACTCTAAGGGTTTCAGGCTATTAGAGTTTGACAGAATTGATCACGTGTTATTTTCTCCTTAGGTGGAGAGTTTAATGAGATGCATGAAGAGTGATGCTGATAAAAGATTTCTGAAACTTGCACTGTGTTCTCTCTGAACTGCATGCAAAATGCATGAGTCAGTTAATGAATGAGACATTCAGGACAGATTGTATAATGTATCAATCGTCAAAGTGAGACAGTTCATTAGTGTTATATAAATATAAAGTAATACAATATAAATGGATGAAGAAATGAATGTGACCTATATAACTCTAAGTGGGTATGTAGAAGTTGAAAAATACAAATATGTTTATTTTGTAATTATTCTTACAATTTATATTCTGATAATTTTATTTAATTGTACAATTATATACCTCATTGTCATCCAAGAAAACCTTCATGAGCCTATGTACATTTTCATTGCAGCTTTGTTAGTGAACTCTGTTCTTTACAGCACAACAATCTATCCAAAGTTTTTGGTTGACTTCTTATCTGAAAAACAGATCATATCTCATCTATTGTGTCACTTTCAATATTTTACATTTTACACTTTAGGGGGTTCAGAGTTCTTACTATTGGCAGCTATGGCCTATGACAGGTATGTGTCCATATGTAAACCTCTGCAATATCCAACTATTATGAGAAGATCTACTGTTTTTATTTTCTTGGTTTTGGCTTGGCTTCTGCCTGCTTGTCAGGTTGCAGGATCAGCTGTACTGAGTGCTCAAAAAAAAATCTGTAACTTTACCCTGAAAGGAATTTTTTGTAACAACTCACTTCACAAACTCCACTGTGTAAAGTCAATAGCAATATCTGCATATGGTGTGATTATTTTGCTCAATATTGTCTTTTTGCCGATGTTCTACATATTTTTTACATACATAAAGATTTTCATTGTGTCCTATCGCAGTGCTAGAGAAGTCAGAACAAAAGCTGCACAGACCTGTTTACCTCACCTTATTGTTTTAATCAATTTTTCAATATTGTGCACATATGATATTGTAATACTTAGGATAGAGTCAGATTTTCCAAAAACTGCACGTTTAATAATGACTTTACAAGTAGTTTTGTATCATCCTCTCTTTAATCCAATCATATATGGACTAAAAATGAAAGAAATCTCTAAACACCTCAAGAGGTTGTTGTGTGAATTGAAATGATCTGATCCCACAGTCATATGTTGTAATGATTGTTTAGTGTTTGTTTAGGGTTGAAACTAAACAAGGTGACACTTCCTGAACATCTTGGATGGGTTTTGAAAACTACTTAACCGTCTTTACTTCTTTTCTTTATTGCTGCTGATAATGGCATCTGACTCTTTTATGTGAAGCACTTGAATTGTGCATGCAAATGAATTGTGCTATATGTGGCCTTGCTTTTGTTCTGATAACTGACATATAATAAATATCACTGTCAGTCTCAACAATATTGTAATGAATTTGATAGTTAGTTGACAGTCAATGTTTTATCCATAAAATGATCACACATTTTATTTAAAATGTTTAGTTTTCCACTCAGCTAGCAGTACCAAAAGTATAACTAACGACATTTGATCCCATTGTCTCTGTTAGTGTTGATGATGTTGATAACAGAGGGTAGACATTTTTAATGTTTGACGGTCAAGTTTAAAAACTGAATTGACATGAAGGTTGATTGAGTCTTAGTCCTTGAACATAAAGGCACTTGTTTTTTTGTCATCTGTTAGCATGTGACATTCAAATAAAATATTTTTAGAGACAGTGACGTTCCCTGTGCCTTCAATATTATTATAATGTTCAGAGATTATTGGCCTACACAAATCTCTCACTGGGGGTAGTGTTAAAGTATTAAGTGTTTATTTAGTATTCACTCATTCTGTTTTGTGTGAGATGTGATGACTGCAAGTTTTAGTATAACATCCAAAGTTTTGATGACATCATAATATATTCTTAGTGATAAATGGTACAGAGGATGTAAACTTGGAAGCAACACTCTGCTGCCCTCTGCTGATCACATATAATTACAGTTTTTTTTTTCTGAATGCTTAAACACTACACAGAAAATATTTAGGTATTTCAATGGCATATAAAATTTCCATCAATTTGAATTACTTAGATTTAACAGAAACAGGCCAATAAATTTATTTGCTGCATATTTGTCAGTCAAATGTAAATGAAACAATTAAGAATGAGATTTATGTAATAATACCAATAAACCAAATGTGATTAGAATAAACGATGGCAGATTTATGTATTTATTATTAATAAATATAATTTGTTTCAAATACTTAAGAACAAGTGTATGTATTCAATATAAATTACTCCAATGTATTTGAAATGCTTAGAAAAAGGTTTATGCACTAAATCCAATTCAAATAAAATGCATAAAAGTTATGTACTTGAAGTAATAAATGCAATGCATTTTAGATTTTTAACCAATTTTTCCATTCAACCAGCACCTATAGTAATATATACAGTAACAATATTATAAATAGTTAGACCGGCTTGTTTAACATTTTATTTATTAGGCAAAACAAAACAAATACTAAAAGGAAATGCCCTTATTTCAGTGTGCAGAAAATACACACAAAAAAAAAAAAAAAATCAAAATCCAAGTACTCATTTGTGCACATATACACTGAGAAAGTGCTATATTTTCAAATTGTAGCCTACTTATTTTGCCACACAATGCAGATGAATAGCCTAACAAATGTAAACATTCAAACTAATTCAAGGGAATGCTGGACTTGTTTCTAGCTTCCTGGGATCCAATTTTGAAAGGATGCAAAACAATTTCACAAGGCTCAGGTGAAAAGCTGTGCCTGATTAGAAGCAGCATTTTGCTGCTTGCTAATACACAATTACATACTGTAAACATACCTTTCAACACCGATACGAAACTCCCTCAACAACTGTACAAGTGTACAATACTTGAGTAGACTGGTAAATCAAGCAAGATAACTGTACTGCTTACAGTACAACAACATTTTAAAGATTCCCAGACATCCATTTTTTTTTAAATTTTTGTCATTACCCTCAAAGACACTGTCATAAAGCTAAGGGGTTGAGTGGCTTTGCACCACCCCACTGACTTGTACAAGTGCATGGAAATATTCTGCAGCAATAACAACCAAGTGCTGTAAACACACTGAAAAATTTACATAGTGACATTACATTTACAATTTACATTTACACTTTCAAGTTCATTCAAACAAGCCCTGAAAATTACATTCGCATTGTTGTACATTTTACAGAGGGAAACATCTGCATATCAGGTGTCAGAACCATCACTGGAACCTCTTAATTTTCAGTGCTTGGACCTTTGGTGAAAGCTCAGATGTGTCCAATTCCATCAGGATTTACTGGAACACTTCAAATGTGCTCTTGAGGTCCTTAGGGTAGTTTAAGTTAAGAGCATATTTCAGTCTGAATAGCACCACACATCCAAGGGTGACACATTGTAGGTTTTACAGAACTTCCACACCTTTGAGTTTAACACCAACATCTGCATACATCTTGTCTCTAGGATCTGCACCATGCACCACAATGACATAGATTCCCATTGTTGTCTTCTGTACAATCCCCAACTCAACCTCTGCACATTCACAGTCCTGCAAAATAGATAAAGAGAATGAGAGTTGTGTCCCAGTGCTAATTACATAGTGATATTCACTTTTTAAAATGGCATTTGGTTTTAATAACTTCACCAAAAAAGTGTTCTCAAAGGCAGATGACAAACCAGTTGCATTACCGCCATCTACTGGACTGGAGAGTATGGATGTACTGAAATCTTTATATAAACCTGATGTAAACAATCTCATAAATTTTAACTAAATGAATCTTGGTTGATTCAAAGCTTGATCCAAATTTAAACTATATTTATATGTTTTAACTGATTAAATGTCATTGTTTTTGCAATTAACAATCTGTTAATTGCATATGCTGATTTTAAGGAATGTGAATGAATAATGTTCTAAAATTCTAAAAATGTAATTATTTAAATAAAATCAAATAGATGCAAATAATTAAAAATAAACTATGTCATGATTTATTTTTCTGAGTGTAACAGTGGTTCATATAGCACAATTTCTAACACTATTAATACTTCCACTCACTAAGTTTGCAAAACTAACAACACAAACACTGCTTTGCACTCAGGTTGCAATTTTGTAACACATTTTGCAAAGTGTAAATACAATCCACTGCGCGGCACTCTTTTTACAGAACTGTAAATCTCACTGCTTTACACTCAATTTCCAAATGATCCACACACTCCTAGCAAAACTATACACATTTATGGATATTATTTACACTGTTTTATCAACTGTCTGGCCACACTGTCACATGTGAAAACTGTTTTAGATAATTAGTTCACTTTGCAATCAGCCTGAGCACTATAAATAAGCCACAGGTAAGCTTTCGGTGCAGAGTACAGTATGGGAGAAGAGTAGAAGAGTAACAAGAGTGAGAATTAAAATTACTGATGACATCGGAGCTATGTTCATTATTCAATTATTCATGGAATGAACCTGAGGGAAGCTGGCCAACGGTTTCAGCCTAACCAGAGCCGCTGCACTGTAGCAAGCATCATAAGGACATTTCAAAATGAGGATTGGTTAATGCAGTCACCTCACACTAACAGTACTGCCATACTCTAATAGGGAACACAAGGTGTTTTTTCAAGTAAAAGCACAAGAAAACATACAGTAATTGACCACATGGTATGCCCATCAAAATGCAGTTTTTACCCACTGCCTGAAAACTATAGACACATGCTTAAACCAAAGTAACATAACTTGAAGTGTTTGCAACCATACCTTAAGCAAAAGCGCTGCTTTGCACTTTAGTTGAAATTCTGCAACACACTTGCTCCTGCACACTACACACTATTTCATACATAAGAACCTCAGTTCAAAAATGAAATCTCAGGGTACCATTGGGAAAACACATCTATTGAAAATACAACACACATTGGTTAATTGAAAATAGTTAGACACACACCTGAAAATGCAAAACTGAACACCCATCAGCCAGCTACAAAAGGGCCAAAAAACAAACAAGTTAAGCCATTTTAAGAACTTTGCAAGCATGGAGGCAGGGAGAACTAGAGGCCGAGGAAGAGGAAGACACATGGAGAGAAGAGGACGTTGTCAAAGAGGCCATGTAAGGACCATTATTTTGGATGACATAAGAGCAACTTTGGTGGACCATGTCATAAACCATGGCCTGACTATGAGGGACCACACTAATCTAAGCAGTTTCATAGTTTCATCCATAATAAGGACATTCCAACTGGATATCAGGTATATCTTCAACTCTCTACTCTACTCAGACTGTCCCTAGAGTATTTACAGTAATGTACCATTTCATGTTGTCATATCACATGTACTGTATTGTGGGGTGGCTAATGCTCCTTTTCGAACAAAAGTGGTAGTTTTGTGAAACATACCATGATAATACATTGAGATGGTTCAGTACATAGGTTCAGTATATAGTAAATGCAGTAAAGTACAGTATATACAGTACTGTAAAAAAGAAGTAAACAATAACAATTTGTGGCTGCATTTTTCTACAGAACGACTAGAAGACCTACTGGGGGTGGAGGCCAACGCCTGTTCACCCAACAGCAGGAACCCCACTGAAGTTACAGTTTGTCTATTCAACGGTCAAAGTCTCGCTGAAGTTCATAACCTCTCTAACATTACCAGCTACAAGGCAAAACTAACACAGTCTATGTAAATTAATTAACACAATACAGAGTCATCGCTAACATTAATTAAACAAATTCACTGTCTTTAATTCTCCTTTCATTAGGGAGCTGATCGCCAACACACCTGCCTCTCTCAATCCAAACATCAACTAAGGAGGCAGCTGTCAACATCTAATCTAACATCTAATTTCTCATCATTGCATGTGTGTGTGTGTGCTACCCTCATCACATGTGCTGTGCATAACTAGACAGTCAGATAAACTCCTTCCTGACATCAAGACTCTGAAGACAAGTGTCTCTTTGTCCACAGGGTTATTGTCGTTGTGAGGAAAGGTGAAACTAAGACAGAAATACAAAAATATAATCAATACTGAACTTGCTTTTAACATGTAAAAATCTGCAAGGATATGTAGCACTCAATCTTCACGAAACGTTAGAAAAATAATGATCCACGATTGTACATAATAACAAAACAAACTGATACATACCCACAATGCTACCAAAGACATAAAATGTATGCAGCAAAACACCAACCGCTTCTCTACAGCTCTCTTGCTTACTTTCTGGTTTCTAATCACATGACACAACACCCCGTAGTTAGTTCCTGAGTTATGTAAGGGATAACACAGAGTGATACAGGACCTGCATCACTCTATCAGGGTGTTAGTGTTAGTTTACAAATAACTGAGCTGGGCCTGTACGTCATAATCAGTAGCCTAATTGCGTTGTTAGCTCACCTGATACGCTGCTATTGCTGGGGTGAGAAGACAGGACTTTGTTCCACTTCTCTCTGTCTGTCAGAGATGGATTCCAGTAGCTCCTCAAACTTGATTCGCACCTGTGCTCAGTCCCAGACATAATTTCTTTGCTCTCCAGACCAGCCTGAGATAGGAGTTGAACAGCTGTACTATGCAGGCTGTGGTTTGTGTATTTTTTAGATAAGCCAGCTGCTTCGCTTATTTGGGGTAACATTTGCCCAAGGAAATTGTGACCCATAGGCTCATGAGAGTACCATACAGGTTGATGGTTTAGGAGATGCTGATTTTTCCTTAGAGGGTGCAGGTAAAAGGTTTTGGCATCAGGGGGAAAGGGAGAGTTACTTTTTTAAAATTGCGACAGGCCAGTTTGGGTTGTCTGGCTCAGAGAAGATATACCCCTGATCATTTTCTCTGCGTGGATCTCGGGCATCTTTGTGGTTCTTGGTCTCGATGTTGAATGCGAGGGAAATATATTCGTTGCCACTTCCATCATTTTTGAGAAGTCCCTGGTCAAGTTCCAATTGCCCTCCCTGCCTCATCTTGCCAGATGCAGCTGTACACTGAACCACACTTTTCTCACCAATCTGCGCGCTGTTAGGACACAACACCTCCGAGTTTCTAAGAGGCTGTAGATCTTTCACTGATATAGGGGGGCGATGCTGGCTGACGTCTTTTCCTTTTTTTCGTTTTTTTTAATAACAGATTTAAACACGTCATTGCTGGTTTTGAAGATATCCCAGCCCTACATAACTTGAGTATGTTTTTCCGTTTGTGTTTTGGACAGATGAATAGAAAGAGCACAGCATCTGACTGAGCTTTGCTGCTGATTCTGATCCATTTAAGTTTGGCATTTTTTCTCTCTTAGCCAGTCAGTAATCACTGACATAGCCCATACCATGCTTCATTAGGTGTTTAATCCCCAAAAATGTTAAAATTTATATCAAATGGATTTTCCATTGTGCAGATCAACAGTTTCTTTGTGTAGATCAGCTGTAGTAGACCAATGGATCAGCTGACGGTGCTTAGCAACATATTTTTGTTTGGCAATAAGTGATGGGACTACTTGCGGAGTGATATGAACGGCATCAATCAGAGGCGAAAAGTTCATTTCCCTCGACAGCGGTCTGATATACATAGCAACATACTGATATACTTAACAACCATCCGTTATCAAGAAATAACAGACCGTAGAACGTTGAGACGCCCCATTGAAGTTAATGGAGCGTTCAACTGCTTTTTATATATATATATATATATATATATGTGTGTGTGTGTGAGTGTGTGTGTGTGTGTGTGTGTGTACAACGTACACAGTGTACATTCCAACCAGCACAAATTTGCACATACAGACATACAGTGGTCTACATATAAGAAACAACAGAGGAATTTCCTGCATACAGTTACTGTAAAATTGACCGTCCACTCTAAGTCTGGTTCTGCTGGAAGTTTCTTCCTGTTAACAGGAGTTTTTCCTCCATTGTCACCAAGCTCTTGCACACTGTGGAAATGTTGGGTTTCTCTATGTAAAGTGCCTTGAGATAAATGTTTTTATGATCTGGCGCTATATAAATAAAACTGAATTGAACTGAATTGAATTGAATCCTCTTTTCTGTTTCTGTCTGGCCACAGCATCTCACCCACATCACAAGCAATGTTTTCCCTAGCCTGTTGCCCTTTTATGCTAAAGCTCTGATTGCTTGTAAATTGTAAAATGCCATCCAGTGTGATGATTCAGTGTGCATAGTAGGACAATTAACTTTAGAATTTTGAATGACAGTGTGTTCCTTGTAAAAACCGGAGATTTTCTTCATGAAAATTTTGAGCAGCCTGATTTCTGTGTAACAGTTTCCAATAATAGCAAGACTACAAACAAAGTTGACAATGACAGACGGCAGGCCACGTACACCAGCACTAGCTTGCCAAACAACATTTTATGTACAGAAGCCCAGAGCTGATGTAATGATACAGTAATAAGTGTCATTAGTGTCCTCTGCTGTGATCTCCCTTGTGCACCACCTTCATGGTGGTGAACAACAGGCCAGGCCTCAGGAGAACGGTCTGACTACAGCCAGTCTGGAAACAGCTCATTATCACCAAGATGGCCTCACAGGACACTCCACTAGCATGTATTTACCTACATTACACACATTGCACACATGCATTAACACTGTGGCTGTGTATCAATTATCCAAATGATTATGTTAGAGGTCGTTATCATGTTTACCTTTGAGAGCTAACAAATACAACAACACATTAACCTAACTCCAGTGAAGTAGTAACTTTAACTAGTTAAACTTTCTTTAACCAGTTAAAAACAGTCTATAGTGTAATATAATGTGCTACTGGAGTTTTACTCAGATTGAAGCTCATATCAAATTATATGATTATTATTAGTGAGCAGTTATATGAAACACTGTGATGATCATCTGAAGTAATGACGTTATAGTATGACAATACATCTCTGTAAACAATATCTCTGTAAATAATCAAGAAAATCCAATAGTCTAATAAAAACAAGAATTCTACAGTGGTCACTTTAATGATGAATATGGAATATGGAAGATTTGTTGTTCTCACCACAAATCAGATGAATCCAGACACTATACCATCAGTATTTGATTTTAGTGTCCACAGCCTTGGGTGAATCTTTTATATCTTGTATATCAGTTTTCTGTTTACATTGATGTTGCAGTTTTCTCTTCCATCTGACTGCACGTATGTTTTTAAAATCACACAACTACAGGACCATGGGACCCAAACTGCATTATGGGAAGGGAAGCTGGTGGAGGCAGTGTGATGCCTTGGACAATATTCTGCTTAGAAACCTTGGTTCCTGTTAACATCTCTTTGTTTCATTCTAGGACATTAGTGCCTGCAGGCACTCAAGTTATCAGAACTGTCTGGTTAGTTTAGATTTGACTCGTACCAAGCTTTCTAATTCTGACATTTATGCCACAAAGCCACCACAGAGGGGGCCCTTTTAGTTTGGGCAGATGAAAGCATTTTATGATGATTAAATATCTTTAAAAGCAGCATATTGTTTCAGAGACAGGGGTCCCTAATATTCTGTTATTCAGTCAAACTACTAACTAAAGTCAACAAAAGGCATAACTAGATATTCAAAGTGGCTAAGTGGTGTGTTGAAGGCGGTCTTCCAACCGTCACCCTCCCTGATCCTCACAAGATGACGGGAATTATGTAGATCCAGTTTGGTGAAGATGGCAGCCTAGTGAAGGGGACCAAAAGCCGAGTCTATAAGGGGGATGAGGTATTTGTTTTTGATGGTGATGTGATTGAATCCAGTGTAGTCGATGCAAGCACAGAGGGATCCATCTTTCTTCCTGAAAAAGAAAAGTCCAGCACCCACTGGCGATGAAGGAGTGGATTTGAACAGCTGTCAAAGAATCATAAATATATTTTTCCATAGCCTCCCTCTCCGGGCAAAAGAGGTTGTACAGATGGTGGGTGGGCTGTAGTCATGTGTCGTCTGCAAACAGGCCAGCTCTAAGAGCTGTTCCCATCGAGGAGAGCTGAATCTTCAGCCGATAGCCTTTCCTACACAGCTCTGCTGAGAATTCATGCAGGTAGGGGCGGGACTTTATTTTGATGGGCACACCATGCAGCCAATCACATGCAAGATTAGACTAGGATCAGAGCAAAAAACAAAAGAGGCAGCATCCGGCTACATTTCAAAAACATTGGAGACTGCAAAGCGGAGAGCAGTATTTGCACATTGAAAATATCTAATGTAATGTTGACTTTATTTATTTGATATGGTTGCTGTTGCTCTGTTTTTTTGGGGTTTTTTTTGGCAAAATTTAGTTATTGATGTACTGCAAGACTTTCTTTACCACTTTGTCTACCTCGACAACATTTAGATTTTTTCCCAGAGCCACTAAGAGCAAATTTGTCATATGCATCTAGTTCTCCAGCAGCTGCTGGACAATAAACTTTGTCACAGCAGAAAAATGTGAGTTTCATGCCAACTCCATCAGTTTCTTAGGTTATATCATCCGGGATGGACAAATAGCCACTGATCCAGCAAAGATTCAGGCAGTTGTGGATTGGCCACGTCCGACTAATCGTAAGCAACTGCAGCGCTTTCTCAGGTTTGCTAACTTCTACCATAGGTTTATCAAGAACTACAGTCAGGTAGCGGCTCTGTTGACCAGACTCCCTTCCCCAGCCAAACTGTTCTTGTGGTCAGATGAGGTAGACAGGGCTTTCAGTCATCTCAAATGGTTGTTTTGTTCAGCTCCCATTTTAGTTTAGCCCGACTCATCCAAGCAATTTGTTGCTGAAGTAGATGCCTCCAATGCGGGGATCAGCGTTGTTCAAAGGTCTGAAGAAGATAATAAACTACAACCATGTGCTTTTTTTTCTCATAAAATTTCCCCAACCGAGCACAGTTTTGATAGGTGGAATCGGGAGCTCTTGGCCATTAAGTTGGCTCTAGAGGAATGGCAGCACTGGCTGGAAGGCTCTGAGCTTCCATTTGCAGAGTGGACTGACCATAAAAACTTAGCTTACATTCAGACTGCTAACCACCTCAACCCCCACCAGGCCTGCTGGGCCTTGTTCTTTGGGCACTTTAATTTTACCTTAACCTACCGGCCAGGCTCTCACAATGTCAAGCTGGATGCTTTGTCTAGATTTTACAGCCCAGGCGATTCTCCTTGTGAGCCTGAACCTATTCTGCCTCCGTCTTGCATTGTAGCTGCAGTTCACTGGGAAATAGATTCATTTAGGGATGTCAAAAAGAACCAACTTGATCCTGGCAATGGCGCCCCTGGTAAACTGTTTGTTCCAGACTCTGTTCGCTCTCAAGTGCTAGAGTGGGTCCACAGTTTCAGATTTGCATGTCATCCAGGGGTTAATTGAACATTGGCATTGGGCATGTGGCTTCATGTAGCGGGACCCAGGTCTGTAAGAGAGGGTGAAATTAAAGCGTCCAAGGAACAGTGCCCACCTAGCCTGCTGAGAATTAAGTCTTTTGGCTGTCTGTAAATGTGCCAGATTTTTAGAGTTTGTCCAGATCACAAACGGGATCTCAGTACCCTACAGACAGCGCTTCAGAGCCAGCACCAGTGCCAGGAGCTCATGGCTCATAATTTTGCTTGGCCGGTGAGAGACAATGGGAAAAAATAGGCACAGGGATGTAACTTGCTGTCTGTGTGCTGGGAAAGAAACAGCTCCGACATTGGACATGTCAACCTCAATGATGAGGTGCTTAGACGCATTGGGGTGAGAGAGGACCCGAGCCGTGGAAAACAAAATCTTTAGTTCGCAAAAAGCCTCATCAGCCTCTTGGGATCAGGAGGCTGATGAGGCCATTAGAGTTTGACAGAATTGATCATGTGTTATTTTCTCCTTAGGTGGAGAGTTTAATGAGATGCATGAAGAGTGATGCTGATAAAAGATTTCTGAAACTTGCACTGTGTACTCTTTGAATTGCATACAAATTGCATGAGTCAGTTAATGAATGAGACATTCAGGACAGATTATAAAATATATCAGTCTTCAAAGTGAGACAGTTCATTAGTGTTATATAAATATAAAGTAATACAATATAAATGGATGAAGAAATGAATGTGACCTATATAACTCTAAGTGGGTATGTAGAAGTTGAAAAATACAGATATGTTTATTTTGTAATTATTCTTACAATTTATATTCTGATAATTTTATTTAATTGTACAATTATATACCTCATTGTCATCCAAGAAAACCTTCATGAGCCTATGTACATTTTCATTGCAGCTTTGTTAGTGAACTCTGTTCTTTACAGCACAGCAATCTATCCAAAGTTTTTGGTTGACTTCTTATCTGAAAAACAGATCATATCTCATCTATTGTGTCACTTTCAATATTTTACATTTTACACTTTAGGGGGTTCAGAGTTCTTATTATTGGCAGCTATGGCCTATGACAGGTATGTTTCCATATGTAAACCTCTGCAATATCCAACTATCATGAGAAGATCTACTGTTTTTATTTTCTTGGTTTTGGCTTGGCTTCTGCCTGCTTGTCAGGTTGCAGGATCAGCTGTACTGAGTGCTCAAAAAAAGATTTGTAACTTTACCCTGAAAGGAATTTTTTGTAACAACTCACTTCACAAACTCCACTGTGTAAAGTCAATAGCAATATCTGCATATGGTGTGATTATTTTGCTCAATATTGTCTTTTTGCCGATGTTCTACATATTTTTTACATACATAAAGATTTTCATTGTGTCCTATCGCAGTGCTAGAGAAGTCAGAACAAAAGCTGCACAGACCTGTTTACCTCACCTTATTGTTTTAATAATTTTTTCAATATTGTGCACATATGATATTGTAATACTTAGGCTAGAGTCAGATTTTCCAAAAACTGCACGTTTAACAATGACTTTACAAGTAGTTTTGTATCATCCTCTCTTTAATCCAATCATATATGGACTAAAAATGAAAGAAATCTCTAAACACCTCAAGAGGTTGTTGTGTGAATTGAAATGATCTGATTCCACAGTCATATGTTGTAATGATTGTTTAGTGTTTGTTTAGGGTTGAATATAAAAACAAGGTGACACTTCCTGAACATCTTGGATGGGTTTTGAAAACCACTTAAAGACTCTTGTCTCCACCTCTTTTCTTTATTGCTGCTGATAATGGCATCTGACTCTTTAACACTCTGACCTTTTACATATTATCATATCATGTCATTGTTCTTAGTTTTGAAGCTCTGTTATTTCATCAATTTTTATGTGAAGCACTTGAATTGTGCATGCGAATGAATTGTGCTGTATGTAACCTTGCCTTTGTTCTGATAACTGTCATATATTAAATATCACTGTCAGTCTCAACAATATTGTAATGAATTTGATAGTTAGTTGACAGTCAGTGCTTGATCTATAAAATGATCACACATTTTATTCAAAGTGTTTAGTTTTCCACTGACATTCGATCCCATTGTTCTTGTCATCTGTTAGCATGTGACATTCAAATAAAATATTTTTAGTGACAGTGACATTTCCTGTGCCTTCAATATTACAGTTTTTCTCGATTGTTTACACACATTTTCTGAAAGCATGCTGCATACTCTCAGGTCTCTCCACACAAATAAAAAAACACACACACAATGGGCAAAACGCCTCAATTCTCCTGCAAAATGAAACTTTACATTCAAAACAATGTTATTTCTTCTCAAAATGGCATTTTGTTTTCAAATGGCAAACACAAACCATCATATCAACATTTCTAAGAACCAGTTGAACACTGATGTGCTCAATGTAAAACAATATGATAAATAGAAAACACTTCTTCTCCATTCATCATAATGACACTTACTACCTACGTATGTTGTACACACGTTCATCACAATGAACAAGCGCTTGGTCACTTTTCACTTGTCACCAAGTGCTTGTTCACTGTGGAAATGTTGGGTTTCTCTTTTTCTCTAAGTGCCTTGAGATAAATGTTTTTATGAATTAAATTGAATATATATTTATATATGTGTATATATGTATATATATATATATATATGTGTGTGTGTGTGTGTGTGTGTGTGTGTGTGTGTGTGTGTGTGTGTGTGTGTGTGTGTGTGTGTGTGTGTGTGTGTGTGTGTGTGTGTGTGTGTGTGTGTGTGTGTGTGTGTGTGTATATATATATATCAGCTGGATAGTCCAGTGGTTAGTTAGTTGGACTACCACACAGAAGGCTGGGGGTTCAAATCCCAGGGCACAGTACAGTACACAACATCATCCAGTGATCCATCCATCATCCATCCTTGGGCAAGATCCTTAATGATACAGAGGCTTACTTCAATGGTATGAGAGCGCAAACAAATAGAGTCACCCAGTCACCCAGTCACCCACGCCCAGGTCAACAAGGTCCGCGTCAGGTGCTAGGGAACCAGGGCAATGAGAAATGATGAGAAATGAGCTACTGGAACAAGACATAGGTGGACAAGGAAAACAAGGGATTGTTGAAATGCTACTATGGAATGCAACTATGTGGGGTACATGCAGAGAATGTGGGAGCAATGGTCACTTCGAAACCCACAATCTAAGCTAACAAAGAAACAGCTCAGTGTTCCAACATCCACAACTGGAAGTTACTGTCACAACTAGAGATTGATGAGATACAACAACGATGCTATGGCAACGGGGGATAAGGGCAACACGGAGAGAAGTTAGCCAGCTAGCAGAGCTACAGAAAGGCAACCGCAGAGGCCAGGAGAATAAACAAGCTGTTCTCCAGCAAAGGTGTTCTCTCATTGGCAGGGAAGTAATAACAACTGGTCAAAATGCTCAACTCACCATGCATGGAGGGTTTCACCCCAAATCCAGCACCCTGAGACTGTAAACTAAGCAGAAAGAGGGAAGCCGAGGACTCGTGAGCATCAAGGCCACGATCCAGGATGAAACATCCAAGAATATATCAAGAAAATGGCCACAAAGGATGAACTGCTAAGTGAATGTCTCAGGCAGTAGAAACCCAATGAGAGTGCAGAGGAAGAGGAACAGACAACTTGGAGGGATCAGCCCCTACATGGAAAGAACCACCGTCAAATTAAAGAAGTGGCTGATATCGAAAAGACCTACCAGTGGCTGGAAAAGGCTGGACTTACAGACAGCACAGAGGCACTAATCATGGCAGCACAAGAACAGGTCTTAGGTACAAGAGCCATAGAGGCCAAGATCTACCACAGTAGACCAGACCCAAGGTGCAGACTGTGCAAAGATGCCCCTGAGACAGTCCAGCACATAGTGGCAAAAACTTTTGCAGGGTGGAAGATGCTAGCTGGGTCAGCGTACATGGAGAGGCTTAGCCAGGTAGCTGGAATAGTGTACAGGAACATCTGTACCCAGTATGGAATAGAAGTACCCAAATCCCAATGGGCTGTGCCACAGAAGGTGGTGGAGAACAGCAGTGCCAAGGTTCTGTGGGACTTCAGCTTCCAGACTGACAAACAGCTCCTGGCTAACCAACCGGACATAGTGGTGGTGGACAAAGAAGAAGCAATGGTGATAGATGTGGCGATACCAGCTGACGCCAACATTAGAAAGAAGGAACACGAAAAGGTTGAAAAGTACCAAGGGCTGAAAGAACAGCTGGAACAGATGTGGAAGGTCAAGGCGAGTGTGGTCCCTGTGGTAGTAGGAGCACTTGGGGCAGTGACCCCCAAACTGGGAGAGTGGCTCCAACAGATCCCAGGAACAACATCTGAAGCCTCAGTCCAGAAGAGTGCAGTCCTAGGAACAGCTAAGATACTGCGCAGAACCCTCAAACTCCCAGGCCTCTGGTAGAGGACCCGAGCTTGAGAATAACACACACAGAGATACCACCCAGGAGGGTGAGAAGGAATTTTTTTAAATATATATATATATATATACCTTGTGCACCACCTTCATGGTGGTGAACAATAGGCCAGGCCTCAGGAGAACGGTCTGACTACGGCCAGTCTGGAAACAGCTCATTATCTTCCAGCTGGCCTCACAGGACACTCCACTAGCATGTATTTACCTACATTACACACATTGCACACATGCATTAACACTGTGGCTGTGTATCAATTATCCAAATAATTATGTTAGAGGACGTTATAATGTTTACCTTTGAGAGCTAACAAACACAACAACACATTAACCTAACTCCAGTGAAGTAGTAACTTTAACCAGTTAAACTTTAACCAGTTAAAAACAGTCTATAGTGTAATATAATGTGCTACTGGAGTTTTACTCAGATTGAAGCTCATATCATATTATATGATTGTTATTAGTGAATTTAACTCTGTGCTGCAGAGTTATATGAAACACTGTGATGACCATCTGAAGTAATGACGTTATAGTATGACAATAGATAGTAATATCTCTGTAATCAAGTAAATTCATTAAAATAATAACCTAATATAATCTAATAATCTAAAATAATCTGAAACAAGAATTCTACAGTGGTCACTTTGTTTGGTCTGATTATGTGGAGGTAGATGTTAATTATGAGTATGGAAGATTTGTTGTTCTCACCACAAATCAGGTGAATCCAGACACCATCAGTATTTGATTTTAGCGTTCAGTTTGGTGAAGATGGCAGCCTGATGAAGGGGACCAAAAGCTGAGTCTATAAGAGGGATGGGGCATTTGTTTTTGATGGTGATGTGATTAAATCCAGTGTAGTCAATGCAAGGACAGAGGGATCCATCTTTCCTCCTGACAAAGAAAAATCCAGCACCCACTGACTTCCCATCACTAGTGGGAGGTGGGGGGGCCTGGGGAGCAAGTTGATGGTGCAGTCATATGGGCAGTGAGATGACAGGAATAATGTCCAATCTTTTCTGAAAACTTCTGCCATGTTGCAGTAGGTGGTGGGGACAGCAGAAAGGTCTGGAGGCTCTGGTGGCAAGGGAATAGAGAGCTGCAGTGAGGTGAGATCCCACAGGAGGGTAACTGGAGCCATCTGGTGACTGATCCAGGAGAGCAGCTGTTCAAGGCATACTCTTCAGTTTTTGGAGATGACGACAGCTTTGCATGGGCATGGTGATGTCGATAAAGGTGTCATCAGCACCAGAGTCTATGGGGACACTGCAGGGAATGGAAGACTGTTCCCGCCTCAAGACCATGTCCGGCTGGATGTGATCGCACGGACATTGTGTTGGTGAATTGGCTTGGCCCACCAGCATTCCTCCAGCTGCCGGTGAGCCTAGGTTTTAGGATTTGTAGATGAGCTGCTAGCATGTGGCCGGCTTTCCCGCAGTAGATGCAGAGTTTCTCCCTGATTCTCTGCTGTCTCTCTGCAGGGATGTGTTTTGAGTGGCTGACCTGCATGGGCTTGTCTTCAGGGCTGATGGTGGATGCCTTGGGAGAGGAGTGCAGACTAGTGGGGGCAGATGATGCTCCTTTGTGGTGGGTTAGGTGCTGGGTAAGGAGAGTAGGAACCTGTGGGCGGAACACTCTCTGTCTGTGTCTTGCTGTTATGCAGTTGTCTAAGTTGGTGGCTAAGGGTATTAGCATAAGGATATTAATGTCTCTAATGACTCATCTTTTATGTAGCCCGCGGAAGTTTGACACACACGGGACACAATTGCTGGGGTTCTTATAGCTTTAAGCCTGATGTATGCTTATCTGCATCTGTCGATACGCAATAACGTAGAGTCCTCTCTTATGGGGCAGTGGTGGCCTGGTGGCTAAGGGAGCGGACTGGGGTCCGGAAAGTCCCAGGTTCCCTACTACCAGGTCCCACTGAGGTACCTGGGGTAGCTAGGTACTGCAAGGTACCATCCCCACACATGCTCCCTGGGCGCCGTCCAGGCTGAACCCCTGCTCACTTAGGTGATGGGTTAAAAGCAGAGGGTAATTTCGTTGTGTGCATGGTGTGCTGTGTGCTCAATGACATAATAGTATTTACTTTCACTTCACTATCTTATCGTGAGCTTACATGCACCTCCCCAATTTTTTAACTATCCACCAAAATGAAACTGGTAAACAAACAATCAGCGATAGTTGATAATCGTAACATAAAAGAAATGTATCTCCCCCTACTCTTTTGGTGGTGAATTGCTTTACGACACCCACCAGCTGATGGAGGACTTTGAAAGGGTTCACGACTGCGAGTCTGCACAGTACACAGTTGGAGAATGTATATCATATCAGAACAGACACTCACACTCCACCACTTGTTGACTCGTCCTCACTATGCACAGAAGCTAGCGGCTACGGTTGACCCCTGTTAATATCCTGAGGCGAATTTCCATTGTCTCTCAATTACAATGTATGGTCGCTTTGCAATTAGACAAATGTAACTAAACCCTCTTACAACATACTTCACAACTTTAGATGATTGTTGGACTTGAAAAATTAAAATTGTATACTTCATAGTGTATCTGATGGAGTTGACAAATCTATTTCAAAAAGAAAACATGTGCCACATGTCCCACTTGTCCCAAACCTCAAGAATCAGTGATATACAAGTAACCCAGATGCTTACTCCAACATCAACATGATGGTTAAGCTGTCTCTTACACTGCCATTAAGCAGTGAAGCTTGTGAGAGGGGATTCTCACAGGCTTCCAACCCATAATGACAACATTGTTGACCCCTATGACCTCCACAACTTGGCACGATGTCTTTGACTTGACCTTGACAACGCTACCAGATGTATGTCACAGACTTGAAATCGAGGCTAAGTGCTGGTAACCTCTGGCCTTTGACTGACTGACCATGTGTGAAAAGAAGAAGAAAAGAAAGGAGAAAACAGCTTTTGATGGACATTTTGAGGGTGTGATATTGCTTCATTGAGCAATATTAATTCCCAGGGTGTAGGTTTTAGTCTTAAGTCTTGGATGCACCTACGGGCACTAGTTGGTTCAGGTGGTGTTGGTTGCCGAGTGATTTGTAATATCACTAGTTCACTGGCAAGGGGAGAGTTAGTAGTGAGTGGGTGATGGGGGCACCCTACTTTTTGCTGACTGCCTAACGCTGAACACTTTAAAAAATCTTTGCTGTTGTGAACGTGTCTTATGGATTATCAAATTGTGGATTTTACGCTGCTTGGATCTTGGATTTTTGTATGAACGGTCTCACTGAAGTCTTAATGATTGAAGATTTGATACAAAATAATAAACCAACCTTGAACCGAAGTTTGGACTCAGATTTTAGACTGATAGCGCATCAGGCTTAGTTTCCCGAATTCAGCTGCTCAACTGCTCGGCTGCCCAGAACTTTGTTAAACAGTCGGCAGTAGTAGTAGTAGTTTCTTAATAAGGTTTGAGTTCACTGTGTTAGATTACACAACTTCTGAGAAGCAGTTTCACTACAGTATGTGTCTGTCTGACGATGTTGTGGCTAAATTCAAAGAACAGTTATCTATCCGAGTGCCATATATGAATACAGCAGAGGATGACTATCTTAAATTTACTGCTGCTCAGGTTGATCATGGTTTTGACAGCGTTGCATCTTGCCTACGTTCAACACTTGATGCTGTTGCCCCACTGAGAAAGAAGGTAGTGAATCAGAGGAGGAGAGTTCCTTGGTTTAACTCACAAACACAGGCTTTAAAGCAAAAGTCACGGATTCTAGAGAGGAAGTGGTGTTCAACCAAACAAGAAGAATTTTATGTAGCCTGGAGAGATAGTTTCATAGAATATAAGAGAGCCCTCAGAAAGGCCAGAGCCTCTTACTATTCTTCTTTAATTAAGGAAAACAAAATCAACCCCAGGTTCCTTTTCAGTACTGTAGCCAGGCTGACAGAAAGTCATAGCTCTGTGGAGCCATCAATTCCAGTAAACCTCAGCAGCAATGACTTTATGAACTTTTTTACAAATAAAATTATTGTCATCAGAGATAAAATTAGTTACCTCCTTCCCACTTCTGGCACTGATATTCCACCCAGTGCAGTAGACTTGGAATCAGCATTAACAGCTGACTTTTATCTGGACAGTTTTTCTCCCATAGATCTCTCTGAATTGACTACAACCATTTCTTCTTCCAGACCAACAACTTGTCTCTTAGACCCTGTTCCAAACTAGGCTGTTTAAAGATGTCCTACCTTTAGTTGACATGTCCATCTTGCATCTGATAAATCTATCTTTAGTAAAAGGCTACGTACAACAGGCTTTTAAAGCTGCAGTAATTAAACCATTACTTAAAAAACCTACTCTGGACCCAGGTGATCTAGCTAATTATAGACCTATATCAAATCTCCCTTTTATGTCCAAAATCCTGGAGAAAGTTGTTGCTGCTCAACTATGTGATTACTTACATGAGAATAGTCTTTATGATGATTTCCAGTCAGGGTTTAGAGCTCATCATAGCACAGAAACAGCATTAGTGAAAGTTACCAACGACCTTCTTATGCCCTCAGACAATGGACTTGTCTCTATTCTTGTCTTGCTGGATCTTAGTGCTGCGTTTGACACAATTGATCATAACATCCTATTACATAGACTAGAACATGTTGTTGGGATTAGAGGCACTGCGCTTTCTTGGTTTAAGTCGTATCTATCAGATAGATTCCAGTTTGTTCATGTAAACAATGAGTCTTCCACATGTACTGCAGTTAGTCATGGAGTTCCACAGGGTTCTGTGTTAGGACCAATCCTCTTTATCTTGTACATGCTTCCCTTAGGAAACATCATCAGGAAGCACAATATAAACTTCCATTGTTATGCAGACGATACCCAGCTGTACTTATCTATGAAACCAGATGAAACTAACCAGGTCATCAAACTTCAGGATTGTCTTAAAGACATAAAGACCTGGATGACTCAGAATTTCTTACTTTTAAACTCAGACAAAACCGAAGTCATCATACTTGGCCCTGAACATCTAAGAACATCATTTTCAGATCACATAGCTAATCTGGATGGCATCACTTTGGCCCCCAGTTCTACTGTGAGGAATCTTGGAGTAATCTTTGATCAGGACACATCCTTTGTATCTCATATTAGACAAGTCTCTAGAACAGCTTTTTTCCACCTACGTAATATTGCAAAAATCAGAGGCATCCTGTCTAGAAAGGATGCTGAAAAGTTAATTCATGCATTTGTTACTTCTAGACTGGACTACTGTAACTCTCTACTATCAGGGTGTTCCAGTAACTCCATCAAAACCCTTCAGCTAATCCAGAATGCTGCAGCACGGGTACTGACAGGAAGTAGGACCAGAGATCATATTTCTCCAATATTGGCTGCTCTTCATTGGCTTCCGGTAAAAAAAATCTAGAATAGAATTCAAAATCCTCCTGCTTGCCTATAAAACCCTTAATGATCAGGCTCCATCATATCTTAAGGAACTCATTGTTCCTTATTATCCTGATAGATCACTTCGATCACAAACTGCTGGTTTACTTGTGTTTCCTAGAGTCTCTAAGACCAGAATGGGAGGTAGAGCCTTCAGTTATCAGGCTCCTCTTTTATGGAACCAGCTCCCAGCCTGGGTCCGGGAGGCAGACACCGTTTCTACCTTTAAGGTTAGACTAAAAACTTTCCTTTATGATAAAGCCTATAGTTAAGTATGGTCCAGGCAGGACACGGGCCTGCCTGAACCATCCTTTAGTTAAGCTGCTATAGGATTAGACTGCTGGGGGACTCTGACAATACACTGCTCCTCTCTGTCCCTCACTCCTCACATCTCTTTCTCTCCCTCACACTTCATGTCCTGATATTTATATATTACATATTTTTAACATCATCTGCTCTCTCTCGCAGTTCTGTCTCCCCCTACCCCTTTCTCTTTTACAGGAAGTTTTGACTCCAGAGCTGTTGGACTCCAATTCTTTGACGACATCATCATTTTCATCTTCATCATTATTATTATTATTATTGTAATATTAATTGTAATGATAATTTTACTTTAACAACTACTTGTAACCATCTACTCTCTACTGTCTCTTTCTGGTCTCCCACTTTTCTTCCTCCCCCCTCCCCCGTCCTCCTCCCTCTCTTTCCTCTGTCTCTTCTCTTTTCCCTGTTTTCATTTCACTCCAACCGGTCGAGGCAGATGACTGTCCACTCTGAGTCTGGTTCTGCTGGAGGTTTCCTCCTGTTAAAAGGGAGTTTTTCCTCTTCATTGTTGCCAAGCGCTTGCTCATTGTGGAAATGTTGGGTTTCTCTATGTAAAGTGCCTTGAGATAAATGTTTTTATGACCTGGCGCTATATAAATAAAATAAATTGAATTGAATTGAATAGTAGTAAAACACTGAGTAAATATCAGAATTGTTTTTCCGACATCTTGTTGATAGCCTTCTCAGCCACCGTAGAAGGAAATGTGGACACAAGCTAAAGAATACTATTCAGTTGGTTGCGGTATATGACCTGACCACTAGATGGATGTAAATCTTACACAACATGGCTTTAAAGAGTAGAAACTTGGATCCAGTGGAACAAAACCTACCAACGAGCAGGTTAGCTTCACAGGGTATGTTGCAGTAAATGACTTACAATAGGAGACAACTATGAGACAACTAATAATATTAGGACACACCTGAAAACAATAAGCAAGAGCTGATTGGATCCTGGTTGTCTGGCAGAATAATCATTGCTGTGGTTCAAGATAAAAGGAATTTGACTTAAGTGCTCTCTCTCTCTCTCCCTATCTCTCTCGCTCTGTCTCTGAAGTTGATTAAATCCACTGAGGAAGACACTTTGCCTTTATAGTTATAATTTTTATAGTGATCTGCACACATAAGTTATAAACTGTTGCTCTCTTTAGAGCAGACCACAACTCGATCTGTTAAGTTTTGTTACGTTTATCTTTGTGTAAATATTAATGGATACAGAATTAAATATAACATATATAACTCTTGATGGTCACATGGAAGTTCAAAAATACAGATATCTTTATTTTATGATAATGTTTACAGCTTATATTCTTATAATATGTAGTAATTCCACCATTGTGTGTCTTATTGTGATTCATAAAAACCTCCATCAACCTATGTACATTTTCATCACAGCTCTGTTAGTCAACTCTGTTCTGTTCAGCACTGTGATTTACCCAAAGCTTTTGATTGACTTTTTATCTGAACAACAGATTATATCATATTCAGGCTGCCTCTTTCAAATATTTATGTTTTATTCTTTAAGCTGCTCAGAGTTCTTACTGTTGGCAGCCATGGCCTATGACAGGTATGTGTCCATATGTAAACCTTTGCAATATTCAACTATCATGAGAAAAAACACAGTGAGTATTTTACTGTTTTTAGCTTGGTTTCTACCACCTTGCCATGTTGCAGCTCCAGTTGCACAAAATGTTAATAACAAACTATGTACCTCTATTTTGAAAGGAATTTTTTGCAATAATTCAGCCAACCATCTTTACTGTGTGACTTCAAGAGTGCTGTCTATATACGGTGTAATTGTCCTACTTGATCTTGCACTTTTTCCTATGCTCTTCATACTTTTTACATATACAAGAATACTTATAATATCCATTAGGAGTTGTGGAGAAGTCAGAAAAAAAGCTGCACAGACCTGTTTACCACACCTGCTGGTTTTAATCAACTATTCTTGTTTGATGACATGGGATGTCGCTAGTGTTAAACTGGAATCAGATTTTCCAAAAAGTGTCCGTTTTGTAATGACTTTGCAAATAATGATGTACGGTCCGCTTTGTAATCCAATCATATATGGTCTAAAAATGAGAGAAATTTCCAAACATCTTAAACAGTTGTTTTATCAGGGCAAAGTCAACTGATGTATCAGCACAAATTTCATTAGGCAGATGTCTGACTCTATGAGGGTGTTAATGCGAGGACTTATTTCTGTAAGTGAAGGTCAGTATAGAGTACTACCTTTATCTCTGGGATTAGTGATATGTATATTACATGTATTTATATTTATTTGTCACACTTCTTAGTCAAAACCCTGTCTGTACTGACATTCCCATTTGTACTGTCATCCCTCTTATGTTAAATATGTTCATGTGAAATGATAGCAATTAACACTTTTTATCTTTTCATTTAAAATGTTATATTTCCTAATATTATGCATCACAGATGCATATTTTATTATACATATTATTACACTATTAGAAGTCCTATTAAGGAGTTGTGATGAACAGAAAACCTCTATGTTGTTTGGGGCACCTGACTAGCATAGTGGTTATGGTGTACCACATTGTTCTATATACCATGTAGCTTTTGCTGGTTCCGACTGAGTTGACCTCTCCTGTGTGTCTCCCCACTCTATTTTCCATTTCCTGTGTCATTAAAGCCAAAGTACCCTAAAAAATAATATTTAAAAAATTATGTTCTTTTATCATGTTTTTTCATCATAATTCTTTCATAATAATCTTTTCTATGTTACTTGTGCTCAGTGTGAGGGAGCCACAAGGGTATTGTAGTAGTGAAGGTCAGAAACAATGATAGCTTTATGTGGTGTAACAATTTTCATGCTCATGGAAAGATGGGAAGATCGAGTTCTTTCCATTTTTAATGGCAACGATGGTGGTTGTGCACACAGAGGCAGTGGCTTGAGGCTCTCTTTTTCAGTGCTCTCTTAGTCTGTTCTTGTTCAAATGCAAGCATTTGTTCAAATGCTTGTTTAAATGCTTGTCAGCAGTATATTCAGTGTGAACAAGCTGATACAAGCCACTTTTTTTGACTTTCACAAGATACTGGGTGTATATTGGCTGTTTGTCAAAAAAAAAAACAACCTTCAAATCGTATCTAAAACTAAACTAAATCAAACAACTATTGATCATGTACCCAGGCCTATAGAATAGTATATACTTTATTTGTCCCACCAAGGCACCAAGGGGAAATGTATCTGTCTGACAGAATCAAAAATCATCAAAATATGTTAACAGAAAACAAATTAAAAATGTTTTTAAGAAATGTAGAAAAAAAAAGTGCAAGTCTCCAGCAATGAGGAGGAAGGCTTGTGGGTGTGATATTTGCAGCTGGGACATGACAGAGTTCATAGGTAGCTGTAGCAACCGACGGCGAGTTTGCACGATGACATGCAAGAACTCCCTCAAGATGTAGTATGGCCAAACGCTAACAAGGAGCAGCTCAATGTCCTGTGAGCAGCACTGCTCATTAACACTGATGTGCCCTGAATTACAACATGTGTCATTAATAAACATTGCGATCTTCACATCATTCCTCTTGTTGGTCTCATTAAGCCCCCCTGTCCACTGACAGGTCTCAGAGTGGTATATGATGCTGCTCCCCTGGTACTCCTTCTGCAGCCTGCAGCTTTCTTGTTGTCATAGTCCATAAAAAAACATAAGAAAAAAAAGCTGTCCCGATAAAAAAGGACAGTTTTGGTTACATTTTTTTTAAAAGCTTAGGTTAAAAAAAAAAAGGAAAAAGAAAAGAAAAATGACACGCTGTTGATTAAACGGGATGGAAAATAGGGAAAAGACATGCAACAAAGTTCAACTTGGTTTGGACCAGCAAACAACTGCACAGTATATACATAACCACTTGACTATCCAGGTTCCCTTGTCTTTTCTACTCTGGTAAAAATCCATGAACTAAGAAAAATAAGGAGATACTGGAGATATTACTCAGCATGTTGCTCAGTAACACCAGATCCATCATCAACAAGTAACACCAACCCGATCTCAATATTGCATCAAACAAACTAATCAAGGACTGCTCTGGTGATTACAGTGACATGGCTGCACCCATTAATCCTGAATATAGCCATTGAGCAAGCAGGTTGCACATCATTTTGTTTGGTCTGGAACAAAGACTGACACGAAAAAAGGAGGGGGTTGTGCACTGACGTACCAACAGCTGATACGCCAACACAGTCAAATCACTGACACTGGAACGTTTTTCTGATTTGGAGTACACTGCCAATTAAATCCAGACTCTTTTACCTCCTGCAGGTTTTTACATATCACTAGATGATACTACATGGCACTATCAGTATACATGTATGACACGTGAATACCCTAATGCATTTCACAATACAGCTGGTCATTTTAACCATGCAGATCTATATATGAAATTCTCCTCAAATTTAAACAACATATAAAGTTACAGCTGCAGGATTGCCTCCAAGCGAACAACTGGGACATCTTCAAGGATGAGGGCCTGGAGGCGGACACCTCAATAGTACTCTCCTACATGAACACCTGTGTTGATAATGTCAAAGTCAGCAAACATTGGGATGTATCCCAACCAGAAGCCCTGGATGACTGGAGATATCCAAACTCTCTTCAATGAGTGCAACACCGCACTCATTAAAGTCTGGCGGCAGAACATTTTACAGTACAGCTAAAGTCAGCCTGAAGAGAGGCATCATAGATGCTGAAGCAGCACACAAGAGGGGACTGAGAACTGTGGTGGTGCAGCGGAGAAGGGCTGACAGGTGCAACACGGTGTCGGGGCAGACAGCAGTGCCAGCAACAGCTGCAACTCGGGGACTTTTGTGTGCTTGTATGTGTGTGAAAATGAAGAGACAATTTCCACTGATAACCAGCTTTGTGTCTGTGCCTCATTTCGGGTATAATCCACCGACTGTTACATTGGTGCCCAATGGCACCCAGTAACCCAATGAGCAAGTGAGACCCAGCCATGGCAGTGCTGGCCATGATGATGGGCCACACTGTTGAGATGCACTAGGAGCAAAGAGAGAGAGCGTGAAGGCGAACAGGAGGCAGCTGGAGGAGACGGAGGCCTCGGTGCATGCTGGCAAGGATTATGCTGGATCAGTTTGTGGAGGGGCTCCCTTGTGCCACAGCAGGCTGGGTCAACGGCCAGGAATTCTGGAAGAGGTGGTTGCACTGCCCCCCCATTGGTCTAAGCACCAAAGATTCTTGTGCTGTCAATATAGTTAATTTCATAATTACACACTTCCTTGTCAGTCTCTTGTGATTGAATTAATAATATTGGGACACACCTGAAAAAACAGGCAGAAGCTGATTGGATCCTGGTTGTACAGCTGAATAATCATTGCTGTGGTTCAAGATAAAAGAGTATTTGACTTAAGTACTCTCTCGCTCTCTCTCTGTCTGTCTCTGAAATTGATTTAATCCACTGAGGAAGACAATTTGCCTTTAGACTTATAATTTCTATAGTGATCTGCACATGTAAGTTATAAACTGTTGCTGTCTTTAGAGCAGACCACAACTCGATCTGTTAAGTTTTGTTACGTTTATCTTTGTGTAAAAATATTAATGGATACAGAATTAAATATAACATATATAACTCTTGATGGTCACATGGAAGTTCAAAAATACAGATATCTTTATTTTATGATAATGTTTACAGCTTACATTCTTATAATATGTAGTAATTCCACCATTGTGTGTCTTATTGTGATTCATAAAAACCTCCATCAACCTATGTACATTTTCATCACAGCTCTGTTAGTCAACTCTGTTCATCACTTCTGTACTTCATTGGCTTCCGGTAAAAAAAATCTAGAATAGAATTCAAAATCCTCCTGCTTGCCTATAAAACCCTTAATGATCAGGCTCCATCATATCTTAAGGAACTCATTGTTCCTTATTATCCTGATAGATCACTTCGATCACAAACTGCTGGTTTACTTGTGTTTCCTAGAGTCTCTAAGACCAGAATGGGAGGTAGAGCCTTCAGTTATCAGGCTCCTCTCTTATGGAACCAGCTCCCAGCCTGGGTCCGGGAGGCAGACACCGTTTCTACCTTTAAGGTTAGACTAAAAACTTTCCTTTATGATAAAGCCTATAGTTAAGTATGGTCCAGGCAGGACACGGGCCTGCCTGAACCATCCTTTAGTTAAGCTGCTATAGGATTAGACTGCTGGGGACTCTGACAATACACTGCTCCTCTCTGTCCCTCACTCCTCACATCTCTTTCTCTCCCTCACACTTCATGTCCTGATATTTATATATTACATATTTTTAACATCATCTGCTCTCTCTCGCAGTTCTGTCTCCCCTACCCCTTTCTCTCTTTTACAGGAAGTTTTGACTCCAGAGCTGTTGGACTCCAATTCTTTGACGACATCATCATTTTCATCTTCATCATTATTATTATTATTATTGTAATATTAATTGTAATGATAATTTTACTTTAACAACTACTTGTAACCATCTACTCTCTACTGTCTCTTTCTGGTCTCCCACTTTTCTTCCTCCCCCCTCCCCCGTCCTCCTCCCTCTCTTTCCTCTGTCTCTTCTCTTTTCCCTGTTTTCATTTCACTCCAACCGGTCGAGGCAGATGACTGTCCACTCTGAGTCTGGTTCTGCTGGAGGTTTCCTCCTGTTAAAAGGGAGTTTTCCTCTTCATTGTTGCCAAGCGCTTGCTCATTGTGGAAATGTTGGGTTTCTCTATGTAAAGTGCCTTGAGATAAATGTTTTTATGACCTGGCGCTATATAAATAAAATAAATTGAATTGAATTGAATAGTAGTAAAACACTGAGTAAATATCAGAATTGTTTTTCCGACATCTTGTTGATAGCCTTCTCAGCCACCGTAGAAGGAAATGTGGACACAAGCTAAAGAATACTATTCAGTTGGTTGCGGTATATGACCTGACCACTAGACGGAGGTAAATCTTACACAACATGGCTTTAAAGAGTAGAAACTTGGATCCAGTGGAACAAAACCTACCAACGAGCAGGTTAGCTTCACAGGGTATGTTGCAGTAAATGACTTACAATAGGAGACAACTATGAGACAACTAATAATATTAGGACACACCTGAAAACAATAAGCAAGAGCTGATTGGATCCTGGTTGTCTGGCAGAATAATCATTGCTGTGGTTCAAGATAAAAGGAATTTGACTTAAGTGCTCTCTCTCTCTCTCCCTATCTCTCTCGCTCTGTCTCTAAAGTTGATTAAATCCACTGAGGAAGACACTTTGCCTTTATAGTTATAATTTTTATAGTGATCTGCACACATAAGTTATAAACTGTTGCTCTCTTTAGAGCAGACCACAACTCGATCTGTTAAGTTTTGTTACATTTATCTTTGTGTAAATATTAATGGATACAGAATTAAATATAACATATATAACTCTTGATGGTCACATGGAAGTTCAAAAATACAGATATCTTTATTTTATGATAATGTTTACAGCTTATATTCTTATAATATGTAGTAATTCCACCATTGTGTGTCTTATTGTGATTCATAAAAACCTCCATCAACCTATGTACATTTTCATCACAGCTCTGTTAGTCAACTCTGTTCTGTTCAGCACTGTGATTTACCCAAAGCTTTTGATTGACTTTTTATCTGAACAACAGATTATATCATATTCAGGCTGCCTCTTTCAAATATTTATGTTTTATTCTTTAAGCTGCTCAGAGTTCTTACTGTTGGCAGCCATGGCCTATGACAGGTATGTGTCCATATGTAAACCTTTGCAATATTCAACTATCATGAGAAAAAAACACAGTGAGTATTTTACTGTTTTTAGCTTGGTTTCTACCACCTTGCCATGTTGCAGTTCCAGTTGCACAAAATGTTAATAACAAACTATGTACCTCTATTTTGAAAGGAATTTTTTGCAATAATACAGCCAACCATCTTTACTGTGTGACTTCAAGAGTGCTGTCTATATACGGTGTAATTGTGCTACTTGATCTTGCACTTTTTCCTATGCTCTTCATACTTTTTACATATTCAAGAATACTTATAATATCCATTAGGAGTTGTGGAGAAGTCAGAAAAAAAGCTGCACAGACCTGTTTACCACACCTGCTGGTTTTAATCAACTATTCTTGCTCATTGACATGGGATGTTGCTAGTGTTAAACTGGAATCAGATTTTCCAAAAAGTGTCCGTTTTGTAATGACTTTGCAAATAATTATGTACAGTCCGCTTTGTAATCCAATCATATATGGTCTAAAAATGAGAGAAATTTCCAAACATCTCAAACAGTTGTTTTATCAGGGCAAAGTCAACTGATGTATCAGCACAAATTTCTTTATGCAAATGTATAGGACTATTTGTCTTACTGAAGCTCAGTATAGAGCACTACCTTTAACTCTGGGATTAGTGATATGTGTGTTGCATGTATTTATATTTATTTGTCACACTTCTTAGTCAAAACCCTGTCTGTACTGACATTCCCATTTGTACTGTCATCCCTCTTATGTTAAATATGTTAATGTGAAATGATAGCAATTAACACTTTTTATCTTTTCATTTATAATGTTATATTTTCTAATATATTAGATGCATGTTATATTATACATACTATTACACTATTAGAAGTCCTATAAAGGAGTTGTGATGAACAGAAAACCTCTATGTCGTTTGGGGCACCTGACTAGCATAGTGGTTATGGTGTACCACATTGTTCTATATACCATGTAGCTTTTGCTGGTTCCGACTGAGTTGACCTCTCCTGTGTGTCTTTCCCCCACTCTCTTGCTCATTGCCTGTCTGTCATTAAAGCCAAAGTATCATAAAAATAATATTTAAAAAAACTATGTTGTTTTATCATTATAAGTCTTTCATAACAATCTTTTTCACATTACATGTGCTCAGTGTGAGGGAGCCACAAGGGTATTGTAGCAGTCAAGGTCATAGACAATGGTAACTGTCTACGGTAATGGTAGCTAGAGAAATTATGTGGTGTAACAATTTCCATGTTCATGGAAAGATGGGAAGATCGAGTCCTTGCCATTTTGAATGGCACCGAAGATGGTGATGCAAACAGAGGCAGTGGCTTGAGGCTCTGGTTTTCAGCATTCTCTTAGTCAGCAGTATATTCAGTGTGAGCAAGCTGATACGAGCAACTTTTTGAACTTTCACAAGATACTGGCGGTGTAGTGGCCATTTGTCAAAAAAAAAAAAAAAAAAAAACAAACTAAATCAAATAACTACTGATTGTGTACTCAGGCAAATAGAATAGTAGCTATATACTTTTTATACTTTTTATTTATCTATATACATATCCCACCAAGGGGAAATGTATCTGTTGGACAACATCAAAAATCATCAAAATATGCTATCATAAAATAAATTAGCAATTTATATATACATATATAATAAAAATAATAAAAAAATATTAAAAAAAAAAAAAAGTGCAAGTCTCCAGAGATGAGGAAGGCTTGTGGGTGTGATATTTGCAGCTGGGACATAACAAAGTTCACAGGTAGCTGTAGCGTTGGCCGATGACAAGTTTATGCGATGACGTGCAAGAACTCCCTCGAGATGTAGTATGGCCAAACGCTAACATGGAGCAGCTCAATGTCCTGTGAGCAGCACTGCTCATTAACACTGATGTGCCCTGGATTACACCGTGTCTCATTTATAAACATTGCGATCTCTACATCATTCCTCTTGTTGGTCTCAATAAGCCCCCCTGATCCATGAGAGCCTGGTTCAGAACCAGAACCTGGTTCTGCCTGTCACACCCCTTAATATTGGGAACCTATTGACCAGGGTTCCATAACTTGTTGGGGGCCTGTAGCTGGTTGCCAGGAACAGTGGGGGGGGGCACGGTAGACAGTGGTGACATGAAGTCGTCGCGCACTGCAGAGAGGGGGCCAGTGCAGTGGTGCCGCATGTACTGGTTCTCGGTCACATGGAGGATTTTCCCCACAAGCAGTCACAGGATGTCACTCTACACTCAGCTTTTGACCAAGTGATAAAAATTGATGGTCATTTGGTGCACCCTAGGATTGCTGCTACCTACTGGCACTTTGTGGTGAACAGAGACAGGCTACACTGGGTCAGCCGGGACACTCACATTGGCGAAGAGCATGCCCAGATGCTCATACCAAAAAGCCATCGGGTAATGATCTTCCAGATGGCTCATCATCATCCCATGGCTAGGCATATGGGGTATAATAAAACACTTGAGCAGATAATGGCCTGATTTTACTGGCCGGGCATTAGGGGAGAGGTGCCCCGGTGGTTCATGTCCTTCCCCAAATGCCAGCTAGTAAACACGCCACCAATCCTGAAAGAGATCCTAACCAATGAGGGCATGTCATTTATGTCATGTACATTAGGGGAACTGTACGGGTTGCTGAGCATCAGGTCTATTCGAATGAGTGTCTACCATCCTCAAACGGATGGGTTGATAAACTCTTGGACCAGCTGGGCACAGCTCCCTTTTTTACAACACTGGACTTAACTAAGGGATACTGGCAGATTCCCCTGTCACCAGAAAGAGGCCCACTCCAAATAACAGATTAATGACAACACTGAAGGACACGCATGATTACAAAAAATAGATAAGGAATGGACAGCTAAGAGGCAGCAAAGGCCAAAGAGTAAAGGGTTTTGAGCCTCAGTAGCGAACAATCTGGATCCAACTGCTCTGGGGTCAAAGCTACTTGAAAAAGAGAAAGGGATGGGGAGGACACAACTTCGAGAGAAAGCAGATGAGTATTAATAATATGTAATACCTTGATATAAAGACATGACATGTGAGGGAGAGACAGAGAAAAGAGGAGTGAGGGACAGAGAGAAGAGGAGCAGTGTATTGTCAGAGTTCCCCAGCAGTCTAATCCTAGCAGTTTAACTAAAGGATGGTTCAGGCAGGTCCATGTCCCACCTGGACTATCCTCAACCATAAGCTTTATCATAAAGAAAAGTTTTTAGTCTAACCTTGAATGTAGAAAGGGTGTCTGCCTCCTGGACCCAAACTGGGAGGAGAGGAGCCTGATAACTGAAGGCTCTACCTCCCATTTTGATCTTAAGGCTGAATTATTCTTCTCCGACTGCATGCTGCGTGGTCACGCAGTCAGATTGACACAGTCGTGAATCTGTTCGGAGTTCTTCGTCGGCTGTGGGTGTTGTAAAGTAATTCACCGGCAGAACAATAGGAGTGTTACGTTTCTTTCCATTACTATTAGCAACTATCGCTGATAGTTTATTTACAGCCAGGCCTTGTTCCTCCACATACAACGAACAATGGAGACACAGAGAAGACATTTGTTGGAATTGGAACTGATCGACATTGAACAACAGATCCATGAGGTAATTCTAGCAGACCAATGAGAGCTATGCGGCATCTGTGAGCTCTCTGTCGTTGCGACGGATAGTTAAAAAGTTGGGGAGGTGCACGACATGCTACTCTGTGGAGGTCTCTACGTTGTTGCGTATCGACAGATACAGACAAGCATAAACCAGGCTTTAGAGACTCTAGGAACCACAAGTAAACCAGTAGTTTGTGATTGAAGTGATCTATTAGGATAATAAGGAACTATGAGTTCCTTAACATATGATGGAGCCTAATCATTAAGGACTTGTAGGCAAGCAGGAGGATTTTGAATTCTATACTAGATTTGACAGGAAGCCAATGAAGAGCAGCCAGTACAGGAGAAATATGATCTCTGGTCCTACTTTCTGTCAGTACTCGTGCTGCAGCATTCTGGATTAACTGAAGGTATTTGATGAAGTTACTGGAACACTTTGATGGTAAAGAGTTAGAGTAGTCCAGTCTAGAGGTAACGAATGTATGCATTAACTTTTCAGCATCCTTTTTAGAAAGGATTTTACAATATTATTATTATTATTATTATTATTATTATTATTATTATTATACTATTTTACAATAATATGATTTTTTAGAATTTTACAATATTGCGTAGGTGGAAAAAAGCTGTTCTAGAGACTTGTCTAATATGAGGTACAAATGACATGTCCTGATCAAAGATTACTCCAAGGTTCCTCACAGTAGAAGTGGAGGCCAAAGTGATGCCATCCAGCTTAGCTATATGATCTGAAAATGATGTTCTGAGATGTTTAGGGCCAAGTATGATGACTTCAAGACAATCCTGAAGTTTTATGACCTGGTTAGTTTCATCTGGTTTTATAGATGTCAGGCCGGGGCTCAAGACAGGACTCAGATGCAGAGATGACAGTAAGGCAGACTTTATTGTATCCAAACAGACCTCAAGACAGGGTGATCAAATCAAATGGGCTATGAAATTAACCCAGCGTGTCTTCCCGAAGGGAGAACACGTGGCCAAAAATTAAATAAACAAAAAACACTCCTAAGGAGGAAAGAAACTCAATACTAAAGGCTAAAAAAAAATATCAAATCCAAAATAACTCTCAAGGAGGAGAATCAAAGGCTACAAAACATTAACTAAAAATGCTCTGACAGCAGGAAAACCTACTACTAAAACTAAAAAACAGAAAAGAAACAAAATCTTTTTCCTAAACAGCGGAGGCTAGACAATACTCTATACCAGGCATGTCCAAACTATTCCACAAAGGGCCATGTGGCTGCAGGTTTTTGTTCCAACCAGTCAAGATCACACAGTTTGACCAATCAACTGTCTAAAGACCGAGATCAGTTAATTAAATGAGTTAAGTCTGGTGTGCTAAAACAAAAACCTGCAGCCAGGCTGGAATAGACACCTCTACTCTATACTAATAACTCTAAGAAAAAAATAACAATCCAGGGGAGGCTAACAAAACAACTGAGGCTAAACTAAGGACTATGAAACAAAATCTAGACTATAAAAGTTACAAACAAAAAAAATCACTCATACGAGGCACAAAAGGCTTACAAGGATGAACTATGGCTTTGAGCAGGACTATAAAGCAGGCTTGGGTGATCGGACGAAAGGACGAAACACACTGGCACAGGACAAAGGGAGACACAGACTATTTGAGCACATGAGGGAACATGAGGACAATGAGGAACAGGTGGACACAATCAGGCATTAGGGATGACAGACAGGTGACACATGAGGAAAGGCAAGTGACCTGAAACAAGAGGAGAGTTAGACTTTCAAAATAAAACAGGAAATGACAAGATAAAAAACCCAGGACGAGACCAACCTCACCACAGTGTGATAATAGATAAGTACAGCTGGGTATCATCTGCATAACAAGGGAAGTTTATATTCTGCTTCCTGACGATATTGCCTAAGGATAGCATGTATAAGATAAATAGGACTGGTCTTAATACAGAACCCAGTGGAACTCCATTACTAACTGCAGTACGTTTGGAAGACTCATTGTTTATATGAACAAACCGGAATCTATCTGATAGATATGACTTAAACCAAGATAGTGCAGTGCCTCTAATCCCAACAACATGTTCTAGTCTTTGTAATAGGATCTTAAGATCAATTGCATCAAATGCAGTACTAAGATCCAACAGGATAAAAACAGAGACAAGTTGATTGTCTGAGGCCATAAGAATGTCATAGGTAACTTTCACTAATGCTGTTTCTGTATTATATGTACAACCAGAAGGACTGTGAACTGAATCCTGGAGCTAATCGGTAGCCAGTGTAAGGAGGCCAGTACAGGGGTACTGTGCTGTTGCTTCTTGTCAGCAGTCCAGCAGTTGCATTTTGTACCAACTGCAGACACATTAATTGGGACTGGGATAGACCAAGAAAGACAGAGTTGCAATAACCAGAATGTAATAAAGGCATGGATGACTGTTTCTAAGTCTTTGAAGGACAAAGAAGGTTCTCAGCTGTTTAACATTAG
Source organism: Polydactylus sextarius (assembly GCA_016801845.1). Taxonomy (NCBI): domain Eukaryota; kingdom Metazoa; phylum Chordata; class Actinopteri; family Polynemidae; genus Polydactylus; species Polydactylus sextarius. Next base: position 24,391,936 of record CM028912.1, on the reverse strand, counting down.
TATGATACAAATGCATGTGTAAGGGAAGAAGGTATGAATTCAACACTAAAATCTCACCTGGTTCACATTACATGAATTCACAGAAAAAATCCAGTAACACATGAATCTGAATGCTCACTGTATGCCATTTGAAAGCATTCAGGTAAAATATATGTTCTCTGTCTGTCTAAACAAGTCATGTTTTTTGGAATACTTTAATCCATTAACTGTACATCCGTACATCATTATCCCTTCTGTTGCTGCTGTAATTCAGACATGGGGAATAACAGCAGCCTCATTCTTACTTTCAGTTCACACTCTTTGCAGACTATGGTCCTCTCAGTTATCTATTCTTCTGTTTGTGTCTGTTGATCTACCTGACTATAATCTCTGCTAATGCTGTCATTATTCTAACAGTCTGCCAGGAGAAGTCCCTGCACTGACTCATGTATATGTATATTCATATGCTGTCTGTCTTTAAACTCTCTGTATTGCTCAATGGCCTTCTTCCCCAGGTTTCTAATGGACATAATATCTGACACTCATTTGATCTCACATCCTTTTTGTTTTATTCAGATGCATGTCATTTACACCTATGCATCATATGAGATGATGATTCTTGTTATGATGGCTTATGATAGATTAATTGCTATTTGCCAACCTTTACACTATCATGTCCTAAGTGTAAAATTACATTTAATTCAATTCAATTTCAATTTATTTTATTTATATAGCGCCAGGTCATAAAAATATTTATCTCAAGGCACTTTACATAGAGAAACCCAACATTTCCACAATGAGCAAGCGCTTGGCAACAATGGAGAGGAAAAACTCCCTTTTAACAGGAAGAAACCTCCAGCAGAACCAGACTCAGAGTGGACGGTCATCTGCCTCGACCGGTTGGAGTGAAATGAAAACAGGGAAAAGAGAAGAGACAGAGGAAAGAGAGGGAGGAGGACGGGGGAGGGGGGAGGAAGAAAAGAGGGTGACCAGAAAGAGACAGTAGAGAGTAGATGGTTACAAGTAGTTGTTAAAGTAAAATTATCATTACAATTAATATTACAATAATAATAATAATAATGATGAAGATGACATTACATAGCAGGTTGCATAGTCACTGTAGTAATCATCCTCATCCCCCTGTTCTTCGTCCTGTACACACACCTACGTATCATGCTTGTTTGCAGGAGAAGCTTATTTGAATTCAGAGGGAAGGTATTACAAACCTGCCTTCCCCGCTCTGACATTTTTCAAGTCAAGTTTTTCAAGTTTTCTGAGTCGGTATGAGACTGATGCTGTTAACACATTTGTCAATGTTGTTTCACACCCCCTTTTTAAGCTTCCAATATTTAAGAGCTTTTACTTTTTGCTTAAAATCACCTGCACACAAAATGTATTTTTCACGAGCAATGATACTCTCTTTAAACAAGCATTAATGCAGGTGAAAAAGAATGTATCACAAAATCAGTACTGATATTCACCAGCCTGTACATGCATGTTCCAACTATACCTCATAATGTCGCAGACTAAAACTCACAAGATGGTGGTTTGAATGTGATTACTCTGCATATACTATCCACCATATAAATAATAATGCCAAATAAAATGTGGCTTTTTCAAAGTAATAGAATTTGGAACTTTAGGTTGTATAAAGATTTGAATTTGTTTAATTAATAATTGTTTTTTACATTGTGTGACGGTTTCAACTGTGTCGCTTCGTTCACTTCTTCTATTCTATTTATAGAAACTATTTATTGATACACTAATGCTGCTGGCTTTTAAAAACATCACTTCTTTGTTGACTGTGTCATGTGCCGTCTTGAGTTACAACCAATGACCACCAAGTCAACCTAAAACCCTGTGCAAGACCTTTTTGGGCCCTAAAAGGTTCCGCGGTCTTGCCTTTCGGGAACTGTTCCTCTGGTGGAGACATGCACCAACGGCCAAATCCCCAGATGATCAGATGAGCAGAGCCGTGTCAGACTGCGATGGAGACGATATTGCGCCATGTGGAAAAGGGGGGGGTCGCAGTTTTAGTTTACATCATCACATTTTAGGAGTTTGTTTGCTTGCTCTTTTAATTGTTTGTAGCTTTAGCTGTGTTTGGTTGTTGTAGAGGTGGTTTATATCCACTTTTAGCTGAGGTTCTGACGTTTCTGAGGATGTTTACAAAGCAATGACGGTGATACAAACCGTGAAAGCGGAATCTGCCTTGGATGTCATTAATGTGCAGTGTCGCATATGCACCTATGAAAACGGCACAAAACTGAGTTTGCTTTGAAACACAAATAGGCTGTGTGTATGTAGTATGTGTATGTAGTGGTGATATTAAATGTTGTTTTTAATAGTTTAATTTTAGACTAACCATTCAGAAACATCCTACTCCATATGGAGTGGTGGCGTTTCTAAAGGTGCCTTAGGTTTGTCCTGGAACGGGGTGTGGTCAGTAGCAGCATGTAGCATTTGCATGTATGGATTCTGATGAGAATCAGCCTGTTCTGAACAGAGGGGTAGAGAGGCGAGTAAACATGTCTAATCTGAGAGGTATTTTCAACAAGACATGTTGAGCGGAGACCATAGAGTTATGTTCACTTGTTGTAAAAATGGCATAATATGGGACTTTTAAGTTTTTATGAGTTTATTTATTTTCATTTTTTCAATTCAAAAATATATAAATCAAATTAATTACATTTTTGTGGAACTTTCCCTTGTCTGTCTCCACACAACCACTCTGGTCAAGCTTTTTCTTTTCAAGATGTGTGAACTGTAGACTCAAACAAGAAAATGTGAAGGGGGCAAGTGGGAGTCAAAAGTAGGTGTAAAGTGACTCCTTAGCCTAGTGAATGAGATTATCTTATGCATCATACATCATCTTTTAGGCCTCAGCTAGAGTTTACTGTCTTCTCTTACATTATGCATTTCTGTTGACAGTAAAAAGTTTCTTGCTTTGTAAACTGATTATCTGGCGCCATCATCTGGCGATAGTAAGTTTTAGCAAAAGATTTGTGAATCGGTCTTTGGTGATGTCATCAACAAAGGTCTGACATGGATTTCATTAAGAATCATGATATCATCCTGTGTGTTGCTACTTCTCCAACTGTAAACTGTTTTTTGAAGTCAGAGTTGGTGTATATTCTGATTTTCAATTATGTTGGCAAACATCCAGAAGATGGTATTCTCTCTTGAGCTGCATCAGTTCTCCCACAAATACCAAAGAGCAGAAACTGCCTGTTGTTATTTCTTGGTGTCTTGGTGATGGTGTTTATGCACGTGCGTGTTGGTTGAGATGGGATCAAGAAAGGTTATGTAACAAGGTTAGTGCCTGTTTAAATTTATGACTTTAAGTGGTGCAGCAGTGGTTTTTATTGTCTTTCCTTAACAAGACTCTGAAGGTTTTGTCTACTGCTCTCTTTAGTGCAGTACATACAATAGGGCCCTCCTTGTCTGCTGCTGCTTCCTTAGCTCTATACCGTCTCCACTTCAACTCTTACCCAACAATAACAACCTCAGAAATGATTAAAGACTTTACAGATGGCTACGCCCAAGAAAAGTGAAATACTGAATTTAGATAGATAGATGGATGGATGGATGGATGGATGGATGGATGGATGGATGGATGGATGGATGGATGGATGGATGGATGGATGGATGGATGGATGGATGGATGGATGGATGGATAGATAGATAGATAGATAGATAGATAGATAGATAGATAGATAGATAGATAGATAGATAGATAGATAGATAGATAGATAGATAGATAGATAGATAGATAGATAGATAGATAGATAGATAGATAGATAGATAGATAGATAGATAGATCTATTAGAAAATAACAGAAAAGTTATTTTCAGGAATATAATATTTCCTATTCAGTAAATGTGGTGGGGTCCAATCAAGTAATTCTGAAATGTGAGGGGGACATGTTCCACTCTGATATAATGGTAGCGACGCCTATGGCAGACTGATAGAAATATTTATTTTTTATAATCTAGTCAGTCAGCATGGATACCCTTCATAGCTTGAATGAAGGGTGTCTGGGTGTAGGGCCAGAGATTGTAAACCTTCCACCACCATGCTAAGAAAAACTCCTCACTTGGTTGAAGGAAGGGGGAGTGCAGTGGAAGGTATTGGACTGTAAACTGTGGATGCTGTTGAAACTAGTTTTGGATCAAATACAAATAAACAAATTATAAATAAAATTGTTGTCATCAGAGATAAATTAGTTACCTCCTTCCCACTTCAGGCGCTGATATTTCACCCAGTGCAGTAGACTTGGAATCAGCAGTAACAGCTGACTTTTATCTGGACAGTTTTTCTCCCATAGACCTCAGTCTGACTACAAAAGTTTCTTCATCCAGACCAACAACTTGTCTCTTAGACCCTGTTCCAACCAGGCTGTTTAAAGATGTCCTATCTTTAGTTGACACGTCCATCTTGCGATACCACAGGCTTTTAAAGCTGCAGTAATCAAACCATTAGTTTAAAAGCCTACTCTGGACCCAGGTGATCTAGCTAATAATAGACTCAATTAATTAAATCTCCCTTTTATGTCCAAAATCCTGGAGAAAGTTGTTGCTGCTCAACTGTGATTACTTACATGGGAATAGTCTTTATGAAGATTTTCAGTCAGGGTTTAGAGCTCATCATAGTACAGAAACAACATTAGTGAATATTACCAACGACCTTCTTATGGCCTCTGACAATGGACTTTGTCTGTATTCTTGTCTTGCTGGATCTTAGTGCTGCATTTGACACAATTGATCATAACATCCTATTACACAGACTACAACGTGTTATTGGGGTTAGAGACACTGCACGTTCATGGTTTAAGTCGTATCTATCAGATAGATTCCAGTTTGTCCATGTAAACAATGAATCTTCCACATGTACTGCAGTTAGTCATTGAGTTCCACAGGGTTCTGTGTTAGGACCAATCCTCTTTCTTGTACATGCTTCCCTTAGGCAACATCATCAGGAAGCACAATATAAATTTCCATTGTTATGCGGACGGTACCCAGCTGTACTTATCTATGAAACCAGATGAAACTAACCAGGTCATCAAACTTCAGGATTGTCTTAAAGCCATAAAGACCTGGATGACTCAGAATTTTTACTGTTAAACTCAGACAAAACCGAAGTCATCATACTTGGCCCTAAACATCTCAGAACATCACTTTCAGATCACATAGCTAATCTGGATGGCATCACTCTGGCCTCCAATTCTACTGTGAGGAACATTGGAGTAATCTTTGATCAGGACACATCCTTTGTATCTCATATTAGACAAGTCTCTAGAACAGCTCTTTTCCACCTACGTAATATTGCAAAAATCAGAAGCATTCTGTCTAAAAAGGATGCTGAAAAGTTAATTCATGCATTTGTTACCTTTAGACTACTACTGCTACTGTAACTCTCTACTATCAGGGTGTTCCAGTAACTCCATCAAAACCCTTCAGCTAATCCAGAATGCTGCAGCACGAGTACTGACAGGAAGTAGGACCAGAGATCATATTTCTCCTGTATTGGCTGCTCTTCATTGGCTTAGTGTAAAATCTAGAATTGATTGCAAAATCCTCCTGCTTGCCTATAAAACCCTTAATGATCAGGCTCCATCATATCTTAAGATCATAGTTCCTTAATATCCTAATAGATCACTTCGATCACAAACTACTGGTTTACTTGTGGTTCCTAGAGTCTCTAAGACCAGAATGGGAGGTAGAGTCTTCAGTTATCAGGCTCCTCTCTTATGGAACCAGTTCCCAGTTTGGGTCCGGGAGGCAGACACCCTCTCTACCTTTAAGGTTAGACTAAAAACTTTCCTTTATGATAAAGCCTATAGTTAAGGATGGTTCAGGCGGGATATGGACCCACTTGAACCATCCTTTAGTTAAGCTGCTATGGGATTAGGCTGCTGGGAAACTCTGACAATACAATACTGCTCCTCTTCTATCTGTCCCTCACTCACTCACCCTCACTCTCATCTCTGTCGCTCCCTCACACTTAATGTCTTGATATTAATATATATATATATATATATATATATATATATATATATATATATATATATATATATATATATATATATATATATATATATATATATATATAATATATATATATATAACATATATATAACATATATATATATAGATATATATAAAACATATTAGCACTCATCTGTTCTCTCTCGCAGTTGTGTCTCCCCACCCTCTTTCTCTTTTTCAGGTAGTTTTGACCCCAGAGCAGTTAGATTCAAATTCTTCGACGACATTATTATTATTATTATTATTATATTAATTGTAATGATAATTTTGCTTTAACAACTACTTGTAAACATCTAGTCTGTATTGTTTTATCCTGGTCTCCCTCTTGTCCCAGACAACAATGGCAACATATTGTATCTGGTCCATTTGGTTTGCTGTGATGATATTGTGTAATCTGTCTAGAAATGTGAAAATTAGATCCATGTTTTAGGAAACCAGGGTTGGAATGACAATGGAGCACCCAATTCTGTGTGATGGCAGCACAAAGGGAATACCATCCCCGCGTTGCCCTGGAACATTGATAATAGCCCTGTGTCCAATTATATTTCGCCCTTTTCTTCTTCTTCTGAGGTTGAAGCCAGCCTCATGTATATGAATTTGTGTTGGATTTGTGTGTTCAGCTCCATCCATTTGCAAACTCTCTGACATATAGTGAAAGACAATAATAAGACATTATAGTACTACTGTATAGTACATTTACATTAAAAAGGTTATTTGTGCAGTGCAGAAGATTAGACTAATATGAACAACGACTAGACTGAAGTGAACAATTCATAACTCCAAGTACTCATGTTTTGCCCCTTTCAGGATTTCTAATGCAATCATAAAAACTGGTCTCAAATCTTTAAATTGTCCTTTTTAGTTCTATAACAAAGTGAAGATAGTCCAAAATACCCCTTACACACACACACACACACACACACACACACACACACACACACACACACACACAAAAAACACACGTAGCCTCCCCCCTCCTGTGATACCCATGGGAGTTCTACCACACATTCTTTTGTGCACACTTCATTGTAGCAGTGATTCAAAACAGCTCATGGCCAAATAAGTTGAAAACACTCACTAGGTCTGCAACTACCATGCCTGGTGGATTTATAGACAAAGGAGCTGCTTGTTCCATATGAAAACCTGCAACTTGTGAAATTATGACTTGACACATCCTCTGCAATGACTCTAGTTGAGCAGACATCCAGTCTGTAAATGGAGACATTTAAGTTCAAGAAGGAGTGTCTGTAACACCAAAGGAGGTATCACCACACTCTTGTGTGTCTCCGATTGGGTTCTACAGAGCATCAAACTGTATTCATCTGGCATCCAAAATGACTCGCCTTTTACTCTGCCAACCCCTAATAGTGTGTTCAGGCCAAGGAAATTCATGCCATGTGTTACTGTCCCATCACAGTGGGTCTATTTTGTGAGTATCTCACAATCTGTAAATATTTGTCCTCAACAGGCAAAGGCAGTCATCCTTCTGAAAGCCAGGTGCTATCATAACTACAACCAACAGCTGGAATCCAGTGAGTCACCTGGCAAACATGATGCTTCTCTGACTTTTCTCCAAGTTTTCTCCTTTTTTGTTGTGTCTCAGTACATAAGTTGTATTGAATGACTGTGGACGTCCATAGACAGCCATTATAAGCTTCTCCCCCATTTCTGATTCTTGCTGACAACAGGGTAATAAAAAATGTTGCGTTGCTCAAGTTGAAATATTTTCAACTTGTGAAGACGTGTCCCTGCAACTAAATTCACTGTCACACATAAAATGGTTTGAACACCATTTGATGGTTATATTGTCTGCAAATCACTGGTCCTGTCAGTATTAACAACTGACTATTGTCTGTTGTTGTCTGACTGTACGGCTGTTTAGTGAACCAGAGCAGTTTGTTGAAATGCCTCTTTAAATACCATGAAAGAAAAAAAAAAAGCAAAACACACAGCACAGTCTGAGTTTTTCATTATTAGCTGACTAAATATGGGCAAAGCACACACATGAAAATCCTCCCACACCGACACTGTCAGATGTGGTTTCAAAGTTTTAAAGTGCAAGTGTGTAAATAGAGCAGTGTGTGTGTGTGTATGAATATGTCTGACAGAATGGATACTCCTGCTGGCAGAGACTTGTGCAACTACAATGTAACTGATGGTCCAGTAGATGTTGCTTCATATTTGCTGCAGCAGTTGCTGTAGGAACTGAAGATATAGTAGTGACAGAATAAGCTTTAGCTGTAGCAGTGATGTCATTACCTTGGTTTCTTGACACACTCACTCACTCCATGGAAACAAAGGTGATTATCATGAGTTCATGTTAGGGGTGGGCGTATCGATCTAACTATTGATAGTATCAATACCAAGATGAGTATCAGTATCAGTATTATTTTGCCTTTATTTACCTTTTTCCTGTGTTTTATCATAATCACGATCAACTAACTAGAGGCAAAATCACAAAATTATTCAATGATCATGACATTTCAAGTAAAAAGTATCAGTATACCTGCCTTTACGTAGAAGTCAAACTACAGCTATTTTTTTTTAAAATAAAAGAGATATCGACAAATTCTTTCCACCATCAGTGCTACAAGGTTTTACTGAACACATTGGTGTAATTTTTTGCTCCTAGTCTCAAAAATGTGGACAACACAGTGAGTTAAAAACAACAGACATTTCTGCTTTTCTCGTTGAAACCTTCGCTGGATTAATATGGGGGCCTATTGGGCAGTACCCGTCACTTAGAGGCTTCTAATTAAAAAACTGTAAATCATATTGTTTAGATAGACACATTGTGTGAAACACGACAAGTGTGACTACAACTTTGGAGAAAATCATACATGTAGAGTGAAATTTGTGGCTGTGAGCACCGTGTAAATAAAACATTCAGAGCATTTTGTGAAAGCTGTGTCCACTCTGGCCCACACTCTAGCATGAACATTCAGCCCACACACACCCATTATAAAGTCTGAATTTCTCCAAAATTAATCATGGTCATTGATCTGTGACTGATCAAAAAGTATACAACCTAGCAAAAAAGTTGAGTGCCACATCAACACAGGAGACTTTTGTCTGCATTTTAAAGTTTTAATGATGTCTCTTGGTGAAAGTATGGCAGATCAGCAAAGCAAAAGTATAATATATATGATAATAATAATAAATAAATAAAATAAGAGCACACTGAGTTGATTGTGTTATTTGTCTGTGGGATCAACGGTATTTGAGCTGAAATAAAATCAAAATTTGGTTAGTTAGCAAATAGTTTGCAATGTGTAGCACTGCATCACTATAAATGATCTTGTGGCCACACATTAACCATCTCATGGCAAGAAAAAAAAAAAAAAAAATCACTTGACCTTTCCAGGGCTCTGTAGATTCTTCACCATGTAGATTATAGGTGTCAAACTCTGGCCCGCGAGCCATTATATTTGGCCCCTGAGACAATACTGAATGACTAATAGAGCTGGCCGCTCATATATACTAATACTACAAATCCCAGAATTCTCTGCTGGTGCTTTGGCGCATCAATCAGCACCCACATGTACCCCCCTCCCCCTTCTGTTAACAGTCGCTATCTGATACTACCACTTTCGTCAGGCCAACCCTCCCAGAAATGGCGAAACGGAAGGTGGAAAACAGGTGTTTTCTAGACAGGTGGGAGGCAGAATATTTATTTATGTATATCAAAGACAATCCTGTTTGTCTTATGTGCGGAGCCAGCATAGCTGTTACTAAGGAGTAAAACATCAGACGACACTATGAAACAAAACACCTGGACAAGAACTTGAACATCACGCAAAAGCAGCAAAAAGTAGAGTTGATGAAAAGAAATTTGGTTTCACAACAAAAAATGTTCACAAAAGCCATATCACAAAGTGAGGCAGCTGTAAAGGCTAGTTTTGCTGTGGCAGCAGAGATCACAAAATCAGCCTGGCCCTTTAATGAGGGAGAGTTTGTCAAAAAGTGCATGATCAAAGTTTGTGATCTCGTCTGCCCTGGTAAAAAGCAAGTGTGAGCCTCAGTAGAAACACAGTAGCTGATTGCATGTGTAATCTTGCCACCAGTCTCCGCAAACAGCTGATGGAAAAGGGAAAAGATTTCACCGCATTCTCCCTTGCTGTAGATGAGAGCAGCAAAACACCTGATACGGCCCAGTTGTCTTCATCTGTGGAGAGGACTCAAATCTGTGTGTTACGGAGGAACTTTTGGGATTAAAATCAATGCATGGCTCAACCACAGGAAAATAAATTTTTGAAGAGGTTTCCAAATGTGTTACTGAAATGAAGCTGCCATGGGATAAACTAGGACTAACTACAGATGGTGTGCCCGTGATGTGCAGTCAAAAGGGTGGACTGGTGGGCAGGATTCGTGAGAAGATGCGGGAGGAGAACTGTGCAGGGGAGCTAACTGTTTATCACTGCATCATACATCAGGAATCATTGTGTGGCTAAGCCCTGAAGATGGAACATGTAATAAGCACCACAACAGGAGCTGTTAACTTCATAAGAGCCAATGGTTTGAATCACCACCAGTTCAAATTTTCTGGAGTGTGGTGTGCAATACGCAGATGTGCCGTATCATGCAGAGGTGAGATGGTTAAGCTGAGGAAAAGTACTGAACAGATATTTTGAGGAAATTAGCCAGTTTCTTGAAATGAAAGGGAAAGTCACAGCAGAGCTCCGGGATAAAAAGTTTTTGTGTGAGCTGGCATTTCTGGGTGACATCACGAGCCATCTCGATGTGCTGAACCTGCAGCTTCAGGGGCAGGACCGTGTCATCACAGACATGTATGTGCAGGGAGGGCATTTAACTAAATTGTGCCTGTGGGAGACTCAGATGCTGCAAGGAAACCTGGGCCACTTCCCCTGCTGCCAAACTATGAAAATGCAGATCTCTACTGCTGTGTTCCTATATGCCCAACTGGCTGAAAATCTCTGCGCACTCAGCGGCGAGTTTATCCGGCAATTTGCCAACTTTGATGAACAGAAATGTAGGTTTGAACTGCTCAGTAATCCATTTGCAGTCGACGGAAAAGGAACCAACCAACCTACAAATGGAGCTGATTGAACTCCAGTGTACGTTGAAGTCAAAGTGCACAGTTCCCACATTTTATCCTTGACACAATGCTCAATCTCCGTTCCCAAGCTGCGCAAATGCTCTCTGTTTGGCAGCACATATATATGTGAGCAACTATTCTCCTTGATGAAGATGAACAAAACATCACACAGGAGTTGTCTCACTGATAAACACCTTAACTCAATCCTGAGGATTTCCTCAGCTCAGAGCCTGACCCCAAACATTGATGTACTAGCGTCCAAGAAGAGATGCCTTGGACCAGTGTGCATAGATCAGCAGATCAGAGTGTAGCAAACCTTTAATGAATGTTTCCTATTACTTTTCCTTGTTTCTCCAAAACATTTGATTTCACACATGTTCAGTGTTGAGTTATATACAGTAAAGCTTTAAGTGTTGCTCCTTCCAGATTAAATGTTTAAATAAAACCAATGTTTGTTTCCATTCCATATTTCAATATATATCAGGCTGGCCCGCTGTGTTGTCCAGTGGTAACTGCCCTTCTTTTTCCTAACACTTGCTGATGATGACATACATGAGCATAGATTTTTAAGGTTTTTCAAACATTTGCTGCTCTGCCATACTTTCACCGAGAGACATTTTTTGAGAGAATGAATATTGCCTATTTATTTATGTACTTATGTACTATGAAAAAAGTAGTCAAACTATGAAATTGGCACATTCCACATTAATATTTAGACATACTCTTGCAAGCTGCTACTCAATTATTTACCATTTTTTGTCACCTATATTTTCACCCACTGCATTTCACCTTTTATCTGACAGACTTTCCAGAATTTTCCAGAAACTTGTCACAACCTGACCAATTCACCAAATGAAAAAAAAAAGTGTTTTCCCAGCTGATAATAACAACTCCTACATTTTGTCTATGCTAAGATCTGTGCTCGATCTTCAGCACATAAAACTAAAAATGTATGAGTTGTGTCTCTATAAATATTAATGCGGAATATGCCAATTTCATAGTTTGACAACTTTTTTCATACTGTTGAATAAATAAGCACATAAATAAACAGACAATATTCATTCTCTCAAAGAGAAAAAAACGTCTTTCCTTTTAAGACCAAGACTCCCAGTGCTTTTATTGTGAAAGGTAAGGACCGGACATATGTCACACAACACAGTCACACCAGTGTCGGCCTCTCCCCGGGTTTGTTTCCGTGTTTCCATCTTCTTTAGACTGAACGGACTCTCCTCCGCCGCCGCCGCCGATAACCGGACGGACTTAAAGCTCTGGTCTGTAACGACCGACAAAATATTTGTTTTAACGGTTACACGACGACTGGTTCCGCCCGGAGGAGAGCCCCAGTTAGAAAGAGCTCAAACTCTACCGACGAAAGCAGCCCCGGGACGTGGCCATCTAACGGACATCGGAGTCGCTGTTTCTGTCGGAGTCTGGCGGCGCAGCTATGGCAGGAGTCCGGTCATCGCTCTGTCTGCTCGCCCTGCTCTGTGCTTACTTCCACTTCCACTGCGTCGACTCCTTCAACTTGGACGTGAACACACCGTCCGTGTTCTCCGGACCCGAGGGAAGCTACTTCGGCTTCTCGGTGGACTTCTTCAAGCCTGCGAACAACCCGAAGTAAGAGCCACATACATGATGATGATAGTGATGGTGATGGTGGAGGACAGCTTATGTCAGCTATTTTTGCTTCATAAGGCGACATTTTAACCTTAGGTTGATGTAGTTTTGTAACCAGAGTTGCATCAGTGTATTGCTGTTGTTCCTGTTGACAAATATGAGCCATTGGAATCACATGTGTGTTGAGTTTTGTAAACATCTGAGGTCAGTGTTCATACGTTTTGGGGGAAATTGCGGTAATTTTTTTCCAGAGAAGTTGCGGTTATTGAAAAATACTATTTATTTGTAATATATTATAAACGACTCGAACAGCGGCAGCACGGTGGCGCAATGGTTAGCGCTGTGGGTTCGACTCCAGGGTCAGGTACAGGGTCTTTCTGTGTGGAGTTTGCATGTTCTCCCATGTCTAGGTGGGTTTTATCTGAGTGCTCCAGTTTCTTCCCACAGTTCAGAAACATACTGGGGATAAGTTAGTTGATCGCGAGTGAGAGTGTGAATGTTTGCTATGTGTCAGCTCTGCGACATATTGGTGACTTGTCCAGGGTGTACCCTGCCTCTGGCCTGTAGACAGCTGGGATGGATTACCCCCACCACCCCCGCCCCCCCCCGTAAGTGCATTCACGCTCTGCACATCAGTATATTTGGCTAAACATTTGTTGTGGCCTACTGGAGTTCAATCGATTTGGATCCATGAAATGATTCAGTGAGCAATTATCCAATATTATTGATGCAGTGGAAACATGGTTCCTTGTGGTCATATTTGAGTCACTAAATACAAGTTAAGGGTCACAAAAATCCTGCCTTAATGTATAAAAATGTGAACTTCTTTGAAGTTCTTACAGTTTCATAGGATGTGGATGTTAATACTAGACTAAGACTAAAACAGAATGTCAATTTTTATTCTTTATATCAAAAAATAATAGATACTTGTTATTTAGATGTCTGGAAGAGCTAATTAGTGAAATTGTGAAATGAAATGTAACTTGCTTTTTGTGAGTTGGTATGAGCTGATGATGTGAGCTGATGGTGTTAAATTGATTTATGATACTGTGTCATTGATTGTAGGCCCCAGAATTGATTCAGTTGCAATTGTATTGTAATACAATTTGTGATATTATAATAAAGAATTGATACGGTGTCTTTTTCTGATGAATTGTGTGATTCACACCCCTACCACCTAAAAGTGAAAGTCATCATTAGTTATTACCTAACTGAAACCGGATCACTGGATCCAGTGTTTTGGGGTCCGGCCCACTCACCATGCACAAAGCTTTGTTAATATGTCAGTACTGAATGTGTACATCATTATGTGTACACAGAAAAAAGGACATAAACTACAAAGCGAAAAGAAAATACAATGCCACTTTCAGATTTCTTAGTCTCATCTCAACATCTGTGGTCCAGGTCATGGCCTTCTGTCAGTGTAATACGAAGACACCTAGACTGCAAAGTTCCAGCAGCACTCAGTCGTTTGCTTGATTTTTTTTGATATCATATTTTGTTAATAACATCAAACAACTTCCTTTTCGGTGCTCAGGTCAGATGTTCTGATAGGAGCTCCCCGGGCCAACACGTCGGCCAGCAGCAGCGTGGTGGAGCGAGGAGCGGTGTATAGCTGCCCCTGGACCAGCACCTCCTGCCAGCAGCTGCAGTTCGACAATACAGGTGCTAATCTTTCATATGTCCTCCACATTGTGTGTGTATGCATGATGATGGCTCAAAATAACCCATCTTTGATTCAGTCACCATCTCCCAAGCCCTAACAGTGTAAGGCTTTGTTTTATACCAGTAAACAACTGTTAATGCAAAGCAGCAACATTTGTGATCCAGCTGTAGGAACAGTGGAGACATCAATCTGATTAAATTATGAACACTAAACCTGGACTACAGGCTGGACCTCAACTATAAGTATAACCGCTTTTAAGTTGAAAAAAATTATTTAAGATTTAAACTGCTGCTTTGGAGGAGGAGCTTATAAAGCTAAGGTAATAAAGAGCAAGAACACTGGTGTTTCCATTTCTAACTAGGCTCTGAGGTTACAATGATAGTGCAGTTACGAGGAGGGTTCAGCTTAGCCTGCTGCTGTGATCTCATGTCAGGACACATCAGGAATGTGTAGTAGAGCAGGAGGTGTGCGGACTCGTCCATCTCTCTCTGTGGTTTTCTAGTTTGACAAGGCACAGTAGTCAGAAAACCAACAAGGAAAACTGCTGCTAAAGCTACAAGGTTTAAGAGTGAGGTCAGCAAAATTAACTTAAGCAGTGTCCTGGTGGTTTAGATGCATAAAACCACAACATCCTTGGATCTCTTCTTCCCCATGTTTTATGTTCTTATTTCCACTGCCACCATCATATTAACCTACACAGCTTCATTCCAATTATAACCTACATTATAACCACAGGATATGTAAAATAACAGGTCTCATCACAGATTTTTTGACAGGTTAGCTGAGGCTCTCCAAGTCATTATCTCTCAGAAACAGTTTGACCGGCCATCATAACGTAAACCAACAAGTTCCATGTTTCTGTCTGCTATTCACTTTTGAGTCAGTGGCCACTTTCACTTCACAGAGAAACAAAGTATACAGTACTGATGCTGTCACTGTCATTATTGTCTCATTCTGGGACACATCATCCTACCTTGTTTTGCATTATAAAAATGCAGTCAGTGATCCACCTGTGCAGTTTGGCGTAACAATAAAGTTGATAGTAGTCAGCTTGTATTGGCTTCATGGAAAGTGTGTTGATACAATCATGTGTTTATCGTCACAGATTCGTGCCCTTTTTTTAGGCAGCCCATACAGCAAAGGATAAACACTTGTTTTGTAAACAGTGACATGTAAGACTTCTCTATTTAATTTACACAAAAATAGACCAGTAGTATTTGCACATTGTCACATAATTGCTGCTTGACCTCAGGGAATAAGGATTATGAAATTATGGAATTACTGACCCAATACTGCCCAGTGATTGACAGGCTATAAATGTAACAAGATAAACAAATTCGTGTTTCTACCAATAAGTTCCAATAATATAAGGACTGGGAACATTTCAGGAAGGTCCTCTTGCTCTTGTAGCGTCTGTGTCTATATCAAGGGCACCCGATCAATGACGCGATGGAGGGCGGACTTTACGAATCGTCTTGTCTGCGACTGATTCATCACGTTATTAATAATAAACTACACCTGCAGACCTGTGTGTGTGAGAGAGAGGCAGAGAGAGCGAAAGAACATAACCATCCGTTTGTTTTTAACATTGTGTTTCGTGGATGCAGTAAACAAAGAAGCGCCATTTTTAAAACCCAGCGGCAGAAGGTATGAATACGTAGTTTCTATAAATAGAATCGAAGAAGTGAACAAAGCAACACAGTTGAAACCATCACAAAATGATTGCAGGGTTTCACATTTAATGATCAATGTGTGGTGGTTGCTACAGAATCAACACTGACCGCTACAAATCAATTCATTTATTTTTTCCAACATTAAAAACAGAGCGATGGTTAGTTCTTTCGCACTCTCTCCCTCTTTCTCACACACACACTGCAGTGTGTAATTTATTAATAATAACATGATGAAGCTGTTGCAGAGAAGATGATCGGTAAAGTCTGTCCCACCCCCGTCCCCTCAAGGATCGGGATAGAGACACAGACGGTATAAGAACCGGGTGAGTGAGAGTACATTCCTGAAATGTTCCTGGTCCCTAAACATTACCGGATCTTACTTGGTGGAAACACGGCTTATGACCATGGTTGTTTGATTAAAAGGCCCACCAACCGTAGTTGACGTCTTCATCTGATGTTGTACCGGCATCTTTGGCTGTGGACGAAGAAGTGGCACTTCCTTCACTTATTGGTATCTTCTGTGAGGGTGATGGATAGCGCGTGGATGCTGGACTAATGTTCACAGAGCTGCTGGCTAACAACACCGGTGTAGCATTGCTAACATCAGCTTAGCTGATGGCTATTGTTCGCGCAAACGTTTGTAATTATTAAAGGAAGTTTTAGTTTGAATCGCTCGCTTCATCTTACCTGTTCATAATCTAAAGGTGAATAATTCAAATGGAACGGGCACGACCTGCCCTACTCTGCCTCTGATTGGCTCATCAGTCCTCATGCTAAACCTAACCAACCAACAAAGGCAATGACTACTAGCCATTTAGAGGCAGTGTAAGTAAGTTTGTTTTCTGCTGAAAGCTTGACAGACATTAGTCAATTTGGCTTGCAGACACCACTGAATGGTGCGCATCGTAGGGGATTGAGAAGTGGGTATACGCCATATTCCCACATATACCCTCCACTACACTACTGGTTTTATTACAACATATCTGATAAAATGCTGCGGCTTCAGTGTTTCACATGGAATACAAGACTTAAGGTTTTAGCCGGCTTCACACTGTCGGGCTAAAGCCAAGCCAGCCCAAGTGTGCCAGGGCTAATTGCTTACACACCGTCTTGAGCCAGTGCGAACTGGTGCCATGTTGGGGATGTCTCGGGCACTAACCCCAGATTTTTGGCTGGGCCACGCAGGGCCAGAGACGGGCTGGAGCCGATATCAACGTTAAGGCTTCAACCCGTTGCTGTAGGTGTGGAGACAGCAGGTACAGGCACTGAAGATGGCCGTACAGAAACATATTTACGATTTTTGCCGCTACAGAGAACAATGGATCAACAGTTTTGGTCTCTCGATAATGTAATGAAACACATCATGACAGAGCTTTCCACGGTAGGCATCCAGAGAGCTGCCCATCAAGTCCGAGAAAAAATAAAGAAACTGCGGACGTAGTATAAGCTATGCTAGCTGCAGTTAGCAAGCTAACGTCTTACAACAGACCCATGTAGATCTGGTACAACTAGAATTAAAAATAGCGACAGAATTGATTGTTTACTTGCTGCTTGTCATTTGTTTTTGCGTGCTTGAACTCATCATGTTTGAGAATGGGCAGTGTTGGTGACTTTTTCACAAACGGGGGCTGGTCAAAGTGTAATCCAGAGCGGCTAGTGGCCCGATAATCTGAACACAAAGGTCTCGGGGCTATGCGGCTAATAGCCCTGGGCCACTAGCACCTAGGTGGCCCCCACGTGGCCCCGGCCTGGCCTGACAGTGTGAGGCCGGCTATTTAGAGGTAACTGTGTTGCAAGTGGCACAAGACATACAAAACCTTTAAAATGTAGTAAAAATCAGAGAAAGGTAGACGGAAGTCAGGTGTTTAATAAAGAAACTTCTACCCTTGAAGCTGCTCATGTGTTAATAACTGATTGACAAATGCCAAAAAGACAGAGAAGGTTTCTCTTTGTTGTCATGTTTAAACTGGTACAGATTAACTACTTTCTGTAGTATTGGAGCTGTTTTACTGATATACTAATCATTTTGTTTTGCCTTTAAAAATAACTTGAATATGCAGGAACAGACCATTTTTACATGCTCAGATGTCTGGATTTGTCTGTCCAGCAGATACTCAGGTTATACTCATGTATGTAAGTTATAACCTGCTGCTCCTAAAACCCTGATCAGGTCTCAGTGAGTCTGATCTGATCCCACATCATTTATTAATAAACTTTATATTTTGACAGCAGGATAAAATGTTCAGTCTCTGTTAACCAGTCTGTTGTTAGCTGTTAAACAGCTAGCCTGCTAACTGCAGCTGGAGACTGGAGTCCTGGTTCTGGTCTCAGTCACAGTGAGCTTGGTCCCAGTTCTCCACCTGATCAGAACCACAACTGTTGTCTCCACCTGCAGGACAAGACATAGAGCTGCAGTTGAGAAGGGATGAGCTGCAGATAGCTGGTGAACATCTGCTGGATTTTCAAATTAAAATCATGTCGTATAGCAACTGATGAACAACAGCTTTGTCCAAACGTTCAGACTCTATAAGATATGAACAGAAAAGCATCATGGGCAAAGAATCACATCCTCCTTTCAGAACTTCCAGAATGTTAATACAGTTGTATGGGTTCAGTACTGGAACCGGAAAGAGAAATTGGACAGGACAAACAATTCATCCATTATCAAGCAATCTCACCCAATCACTGAAGCTCTGACTCAAACTTGTTTAAGCTTGGAAGTGCGGAAGACGGAGAGGAGAAAACAGCAGCAGCTGGAGGAGTGTGCATGTGTGGGTGTGACTTATGCTGAGCCTGGTTGTTATTCTGTGGGAGACCTTGGCCATGAACGAGGAAACAAACACACCACATTCTTACACACACACACACCTCCCCCTTTCCCTTCTTCTTTTCAAACACAACAAAGTGTCCCTGATACTGGACCTCAGTGAATCATAATCCATTTAGCAGACACAGATCAGTCATTAGTATCATTTTATGATCCAGATCCTTGGATCATAAAATGATGTTCCTTATGACTTCATTCAGACCTGATGCGCAATCAGAGGACAGACAGTGGTGAGCCTAAAGTGCTGTAGTTTACAACAAGAAATGGCCTCTCATCTTTCTCAGGCTGCACTGCTGATGGATTTCAAAATATATTTTCCTGTTGAAGTCATAACTAATAACTCTCATGACCGCTCTCAAAGTGATCCACTAAAATGTCTGCATCAATCAGACGACAATCAGAGCGAATATAGAATAACAGCTGTCAGATCCATCATCCAAATGTCATCATAAGATCAATGAAAGTGAAATGCCCTAATCTCATTTAGGAAGGAATGTGGAATAACTTTTGTCTTATCTGGTACCAGGTCCAGCAGCATGATGCTATAACTAACTGTTGATAAAAGTAGATAAAATGCTATAGTGCTCTGTTTGTCCTCATGTTTCTAAAAGAAGAGGCCTTAACCTTAAAACAATACTCCTAGTAGATTTATCCCAAGCAACTGTTTCAATTAATCTAAGCAACAGAACTCACAATATGCCATGTTGGGTTTCCAAGGAAACAGGAGAAGCAGTTGATACCAAGCATAGCATTAGCCACTTGCCAGTTTATGTCTGCACCACAGAAAACACACAGACAAACTACATCATGTCAACAAAACCTGTTTGCCTAAATATTCATCAGAAGCAACTGAAGTTATTTTGTCCAAATATTCAGTTTCACTGATTTCCAGCATGGCTGCTACTTTGTTCTGCTTCGTGGATGACTGATCCACTAATGCCTCAGTTTAATCTCTAGCTGCCATTTAGTGAGAGCAGCACCACCTCTGCTCTGTAAAATAAATGAGCTTTGATATGTGAAAAAGGCATGCTTTTGCTCACAGCTCATCTGATACAGGGTCGGTGTGGTCATTGTGTGTAAACACCATTTCCTGAGACTTTTTTATAGCTCTTACAGTTTCAGTTTTGCAATGCCCATAAAAGGTAAATCTGCCTCACACTGCTTCAGCAAATCTTGTTGTACTGGCTTTTTGTATGGGACGTTTACCTTCCAACTCGTAGCCCAACATCATGGCTGGTGATGTGCCTCTGGATATAAAGCAAAACTAACTAACTTCTGGTTGTAAGGGTGTTATTGACTGGCCTAATTATGTTACTCTCTTTCTTTCTTCTCTCTCTCTCTCTCTCCCTCTCTCCTCCACAATAGCACCCTTTGTTGTTGATTTGATCTACGTGATTGCTGCTGTGGTCGAAGTTTTTCTGGACCATAGAACAGAATTAACTGGAATTCTCTCTCCCTCTCTCGGTCTGTGTGTGTGTGTGTGTGTGTGTGTGTGTGTGTGTGTGTGTGTGTGTGCGTGTGTGTGTGTGTGTGTGTGTGTGTGCGCGTGTGTGTGTGTGCGCATATCTGACTCAGTGTCTGACCATGATACACCACAGGCTTTT
This sequence comes from Polydactylus sextarius, assembly GCA_016801845.1. Taxonomy (NCBI): domain Eukaryota; kingdom Metazoa; phylum Chordata; class Actinopteri; family Polynemidae; genus Polydactylus; species Polydactylus sextarius. The sequence continues at coordinate 24,371,467 of CM028912.1, read as the reverse complement.
GTTCCTGTTGATTTCTTTTCTGGGTTATGGTTAGTGTGACTCAGGAGTGCAGTATGGAAGTATATAGTTATATATATATATTTACAAATGAAGGATTTATACTTCCTCTTACTCCTACACTTTTATTTATACTTCAGCTGGCCACTGGAGTGACAATGGGGCAACAGCTCAACAGCTCTCTGATTGTCATAGTCAAAAACAAAAACAGGTGAAAAAAAACAACAAGAAAAAAAAAAAGAAAATACAAAAACAAGAAAGAGAAAGAATGGCTCCAGTCAAAATGTTCAAAAGTTGAGGTAAAAAGACGAAAAAGTGGAAAAAAGTAAGAAAAATAAGACGCTGCTGTCAAACTGGCTGCCACTCACGTGGCGTCATGGCTGCAACCAGTTGGTCAGGCAAAGTGTCCTGATCTTTATTGCTAACAAGACAGCCAGCCTTTATTGTGACACCACAGGCCAACTACTACATCAACTTCACTTTGGTTTTGTCTACGGAGTGTTACATTTTGGCTCTATGCTCTGAGCTTTGTTCCTCCTTATTTTCACAGTCCACAAAGTGACAACAAGCAAACAGACATTTGGTTGTCATGGTGACAGAGTGCTGTCAGAAAACCCTGCTGTGCCTGGCTCATTACCAAGATTACAGATGAGATGAGGGATTAACTAGCCAAATCCAGAGGACATGCAATCAACAGGCACAGCCAACATTTGTCTCCAGACTGGAGTTTCCCACCCTGATGGGAAAACACCAAACATTTCCTCACTGTTCATGTGCATTATCCCAGACTAGGCTTAAAATATATCTGCTGGCTACGACGTGTTGTGTCAGAGTTGTGCTGGACTCCTTTTTATTTCTGCAACACAGACACAGACTCTGTGGTGATTCAGCAGCCCCAGGCTTAAAGCAGGTCCAGACCTGCAGATCTGCGTCTCACATCATCAGCACTGCATTAGTTTGTATTCAAACATACATGCCCATAAACATGACAGTGCAAGTACATTCAAGGTTTAGATTTAATTTTTCTCCTATGAACCATGTTCTTATTTTCTGACTTTGACTTCCGCCAGCTGTTGTACAACTGAAATGTTCATGAGTTCCATTCAATCAATTTCAAGTATTTAGACTTAGATTAGAACATTTAGAATGTGGCGTATGGCATTTATAAAATGTTCAATGCCACGTTTGGGATTTGAAGTGTTCAGACTTTTGAAGACTTTGGGACTGGGAAATGGTGATGGGCTTTGTGTTTAAGTTTTTTTTTGTCAGTGGTTAATTGGTGGATTAATAATGAAAACAATCATTTAAAGTCTGAGTACGCACTGCTTGCAATTTAAAGCAGGATGTGAGACCAGCCAATAGTGGTTAGGCTCTAGCATAAATGCATATAAGGCCTGGTGTTGATACTGCAGTCCTCCAGCTCAATGTTCATTTAATGTTTATATAATGTTTATATATTTTGTGTATATAATGTTTATTCTATGTTTTATGGTTGTGTGTTTAAATTACACTGGAGCAAAGGAAAAGAACCTTAGCCAAATTCCTTGTATGTGTTCACATACTTGGCCAATAATGCTGATTCTGATTCTGATTTATAACTCATTCATGCTAATAAGGCTACCAGGTAGAGTGTGCTCACTGCACTAAGGATAGCTGAGCTAATCAGTCAGGAAGGACCCCATCAGTTGGTTGAATAATTATTTCAGTTAACCAGGAATTTTGGGAGACTACAGTCATAATTTAGAGGGTCAACAAATTTCGTTGCAAAAACAAAGTGTCCTGTTTGACAACATGGAAGATTTGAGGCTCAGATTGGGCCATGTGGCATCTGTACTGATCACAGTGTTGCATCACTGCTGGTTCAGGATGATTTCAGAGTCTGCTGTCTTACCTATATCCTTTAACTCAGTTGACACTGATCCGGTCTGTCTCTGCAGATGATAGGACGAACACAGATGGGGCTCAGATGGAGTTTAAATCCAAACAATGGTTTGGTGCCTCAGTACGATCTGACGGAGAGCACATCCTGGTAAGAAACACTATACACACATTTGTGTTTTATGGTTAAACCATATCCATAAACCTGAACAAACCTAACTCTGGCCTGAACATTAATGGCATGATGAAGACAAAATGATTTTCTAGGACTTACAGCCTTTATGGGACAGACTGATTGTTTCACAGGAGGGTCCTGGTGCTCAGTGTGCTTTGTTGTGTGTGCTTTCTAGGCCTGTGCTCCTCTGTACCAGTGGTCCACCTTTGGTGTCTCAGAACGGGAGCCGGTGGGAACATGTTACCTGAAGAAAGGAGACACTGTCGTCGAGTACTCACCCTGCAGATCAAGTGTGTTCTTTTTTTTTTATCTTTGTCTGTCTTCTCTGGAGTTCATGTGCAGTATTCAAATTGCCTTGATGCCAGTTACCTTGCTAACCACATTATTTAGATGTATAAAAGGGACATAATGACTCTGTACAATGGCTCTGTAGCCAGTGGAACAGCAGATCAGTTCCAACCAACTCTGAACCGGCCCAGAAGTAGCATGACGAATACAAGTTTCAGCTTGTTCATCTGTTAACTGTCCTGCTTCACTTTTACTGCTCTCGGCATCGTTTTATGGAGCAGCATACAGGAGACAGACACAGTCAGTCAGACACAACAATTAAAGATAGTGATATGCCAGGGTTGTTTATGCTGTAAAGAAAAAGAAATCCCTCACACGTAATGTGTGTCATTGAAGTCTGATGCTGTAATATCTTGCTACCACAGCACAGGTCACAGAAATATCGCCACATATTCACAACCTCTGCCTAGTGTAAATGATCATAAATTCATAACAACATAACAAGATCTTACCTGCAGATTAAATAGTAAAATGATTTCTCTGTGCAGGTGCCAGCTCACCAGAGGGGCAGGGCTTCTGCCAGGCTGGCTTCAGTGCTGACTTCCTAAAGGTTGGTAACAGAGACTGAACTCAGGAATCATAGGTTGACTTGCAATTGGATTCTGTTTCACTCACCAAGTAACAACTAACTGGATTAAAACAAGGTCAATGTCACATTTTTATCTATATATATATAATATGTAAAAAAATATATAGATATATATAATCCAATAAATACTATAATAAATACAGTAAATATAAAAATGCTGCTGCTGTGAACTGGGCTTCAAAGAACAGATCTCCAAGGGCCGACAATCATGATCTGCTGCTCTGCATGAAGCTAGAGGATCACAGTCATGTCACAGTGAGATGTCCACAGTCCAACTGTCTGGCCACAGACACAGTGTACGCTAAAATGACTCCAAACACACAACACAAATGATCAATAAGGTTAAAAGAAGCTCAGAGTAACAGCTTCCTGTTTCCATCGGCACTGTGAATGTGTGATTGAAGTAACATAAATAAAGATGATAATGATAATGAACATTGTTCTTGTTTTTTCCCTCAGACGAACAACAGAGTAGTGGTAGGAGGACCTGGCAGCTTCTATTGGCAAGGTGGGTGTTACACTGTGTGTGTGTGTGTGTGTGTGTGTGTGTGTGTGTGTGTGTGTGTGTGTGTGTGTGTGTGTGTGTGTGCGTGTGTGTGCGTGCATAAAACAAATAAAAACAAATTAAATTAATTAAAAATTAAGTGAAGACATGCTTTAAGGTTTGGTTAAGGTTAGAGCCAGGTGTAGATAAAGGTTAGACAAGTGGTACCAACACTTGCGATCTCTAGTTTTTCCTGAAAAGTCCAGGAAATGAAATGTCAGGGGTCAATGAAATGTCTCCTGAAGTTATGGAAAGCAGACTGTGTGTGTATGTGTGTTGTAATCCTTGTTTGTGCAGTCATCCGACTCAGGGTGTGACACTATAAATCCTGAGGCTGACTCAGTCTCTATCTCTTCACCCAGGGTGTGTTTGCTAATTATTGTTTCCTGTTGAGTCAACACACAATTACAGCATCAACCACACATACGCAGAGCTCTGTTTGTGATTACACAGCCCATAACACTATGTCTCTGTGGCTCCTTTAATTACAAGTTGTGTGTGTTTTTTTTTAAACATAAATTCTTAGTTGTATGCTCTTTTTCAGCTGCCTTGTGTACTGATGTGTTTGGTTCTACGTCATCTTAACTATTCATTTCCGTACTAAAATTTCCTGTTTTCATTTAATTCTTGGTTGGGGTTCTTCACCTCTGTCTCTTCTGCTTGTTCTCTGTTGGTTTCCTTTTTTCTCTCGTGACCTTTTCCCCTCTCTTCTCTTTGGTGTTTTTCTTGTCTCTGGTTCTTATCTTTCTGTTCTGTTCTCTTCTCCTCTCATCCTCTTCTTTTTATCACCCCTTCCAGGTCAGCTGATTTCCGATGATGTGTCTGAGATTTTTTCTCGGTTTGACAACAACTACAGGACCTTGTACAGTAAAACCCAAACCACCAAGTCTGCCGGTGCCCAGTACGATGACAGTTACCTTGGTAACCACACGCTCACACACGCACACACTCCTTTCATCCATTATTGTTAATGGGACATGAACATATGTAGAAACAAACTCTGCTCTCACAGTTACATGCAGTGTAGTAGAAACAATAGAAATTATTCTCTCACAAAATAAATGAGACACAGTTGAGACACGTATTGTTAGTGTGTTTCTAAGTGAGCCTATGTGTTCTCTGCAGGATACTCTGTGACAGTCGGAGACTTCAATGATGATGGAACGGAAGGTGAGCACAGCCATGGACCTGATGATGTGTTCTGATTACTGATAAATGTAGATCACTACATTTGTTGAATTAGCTTTAAGTTAGCTGGTTATTGGACAGATGCAGTTTCAATATTCTGTTAATGGTTTGGTGTATTGCTTGTTCCAATTACTCTTAAATTAATTGTCTTTTAAAACTTAATTGTCTTTACTCACCACTGCAGATTATGTGACAGGAGTACCTCGGGGAGACAAGGCGTTGGGTTATGTAAGCATTAATAGTACACACACCCACACACACACACACACACAGGCTCTGTATGTGACATGGAGTCATGAAGCTGTCGTGGCCATTTCTCTTCTGAACACTGTTCTGTCTTTATCATTTGAGCAGATGATTATGGTCCTAATGAGTTGCATTTGAATGCTATAGGTAAACATCTTCAATGGCGAGAACATGGCTTCCATGGTCAACTTCACAGGGATGCAGGTGAGCTGCCGAAACCGAGTTCCCACAGCGTCTCTCAGCTCTTTAATTTATGGTTGAGTCATCAACGTCATTGAGTCAACCAGTCACTGAGACAGTGAAGTCACTTCAAACCACATCACTGCACTGTCACACAGCACTGTGCCTCTCAAACACGTATGCCTTGTTATTGTGGATACAGACATCTGTCCAACGCACATTACTCCTGTTACATGTCAGTGAACTAAACACTCAGTTTCAAACTCTGAAATTAAACATGATGTTATTCAACAACAAATAACTTTGAACGGCCCTAAGTCCCAGTGCGATCTGAGCCAGCAAACAAAGAAATTACAACAAATAAAGTCAAAGTCAACTTTATTGTCATTTCTGCAAGGTACAGGACATACACAGGACTTGAAATTGTGTTACTCTCAGGCTCTACGGTGTAGACATGTAAGATAAAACGTATAAAAATAACCACTTGCTCAGAGGAAGGAGGAACAGGGAGGGGAGGAAGAGGGAGCTGTTCATCAGCAGAGTTAATGAATAAAGAGTTCCTGTCCTGACAGTTCCAGCACCACACACTTTTATCTGTTTCCTGCCCTTCCACCCCTCTCTCTGTGTCATCAAAGCCTCAAAGGATTTTTCCATCTTTCTTTCTCAGTGTCTTTTCTGTCATCTTGGGGTCCTCCCAGGGGTCCCCAAACTGTTCCACAAAGAGCCGTGTGGCTGCAGGTTTTTAAAAATAATAATAAAAATTATTAAAATGGCAACCAAAACCTGAAAGACTGAAAAACCTTAAAAACTACCACTCAAATGGATTGAAGAATAGCTACAATGGCCAAGACTGAGCCAACGATCAGTTCCAGGAAGATCAAAGAAGGTCTAAAGTTACCTGTAAGTACTGTTATAATTAAAAGTATGAAGCCAAGCTATTGGCCAGAAGCCCCCGCATAGACCCTTTGTTGGAAAAAATGTGCTAAAGAGGTTACAATTTCCCAAAGAACAGAGCGACTGGCCTGAAGAGAAATGGCGCAACATTTTGTGGACTGATGCAAACATGATTGTTCTTTTTGGGTCTAGGGCCCAAACACTGAATTTAAGTCACAGTACACAGTGAAGACAGTGAAGCATGTTGGTGCAAGCATCATAATATGGGCATGTTTCTCATACTATGGTGTCGGGCCTATTTATCATATACGAGGGATCATGGGTCAGTTCGAATACATTCAAATACTTGAGGAGGTCATGTTGTCTTATGCTAAAGAGAAAATGCCCTTGAAATGGGTGTTTTAACAAGACAACATCCCAAACACAGCAGTAAATGAGCAACTTGGTTCCAGAACAACAAGTTTGACGTTATGGAGTGGCCATCCCAAACCCTGGACCTTAATCCAATAGAAAACTTTTGGGGTGACATCAAAAATGCTCTTTCTGAGGCAAAACCAAGAAATGTATTAGAATTGTGGAGTGAAGCCCAATGATCCTTGGCTGGAATACCTCTTCACAGGTTCCAGAAGTTGGTTGACTCCATGTAACACGTGCAGGAGTTCTCATATTAGTTCAGTGATTCAAAGGAAAGCAAAATCTTTAAACATTTTCACTATACAGTGAATGGTTGTACAAAAGAATGCAAACACTTCTATAGCCTAATTATTCCCTTTTTCTTCATGTTCCCGTCAAGGAATAACAAAATAGATACAGTTTTCTTTCCGTTTTGTTTTGGAATAAATTGTGCAGTATTCCCAATGCATTTGCATGTGTGGAAATAAAAACGTATCATAAGAATTTTGAGCTTCATTCACTTTTTTAAACACACTGCTGTTATTCTGAACACAACTGTACCAGTCCTCTATGCTTGTTTTAGATTTATGTTTTAGAAATGACTCTTTTTTTAAATGTAGTGAGACTGTTAATCAGATGTAGAAATAAACAAACTTACACATAACTGGATAACATACAAACTTTTTCTTATTTCATCCTCTCCTCCCCTCTCTGTCTCATAGATGGCTGCCTACTTTGGACACTCAGTAGCTGCAACTGATGTTAACAATGATGGGTGAGTCTGCTCTCTAACATTTTCTCTGTCCAACTCTAGCAGATAGTTAAGTCCAGTCTTCCTAACATGGGCATTGGGGCCCTCCAGAGTGTCAACAGAGAAATCTGAAGGGACTTGAGAGCTGTCACTGATTTGTTTTCACTCTTTGGTCTTAATGAGAATTTCAGCTTGATTCAACTCCTATAATATATAGAAATAGAATAGAAACAGAGAGTGCTTAGAGAAAAGTAAGCAGACTTAATCAGACATATTTATCTACAGATGCACATAACATGATGGCCACATTTACCAAAGGCTTATTTTCAGCAGCATAGATGTTCCTTGGGAAATATCCTAGTTTTCATTAGTTTACTTGTTAAGACCCAGTCATGGATTTAACAGGAGCATGATCTCTGCAATACACAGCGTTAATGGTGCACTTATCTTTGCCAGCTGTGATGTGGTAACAGCTGGTGGCTGTAATGTATTATAAAAATATTCTAAAAAAAGACCAACAATTCTGAGTACTTAACATATGTTTCATGGGGCAGGAAATACATTCAGCATGTGCATTCAGCCTCAAAGACACACAGTGAGTTTAATGAGAAATGTTAATGTTAACAAAATGTTGTTAATGAATGAATGAAAGATCATTTATGAGAACATTCTGTAACAGTATCTGTCATCTCCTCAGTCTGGTAGATCTGTTGGTGGGAGCTCCGCTCTTCATGGACAGAGGCTCAGATGGAAAATTGAGGGAGGTGGGACAGGTAAGACACACACACATACACACCAGCTCCCTATGAGAGTGTCACTGTTTGTCTGTTTTCACTGTTCCGCCAGACACCAACTAATATGTCCCTCTCGTACAGTGATGTGTTTTTTTGCCAATGAAGACCTAGTATGCTGCAGTTTGCTGCTTCACAATAAAACACTGCTGATGCTTTACCAGTAGAAAAAAAATGTTCCTGATTCAGAGATTGAAGAGCAGTGAGGCTAATATCGGCCAGATCAAATCATAACTAAATCATAACCAATATAGAAAAACATTCTGTGCCATTAAATGTCAGTTCTGTGCACATTAGGAAGAGTAGAAGAGGAGGAGGAAGAGGATGAACAGTAAATGATAAAATACAGCTGCATGTAATATTGGCTAGTCATAGCTGAGATGTTCAGGCTCAGGTGCTGATGCTGATGATGATCTATGTATGCCCTCATCTGCCCTCCAGGTGTCAGTCTACCTGGGTCGAGGGGGGTTTTCCTTCCATCCAGCTCAGATGCTAACAGGGTCTGAGGTGTACGCTAGATATGGCTCTGCCATTGCAGCGCTTGGAGACCTGGACATGGACGGATACAATGGTAAGACACACACACACACAATCTGATTTCCATAACTAAAGGGGACATTTCATTAACTTGCATTCATTTCTCAAGTAGTTTCTACCACTTGTCTAACCTTTATCTAAACCTGACCCTAACCTTAACCAAACCCTAAATCATGTCTTCACCATGAAATTTGTTTTTTTTACATTATGGGGACTTGCTTTTGTCCCCACAAGGGAGACAGGTGCCCATAATGTGAGTATGTCAGATTTAAGTCCCCACAGCATAAGGAATACCTAGAACACACACACACTCACACTATGACCAGGCTTAGACTCTGGACTTAAGTCCTTCATCAGCTCAGTCTTGTGTTTTTCTGTGTCATCCTGTCAGATGTGGCCATTTCCGCTCCTTATGGAGGCCCTGACCATAACGGCCGGGTCTACATCCACAACGGCCGTCCTTATGGGCCGGACTCATCACCTTCACAGGTAAACATGTAAACCAGTAAACAAATCTGCCAAACATGAAACACACACATTCACATCAGATTATGTTGGTATTCAACAGGAAGGATGTTCAAAAATCCAATATTCATGGATGTAGTGTGTTTAATAAGTGTTAAATAGTTCCGTCTCATCTCTCAGGTCCTGCAGGGCAAATGGGCATCCAGCTACATGCCTGCTAGCTTTGGATACTCCATGACAGGAAATACTGACATTGACCAGAATGGATATCCAGGTACACACACACACACATACACACGTTTGTTTTCTTGCCTTGTGGGGACACATTTCCTGGAGACTTTCCTGGAAACCCTAGAGATCCCATTTGTTGGTACCACTTGCTTTACCTTAACCAATCCTTAAGTCATGTCTATATCTTATTTTTTTGTTTTTTACATCATGGGGACCAGCTTTTTGTCCCTTCAATGTGAGTGTGTAAACAGGTTTAAGTCCCCATAATGTAGGGGAAACCAGGCACACACACACACACACAAAAACAAACAAAATGCACTGTATGCATATAAGGGCACAGCAGGTATGAGATAAATGTCTGTGCTGTGATTAAAAAGTTCAATATGTGTTTGTCTTTCAGATTTAATAGTGGGAGTGTTTGGTGCAGACAAAGCTGTTTTATACAGGTAAGAGTGTGTGTGTGTGTGTGTGTGTGTGTGTGTGTGTGTGTGTGTGTGTGTGTGTGTGTGTGTGTGTGTGTGTGTACACACACCCCTACTGTGACTGTTGACTGCTGTACCCTGCTGATGAAAGCCGAGGAGCTTAATGAGCAAGGCCACCTCTGATATCAAAGAGCTGCTTCTCACTTTATAGTTGCCATTATAGCAAATTTAACCCCGTCAGTGTACAAGTGTGCTTCCTGCTGATGTACTTCTCTTGCTGTGTCCCTGCAGCTAATTACTATAAAGCTGCAAATAATAATCAAGTGGCAAATAGATGCCTGTCTCTTTTATAAAAAGGCCAGGTCTGATTTTCTCCTTGTAGTTGAATCTCCCCTGCACCCAGACCAGAGCATGTGAGTGCTGCATGTGAAATATAGTCGGAGCGCGGCACAGGATTTTATCCAAAGATCCAGAGTAATCGCTCTGTCTCGTTCTGGTTCCGCTCTGATATTGCTCCCACCACAAGTCTAGAACATTCACAGGGCTATGCACTCTTTTAAAAAGACGGGGCTACGTTGGGCAGCGTGCATTTAAAGACAGGGCTGACAGCTGACGCGCCATACATGCACCGTGAAAAAAGAAATCATTGAATTATATCTACTGCCTACATTTCATTAATTAATTAATTTATTTATTTCATATTTTAATGTTTTATTTTATTCTACTTTAGTTAGGTTATTTTGAAGTATTGAGGTATTGAAGTATATAGTGCTTAGTTTTTAACACAGTGTTTCCTCAGTGGAAGCCTTCTGAATCGGGGGTGACTGTTGGTTCTGGTTGCTGTGAGTGCTGGCTCAGCGCCCGCTCTCCTCTGGTGGTGGATGTCCATACCATCTCCTTATGGTGGTGGTGTTTTAGTCTTCACCGTACCTGGGTTGTGGCTCCATTCTGGTGCCAAGGCTCGCAGGGTTTTATTTTATTATGACTGCACAAGAGCTAGCTATGTATAGGGAATAGGGGTGGAGGTGGAGTGGGTGTGAGTGGGTGGGGTTCTGTTTTTAATGTGTAAAGCACTTTGTGCTACATTTTAATATATGACAATGGCTCTATAAATTTGATTTGACGAATGATTTGATTTGACTGTGTGTGCACATGTGTGTTTTAGATCTCGTCCAGTGATCAGCGTGAATGCTACATTGGACTTAACGCCTCAGATTATCAACCCAGAGGAGAAGAGCTGCAATCTTCCTGGAACCAGCACGTTCGTGTCCTGGTGAGTTTTCACACTCCTCACCTGAAACAGCCACAAGTTGAGTTCATACAGTTCCAACATTAAATGCTGTCCCCAAAGCCACAGTGTGAAGATAAAATGAAGGAAACCCCAGCAATCTAATATATACAGATATTTCATCCTCTTATGTATGTGTTTTCAGCTGCACTGATAAAAATATTTTCTGCAAAAACTGAAATGTGAAGTTTGTGGCATGTTTCTGGTGCAAGGCCTGAAGATTCTCAGTTTGGAGCTGTATGTCTCAGAGCATACAGGACCAGGATTAAGGCTCATTTATGCTCAACGCAAAATACGCATCCGCATACGGACGGGGCCTTTCATCCGTCTTCTGTGTTCATTATGTTCATATTTCTGTGCGTTTTCAGAGAGCTTTTGGATGCATAGTAGTACACAGCAAATGGAGCAATACCACCAGAAATCACATAGCTCAAGTGCGACCAGACGATAGAAATCTCTAACCACATGAAGCGATCTATTTAATGGCTGCACAAACCACCAGCGTCTGCAGCGCTGCTTCTTTTTTATCCATTTCATAGAATATGCACTGTGATCTCTTCACCTTCTCCATGTTTGTTATTATTTGAAACTTACCTCAGACCTTGAAACTCTTCACTAGTCAATGCCCTATGTACGTACATACCTTTGAAGGGCGACCAATTAATCAAAACAAGGCCTCTAGTCAGGACTGACTGGAATTACTTCAGAGGGAGTTAATCATTTTAAAGAATAGAATGCAAACCCATGTCAATTCCAAAATATCAGTTGTGTGTGAAATCACTCCTGTTAATATACTCTTCCAATCTGAAGTCAATGTCTCTCCAGAGGCAAGGGTTCTAATCCCTAGCATTGTTACAGCTAACTTTACATGTTCCATACTTGTCATATGTACATACTTAATACATACTTACATGTTGCGTTCATCCTCTCCATGTTAATTCATGTGTGTTTTGACGGCTCCTGAACGCACCTCGTTAGCGTGACGGGCAGTTAGACAGAGAGATGAGACAGAGGGATCACTGTTTTCTGAGTTATCTCATATTTACCTTTTTTTCCTTTTATTTTGGCGTCCACCACGGCGGATAATGGTAAAATAAAGTCTCAGAGTTTAACAAAGTGCATCAGCTCATTTGTGTGACACCAACAGACACTTTGCTACAATATAATTGCTACTCTGACACATTCATTTCGGTCTCTGGGCGACTGGCTGCTCCTCAATATCTGACTCCTCTGACTCAGGATCAAACAGGTTGGAGTTCAATTTCAATTCAATTCAATTTATTTTATTTATATAGCGCCAGGTCATAAAAACATTTACCTCAAGGCACTTTACATAGAGAAACCCAACATTTCCACAATGAGCAAGCGCTTGGCGACAATGGAGAGTAAAAACTCCCTTTTAACAGGAAGAAACCTCCAGCAGAACCAGACTCAGAGTGGACGGTCATCTGCCTCGACCGGTTGGAGTGAAATGAAAACAGGGAAAAGAGAAGAGACAGAGGAAAGAGAGGGAGGAGGATGGGGGAGGGGGGAGGAAGAAAAGAGGGAGACCAGGAAGAGACAGTAGAGACTAGATGTTTACAAGTAGTTGTTAAAGTAAAATTATCATTACAATTAATATTACAATAATAATAATAATAATAATAATAATAATGATGATGAAGATGAAAATGATGATGTCGTCAAAGAATTGGAATCCAACAGCTCCGGAGTCAAAACTTCCTGAAAAAGAGAAAGGGGTAGGGGGAGACACAACTGCGAGAGAGAGCAGATGATGTTAATAATATGTAATATATTAATATAAATATCAGGACATGAAGTGTGAGGGAGAGACAGAGACGTGAGGAGTGAGGGACAGAGAGGAGCTGTGTCTTGTCAGTCCCCCAGCAGTCTAATCCTATAGCAGCTTAACTAAAGGATGGTTCAGGCAGGCCCATGTCCTACCTGGACCATCCTTAACTATAGGCTTTATCATAAAGGAAAGTTTTTAGTCTAACCTTAAATGTTGAAAGTGTGTCTGCCTCCCGGACCCAAACTGGGAACTGGTTCCATAAAAGAGGAGCCTGATAACTGAAGGCTCTACCTCCCATTCTGGTCTTAGAGACTCAAGGAACCACAAGTAAACCAGCAGTTTGTGATCGAATTGATTTATTAGGATGGTAAGGAACTATGAGTTCCTTAAGATATGATGGAGCCTGATCATTAAGGGTTTTATAGGCAAGCAGGAGGATTTTGAATTCTATTCTAGATTTTACCGGAAGCCAATGAAGAGCAGCCAATACAGGAGAAATATGATCTCTGGTCCTACTTCCTGTCAATACCATGCTGCAGCATTCTGGATTAACTGAAGGGTTTTGATGGAGTTACTGGAACACCCTGATAGTAGAGAGTTACAGTAGTCCAGTCTAGAAGTAACAAATGCATGAATTAACTTTTCAGCATCCTTTTTAGACAGGATGCCTCTGATTTTTGCAATATTATGTAGGTGGAAAAAAGCTGTTCTAGAGACTTGTCTAATATGAGATACAAAGGATATGTCCTGATCAAAGATTACTCCAAGATTCCTCACAGTAGAATTGGAGGCCAAAGTGATGCCATCCAGATTAGCTATGTGATCTGAAAATGATGTTCTTAGATGTTCAGGGCCAAGTATGATGACTTCGGTTTTGTCTGAGTTTAAAAGTAAGAAATTCTGAATCATCCAGGTCTTTATGTCTTTAAGACAATCCTGAAGTTTGATGACCTGGTTTCATAGATAAGTACAGCTAGTTATCGTCCGCATAACAATGGAAGTTTATATTGTGCTTCCTGATGATGTTTCCTAAGGGAAGCATGTACAAGATAAAGAGGATTGGTCCTAACACAGAACCCTGTGGAACTCCATGACTAACTGCAGTATGTATCGAAGACTCATTGTTTACATGAACAAACTGGAATCTATCTGATAAATACGACTTAAACCATGAACTTGCAGTGCCTCGAATCCCAACAACATGTTCTAGTCTATGTAATAGGATGTTATGATCAATTGTGTCAAACGCAGCACTAAGATCCAGCAGGACAAGAATAGAGACAAGTCCATTGTTTGAGGCCATAAGAAGGTTGTTGGTAACTTTCACTAATGCTGTTTCTGTACTATGATGAGCTCTAAACCCTGACTGGAAATCCTCATAAAGACTATTCTCATGTAAGTAATCACATAGTTGAGCAGCAACAACTTTCTCCAGGATTTTGGACATAAAAGGGAGATTTGATATAGGTCTATAATTAGCTAGATCACCTGGGTCCAGAGTAGGTTTTTTAAGTAATGGTTTAATTACTGCAGCTTTAAAAGCTTGTGGTACGTAGCCTTTTACTAGAGATAGATTTATCAGATGCAAGATGGACATGTCAACTAAAGGTAGGACGTCTTTAAACAGCCTGGTTGGAACAGGGTCTAAGAGACAAGTCGTTGGTCTGGAAAAAGAAATCATTGTAGTCAATTCAGAGAGATCTGTGGGAGAAAAACTGTCCAGATAAAAGTCAGCTGTTAATGCTGATTCCAAGTCTACTGCACTGGGTGAAATATCAGTGCCAGAAGTGGGAAGGAGGTAACTAATTTTATCTCTGATGACAACAATTTTATTTGTAAAAAAGTTCATAAAGTCATTGCTGCTGAGGTTTACTGGAATAGACGGCTCCACAGAGCTATGACTTTCTGTCAGCCTGGCTACAGTACTGAAAAGGAACCTGGGGTTGTTCTTGTTTTCCTTAATTAAAGAAGAATAGTAAGAGGCTCTGGCCTTTCTGAGGACTCTTTTATATTCCGTGAAACTATCTCTCCAAGCTACATAAAATTCTTCTTGTTTGGTTGAACGCCACTTCCTCTCTAGAATCCGTGACTGTTGCTTTAAAGCCTGTGTTTGTGAGTTAAACCAAGGAAATCTCCTCCTCTGATTCACTACCTTCTTTCTCAGTGGGGCAAAAGCATCAAGTGTTGAGTGTAGGCAAGATGCAACGCTGTCAAAACCGTGATCAACCTGTGCAGCATTAAGTTTAAGATAGTCATCCTCTTCTGTATTCATATATGGCACTTGGATAGATAACTGTTCTTTGAATTTAGCCACAGCATCATCAGACAGACACCTACTGTAGTGAAACTGCTTCTCAGAAATTGTGTAATCTAACACTGTGAACTCAAACCTTATTAAGAAATGGTCAGAGAGAAGAGGATTATGAGGAAATATTATTAAATTGTTAACATCAACACCATAAGTGAGAACAAGGTCAAGGGTGTGGTTGAAACAGAGAGTAAGTTTGTTTGTGCTGAGAAAAGTCAATTGAATCTAACAGTATTTTAAACGCAGAACTGAGGCTATCGTTATCAACATCTACATGAATGTTAAAATCATCATCACCACCATAATAATTTTATCTGTACTGAGAACTATCTCAGATAAAAACTGTGAAAATTCAGCTATAAATTCAGAATAAGGACCAGGTGGACAATACACAGTAACTACCAGAGCTGGTTTTTGCATTTTTCAGTTTGGATGTGAAAGACTAAGAGTGAGACTTTCAATTGAGTTATATCTAGTCTTAGGTTTAGAATTAATCATTAGACTAGAGTTAAAATAGAGTTAACTCTGAAACCTGTTGTCAGTCACTATACTCTGCAGCAGACCTCCTTTACCTTCACTGTAAACCAACCAATCAGAGCACAGCTCATTTAAATATTTATGATCTTAGTGAATAGGAGGGAAAACCAGTCGTTTCTTTGTAGAGGTATTTTATGAGGCTACATTAGGACGTACAGCTCAACCAGTATTACATAGGCTATTTGGAGACATCAGAGAAGAGTTTACAGTATTAAAAAATGTGTCCTGGGTGCCCTTTGAAGGAACAGCTTGACATTTTTGTAAATTCTCTGATTCATTTTCTTGGTCAGTCAGATGAGAGGGCCAAAGGTTGAACTGCTCCTTTAATGAATCCCTGTATGAGATCAGTGATGTGAACTTGTCATATAAAAGCAAATTATTCTTTAGCTGAGCAGTGTAACTCTTTTCCAGTTTTAAGGTGAAGTACTGTCTGAAGGCCAGAGGCCGCAGAGCTCCAGCTACTCTCAGTGAGTAAATACCAGTAAATATCAACAGCTGCTCCTGCTCATTGTCTGTTGGACCATAACCAGCTCTTGCTTTCTGATCTCTGCTGCCAGACTTTCGTGTTAACCTCGTGTTGGATCGTCTCAAACAGAAGGAGGCGACTAAACGTGTCCTCTTCCTGCACAGTCGCACCTTTCAATACTCTAAGAATATGACAGTGGACAACGGTAGAGGCCCTGCTTGCGAGGAGCAGCATGTCTTCTTGAGGGTGAGGAAACCTGAGCTCAGCTGGGGTATATCATCTTCAGCATGCATTGTCAAATTCAAATAACATCTGTCAGTAGAATTGTAATGGAAATATTTCATCATTCCTTTTCTTCTTCCTCTCTGACTTCTGTTTACTGCTTTTTCTTCTGTTCCTTTTCTTCTTCTACTGTTTACTGGATGATGATTTCCTGTGTCATCTTCCTGTGGTTTATCTAAAAATCTCAGCCATCTAGAAACTGTTTTCAAGCTGCAAACTAACTTTGATCCCAACCGAGACCACCTCTTTTGGTCAGACCAAATGATCTGACCATTTGGTCTATTTGGTCCTTTTGTCTGGAACGTGGTCTGAAATTCCTGTCACAACTGGTTTTTATGGTTCAGACATAGTTTCCCTCCTCAAAATGAATCTGTATCAATGTCAGGATGATCGAGAGTTTCGGGATAAGATCACTCCCATCTCTGTGGCAATGGAGTACAGTCTGGACTACCAGCAGGCAGCAGACCAAACTGGACTGCTGCCCATCCTTGACATGTCTGCCCCATCCAATGTCACCAAACAGGTAATGCCACTGAGTATATTTGTGAGTGAGGACTGTGTGTGGGGTGGGACTAGTCTTTACATGTCTGATCTTCCTTCCTTCAGGCTCACATCCTGCTGGACTGTGGAGATGACAACATCTGTAAACCTGACCTGAGGTTATCAGTGAAGAGGTGGGATTCCCACTAATTGTCTGCTCTTAGTGCACAGACTGATGTTAGCCATATCAGTGTTAATTATGAGCTAATGAACAGCTGATACTGTGAAAACGGTCATGTCCTTGTTTCACCTTGTGTGTTTGTGTCATATCCATTTTTCTTTATTTCATTAATGTTTCCTTTTTTTGAGACGCGTGACCACTGTAATTATCTTCTTTGCTGCAGTGACCGTGAACAGATCTACATCGGAGACGACAATGCTTTGACCCTGGAAGTCAGTGCTGAGAATCAGGGTGAAGGTGCCTATGAGGCTGAACTCCACATTTACCTGCCACAGCAGGCTGACTTCACTGGGGTCGTCCGCAATCAGGTACCGAAACAGAAACAGAACTGAAAATAAATATTCATTTTTTGTCTGCTTCTGTCTGATATGTCCAGGTCTGCTGCTTTACTGTGTTTTATTTCAAAGTGAACGTGTTTCTGTTTTGGGTTAAGACATTTATCAGTACCTCTTGACATTTTATCATCCCTTCTCTTTCCAAGAAAATTTTATTCCTGGAGAAATCTCTGCATTTCACATCATTAAATAAAAAGGCATTTGATTTTAATGGTCTTCACTATGTGATACAGATACAGCAACTTGCTGTGTATTCTCTCTCTAGTGGGCATCTCCTAATCCTTGAAAAACTATTTTAGGACTTCACTGAATATTCTCCACTCCTATAGTGTTTACACAGCTGTTCTAGGGAACATGGCATGGCAGCATCAGTGAAAATGTGACAGTAAATGAGGTAGTACTCTAATCCTAAACATCCTGCAGATCCTGAAAAAGTTTGACCAGAATTCCCTGAAAATCTCTGGATCTCAGCTGCTTTTCAACCTCTACCTGGCTCTGCAGGCTGTGCACACTCAAACTGTTGCATCAAGGTTGTGAAAATAAAATACAGTTTGTTTTTTACAGTCCCTTACCAGGCTTTCATGTGCCTACAAGAAGGAAAACCAGACCAAGATGGTGGTGTGCGATCTGGGCAATCCCATGAAGGGAGGAACCAAGGTCAGTGAGCAGTCTGTACACTCTTGCTGCAATGCGGGTATTTTATGTACAGCTCTGACACATTGGTAAGAAGCATGTGGAGCAGATTTTAACAATGAAGTAAAATAATGGGTAAAATATTTGACAGAAAAGGAAAAGATTGTTCATAAAGAAATGTGAAAAAACTATTTCTGTGCTGTGATTGGCCAGGTGCTGACGGAGCTGAAGTTCAGCGTGCACCAGCTTTCGGAGGAGGACACATCAGTCAAGTTTGACCTACAGATTGTCAGGTGCAGGAGCACTTACCACACCTCCTCCTGAGTTGTAACACACACATAAAACACACATGTATTGACATGAGTGTGACCTACCGTTCCCAAAAGTACCATCGTCTCTGACATCCATCCACAATTAACCAGGAATCTGATTTGAAATCATATAAAACACATTTGTATCTGCCTCTGTGGCAGCAATATACTCATGCCTGCTTGCATTTTCAAATGAATCGCCAGCTAACCCAAATAGAACCTAACAAAAATAACAGTAAGTAAAGAGTAAAAATCGATTCATCTTATCTTTATTAGTGCATTTTTGACACGTCTCGCCTGCTGGTTCTTATGTATGTTCTTATTCAGATGTTGATTTTATGGATACAGATTGAGACCAGACAATGAAGACACTGTTATGTTGATCACACGTTAGTTAAAAAGTTGTCTCATATTAGAGAATAGAAAAACCCAACAGATGCCATGGTAACGGTGGTTGAAGGGAAATAAAACAATAGTAAATGGACTGAATTTCCTATAGCAATTTTCAAGTCATCTGTTGACCACTCTTAATTGCAGTTTTTCACTTATTCACTCAGTGTGAATGAGCGATTACTTATTGTGAACTTTTTTAAACTAATCACATTGACACGCAGTCTTCATCTACAATTATAAGCAGTTATGAGTTCAACTAAACAAAACTGTCTGCTGATGCTAATATGTTAATGACAAGTCTTAGTGTCCTGGCCACAGCCTAATGTCTCTGGCACATACTGCCCCTGAGATGCAGATTGACTGTGACAGCTGGAGTGATTGGACAAGAGGGACTCACAGATTTTGAGCAGTTAAACCAGGACTACAACTAATTTTCCTGATGTCCAGGTGTTTCCTGAGCTGCAGCTTTGTGCAGACACAACAAACCTAATTTTAGTTTGTCAGGCAGCAGCTTCACCCTGTGGCTGCTTCTAATATAGCAGCAACAGAACCTCACATCCATTTCTTTTTCTCATTATTTTTCTCATGTTAGTTGTCTTGTGATTTCTCTTCTCTCTGTTTCAGCTCTAACCAATTCGACAATACCAGCCCTCGAGTTTCCAGTGTTACCAAGCTAGCTGTCCTCACCAAAGTCTCCATCAGAGGGTAAAACAAACACACACACACATACACCACAGGTCATATAATGGAAAATTTGATACAGGTGAGAAGTATGGGTGTGGGGGCGGGGGGCATGCAGGAAATGACTGGGTGGGGATTCAAACCAGCGAACAGCAACATGGCATACACTCCATTACGCCACCTGGTGCCCCAGAAGGTTGTTTTTTGACGGGTCACAGC
Source organism: Polydactylus sextarius (assembly GCA_016801845.1). NCBI lineage: Eukaryota > Metazoa > Chordata > Actinopteri > Polynemidae > Polydactylus > Polydactylus sextarius. Next base: position 24,351,872 of record CM028912.1, on the reverse strand, counting down.
CGAGTTTCCTTCAATTGACACTCACCATTATAATATATAAAAAAGGTAATGGAAACAGTGTGATAGGAGTTATTAGCACATTGTTCATCTGTTTATTGTTTCACTCTCTCTGAGCTAAAAGGCATGGACTGCTAGACAAAGAGACATCAGGTGGACACAAGAATCTGTCCATGTGAAGCTTCATGTTGTTAATGCTGTTTAAGAAGGTTTTGCTGTAATATGTCAGCTTTTGACAGATCAGCATGTAGGTTTAAGTAGTGAAGGTGAAGACAGGTGAGCAAAACCATGTAAATATATAACCCATAAGAATGTACCCACATTGTCCTGGTGTTCATATTTATGTTTATCTTATTTATCTCCCAGGACGCCATCCCCCAGTCAGGTGCTGCTTCCCATTGCCAACTGGAAACCCAAAGAACCTCCTGTTGTTGGAGATGACATCGGACCACAGATAATCCATACCTATGAGGTACACACACACACACACACACACACACACACACACACTATATTCATATACACACGGTAGTAGGTAGAACTTAACCATAATTTAACATCTATCAGCAGTTGCTTGAGTTTATCACCAGTTGTATCATATTTTCTCATTTTAGCTTTTCTGTAGCAGGTATGGAGGTTTAAAAGTGCAAAAATTAAGTAAATAAATACATCAATAGATAATTAATAATAACAAAACTAATTTATGATTCATTCTGCAACACAGGACCATGAAATAATTAAATAGTGAAATAAATATATATGTGTTTTTTTTTTTTGTTTTGTTTTGGTTTTTTTTTAAACAAAATGAATTGGTATTTTAATGAATTAAACACATTTAATAACACACTTAAGTAAAATGATGCATTTATTTATTTAATTTTGGTGCTTTTACTCCTCCATAAGGTAAAGGAAATGGTAGTGGTGCTTTGATTTTCACTGATATTCCCTCTGCTGCACATACCTGCCAGCAGTGGGCAGCAGTAGTGGTGATAACTCGCTAAAGGCTTCTGCTGCCAGAGATGCGTTTACTTATTTAGGGGTTTTAATCTCAGGATGATGCCACTTCTTCAGGCCAGACTGGGCCCTACAGGGACAGGACCGGGCAGGGCTAGTTGGTTAGCATACTCTTTTCAGTAGAAGCAAACAAGTGTAAGTTAACATTGGTCTTTATGGTCTTGCCGAGCCTGAGTTTGTTACTGAATTCACATTTCTGATGAACTAGGAAGCTAACAGGTGCTAATGACTTGCTGCATAGTGATAGCAAAGACTGACAAACAGCTCCTGTAAGCCACCTGTAGTCCGATCAAAGCACCAGTCACCGTTGTTTAATAAACCAAATGCTTTGTTGTGACTCGTCCCTTCAGCTCTTCAACAGTGGGCCCAGCACCTTCAGTAAAGCATCTATGGAAGTCCAGTGGCCATACCATTTTAAGAATGGCTCTCTGCTCTACATCACAAAATATGAGACAGAAGGACCAATAAACTGCACCACTGACATCGAGATCAACCCACTGAATGTGACGGTGAGAACCACACACACACACACACACACACACACATATACCGGAGAGTGCCAAACACGCTATTATTTACTAATTTACTAATTTGTGTCTGTGTGTGTGTGCGTGTGTGTATCAGAACCCGTTGACCTCTCAGAAGAACACCAGTGTGGTTCCACCCAGAGGAGAGCGGGAGACAGAGGGACGAAACGGAAACCATGTCCGCAAGAGAGACTTGGAGCTGAGAGACACACAGAATGACCTGCAAATACTGGTGCATGCACAAACATCACATCTCACACACATGTTTATATTCATTGTGTTCTTTCATAGGAGACAATACACTGATTTGCATATCTGTAACGCCACAGCGGTATATTTATGTTCTTAATGTTTACTTACTCCTTTTCATCTTTATCCTTTTCATCTTTGTATTCACATCAACAGTATTTTAATTCAGCTGAATTCACAATTGACATGTTGTTGTCATGATGATGGAATGATACAGAAACAAGCACTCACCTCCGACTATTTCTGATACCAGGCAATGGATAAGTTGTGAGGTCAGCTGATTCACGGTCACATGATCAGACAGGAAGTGAGATGCTTGTTTAAGTCTGATCAGCTAACAGGTGGAGACTTTTCCATAGGGAAACAGATAGTTGGTCTGGTCACTACATCTGTCCATCTGTCTGTGTGTGTGTGTGTGTGTGTGTGTAGGACTGCACCACAGCAGAGTGTCTGCGGCTGAGATGTCAGGTCGGTCGTTTGGAGAAGGGGAAGAATGCCATTCTCTTAATCTATTCCAGACTGGCCGTTAACAACTTCCTGAGGGTAAATGCTCCCTTTAACGTTCTTGCACACACACACAAAACCAAATGTTTGAGTGTCTTGTTTGTGTATTAAAGAAAAAATCAAAGCAAATGTTAAATATGGCATGACTTTGAAAGCCTCTGAAAATCTTGTTTTACTGACATCTAGTGGTTGAACTCCTTCCGGCATCATCATCTTTTCCAATAAATTTTCAAACATCTACTACTCTGGCATACTTTCACCTAAAAAAATGCAATGTAAAGTGATCTGCTCCATAAACTTTTTACAGTTACAGAGGTTTGCAGAACTGTTGGAGCATCAAGGGCATTTGATACACTGTCAGTTGTACAATGTGATGCTTGTAATTTTACAAAGACGAAGATGTTCTGCACAACAGCTGTTAAGGAGAGCACTCATGTGCGACCACCAGGCTATTGTCAGCCTTCTAGGGGTTAAACTGGTTCGAATGGCGTTTAATTCAAAAAGGTGTACACTTTTTGCAATTGGATCAGATCAAGGTAGGATCACTTTCACCCCTCACATGAACCATACCAAGGTTCCTTTGGAACCGCAACAAGACTACCTCTTCAGATGGGTCTTGGTCCGCTTGTTTGGTCTGCATCCAAGTTTGATGGTTTGCATTCACACCTGTACAAAAGGTCCAAACCAAGGAGGAAACAAACTTGAGTTTGTTTCCTCCAAACGAGGCAGGTGCGAAATACACACGTTTTCTCCAGTAACACAGTGAGAGTTATAATCAAGCACAGTAGCACTGTTCATATGTGTCCAAAGTGTTTTACCCCTCCACAATTGGACTTATGGATGTGTAACTATGTTTGTTTCCTTTTTTCAGGCGGAGAACCAGAATCGCTCATATGTGGTTAGATCCACAGCTTCTTTTAGCGTCATTGAGATGCCGTACAAGAACCTGGTGTCGGACCTACCAACCAACAGCACCACTGTAAGACACACGCACACACAACACACACTTTCCATCGTGGTTTTCTGCTGATTATTCTGTGGTGATTGACATGAACATGCACTATTTAAATGTGACTGTGTGTTTTCAGGTGAGTGTGTCAGTGATGTGGGTGGCGGATATTCCACAGCCAGTGCCGGGCTGGGTGGTGGCTCTGGCTGTGCTGGCGGGATTGCTGCTGCTGGCACTGCTAATCTTCATCATGTACAAGGTGGAGAACATACACACCCCCATACACACACATTGCTCTGATTGTAAATCTTTAGGGATGCACCGATACCAAGAATGATACCCAGTGTGCTGCCCCCATCAACATGATAAATTAATCAGATAATGCAAAATGATAATTCATTGATTACATGTAGACAAAACCAACTAACAAAAACAATAAATGAAGTTCATTCAGAAATTTCTGACAGACGCTGGGATGAGAGACACCAGACAAGACTGTGCTCAGATGCTTTGACTTTTGAAGTTGACTTTTTCACCCATCTCTTATAATGTTCAGAGGACACTGGTGAATTGGATCAACAAAAAATAAGACGTTGTGCCCCCTCTGGGTCTCTGCATTTTATTCATTTTATATAATTTAGTCCATATTCATAGAGAATACTGAGAGAAAATCTGTACCCTGTGAATTTAATCTCCTCTTCTGCTCTGTCCCCAGTTGGGTTTCTTTAAGAGAGTGCGCCCCCCGCAGGAAGACTGCACTGAGAAGGAGCAGCTACAGCCAGAGGAGAATGGCAACACCGATGCCTAGAAACAATCCCCTCTCCTGTTGGTACAGACAGAAAGTCCAAGAGAGAAATATCAGGGTAAACAGCAGTTTAGAGATTTTCACTGTATTCGCTGCTGAGTAACAGATTGTGGGACTGGGTTCAGTTTTTAAAAGTTTTTGGTTAGTCTTTTGTTTTTTTTTTGTTTTTTTGTTTGTTTGGTTAATCATGTTGTGTTTGCGCTGAATGAGAAACTCCGCCTCCATCACACTGGTTGTAGCTCTAATATTTTTATTTTAAAGTTAAAAGATTGTGTTAGAAGTTTGTCATTTGGGAAGCTGACTCCTTTGCCTTCGAGAAGATTGATGCTACTCATTGTACACATCAGTTAGATATGGCACTGAAGCCATCAGCCTGGCTCTGCTCCTGATGACATCATGGACGGCGTCTACAGACTACGGTTGCTGAACTCCTGATTTTAGAAACTAGAGCAGTGTCATATCTCTGGACATACAAGGTTTTATGTCTGTACCAGAGCCTGAACATTTGTTTGCACATTTTTTTTATTATTTGAGTCAGCTGAGTTAATGATGCTCGGCAATAACACAGCAATATAGAGAGATTGACAAAAAGGTACTTTATTGATCCTGCCAGGCAAATATGTCATGTGTTCTCTGAAGAGAGGAGTCAGCCAGGGGAGGCAAGTCAGGTCTGTGTGAGTGATTAAAGATAGATTTGTTTGGTCTGAGTGTTACAGTAATATATTTACCTTCACTTTGTGCTTTTCTGTGTGTGTGTGTGTGTGTGTGAGTGTATTAGTGTGTGTGTGTGTGTGAGAGAGATGAACAGCAGCAGTTCCAGCTCATTTCAATGCTATCAGGACATTTTTTTTTTTTTTTCAAAATCTGAGGCGGTCCAATCAGGAGCTGAAAGAGTTTCATGCTTTTAATCGCGTCTCGCCAGCTCACGACCAGCAGCAGCAAACCATATGTGTCACTGCCAAGGCTAACAGTTGCCGTATCATTAGCTAACAGCATACTGTGAGTAGTATTTTTACAACTGGTATCACAGGTTAGACCCACAGGGTTTATAATTCTGACTATCGTTAGCCAAGATATAATTACATGATAACTTCATGGTGCTGGTGACAGTGGCGCTGTGTAGCTTCGCTGCTATAGTCAGCGTTTTCAGTTATTACGTTGGATCATGGCTTTTGTCTTTTACATCCGATGAAAATCTGCCAGTAACATCAACACCATTTTGTTTTTTTTTAACTCTTGTCTGAAACAAAAGTGGAGGTTTTTAAATCAATAATTTAGTACGAGAGTAGAACTCCATAGCAACAGTAACTTTCCCACTGTGTGTCATTTTGAGGACTGCTAGCATGGTGTCAGGGCAGCATCTGAAAAATGCAGTGTGTGTGTGTGTGTATGAGAGAGAGAGAGAGCATTAAAAAATGATTAAAAAAAAAAACAATGCTATAAATTTACCCATATTGGGTTTTTGCATTAATGATAGTTTTACACCTTGGTCCAGTAATTCCACAGAACAACTGCTGAGTTCATTATCTGGTTTCCTTTTTTCTCACTGGGAAAATAACCCTCTGCTTCTCTAATCACCACCATCTTCCATCCTTTGGCCTTGTTAATGATGCACTGATGCTGCTGGTGGTCCCTGGGATTGTCTGGCTACTATACTCTGACAGCAGAGCTTTATTTTATTTTAGGTTTGGGGAAAAAAAATTGGTAATTCAGTAGTTCAAACCAACTTCATAACTCAGTTGTTACAGAGTGTGTTTGAGCTCTGTTAAAACTGTGAAAATTGAATTGAATAAAATGACATCTCAAAGGTTTCACCTTTCATTTAATTTTTCTCCAGTTTGCACGCTGCCTTCAGGTCAGTGTTATCTGTGCCTTTTTAGTCTGACAAGGTTTAGACTGTAGCGGTGTCAGACAGCGGGACTGTGTTCAGACAAAAGCTTGAGGTTCTTCAGAGTCTGTGGCTCAGATGTGGCGTCACACTGTACCGAGCGGCTCAGTTCATTCTCCTAATTGTAGTCTGCAGCTGTCTGTCTTTCAGTGTGAGGATCTAACTGTTTTATATGTATAACAGCGCTATCCGTTCTTCTGTGTGCCACGAAAAAATTACTATTTTTGATGTATGTATTCTTTCATAAAATCACAAATAACTATTTCATAAAGAGTTGATTACACATTTGAATTGCAGTAAACAGATTTGTTCACATTTCAGTGTCGTGTCTTTGTTTCCATGATGTTGTACTTGTTCTTCAAGGCACAGGCCACAGATGTCCAACAGCTCATCCGAACAGTCAGCATGGAAGCTAACATGTCAGTCTGATGTTGTGCACATGCTAATCAGTGAAACACAAAGTATGAATGAAAAGTTCAAAACAATGTAAAAGAAATTACTCACACCACAACCTCACCTGACAACCTTTTCACATTTTATATTAATATTAAATTAAAATATAGTATTGTTAAGATTATTGTTTATTAGTTTTTTTTTTTTTTGTTTGTTTGTTTGTTTTTGTTTTTTTGGTAATTGGTTACCAAAATTTAAAAATTCCATGCATCCAATTTGAGCCTTGTCACTTTTCAACCCTGAAACGGCAAAAACAAGCAAAAATCCCTGCTTTCTGTCACACAGGATTGGCCACAACTCTCTAACCTTCATTTGGCAATTAATTTGTTTATGGTGTATCATCCTTAGCCCCCTATAATGTGCTGTGTGCATTAAAATGCCCACACTAAAGAACTTTCCTGTGGCGTTTAAATAGAGGTATGGTGTAACAATGTGACAATTATAGACAGACACTGTTCCCTTGACTTCGAGTACATATCTGATGACATGACAAGATGTCGCTCTTTTTTTCTACCAAAAGAACTAACAGTAGTTATTGTCACAGCTGTGTATATTCCACCCGACACCAATGTAAACACGGCGCTCTCTCCCCTGCTGAACACCATTAACAAACAGCAGCGGGTCCACTCTGACAGTGTTAACATCATTGCAGGAGACTTTAATAAGGTCAACTTGAAGACTGAATTCCCGAAGTTTTATCAATATGTCAAGTGTAGGGGGAAGACCACTCTGGATCATGTTTACTCCAACATTAAGCACGCTTACAGAACCATACCCCTCCTTCACCTCGGTCAGTCAGACCATTTCTTCCTCCTTGCTCCCCCAGCCCAAAGGCCCCTCAGATGCAGTGCCAGGCCCACCACAAAGACTGTTACAACTTTGCCTGTCTATGCACTCTCTCCACACTACAATACTGCTTCAATCAGACAGACTGGGACATATTTGAACACCAGGAGCTGGAAACATTCACAGGAACGGTACTGGACTACATCCAGCTCTGCATCGGAAATGTGACTGTGGACAAAAACATTCAGGTTTCCCAAACCAGAAACCCTGTATGACCAGCCAGGGCCACATGCTCCTCAAGGCCCACGACGCTGCCTACAGGTCAGGTGACAAAGCCAATCCGGAAGAGCAAATTAAAAAAGCCAAGACAGACCATAAGAGGAGCATAGAGTCCCGTCTGTTCAACCACAACACAAGGGAGGTGTGGCAGGACATAGACATCACCAGAGGTGGAAAGTAACTAATTACATTACTTGCATTACTGTAATTGCGTTTTTTTTGTGTACTTATTCTTTTTAAAGTAAAATATGGAATTTTACTTAAGTAAGTTTTGTTAGTATTGTAAGTATTGTACTGCAACACATTTTAAATCACAACCGTTACTGAGTAAAAAAATAAAACAAAAAAGGAAAAAATTGCGTCCTGGAACCTTCTGCAATGAATGACAGTAAGGAGAATTGGCGCAAGAGTCACACATACAATGGAGAACGTGGAGACGGACGGACAAGGTGAAGACCCTGCTAAGAACGAAATTTCCAATTCTGTTGACACTGTACTTGAAATAAATGAAGTGCACCTCTGACCATATTTGAGTGACCACCTTGGCTTCAAAGGCAAAAGGGGCAACAGTTTTATTATGCTGTGCAAACTGTGTTTGCCCAAAGAGACGGCACTAGAAGTGTATAAAAAATTCTACATCAAACCTGCATGTTAAAGTAAGTTAATGGTTCATTTTCACAGTTAAACTGATAATAGGCTTGCTATAACTCCAAAATACATCAGTGGATAACATTGTTAATGTTGCACTAGCAACCTGTTGGTAATGATAACTATCTAAGGAGGTTATTATTAATTGTGCGAGCACTTCCTTAGCTGTTAGCCAACGTGATCAATCGACAAGGGGCCTGCACCTAGTCCATTTTACAACATCCAACAGGCTATAAAGTAATGCTAAACAAATAATGTTGAATTGAACTAATAACTGCAGGTATGTAGACTATAGGGATGCAAGGGCTTTTGGTGCTGAAACGACATTGAACTTGAATTTTTTAATATGAGGTCTTTGTGTATGCATTCTGTGTAGTCAGAGTGGTGTAGAAAGACTATGGCTCTGTGTGTAGTAAGCCATATTCGAGGCTGCTTAGGGCCTGGTGGAAGTCTTTGATTGTGGGCTATCCAAATCAGAATTTTCCTGAATTTCCCACAAATCAGTCAGCGCTCTGAAACAGATGCTGGAGAAGACAGACAGACAGAAAATGCCTTGTGACTCTTTTCCTGCTGTATTAAGTGATTTTTTGAGAGCAGTTGGGAAATGCAGTCTTTAAAGTTTGTTATTTGTCGTCTGTCTTCACCTTTAGTAGTCCTGCGTCTGAGTAAACATTTTATTTGATGAAGAATCTGGGTTCACATCATTGAAATGTCCAGTCATGTGTGGCAATGTGCAAGCATGATAATGTAACTGACCTGATATGCATTGTGTTGTAAATAGACCTTTTATCTGTGAATGTAAATATTTAAAATTCAGAGTATTTAATGAGGACAATAGTGATTTACATGTTGATGCAAATATTTTGTTCACAGAGGAGACATCCATCAAAGTTGAAGGCCTTTAGTGACTTTGTGGCAACACAGAAGCGAACCCTGGAACCACCAGAAACCCCAAGCAAACAAGCAAAAATAAGTGACATGATGGCAGCGGCTGCAAACAGACGTGTGCCACAAGCAAGGTTGACAAGCTTGTGATTAGCTTCATTTGTGATGGTCTTCATCCATTTTCTGTGGTTGAATAATCAGCACATCAGCAAAGTTTCATAGGGGTCACAACCCTTATACTTTTATATTTCTTGCACTATTACTTATTCTGTTTTATGTTGTAATATACATCTTTGCACTGAAGAAGGAGATGCCTTTAATCCCATTGTACATGTAAAAAAGTATAGTGACAATAAAAGGACTTATGTTCTATACTGAATTGTCTTCGGCAGATGGCAGCACTGAGGCAGACAGCTGGTTAACCTCAACACTGAAGAAGACAAAGGAGCATTGCGCATGCGTAACTAAATGGATTGCGACGACCGTAGAGGCGGAAGAGTGAAATAGATTTTCACGTTTGTACTTATTCATCTCCGATAAACACGATGGCTGGCACGGCACTGAAAAGGCTCATGGCGGAGTATAAACGTGAGTGACCCCGCCCACAGACGGCTGCCAGGGGGGGAGACTTGTAGCGTTAACAAACACGACAAGATACCGCAGCTGGCGGCGTCTGTGGCTCAGCTGCACCAAACTGGAAATATGAAGCACTTATATGTTTCATTTGCTCTGCGACGAGCAACGAAGTTATTACAAAGTAAACGACTAATAGTTTTGGTCAGCCTAAAACTGGGTGTACGTTCAATTCGGTGTCATTGTTTTGCTCTTCAGTAACATACTATGATAAAAACGTGTGTGTGTGTCAGCAGCAGTAGCTTGGGAACCGAGTTAGAGTTGAGTTATTATTTAGACAGGTGCAGACTGAGCTGACGGATTAATCTCGATATAGAACCTAGATCTATTGTATTTGTTTATGATTTAGGGTTAATTTTACCGTAATTAGTGTTGGCAACTGTAACAAATCGATAGATGGTAATACTTTGTTGATCCGACCAGGGGAAATATTACATCACAGCAGCACACAAAGGCCTGGGATGGAAAATACAGGAAGAACTTCAGTATAGTACAGTGTATACTATATAGTGTGTGTGCGTGTTGGAGAGAATGGGTTGGATTTTGAGTTAATGGCCTTTTATGGTTTCAGTCTTGCAGATTTTTGTCCATTGTCCTTGTGTCTCTGGCACAGATGATAGAAAGTCTCCAACATCTTATTGCACACATTGAAAAATCTGAGCCACCTCAGAGAGTAGAATCTGCTCATCTCCTTTATGTACACAGCATCGACGTTGTCCCTCCGGTCCAGTCTGTTGTTCAAGGAGACCAGTAACTTGTAGTGTTCCACGACTTCAACCTCCTCATCCACTATGAAGAGAGGTTCTGTTGCTGTTGTTTTCCTCCTAAAATCAAACACCATCACCTTGGCCTTGTCCACATTTAGGAGCAAATTATTTCCACTGCTCCACTCCACAAAGCTGCCACTGAGTCTCTGTACTCTGTCTCCTGTCCATCCCTAATACATCCTTACCAGCACAGTGTCATCAGAGAACTACTGCAGGTGGCATGACTCAGAGTTGTGCTGCAAGTCAGAGAGTGAACCAAAATAGAGACAATACAGTCTCCTGAGGTGCTCCTGTGTTACTGACCACCACATCAGACAAGGAGCTGCCCAGTTGAACAAACTGAGGCCTATCTGACAGATAGTTAGAGATCCGGGAGACACTGACACCCATCCTGAGCAGCTTCTCACACAACACAAGTGTTTGGATGGTGCTGGTGAAGGCACAGGAAAAAGCAAAGAACATGATTCTCACAGTATCAGCACCACCGTCTAGGTGAGTGTGAGCACACTGCTGCAGGTAGATGAAGATAGCCAGCTTCACACTGTTGGGCCAAATACGAGCTAATTAAGGCCTGTTTCTTTGAGCAGAACTTTTAGGTCACTGGTGATCCAGGGTTTGTTACTTAGATAGCAGCGAGCAGTGCTGGTTGTGAGATACCAGATACCAAGATACTCAGATACCAAGTTTGATGATAGGCGTCCTGGTCTAATGTAAGAAAAAGCAGTAAAAGGAACTTTCTGTGTTTTTTTTTACAGTAGAATTGGACACGTGAGATAAAAAGGTTGTGAGTCCAGCTGTTTATCCCATCCAGGTTTGTGAAGGTATAAAGTTCAGGGTTTTGGATCTGAGATCTGATGTGGAAAACACAATAACAAGAAATGGGTAAATTTGTTTCCCCCAAACCCTGCATCAGAAATGAATGGTTGCTAAAGGTTAGCAGGTCACAGCCTGATGTTACTGAATGCTATCTTATGTGTGCTTTATATTTCAGAGCTGACTCTGAACCCGCCTGAGGGGATTGTCGCAGGTGAGGCAAGAATACAGGTTTTGTAAACGCAGCCATAAAGTGAAGTACCAAGGTTCCTTCTTAAACAAACCAACGATTTCATTTTCTTCTCAGAACTTAATACCTTTGGTTTTCCCACAGGTCCAGCCAATGAGGAGAACTTCTTTGAGTGGGAGGCTCTTATCATGTGAGTAACATAAAGTGTCATTCAGTTATGTGGTCAAACTTCAGGTATTGGGTATGATGGTCTCAGGACTAGGGTCCACTTTAGTGTGAAGTTGCAGGGTGAGCTACAGAACCAGTCTGGGTGGGTAGGTGAGCATTACCAGGCTGCTTTTATATATGCCCCTGGAGGGACTATATCTGTAAACAAAAATGCCCAGCTCCTGGCAGATACATTGTAAAGTCCCAGTGTAAAATCTTTGAAATGTGCCATGAGCTGATGTGTGAACTGCAGCCGTTTAAACACAGGAGCTTGGCAGATGTTTGTCATTTCAGCTCAGACAAGGATCAGCAAAACGAAAAACCTGTTGGCAATCAGACAATGTAAATAAGCAAAAATAAATAAATAAATAAATAATTTAATGAAAAAGGAGAACTTGTTAATTTCTGCACAATGAGTTAGGGACCATGTCCAGGATGTAGGCTGGAATGTTGGATCCTTATTCAGCTTATCCTAGTTTCATCATTTTATGTCTTAGCTGGTCTGTAGTTGAGGTGTCAGTGGGATCAACTCTCTTTCTGCTCATTTATGCTGATTTTATGTCACTAAAACACAAGCACACTCGCGTCACCATTTTAACAGTGAGTCTGTCTCTGTTGAACCTGCTACAGCAGCATTATGCATGATGAAGAGATGAGGAATTCTATTGAGGCACAACAAATCTGAAGAGTAACTCAAAAAAACGAAAGAAAGTTTTCCTCAGGAAAGAGTTTTTTCAGGTGAATTTTCATCTTCATGTTTACATCTTGATTAGAAATGATGTTTGAATGCAGATGATTAAAACTTTTTCAGGATCAGCAGAACATCACATTTTTTATCAGACTGCTGGCCTTGGACAGTGAACTCTGTGTTCTGGTCTTCGTACCAGAAGTTTGTTGTTTTACTGATAAAATACCCACCTTGCCTGCCTCAAATGTTGGTAGACCTTCTGCTGATTGGCATTGCAGATAGCCAGTGTGTGTGTGGTCACTCATTGGTTTCCCCAATGGAGGAGGAGGGTAGCAGTCACAAATAACCTGCAGGTAGACAACAGATTATCAGATAAGATGATCATCTCCACAGCTGGGGTAGCAGACTGTGTGAGCCCAGATAACTGATATATCCAGATATTCAAACATCTATCTGAATGCTGATAAAGAGCTGTGACTCTCAGGATTCTACATCAGGAATTTAGAAAAGCTTTTCACTCTGGCATCAGTCACTTCCACACACTTTTGGAGACTTGCAGCTGTGACCACTATGACATCTAGACTTAAGACAGTAAACAGGCAGTAAACTAAAACCTGAAAGGACCTTTCTATGGACGCAACATTTCCTCAAAGGATTATTTGAATTTCTATTCCTTTCTAGGATTTAATCTAAAGGACCAGTATATCTACCACAATGGCTAGGAGAACCTACAATTGATGCCAGAGCCTCCAAAGGGCCCCCAGGACCCCCCAAAGACCCACTAGAACCTTGTTTTGGCTGTTAATTACTAGGATACATAGAACTACTAGACAACTAAAACCTCATTAGATCACTGAGATTGATGGATCTACTTATATATTTACTAAATCACCTTGAGAACAAGTTCAGTGACCATTTTATAATCTTTATAAGGGCCATTACAACTTATCACTTATATCAAAGAGTGTTTGATCAGTGAAACCATTACTGAGACCAGTAGAACCTCGAAATATCTCCAGAACCTCTGAAATGACCACTAAATTCAGTTTTTTCAATTAAATTGTATTTATATAGCGCAAGATCATACAAACATTTATCTCAAGACACTGTACATAGAGAAACCCAACATTTCCACAATGAACAGCGCTTGGCGACAGTAGAGGAAAAACTCCCTTTTAACAGGAAGAAACCTCCAGCAGAACCAGACTTAGAGTGGATGGTCATCTGCCTCGGCTGGTTGGAGTGAGAAGAGACAGAGGAAAGGGAGGGGAGGACGTGGGAGAAAGAAAATAGGGAGACCACAAAGAGACAGTAGAGACTATATATTTATGAGTAGTAGTAGAAAAATTATCATAACAACAATAATAATAATAATACCAGTAATAATAATAATTATCATCATGTCGCCATCAGTAATGTAGAATCTGGATTCAACAGCTCTGGAGTCAAAGCTACCTTTAAAAAGAGAAAGGGGTGGGGCCACTGTGAGAGAGAGCAGCTGAGTATTAATATTATGTAATTTACTGATATAAAGATGTGAAGTGTGAGGGAGAGGGAGAGATGGAGTATAGCAGCTTAACTAAAGGATGGTTCAGGGTCCATGTCCCACCTGAATCATCCTTAACTATAGGCTTTATCATAAAGGAATGTTTTTAGTCTAACCTTAAATGTTGAAAGTGTGTCTGCCTCCTGGACCCAAACTGGGAGCTGGTTCCATAAGAGAGGAGCCTGATAACTGAAGACTCTACCTCCCATTCTGGTCTTAGAAACTCTAGGAACCACAAGTAAACCAGTAGTTTGTGATCAAAATGATCTATTAGTATAATAAGGAACTATGATCTCCTTAAGATATGATGGAGCCTGATCATTAAGGCCTTTATAGGCAAGCAGGAGGATTTTGAATTCTCTTCTGGATTTTACAGTAAGTCAGTAAAGAGCAGCCAATACAGGAGAAATATGATCTCTGGTCCTTCTTCCTGTCAGTACTCATGCTGCAGCATTCTGGATTAACTGAAGGGTTTTGATGGAGTTACTGGAACACCATGATAGTAAAGAGTTACAGTAGTCCAGTCTAGAAGTAACAAATGCATGAATTAACTTTTCAGCATCCTTTTTAGACAGGGTGTTTCTGAGTTTTGTAATATTACGTGGGTGGAAAATAGCTGTCCTAGAGACAGCTGTCCTTAAGACTCTAATTTGAGATACAAATGACATGTCCTGATCAAAGATTACTCCAATGTTCCTCACAGTAGAACTGGAGGCCAAAGTGATGCCATCCAGATTAGCTATATGATCTGAAAATGATGTTCTGGGATGTTTACGGCCAAGTATGATGACTTCGGTTTTGTCTGAGTTTAAAAGAAATTCTGAGTCATCCCGGCCTTTATGTCTTTAAGACAATCCTGAAGTTTGATGACCTGGTTAGTTTCATCTGGCTTCATAGATAAGCACAGCTGGGTATCATCTGCATAACAATTGAAGTTTATATTGTGCTTCCTGATGATATTGTATAAGGGAAGCATGTACAAGATAAAGAGGATTGGTCCTAACACAGAACCCTGTGGAACTCCATGACTAACTGCAGTACATGAACAAACTGGTTCTCTCTGATAGATACGACTTAAATCAAGATAGTTCAATGATTCTAATCCCAACAACATGTTCTAGTCTTTGTAATAGGATCTTGTGATCATTTGTATCGAACGCAGCACATAGATTCAACAGGACAAGTACAGAGACAAGTCCATTGTCTGAGGCCAAAAGAAGGTTGTTGGTAACTTTCACTAATGCTATTTCTGTACTATGATGAGTCTAAACCCTGACTGAAAAGTTTCTTTCTCAAGTACTTTGGACATAAAAGTAGGCTTTTTAAGTAGTGGTTTGATTACTGCAGCTTTAAAACCTGTGGTACGTAGCCTTTTACTAGAGATAAATTGATCAGACCCAAGATGGAGGTGTCAATTAAAGGTAGGACGCCTTTAAAAAGCCTGGTTGTTGGTCTGGATGAAGAAACTGTTGTAGTCAGTTCAGAGAAATCCACCTAAAGGACCACTGGAAACTCTTCCATGACTGCGACAACTAACACCATGGCCAAAGGGGCCTCTAAGAACTGCAGGAACCTGTTTAGGAACGGTTGATGTACCTTATAAAAACTCTTTAAACATGGGAAAGGAACCCTTTGCCAATCTCATGTACCTACTCTAAGTATCAAGCAGTCTCAAGTCATCAGTTCAACTCCTGCTGACAGTTAACTGCATGTCACTATTAAAATCAAAACATAAAAAGCCAGAAAAGTCACCAAGAAAAGACCTAATTCCTTTTATTACAGAACTTCCTAAATGTTCCCATGTCCTTCCTAAACAACCGCAATAATCTCCTTTGGATGTAGATGAATTAGAGTACAACTGTTCACTAGATATACTGCTGTGCATTATATTTCATGTTCTGTCGGTATGTACTGTTGGTGTGTTGAGTGTCTTAAGAATAAGCAGCTCACCCTGTTCTCTCTGTGTTTCAGGGGTCCTCAGGATACTTGTTTTGAAGGTGGAGTATTTCCAGCTGTCCTCAGTTTTCCATCTGATTATCCTCTCAGTCCGCCAAAGATGAGGTTCACCTGCGAAATGTTTCACCCTAATAGTAAGTCGACATACTGCTGGTTCTGCCTCCTCACCTGCACAGCAGCACTGCAGTCTCTCAGTATTTTACACAACACAAGTGACATATGGAAGCCGAGAAGGTTAGACACAGGGATTCAACCTAAATAGAACAGAGAAGGTGGAAGTGTTTTGATTTCTTCTGCACAAAGTAACAACAAAGACAACTCCACCTGTCACAACATGCTCTGTCAGCGTGCGTGTCACTAGCATGCTGTCATTAGTGCTGTGATTAGTGGACAGCAGCCTGAGCCATGATGTCACTGATGATCTGAGCACGGTCTGTACTGATTAGAGGGCGGGAGGGTTGCTGCTGACCTGTCATCATGATCATCACACACATACATACATACACTCATATCAACATGGCCATGAGCTGAACTTCCTGCGGTTAGTATTGTTTGCTCAACCATCAACGACAGGTGAAGGTAAAACACATTAAGAAGAAAATCATCAGAGCTGCTCCTGTTCTGCAGCGTCAGTTCCTAGGAAGTGTTCTGAGTTTCAGGAAAAAGAATCATCAGCCAGCTTCAGACTGTTGAGCCAGGCTGGGCCTGGGTCATTTGGGGGCCATGTAGGTGCTAGTGTTCCAGGTCTACTGGCCCATCAGCCCCTGTTCAGATTGTCAGGCCACTAGCCTCTCCGGATTACCCTTTGCCAGCTCCCATTTGTGAAAATGTCACCAACACTGCCTCTTTTCAAACAGAAAGGGAGGTTCAACCACACAAAAACAAACAACTAGCTGCAGTAAACAATCAGTTCTGTCTGTCAGTTCTGTCTGTTTTTGATTCTAGTTGTAGCAGGTCTATATGGATCTGCTGTAAGAAGTTAGCTTGCTAACTGACATTTATTTAGATTGCTGGCATAGCTTATATTGTACCCACAATTTCTTAAGTTTTTCTCTGACTTGGAGGGCAGCTCTCTCTGCTGCGATGTGTTTTGTTCTGACAAACCTCGTCGATTCTCTGTCCAGATGGAAAGCAGAGCACGAATATCCTTGTGAGACCAGAACTGTGGATCCATTGTTCCCCATAGCAGCTAAAATCACATAACATTTCTGTACTGCCATCTTTATTGCCTCTACTTGCTGTGTCCGCATCTACAGCAACGGGTTGACACTGCCTCTAGCCCTGAGTGGCCCAACATTTTGGTTGGGCCAGAAATCTGGTTGCTAGTGGCCTTGGAACAGCCCAGAGATGGCACCAGTTAGCAGACGGTGTGAAAGCAATTAGCCTTGGCATGCTTTGGTTAGCTTGGCTTTGGCCCAACAGTGTTAAGCAAGCTATCTTCACTGTCTGCAAGTCTGAAATCAGACAACAACTGTGATAAATGAGAGTGTACTCAGTTTTCTATTCAACTTCAGTTTTACAACATGAACAAACAGCTTCTCTCCATTATTCACATGGTTTTCAGCCTGGTTTCAGCTCTGTCAGTTTCAGGTTCAGCAGAAGGCTCAGTGTATCAGGCACCTCCATGACAGCAAGTCAACAGAAAACCCAGTCTAATGGCGATGAGCCAGATTTACTGATAGTCCATGATTTCCTCCTGCGGAACACATCCATATTTATGTTTCTGTGAGGACACTCACTGACCTTCTCAAAAACTTCTTTGTCGGTGTCGTCAGTTTGTTAAAAAGTGTCTTGACTGACAAGATTGGTGAATCTTCATCCTCCTCCTCCTTCTCCAGTCTATCCGGATGGAAGGGTGTGTATCTCCATCCTCCATGCTCCAGGTGATGATCCAATGGGATACGAAAGCAGTGCAGAGAGGTGGAGTCCAGTCCAGAGTGTGGAGAAGATTCTGCTGTCTGTGGTTAGCATGTTGGCAGGTACAACACCTGGTTCACAGCAGAGAAGACGCATATGACGCCTGTCTCACATTATTATGCATCATATCTCATGTAATGTGGCACATAAAATGTATAATTTGATTATCTCATTTAAAAACTTAAAAATGAACCATATCATTGAAAATGAACAGCAAAACTGATGCTGACACTTGTTTGAAGTGACATCACTGATGTTATTTTTCTGTTTCATCCCCCTTTACTCTGTTCATCATTTCTCGTCCTCCCCTCTTCACCTCCCCAGAGCCTAATGATGAGAGTGGAGCAAATGTTGACGCATCTAAAATGTGGCGTGAGGACAGAGAGCAGTTTTACAAACTGGCCCAGAAGATTGTACGCAAATCACTCGGCCTTTAGAGACGATGTCATCACCCGAAGATGATGTCACCAACTTGAGACGGTGCCCAGCACTCTGTTTATGTGTTTCAGAACTGTGTTACATTTCTCATACACACACACACACACACACACACACACACACACACACACACACACACACACACAGAGTGCTGAAACAGACAGATCAATAAACTAATGGATAAGTGGGAGCTGTTCACACAGATGAAGCAGAACTACTGAGAGAAGGCGGCAACCATTCTCTTGATGTCTTCATCACCATCTGAAGGTTACTCAGACTGTGGCTGTCACCATCAGACTTTCAGACGAATAATTATGATCTGTTCCTTTCATTTCAGAATCCGTCATACACTTAATTCACTTCAACTTTCTCAGTCCATCTGAAATCACACTTTGTGCTGCTGCCAGCAGAAGGCGTTGTAACACATTTTCAGCATCCACTTTCTTTAAAGCCGCTTTGTCAGTGTGAACGTGCTGCCCACCTGCATCCTCTGAGCAACAAGATTTATTCATTATTACTCATTATGTCCTTTCTTTGTCTCTGCAGATATGTATTAGAGCTGTAATGATGATTTTTAATAACTGAAGAATCCAGTACTTTATTTACATAAAACATTCTTAAAGTTAGTGAAATTTTAAACTTCCCAGAGCTCAATGACAAGTCGTGAAAAAGAAATTATAATTTAAAACAGAAGAATAAATAAATAAATTAGTGAAATTTTCATATACTAAACTTTTGTATTCATTGTTTCAGCACTAATCCAGATCAAGAGATGTTGTACGAGACACTGTGTGTATAGTATAATGTGATGCTTTATCATCACAGCTGTGTTTTTCTGGTATGTCGCTGCAAGTGAGAACTGCAGCTTGTCTTATTCTCTGTTCATAAATCTGGTGTCAGGTTTGCCACTCTATCAAAACTCCTCGGCTTCTCTTTCTGTGGGACTCGATGCACTTTAGCTCTTCCCAAAGGATCATTATCTTCAGGCCCATCAGGGCCTGAAGGAGCTCGGACAAAGACGTGCGACAGGTTTTAATTCCATTTTTTTTAAATTAGTCGTTTCTTTTCATGTGTCTAATGATTTCAAGAGTACTTCATTAAAATAAAACAAGGGAAGAATAACAAAGAAGTGTCTGCTGGTTATTTGTTTGCAAGACTCCAATTTGTGTCCAGTTACAATACTGGTAACAGCTGTCAATTAAGGTAACACAGCTACACAATATGTCCAAAAGAATCTTAAAACAGTCTCTCTCAGTGCAGTGCTGTTTAAACAGGGAACATATTCACCTGTTTGCTGGACTGAGGAGCTGAGCTGCAGTGATCTGGATGAACTCCAGGCAGTGGATCAGTTCCTGACTCAGGGAGCTGCAGTTGTAGAGGCAAGAGGAAATGAGCATAGAAAACAACTTAACAGGTTCCTTTACCTAGGGATCAAAAAAGGAGAGGTGTGCCAAGACAACCTCTTGGCAGACTTTGAGGGAGAGTGGGGGCATAAAGGCAGGGTACACCCTGGATGGTCACCAGCTCATTGAAGGGCCACATGTAGACAAATCAACCATTCATACTCATCCACACATACGGGCAATTTAGCATGCCCAATTCACCTATGCTTAGGGAACCCATAGGTATAAAATAAAACAGGACCCTGAATTCAACCCTGAGGATACCCATCCCACAAGAAACTGACCCATGTTAGGGCCACATCGATGATTCCTGCCCGCATCTTTAGTCTGTGGATGGGTATGTCGGGACCCATCTGAGTCTAAGGGTCTCTTTTTCAGTCTCTTCTATAGTGCTGTGAAAAAAGTTGTGAAAATGCTTAAAACAAGCAAGTCTTCCTATGTAGCCATGATATGAAGTTTGTCGGGAGATGAGGGAAAAGAGAGGAACGAATGAGTGTGATGGCAGTAGCTTCCTGTCTGAGCCTGCCTCAACAATGAGATGAAAGGGGGACCAGCATCAGTTACTATGTGCAGACAGACGGGCCATTAGTACTGCTAAAGCTGTGTGTTTACACAGATACTGTTATTACTGCGCTCTGTGGTTAAAGGACATGAGCTGCAGCATTAGACCGGCAGGAGAGTGCTCAACGTTGTCCTGCACATTTATGTAAATAAAGACCCTACAAACATGAATGTAATAAAAAAAAAAAAAAGTTTAAAAGAACATTCAAATCAAAATGATAATGTGAAGACTTGTAGTTTCACTCTGGTCCGTCTACAATCTGGAGCTGAATTTGGGCCACAGCATGACCAAGAGCCAGTCGGTGCACCACACACATCTGTGTATTTATGTGGTTGTTTTTGTTGTGGGGCATTTCCTCTGAAACTCCTCTTCAGGCTTTATCAAACATCAACACAAAGTCTCATGCACATGCACTGCTGGCTGTAGAAACACTTAGTGAGGTCTTATCAGCTCATCATCGCACACTGACATTCCTCTGTGTTTAGATGTTTTCAGCTCTTATCATTGATCCTCAGCAGAAACTTAAGTGTTGAGTTTCACTGTCACAGGCTCAATGTCCTCATTTTACTCTGTCATAGACAGATACATAGTTATATAGATAGTGATGTTACAGAAAAGATCTGTGGGTTTGTTTGCCTACTGGGCTGGATCCAGGTTCAGGTTTAAACCTGGATTATTTGGGTTTAAATTGCTCTGCACATCAGATCACAGCTGATCTGGCTTTTCATGTCTCATTAAACATCACACTTCTTCCCGTGCGGTCCCATGTTTTACCATTAAAGTGCTTCTGCTTCAGTACTTTAATTACATCCAGTATGAGCCTTACTTTATACTTCTACTAAAAACTGGTCAGTGAAACAGGACTGTCTTTTTACCACTATACTCTATCAATCATCTGATAAAGCATAAAAAAACCTATTCCTCCATCAAGACCTCCCCACATCCCATGTCTGATTACAGATCTGGCATTTAGTCCAAACCACCAGATCTTTTTGGGCATTTTTCCTTTAATGACATAGACAGGAAATGGGGAGGGGGGGGGCATAGTAATTTATGTAAATAACAGTACAGGTAGTTACTTAATCCATCACTTTGATGTGATGTCACACACTCACCTGTGCAGTGAGTGAAGTGTGTGTGGAGTCACAGGTGTGGCAGAATGTGAGGAGTCAGGAGGGCAGGTCAGACCAGTAGGAGGTGGAGCTCTGCTTCACCAGGGGAATTCCTCTGTTCTGATCACGGACACACCTCAGAGAAACTCTGGTACAGAGCAGAGATCAGTCACTTCTTCTCTCTATCTCTGTCATCTATCTCCTCTCATCTCTTTTTCTTCTTCTGTTTCATCTCTCAGATCAGACTGCAGGGGCCTCAGCTATCAAAGAACTTACTACACCAACATGTTATTGATCAAAAAGCGGCATATGCTTCATGTAATCGACAATATTAAATCCACCACGTTATTTTCCATGCAGATATGCCCTGAGAACCCCAAATATGGTAATCACTGAAGTCCTGTAAACAGACACCTGAAAATGAAAATGTACCTGATGTAAAATAAAGTCTTCAGTGATACAACACTGGTTTAAAAATAAAAAAAGAAACAAACTATGTGCCACTTTTGACTTAGGACAATATCTGGTAAAAACACAACTTCAGCTGTTAACAGTGTCACAATGCAGCTCAACATCTCATGAACAATCCAAATTAATCTTTAAGCCTCTGACCTCAGTATCAGTCAGACACAGTCATACCTATGTTCCTGTCCCAGGAACGCCCTCACAAACTCAAACTTGGCCCTAATATTCATGTACTTAAGGATAAACTGATTAAAATTATTTCCTCGTTTCTATTTCCTGTCAATGTTCACTGAAGTAATGTGACCTTATAAAACATCCTTTTGGTTATAACTCAATAATTATGAGAGAACGTGCTAATTATGATAAAATACACATAATTCTTTCATCCATCTCTTTGCAACAAATTTTACACCGAGTCTGGACAGATGCGGATGTTAATGATTGGCTGAGGTGTTAGACTACTTATTCATTTGATTCTGTATACAGTAAAGTGAAGGATCAGTATTGGTAAGTGAGTCTTACATTGCAGGTGGAAGAAGCTCTCTCTCTCTCTCTCCCCCTCCAGCTCCAGCTCCAGCCCCAGCTCCTCCCAGTCTTTTATATTTAAATGTTGGACGAGTGAAGCATTCTCACCTGCAGGTAAACTCTGAGTCTCACCTGTTCCTGACAGTCACATCCAGTTCGTCTGCAGGAAGCAGCAGAAAACCACAGAAACTGTGAGGCTTTTTAACACCTTTGATTTTCAACTTAGAAGACAAAATGTTAGGTAGGGTATAAAGACAGAGAGAAATAGTCTCTCTACTCTGGATGATTAAAAAGGAACGTTTTAAAAAAGGAAAAATGGACGTGGCTTTTTGCATCTTTAACATGTAATGAGACAAAACCTGGAGAAGTATGGACAGCAACCACTAACAACCACTTCAACAATATTTTCTTTTGAAGAAAATTGAGAACAAATTTAAATAAAAAACGAGGACATTGCAAGTACTGGGAATAACAGGTGGACTGATCCAAAGGTTGGATGTCCAAGACAAAATGATAACAAATAGAGACGACAAACAAAGATAAGACAACAACAACAACATAAAAATGAAGAGTAAATGGACAACTTCTCTAAAGATTGAGCAACAGGGACAAGAACAGGACATCTTGAGATTTTCTCAGCATTTTGTCTTCTAGGACAGACAAAACAACGAAGAATTTTTGAAATCTTAGACCTAAAACATTTGGTCTGGAGTGCTTCAAAAAGTTCAGGAGGACTGAAAAAAGGATACAAAGGACAATTTGTAGAAGACGACTGAGGTGTTTTAGCAAGAGAGGAAAGAAAAATGTGGTGAGAAACTTAAAACAACCATACAACTGTAGCCCTTCATTCAGGGCTCTGTTAGAAAACATACACTGATTCAAGATCAGGGTGGGAAATCTGTTTTTTTTTTTTTTTTTTTTTCTTTGTCACATGACAATAGTTTGAGTCTCTTTGGGGTTTAGATGGGGCTGCATTCATTTTTCATTTTTCATTTTTTTTTACCCTGTTGATTTGGTGACTATAAATAACAAACAAATAACAATAAGGCAAATTGATCATTAAGTTTCAGCCTTTAGTGTCATCACATCAAAACCACACAAATAAATCTGTAAAAAGGTGTCATTTCATATTTTCCAGTTATTAGTCTCACTAAAAGTGAGAACATTGTGTTTGGCTAAATGCCTGGAAATATTTTCAAGGTATAGAAATACTAATTCAATATGTGGTCATATGCTTTCATCTTGGAGTGGTTTCTGATTATTTGGCCTTGAGTTTTAATTCTTCTTAAGTTTTGACAAAACCCCCATAGTTGAGTCTGAGCTAATGATCTGAATATGGTATTTATGGATAGTGTTCTCATTAACATGTATTTGTTGGTGCAGTTTGAGAAGGCAGGAGTGTAACTTCCAGAATACAAGTGATACCTGGTAAATGTTTTACCCGTTGATGTTGTTTCCCTGTGCCTATATGTCTACTTATATGAATGCACAATTTCGAACATAGGGCTCTTTGAAGACAGTTGATGTAATGTTGTACTTCCAACGCAAGAACGAGATTGAGGCCACATTTCCATAGCCATTTTTTTTATAGTAAGATATGTGTACTTATACTAAATATGTAGTCGGACTAAAGCTACTGACACTTCTCAGGAAAGATGGACCTGACCAGAATTTTAGGAGACATTTGTTGTCCTTGTCTACATGTAGAGTAGGCAGCTACAGATAAACCTTCTGCTAAGCAGTTTGCAAATGTGGTTGTTGTACTCTGCGACCATCCAGTGGTTGAAGAATCTTCCATTCTTAGAGAATGTCTAAAAGGAAATGTATCTCTCCAGTTAAGCAGATTTGCAGGACACCATTGTTTACCTTTGACCAAGAAGGATTGTGAACATGGCCTATTGATTTGATATATGTAAACAATGCTCATACTATATAATGATTTCCTATCTAATATATTATCAGAAATCTATACCACCTACTTTCAGTCCTATTAAATTCACAGTCTTAATTATTCGATCAAACTGTTTATGATATATTTATTTATGAAGATATTTAATTCCCATTGAGCTACAGTCTGATTATAAAATAGATTATAAAGCTCCATGAAAATGAACCTTGAGATTAGCAGACACTGATTTAGGTTTTGAGGGTGTCAGATTATGGGAAGTTAAAGTAAAAATCATTTTCAGAAAAAAAAAAAAAAAAAAAAAAAAAACCAAACAAAAAACCTTGTTTGTGTGTCAAAGTTCAAACCTCTTTCTAATGTCTGTGTTGAGAAAGTGGAGTTTTACACATCACTAAATCAAAGCGAGCAGCACCACACAAAGTACTTATTACATAGTTATTATTGTAAATATTTACATGCATTAACAGAGGGTATGGCTACTTGTTGTACAAAGCTAAACTTAGTTCATCAAGACCTGACCCAACACATCAAACCTGAAGATGGAAAAGTGCTTATAACATGCTTTGGAAACATTTGACTAAATGAGTACCTAATATTGGATAGTGTAGAATAATTGGTATAAGATTATAGAATTATACTTTTCCCACTCCCTCTATTGAAATCTCCTGACTTTGAAACACAGATTTCCTTATGTATACAAAACTTTGGAGGGGTTGTGGTGAAGGTTTTATGATAAGTTTCTGTAAGTTCAAACCTGTTTATGGTAG
Organism: Polydactylus sextarius; assembly: GCA_016801845.1. Taxonomy (NCBI): domain Eukaryota; kingdom Metazoa; phylum Chordata; class Actinopteri; family Polynemidae; genus Polydactylus; species Polydactylus sextarius. The sequence continues at coordinate 24,326,993 of CM028912.1, read as the reverse complement.
CTTCTTCTGTTGAATCCTGATCCTTGTTACTGTAATAGTCCAAAGTCACGTTCTTGTCAATGTTCTTTTTTCAATACAGACATTTGAGTAACTACTACAAAGAGGAAAAAACCCAATACAGCTCATCTTTGATTGTAGTTGTACCTCAAATCAACGGGAAAAATGACTGTGCATGATACTGGTCGAGAAGCAGACTGGTGAGGAGGAATCAAACCTGCGCTGTTGACGATACACAGGCGTGATGTTGGCCTGCTGCTCCCTGCTGTTTACCTGTGTGCTGCTTGTCGCCAGAGTTCAAACTCACACCTGGAGGCCATGCACAGGTACGGCAAGAAATATCCATCCACCAGAAATTTTTAAGGAATTGTCCAAGGTCTTTTTTTCTTCTGCAGAATCACTGTCAGATGGGTATTCACCTTCATCCAACATGTCCAGCACTTACATTGGCCACAAACCTAGCTAGCTTAGCCTAGCTTAGCACAAAGACAGGAAACAGAACAAAACTGATGGACTTCATCAAAGCCCAAAATCTACAGCATGTTTCTACTAAATACTTCAGTGGTGGTCTGATCTACCTGTTAGAGTTTTTTTTTTTTTTTTTTTTTTTTTAATGTGAAATATGATTGGAGATAACACAGAAGAAAAAATCACAAATAGTTTTATTTTAGGAGACGAGTTATAGATAAATAAGGAAGAAGCAAAAGTGCCAGAATTATAAGCTGAAATTCTCTTGCTTTGAAAAAAAGACTAGACACATGAAGAATGAGCACATCAAACGCCAATCCACTGCGGGCATTATGGTTATGGCAGTGGTTAGTATGTAGTTATGTATTAGCCAACCACTGTTGCAGACAGCTTATGAAAGCAGCACCATAAAAATCTCTATCCTCAGTCTGTCATGATCCATGTGTGTGATGTGTATTTCACACATCTCTCCGCTGCTTTGTGCTTCATTGTTTTTTGTGTCTTTGAAATGTGAGATCTGTTTCCATGCATGTTGTCTCCTCCCTACATTCATCCTCCATTCAACCTCCACTGATCCCGCTACAGCAACAAAACACAGACAGAGCCTCACTCAGCTTAAAGGGGAATTCCAGTTTAAAACTAACATCGACCTGTCGCTGTCAGTTAAAAGATTTAAACCTCGTTTGGTCTCAGTTGGGCTAAATTATTATTTCATTATTTGTGTGTGTTAATATTCCCACTTAGGGTTACAATTTTGTTTTCATAAGATTCCTGTATCTGTTGAGGTTTTTGTCTTTTATGTGGTGCCATATATTTCTCTATGATTTCTTGCATTAGTCTGTAAATTGCTAAGATTGAAGTGATTTCATATGGTGTGTCCGGTTTGAGGGACCTGGTCTATAAAGGGTCTGGCTGACATTAACCGGACTCCATGCTCTATGTCAGATAGTCTAGCCTACAGTTTGTTGCATCACAGATAGTAGTGGAAAAGAGATTTGGGATCTGAATCATTAACCCAACTCCCTAAAATCACTCACAAATCATGGATCCAGACGTCTATTTAGCTATTTATTTTTATTTTCCCAAAAACTTAATGGGACAGGCATCTATATGAGATGCATTTGAATTTTAAAGGCAAAGTGCTGAGGTACTGCAATCAGGGGCAGACTGGCCATAGGGAGGTTCAGGAGATTTCCCGAAGTGCCGGTCTGTTCCTGGCTGAACCTGCCGGTGGTCGGAACGTTTTTTTTACCCCATAAAACACAGCCGCAGTAAACTGCAGCTGTCCTTGCAGCTGTAGGTGGCACACAGTTCAGTGACAGACTGGTAATCTGGAATTTGGGCAGATGCCACCCCGTCACTGACTGCGGCACTCGAGTATTGTTACGTTTTTAAGTCTGTCATTGTCATTGTCAAAAGAAACGTGTAGGCTAACCCTACATTCTACCATTAGACATAGATGTTTTCCATGCATGAAAGCAAGTACAGAATAGCCTTTAGTTTATTGCCCAAATGTGTTGCTGTACCCGGCTAATAAAAGAGACAGGCATCTATCTGCCCCTTAGCTATTATTTTCAGCTTTACGGTAATCAATAAACGGCACCATTCAAACATCTTACATCTCACACAGCAGAGAAACAAAACGTACCTGACTTGACCTCTACTAGTGGCTCCAAGCTAGCAGCACCAGAGAACTTGTAACTGCCAGAAGACTTGTAACCACCAGAGGACTTGTAAACACCAGAGAACTCGTAACCACCAGAGGACTTGTAACCGAGGTCACTATCCATAGCATGACTCTGGCTTGACTTGTGGATCCTTCTTGTAGCCTAGACTGAGTGAAACCTGCATATCCACTCGCAGTCTTGCACACACAGGCATGAGTTCTTCCTATTGTTGACTTCTATGGCTGCCGTATAAGCTTGTTGCCTACATTGTGAGTGAATTAATATTCTGCTGAGCCACTCCACGTACATTTTAGACCATAAGAAAATAAAATATTTTTTGTAGTGGTGACACTGACCTTATTTTCATTTTTTGCACAGCCTAATTTAGAGCTTTAGGTTTAGGCTTATTCTACTTGATTTTCAATGATAGATTATTGGTAAGTTTTAATGTTATCACACTAGACCTTCCTCTTCTTCCTAATAATAATAATAACAACAACAACAACAACAACAACAACAACAACAGTAATAATAATAATAAAGACCCAGTGACTCAGAATGATCCGAATGCCTCCAAAGATCCGAGTATTACATTACTACACACAGATCTTCATCAACTGCGACTACTTCCCCACTGTGTACTCATTGGTTGCCTCCGTCAAGACCATAACATCGCTTTATATCCCTAGCGAATGTACAAGAGCATCTAAACATGTGCTGCTGTTACATGAAAGAATTCACCATACATTTTTTTTTTTTGTAGAAAAAACTAATTAAAAAAAATCAGTCCATTTATAATTTACTATTGTAAATTTACTACTGTTGTAGTCTTTGCAGCTTGGAATAAGAAACTGTATTTGTTGGCTGCATTTGAAGGCCTTTGAAATGAGTCCCGCCCTCAAACTGAGACACAGCTATAGACTGTGTAAAAAGATGGACATGACAGAAGCCCAAGCTGTCTAAAGTTGACACCTGATGCCTGATGTGCGTGTGATACCTGGATTTTTAGATCACCATAGAAGACACAGATAAAGGGACACTGTGATCTCTGAGGTGATAATGTGGTAAAAAAAAAAAATCTGCAGGGCAGCCATTACCATTTGAGAGCTGATAAAGCTGGGGCGGCTGTGGCTCAGGAATGGTAGGTATGTGTGTGTGAACAGAAGTGCAATGGAGTATAGAAATTCATTTGTGTGAATGAGTGAATGTGATCTGTAGTGTGCCACTTTGGTTGAAGACTGGAGAAGCACTAAATAGTCATAAAATATAACAGATTATCACATGATAGCCTGCTGACACTAGGCAATGACACTGATGTTTTATTTCCTCTTCCCTCTGAAATCACTTGTTACTCTCTTTTTCCTGGTGGTCTTGTGTTCTTCTCTTGAGTCTTTGCCTTTGAATGATGATGATGATGATGATTATGATGGTGGTTGTGGTGGTGGCGTTTCCTGCACAGATCTGCTGCCTCTCGACCTGCTGTCCAGAGTACTGCCCCACCCAGGACAAACCTCGCCCACACAGGTAGGGCACAGGAGCAATGGATGAAGAGGTGATGAATATGTGAATGGCTTAATGACGTCACAGACGATTTGACTAATCAGGTGCAGATGGTTCAGTCCGCACAGTCCCGAGGACTGCGATTATCTGGGGCCTCGACTTCTGCACTGAGTTTCCCTGCCTCGCAAATCTTCACCAACTGTGACTACTTCCCTGCTGAGTTCTCATTGGTTGCCACCATCAAGATGCCAAGACTGAGACAGAAGGTGAACTGACAGAATCAAACTGAATCAAATCTGGTCTGTTCTCATCTGGTTTAACTTGCTTTTCTCCTCACTTTTTTTCCAGAGGAATGAGTACCTCTTCTCTGTGGTGGACGAGAGGTCTGATGTGATGTTTCTTGGGTTACGTATCTCTCAGAACCGTCTCCACTTGTTGACCTTACCTCCTAGTGGTGGGTGGAGTCGACTGAGCTTTAAGGATGTTAGATTAGATGATAACCGCTGGCATACCATGGTGCTGGCAATCACCGGACCATACGCCACGCTGACCATTGACTGTGGACTGCCTCTGGAACTGTGAGTCACTGTGGGACCTGTTAAGACCAGTTCAGTCTAGTCCTGCCCAGATAGTCTTGTTTCAGTCCAGTTCAGGGTTCATTGTGGTCTAGAGATTCACCACCAGCAAATATGGATGATTGGCAGAACTTCTGTCAGTGTCACAAGCTAACATTTATGTGTTATCTGGTTTCCTGTCACTCAGTAAACAAGCCCAATCCTTCCCCAGTGCTCTGAGCACCAGGGGGTCCAGGTTCTTCATTGGCAGCAGGAGGAAGAGGAGGGGACGTTTCTCTGTGAGTACTGATGAGACCTTGAGGGTACCGATGTCTTCTGTCCATTTAACTCCCAGTTACTCAGTCTGCTGGTCTGTTTGTATTCAGGGATTACTGCGTCAACTCGTCATACTTCCTGGTTCTGATGCCACGCACAGATTGTGTCCAGCCTCTGACCCAAGTCTGGCTGAACTGTCAGTCCCCAGGTTCTGAAGTCCACCCCTTTCCAGCCTGACCAACAAGGATACATTTATGCTTATGGTGAGCGGTAGGGATGGGATGATGTCTATAGTGTGTGAGTGCACGCATGTGTGTGTTGGGTGTGTGTGTGTTGTAACATGAGCTTAAAAATGACTGACAGGATGTAAGAGCTGCTTCCTGTCTCCATTTATGATTGACAGGCCTTTAGAGATAATGGTTTTTTATTTCAGCATGTGTGTGTAAGCTACTGTTTGATGTGTGTTTCCATGACAAATAGTGGGAGGTAAGACAGGTACAGGTTTCAGTTTGGATCACACAGGTGTGTTTGTGTTACTGTGCCTGTCCCCTGTACAAAACATATAACAATCAGGACTTCTCAGTTTGAGAAAATAAGAAATACAGTGAATGCAGCATAGCTTAAAAACTAAAATGTTTCAAGTGTTGTATTGATGTAACAGTTTAGTGTCCTTTGTAAATGTGTAAAAATAGTTTCTGATTCTGCACAAATCTCATTACCCAAATCACAACATATTGTTTCATAAAAACAAAATGCTGTTTTTTATTGTTTTTTTTTCTCGTTTTTCCTTTTTCAGTTTTTTCTGTGTTTCTTAAACCTAGCTTAGCACTGATTGATTGTCCTGAAAAGGTAGCCAGTTTCAATTTAAGTTATCACAAAATAGTGAGTATTATAGTCAGTCAAAACTTTCCTGAAAGGTGAATGTTTATTTTACTATTCTGGTGTCTTTTCATGCAACTTTTTACCATGTTTTAATGCCTTTTGTGACCCCCCTGTAGATAATGGCACAGCCATCATTCTCACAAAATGTAACAGAAAATGACAATGTCATATTGCAGAGATATATTGCATACTGAATAGTCACACTGCACTTTGTATTCAAAACAAACAGCTTTGTTTTGTGTGTGTGTGTGTGTGTTATCTATCATCATTCTATGGCTTGAATGAAGTCTGTTCTGTGTGTGGTAATGTGGTCTTCTCTGCTGCATCTCTTTTTTCTGCAGCATTGTGTGTAGATGGTGTCCATAGTAGGGAGGTCAGATCCAATAATCTTCTTTACATTCTTTATAATCCTTTGGAAAGCCCTCCTCTCCAACTTGGTACTGTTTTCATACCAGACAGTGATGTCATTTGTGAGGATGCTCTCTCTGAATCCTCTGTAGGCCTGGATGAAATGGCAATGGCTGAGTTCAGCCCTTTTCAACATCTTGATAAATTACAGCCCCTGTGACTAGATTGCTTTGGGCCCAGCTCAGGTTATTATTGATGTAAAGGCCCAGGAATTTGTGACTAATTTGTGACCAGTCCCCTTGATGATGAAAGTCTGTAGGGGTGGGGATATCTTCCTGAGGTCCACTATTAACTCCTTGGTCTAGTCTACATTGAGGGTGAGGTCATGGTCCCCTCCAAGGACAAGGATACTGTTGACTGTCTTGCTGTCAGTTTTGACAAGACAGTCTATCTTGACAAGACTCATCCCTCTTTGTTTACTTCCGGTGCGCTGACCTCTGACATGAATGCCGCAATTATCCACACTAAATTGTCACTGACCTGCATTCAGAGAGGGAGATGGAGAGACAGTAGCTGAAGATGGAGAGAGAAATTTCCATTAGGAACTGAGTATATTTTAAAGAAAACACTGTAATTAAGTTTATGAGCAGCCTGAGGCTCAGAGATTTAACTACACAATTCCCCTGTGGGAAATCACAAGAGTGATGCAGTGGCTCTTGCAGTCACTACTGCAGAAGCTTTACTGTTGTCGCTTTGACACAGCTGTTGCAGTCAACAGTGGGCTTCACACTGTCAAGCCAGGCCAGACCAGGGCCATTTGGGGGCCACCTAGGTGCCAGCGTCCCAGGTCTAGCCCTGAGACTTGTTTAGATTGTCAGGCCACTAGCCTCTCCAGATTACCCTTCAGCCAGACCCATTTGTGAAAACATCACCAACATCATTTTCAAACAGGATGGGAGGTTCAAGCACGCAGAAACAAACGACTAGTGGCAAGTAATCACTGTTTTTAATTCTAGTTGTACCAGATCTACTTGGGTCTGCTGTAAGAAGGCAGCTTGCTAACTGCTGCTAGCATAGCTTATACTGCGCCTGCAGTTTCTTAAGTTTTTCTCTGACTTGGAGAGCAGTTCTCTGGATCCTTACCTTGGAAAGCTCTGCCGCGATGTGTTTCATGACCTATTCATTCCGAGAACAGAGCATGAACGTCATTATGAGACAAGAACTGTCGATCCATTGTTCCCCATAGCAGCTTAAATCGCAAATACATTTCTGTACTGTCATCTTCAGTGCCTCTACCTGCTGTCTCCACACCTACAGCAATGGGTTGACTCCACCTTCTGAGGCTAGTGGCCCTGAGACAGCCCCGACATGGCACCAGTTAGCACTGGCTTGAGACAGTATGAAAGCAATTAGCCCCAGCACACTTTGGTTAGCTTGACTTTGGCCCAACAGTGTGACGCCGGCTAATGATACATTGATGCTATGATGATAAAATATTTCATTGCTAAGATGCTAGGATGCTATAATTATATCTAGGTAAATGAAGGTGGACAGAAGAGTGAGGGAGTGACACGGAAAATCAATCTGCTGCACCGAAGTCATATGCTCTAACCACCGAGCCATTTGGGAAGCCCTGTGACTGAAATTTACAAAGTCTATATAAAGAAGCAGAGGCCCATTTAAGTGGAGAATTACAGACAGCTGTGTGGATCTTGTAATCACAGCACTCAAACAAACAGACAATACCTTTGCACAGAGCTTAACCTACTGCTATTTATTCAAAAAGTAAAGATGATATCGACAAAAGTGAACACAGTGGACACATTTTTTGTTCCTAGTGTCAAAAATATGGACAACAGAGTAAATAAAAAACAAAAAAAAAAAAAAAAACTGTAATTTCTGCTTTTCTTCTAAAATCTTTCTCTGGAATAATAATTGAAGCAAATGAGACAGTTGAGCCATGTTCTTGTAACTTAGAAGCTTATAATTCAAAAACCATAAATTGTTTAGATAGACACATTGAGTGAAACATGACAAGTGTGACTACAACTTTGAGGAAAATCATGTGTAGAGTGAAATTTGTGGCAGTGAGCACAGTGTAAAAAAATATTCAAAGCTTGTGAAAGCTGTTTCCGCTCTGAGCCACACTCTAGCACAAACACTTCACGCAACACACACCAATTATAAAGTCCGAATTTCTCCAAAATTGATCAAGGTCATTGATTTCTGACTGATCAAAAAGTATACAATCTAGCAAAAAAGTTGAATGGCATGTCAGTACACCAGACTTGTGTCTACATTTTAAAGTTTTAATGATGTCTCTAGGTGAAAGTATGCCAGTGCAGTAGATGTTTGTAAAACATTGAAAAGTTGCAGTTTTTTTTCACCTTTTCCCTTTTATTCTCTATGGGAAATTTTCCGCAACTATGAAGCAAAAATTCACTTTTGAAGGGAAAAAAACTACTAGCACACTGAGTCCGATTGAGCCGCATGTTTTGGTGTATTATTTGCCTGCTTATGATCTATGGTATTTTAGTTGAAACTAATCAAAATTTGGTACAGAATAATAATAAGAAGAAATGCGCAGAAGAAGAGCCTTTTAGTCAGCTCTGACTACAGATGTGACTCATGATTTGTTCAAACCTGCACTGGGTGAACCCTCTAAGGTACATTTGATTGAAGTTGACTCCAGACTTGACTCAATTCCTTTAAAAACAAAGACAGTAAATTTCAATTCCAATATGTGAGAAGACTACTGGTTCTTTGTGCCTCCACTCATGACTGAAATCTGGAAGAGGGAGATCATAAGCTTGAGGTGATGATGCTGAGAGGTTTTCACCTCCTCAGGCTGTTTCTTCTGAAATTTATTTTTTTACAATAGATCTACTGTAGCACACAGAAAACCCACTCGCTATGTTTCCAGAGAAAAATAATGAATCTAATGGCAGATGGAAGCACAACAAATGGTCTCACCCCAGACTTTTACCGTTAATCATCCTTTTCCCTCTTCTCTCATATTCTGTCTTTTTCATCTTTGTCTTCACAACACCTTTGTTTCTTATTTTTTCTATTTATTTTTCTGCCTTTTTCATCTTTATTATCTTCTTTGTTCTTATCCTCTTTTATTTTTGTGGTTTTTTGGCAACAAGCTGTCAATGTTGATTCACTTGACAGTTCTGCATAAAGAAGCACAACTACTGACTTGTTCCTTCAAAGCATTATTTTAAGTGTAAGAGGAATAAAGTGCTTTATCATTAGCACACCTATATGTTATCTTTATTCTGTTACATTCTAGTTATATTCGTGCAGTGATGATACACTCATCTGTCTGTGGAGATGGGGGGTGTTTACAGAGTTCAGTTAATTGAGTACTGTTTATTGTCCTTATGCTGATGTACAGCTGTGTGTGTTTGGGGGAAAATCACTGGGAGTTTTGTTTGTTTTGATGAAACACTTAGCTTAAATCTTATTAGCGTCCTGTCTGTCTTTCATCCTACTGTCGTCTCCCTGCAGCTGACGTTGACTGATGTGTAATGATAGACTTGTCTCTCACTCTGGCTGCTCATAATGAATATGTGTGGTTGAAAAAGCGACCTTCATTACCTTCAGCTGTCAGCTTGCTGCATCTGTCAACCACACTCTCAGATACAATTAGTGTTTTAAATCCAGCTGTTGAAAGTGAAAAGAAAAGGTTTTTAGCTCTGTGGAAATTATTTTTCCTACAGAAAAGGAATTTTACATCACAATTAATGATACATGTGAAACTATTCTATTCACAGGGATCTTTTTTTTTTGCACTGCAACTATAGTTACCCTGAATCATCCAACAGCATGCTTATAGTGGTGTCATATGAAGTTCAGACTCATCCACTTATCGCACCTTAAAAAACATCTGCCTTTTTAGAGGCTGAGGCCAGGGTGACTCTGGGAAATCCTCCCCCGTGTTCGAGAACAGAACAAGGACAGCTGTGGTTTGATGTTCAGAAGAAAGGCCTATTCATCTGTGATGGACTCATGTGGAGGACGCTGCTGCAGAGTGAGTCCAAAAGTCTGCTAACTATTTGGTCTGAAAAACTGAAAAAGTCAGTAAAGTAGTAATTTTATGAGAATTAAAAGTTATGTTAACAGAGTTGCGATTTTGTGGTAAAATGTAACTCAGAAATAAGTAAAAATAACAATGTAAGAATGAAGAGCTGTTTTTATGATAAATATTGTGTATAGTTATTAGGGCTCTTGCATTTTCTCTTGCAGATTCAAAAACATTTCGTGTCCAAATACATGTTGTTTCAGGAAATGTCTGTGTCCAGATGGAAATGGGGAAACTGGATTAGAACAGAGTAACACAAATGCCACACCTGTAGGTGGCACTGTAAACAAACACAGAGGGACAGTATACACTAGGGCTTCAAGCTGCAAAATCATGACGTTGATGTAACATCTGGGTCACAAAACTGGCAAAATGGCGGTGTTGTAGTACGCCCGAATTGTGCCTACTACTGGCTGGTTGATATGTAGTAGCTACTACTGCAACGGTCGAGTAGTAGGGACTCAGTAGTACGCAGTGCGTACTAAGAATTCGGATGCAGCCTAGTACTTTTTCGCTGATTCCAAACATAACACAAGAAGATGAACAAGTTTATTTCTATATTCATTAATAGTTTATGCGCCTCTGCTGGTCGTCTCGTTAATACAAAACTACAAAGTTTTGTTGTAATAGTGCTAATAAATTTAGCAGCACCTGCAGCTCTCTAATTTGTGATTATTGCTGTTACCAGTTGTTACCTGCGGGGCATAGATATATGCACTAGATGTCGTGTTGACTACTTTGGTCTATATGGGAGCAAAGGGAGCCGCCATCTTGGTATGAGTTAGCACCTCTTCTTGATGAATAAACATCTATCAGGGGTCAACCCAAGGTCAAGACCAAGGACAACCCATAATTTAATCACCATAAATTGGGAAATTTACAAGGAACCCTATACCAATATGGCAGCACTATTGCTATATGCTGAGAGGTCGGATGTGACATCTAGTGTATACTGTATATCTATGCCCACAGAGTTCTTCTTCTACTACTTCTTCTGGTCACGTTGGACTGTGACATTATTGTTTACAAAAAGTGCTGGGTTAGCGCTGTTGCCTCATAGCAAGAAGGTCCTGGGTTCAACGCCCAGGTCGGGTATAGGTTTTCTGTGTGGAGTTTGCATGTTCTTGTGTTTGCGTGGGTTTCTCCAGGAGCTCCAGTTTCCTCCCATCGCTAAAATAATGCATGCATTGGGGATAGGTGAATTGAGCAAACTAAATTGCCCGTGTGTGGATGTGCAAATGGTTTTCTGTCTGTATATGTAGCCCTGTGATGAGCTGGCAACCGTCCAGGGTGTACCCTGCCTTTGTCTTTAAGAAGCTGGGATAGGCTCCTTCTTAGGATGTCTACACCCCACCCACCAGCTTACTTATGTTTGTGAGCCCATCACTGTGTTCTATATCATCTAAGTGAACACACCCTCTTTTCAGCAAACCTGGCCAACAGCAAGGCTTATTATAATCATGCTGTTGAAGTTCACAATCTTTGTTTGAAGTTCTACATTAAATAAATGAATGAAACACTGTCATGAGCCAGAACACGTATTTAACCTGTGTCATATGTCTCATTGTCACTGTCTTGTGTATCATTTGTAGAAAAGGAGCGTTTAGATTACATTGAGGACTACCAGGATCTGTACACCAGCTCAGAAACCTTTGATGTTGAGGTCTTTTCCATCCCATCTGAAGGCTTGTTCATGGCTGCAGCCAACAGGTACTGACACCTCATGTTTGTCCATAACATTTGCCCTGTGTCCTCACCGTTTCTGTGGTAACCCTTGTGTTTTCCTCTGACAGGGACTCTCTGTCTGGTTCAGGTATCTACAAATGGAGAAACGGGTCATTCCAGCTCTACCAGAACATCAGCACTCAGGAGGCTCGAGCCTGGAAACACTTCACCATCAATGACAAGGCAGGAACAACAACTGAATATTCCTGAGACTAATGAATATTAGTCTCAGAGTTCTGGATCAGAAGCTCCAGGATCATGATCTCAGCTGCTCAGCTCATGTTCAGACGTGTACCTGGTCAGGATGAACAGCAGGAACTGTGTGTTCACTCACAGTGAGGCTGGTGTTAACAGAAACAACAGAAACCAGGAAAAAAAGAACAAACAGAGTTGAGGTTGTTTGAACTCTTCTATCAGAGGTTCATGCAGACCAACACAAGCAGACAGATGTTGACATAACGCTCTGCAAGTATTCAGTGTTATAAAGAAGGCCAGCCATTGGAAAGACCAAGTCTGACCAATGACCAATCATTAGTGATGTTAGATGATGGGACCAAGGGAAATGTCTTCCCCTTATTCTCTTTCTGGAGCTTTGTCGTATCAAAACAGGGAACACACAAACACATGTGGAGTGTTTGATTTAATGAAACTCAAACCAGAAGAAAACCACATGCAGCTTGTGGCAGAAGGTATGTGAAAAAAGGCATGACCTGCCTCATGTTCTTCCTCCTTCAGATTTTTCTGGTGGTGGCTAACTCCAGGGAGGTGGAGCCTGAGCTGTCCATCATCTATCGCTGGAATCAGCAGCGACGGCGCTTCATCCGTCATCAGACTCTGGAGACTCATGGTGCTCTGGATTGGGAGGCATTTCAAATCCACAACCACAGCTTCTTGGTTGTAGCCAATCATAGACGAGGTAAAGAGAATAGCCATTTTCACAATATTTATTCAAGAAACAAGGATACAAGGAAATTTAGTGTTATTTTTACAAAACAGCTGTTTGCCAGTTTGAATCCTGAGCAAGTTGAATTTTCCTGCTTGTCTTTCCCTGCCTCTCTCTTCAGTGTCTCTATCATTAAAGGCAAAAAACACAGCCCTGTGTACTGTGGTTAGGTTAGAACACAGACCTTCAACCTCTTAACCTCACATCCAACTGTTTGATTTAGGATTAGCTAATAATGCACAGACCAAATTTACCTTTGTTTTCTCATGTCTGTTCTCAAGAAAAAGATGCAAAATTGCCAGATTTGTAAAGGGCATTCTGTATTTTTTGCTCTGTCCAGTCTGGACTTGTCAGCCCATTTGTGCAGACCTGTGTATTACTGCCACAACATTTTTTACTCAGAAAATCTGTAGTTTACAACAGAATAAGGGCCACAAAATGACATGAAGAAGTCCAAAATGTTTTGTTTCTTAGTTTTGAAAGTTTGAAAATGAAAGTCGCTAAAGAGGTATGGTTGGTGTTAGTGTAATAAAAAAATATTCACAGCATTTTATTTTGAGGGACCAATGGCCAGTGACGATACTCTATTACTTAGGCCAACCAGTGGTTTAACCTCATCACTCAGTTAGTCAGACATTTGCATCTAGAATGGTGTGTCGCTGGCCGAAGGAGATCCTCCTTCCTGAAATCCAGCTGTACTAACAGTTGTGCTGGCAAACTGAGGAAAAGCTAACTTAGCTCTATCCTGGTTCATAGTTTGTACCCTTCTGTATCCTCAGCCAGAGACTCCAATCACAACATCCACAGTGTAATCTACAGATGGAACCCAAACACAAAGGTAACCATTTCTTGACAAGCCAGAGGACTGTCTAACGTTCTTCATGGTGTCTCTTCTGTGTGTCTATTATTGTTCTTTCTGTCTCTCTCTATTGATCTTTCTCTGTTGTCTTCTGTACTGTCCCACCTTTTATTCTCATGTCTCACTGATTGCAACTTTTTCTTTTTCTTTACATCTCCTTCTGTCATATCCTCACCTGTCTCATCCAGTCCCCACTCAAAATCACTGTTCCTGATCTGCCATATGCTTTTTTGTCATGGTGCTTCTAATCCCTTATTTTCTTATTTTCTGTTGTCTCTCTTGGGGCCTGTCCTAGTTTTACCAGTCCCTTTCTGTTCTGCCTTGTCCATTCACATTCAGTGTCAGTCTCTGCCCTTTTTAACAAAACTTGGCGCTCTTTTCTTGCCCTCATCTGTCCTCCTTTGTTCTGACCCCTCTTATCCTTCCAGGTGTTTGAGGTGAACCAGACTCTGTTGACATCTGGAGCATACGACTGGGAGTTCTTCACTGTGGGTTCGTACCATTTCTTGGTAGTTGCCAACACCTTTGATGGTCAGACCACGGCCATCAGCTCCATAGTCTACATCTGGTTGGATGGCTGCTTCCAAACCTTCCAGAACATCCCGGTCAGTGTTTGTTGTCTTTATACTCAGTTATAGGTAGGGATGGGTATTGTTTGGAATCGGTACTAATACTGATACTGCTTATTGGTACCAGTTCTTATCAAACCTGTTGACGCTGAAGTTAAAGTCTTTTGAAAGAGAGTCTGAAGTCAGGTTTAGAGTCCTTGTTTGTGTGACTTGAGTCCAAGTCTCAGACTCCAGTCATCATCCCTGGTTCAGGACAACTAAGACTTGATCCAGACTTAATAATTTTACTAAAACAGAACAAAAACAAAAAAACAAAACAAAACATGTGGAAACTTTGAAACACTTCATTTGGTGTTGCTCAGTGAAAGCAGCAGAGCTGCAGCAATGTGTTCACTGACATCTATAATAAATGTGAAGGCAGGATGTCCTGCAGTAAAAAGGTCACACAGTGATAAAACATTAATGCAGTATCAGACACCTACATGAAAGCACATCCATAAAATCAGATTTATGAAAATGTGTTTTTATTTTATTTTATCTGCTCAATTAAGTTCATGAAGCTCTGATTAAAAAGGAAACAAGATCCTCCAATTAAAATGCAGGAAATCAGACCTGTGTAATTAGTTTGTGTGTGTGTGTGTGTGTGTGTGTGTGTGTGTGTGTGTGTGTGTGTTGATGTCAGGGGGTTTCCAGCTGCAGACTGCTGTTTGGACTTGTCCGTCAGGGCGGATCATCTCACTGAAGAAAGACTTTTATTGGATTTTAAAGCCACAATAAAAGAGACATGTTAACGCTTCATGAAAACCACCTGAACCTTTAATTCCACTTCTGACACGAACAGTTATTAAACAGCATCACACTGTTTACACCATGACGATCAGGTCCACAGACACAACAACGAGGTTGTGTCTGTGGAGCAAGTTGGCATCCTCTAGAGGCCTCAGGAATTATTACACCGGTAGTAAAGACACTGGTGTATTAAGTAGACTTTAAAATAATATTAACTATGTGAGAATATCAGAAATAAACTGTTACATGTTATCATCCAAAAACTGAATGGTCTAAATGTGCAATGACTAGTTTGTTTGCACAGTGTATATATTCCTGTGTATAAAGACACATTTGCTTGTTTTGGATGTTTTAATGGTACTTAGTTTGTGGTTCTTTGGTAGTCCTTAAGAGCATCCTGTTGCTGCAGAGATTATGGAGATCGAGGTCAGTAGTAGTGGTCAGTGAACTGGTTCTAGAGATCTGTTAGAACTTTCTTTGAAGTTCTGACTTTGTTCATCACTTAGAAAGTTCTGCATTTACCTTTTAATTACCTTTACATTTTATTGCTTAACAAGAAGGTTATAGAGGTCCTTAAGGCAAATCTACAGTTGCATTTAAAAAAATTTGAATATCATGAAAAATATTAATACTGTAGACTGACGGTGTCACACTCTAATCAGCAAATTAACTCAAACCACCTACAGAGGTTTCCTGAGCCTTTAAATGGTTTCTCAGTAGGCAGTAGGCAGATACATATCCGGGACATGGACTACAACTGTCCCAGTCCTTGTGTCAAGCCACTTCTGGAGATAAGCAGAAAGGGGTCCAGTTCTGTCCTCAGATTAAAGTATATTTTGCATTTCATTTGGAAATCAAGGTCCCAGAATAGAGAGGTTCAGAATCCAAGTTGCTTGAAGTCCAGTGAGAAGACTCCACAGTCAGTGATGATTTGGGAGCCATTTTATCTGCTGATATTGTATCTGCTGTGTTTTATCAAGTCCAAAGTCAATGCATCTACCAAGACATTTTAGAACCCTTCATGCTTCCTTCTGCTGACAAGATTTAAAGAGATGCTGATTTTATTTTCCAGCAGGACTTGGCACCTGCCCACACTGACAAACGTACCAATATCTGGTAAAATGATCATGGTATTACTGTGCTTGATCGGCCAACAAACTCTCCTGACCTGAACCCCATAGAGAACCTATGGAGTATTGTCAAGAGGAAGGTTAGAGACCCCTTGACCCAACAATGCAGATGATCTGAGGGCCATAATTGAAGAAACCTGGGCCTCCATAACACCTCAGCAGTGCCACAGGCTGATCACCTCCATGTCACACCACACTGATGCAGTAATTCATGCCAATGGGTGGGTTTTGATCCTGCCAGGAAAATTATTTCATTAGCAATCATGTCTGAAGTCCTCTCTCTTTCTGCAGACAGTGGGAGCAACTGACTGGGAGACATTTCAGATTGATGGCAGAGTTTTCCTTGCCGTTGCAAACAGTCAAAAAGTTTCAGATCACGGGATGAGCCCATACAGCATCAACTCCACTGTATATGAGCTGAGCACACTCACACAATCCTTCATACGCTTCCAGGACATCCTCACACACAGGTGAGTCACATGTTTTACAATGGCCCCTTGGTGGCTTGTGACAGTATTGGTCATAAACCCTACCCTCTCCTATATCTAGAACCTACACTAAATGTAACAGTTCCATGTGATTTGAAATAATGTTGTTGTGTTCAGTGCGGTGGACTGGGAGTTCTTCACCATTGGAGATGAGAAGTTCTTGGTGGTGGCCAACTCTTACGATGGCAGCTCATACTCTCTGAACAGCATCATCTACAGGTTGGTACTTACTATCGAAAGATGCAGGTTTATGTCAGTGTATAAATTTGGTGGTTCTTCCAGGTTCTAATGTGTGTGCACTTTGAGTCTCAGGTGGCAGGGTTATGAGGGCTTTGTTCCAGTCCACAGTCTTCCAACATTTGGGTGCAGAGACTGGGAACATTTCAGCACTGAAGATGGCTCCTTCCTCATCTACTCTAGTGCCACCTCCAGGCTCAGCAAGGTCTTTAAACTCAAGACCTACTGAATGAAATCCATCCATGATCAGTTAGGAACACATTTTGGAGTCTTCAAGGAGCCTCGACTCAGCTTCTGGTTTGACTTTTAAACCTTAACATCTGCAGGACTTGACTGTTGTCATCACTACCAGGTTCTGAACAGCCTTCAAACTGCTTCTGCTCATCAGGACTGAGCTGCTCTTTAGGTCTTTACAGATTTAGAGAGTTGACTGCAGCTAAGTTCCTTTTTCAACTACAGATTTTTCAGGTCTACGCAACTTTTATTTTATTTAAACAGCACTTTTCTGAAACAGGATTTTTTTTTTTAAATTTACTTGTGATAGCACTGGGTGGTATCTTAAATCATCATTAATAGCTACAAAAAGGTCCAGCACAGCATCCAATGTGGCACCCCTTTCTATTCATATTCACATCTGTCAGAGAATTCTGACAGTTTGGTTTGTATAAGTGGCTCACAGTGAAGTTTCAGATGTCCAGCGTTAACATGTTAATCTATGCTAAAGCTGCAATTATCCACACGAGACTGTCACTGACCTGCAGTCAGTCAGAGAGGAGAGACAGAGAGACGGTAGCTGAAGATGGAGAGAGAAATCTTTCCCCCCTATTCCCTTATCTGAAGACTGTGGCACACCAAATTGGGCCGGTGATAATTGTCCTCTGCACATTATGGCACTGGTTGCTAATGCTAATGTGCTGGAGTGCATGTTAAACACCACTCTAGATGATGCGTACTTGCTAGTATAGGACATGTGCTCTTTTTCGCTGCACCAAACTTTTAATAGATTAAAGATGATCAAAAAATGTTTTTACCTTGTCTACCTCGTCAGGAACATGTGAAAAGTGCTAGAAATTCTGAACATCATATTTTCATAGAAATTCCTCTTTTAGAAATGTCTGCTAGAAAATGGGTCAATTTCAAAAGGTTGTTTGTCATGCCAAATGTATCTCACTAACCTGCCCCACTCTGATTCCATTCCATTCCATTCCATTTCAAAGGCGATTAGCTGTAAAAAGATGTTCTGAAGCCGGGGAAGTTACATTCATTTGAGTGACAGTGAAGGCAGCCAATCAGTGTCAAGTGCTTGCATTTCATAATGAGGTTGCCTGTTAAGCCTGAAAAGATGCCAAATAGGTGCAAAACCACAAGGTTAAAATTCTCAACCTAAAATATCTTTCTGAAAGGTTTTTTGGAAGCTTCTGAGACATTACACATCCAACCAACATTTTATTGTGTATATGTCACATCACAGAACAAGGATCAAAACTGCTTTTTTTTTTTTTTTTTAACATTTTCACTGTGAAGCTAAAAAAGCAACATGTATGAGGACCCATCATAAAAATGATCACTAATATGAATATGAATCTTGTCCATTTAAACACTTATGTTCAGCTCTGAAGTACAGGCACTATTTTCAGAGAAGCTCTGTAGAACCTGATAATTCTCTGTGAATTTCTCAAGCTTTATTCTGAAAGGACATTTGCAATAATTGTATCAATAATCTCTAATGTCCTTTCACTGAATGCACTGAATCAAATGTCTGTGTGTTCAGGTCGGTCTCAGTCAGAAGAATGAGAATGGAGATGCGTTGTGACTCTAATTCAGCTCACACAGTTTCTTCATCTCCTCTTGCTTATGAACTTTACAAGAAAGTCACATGGACGATGGCAGTGCCCTGGAGTTGAAATAACCGTTTGTGAGAAAACAAATGTGAAATGTTACAGGATGTGACCGTTGGAGGGCCAAACATCAATACAAAAGCCAAGCACCGAATATATCTCTCAGTCTGTCACTGAACACTAGGGTGGAGCAGGTTTTACTTTCAGCCCTGCAGTGAAACGGCACAGTGACCTACCTCGATGGTTAAAGGTCAAAAACCTCAACAACAGAAACATTGAGAAAGTTTCTAAAAGCTTTTTGTTTCACGGTTAAGTTTTTGTTTTCATGAATCTTCATGAAACAAAAACCTGAGAGGACATTACAGAAGCACATGCTACATGAACCCTGACTAGTGTCAGTGAACAACCTTCACCATCACCCCCACGGTTCCTTGAAAGACAGATTTGGTGGCAGAGAAAACTTGGTATAGCCCTTTTTACGGCTCAGTGTCCCCAAAAATGGTCGATTGAAATCCCTGTCAAGTTTGTTTGCAAACTTTCTGTCTGATAGTTTTCATAGTTTTAAATAGTTTTCATCTATTTTAAGGAGATAAGTCTGTGATCCTGTTTGGAGCAGGAAAGATACTGAAGTCCAATTTCCTGTCAGCAGTGTTGGGCAAGTTTACTTCCAAAATGTAATACATTATAAATTATTTGTTACTGTCATTTCAAAGTGATTTGTTGCATTACAATATTACTGTATCTAAACTGTAATGTGTTAAATGACCCCTGCAACACTGAGTTACTAAGTTACCAAAATAACTGTGGAAGCAGGACATCTTGGCTTCTAAAATGCCAAAATGTAGTTTACTGCTGCACATTGTAAATCTAGTGGAGGGTAATGTGGTGTAACATGATGACGATAGGCCCTCAAGGCTAATAATAAAAATATTACACAGTGAAGGCTTTAGGCCAATACAAGTAGGAATCACAGCAAGAATCACAAACAATCTGTTGGTAAAATTATTCATTTATCTTTTCTGGGTTATCTGAGTACTCGTGTGGCACCATTCTAGCTGTCTCCTGGCAATGGAAATGATAAGATGGCATCTATGACAAGGAGTGATTAAAATATGAGTCATCTGAGTCAGTGGGTAAAGTAAACCACTGAAAAAAGGAATTAAAATTTAGAAAAATAAATTTACTCCCGTGAAATGTATTTTTCTAAATTTTAATTCCTTTTTCCAGTTTAAAACTGAGCAAAACTACAAACATCATTGCACTCTGTGCCACAGTTAACTCTGTGGTAAACTGTGGCTGCATTTTATGTGGTAAAAAAAAAAACGCTCCAACCACTGGCTGATTTGGCTGGGAACAGACTGACCATCTGGGAAATCTCCCAAATTTCTGTATGGCCAGTCCGCCCCTGTAAATAGGTGTAGGCCCATTCCTTCCAGAGCCTGCTCTCTCCATCTCCTCAAGGGCTGTTGAGCTCCAGTCTTTCTCTTGTTAGGGCCCGAGCACCTCGGTGTGAGGACCCTATTGCTTCTGCTCAGATCCTTCTTATTATTATTATTAGGGCCCAGCACTTCGGTACGAGGACCCTATTGGTTCTGCTCAGATTCTTATTATTATCATTAGGGCCCAAGCACCTCGGTGCGAGGACCCTATTGCTTTTGCTCAGATTCTTATTAGGGCCCGAGCACCTTGGTGCGAGGACCCTCTTGTTTCTGCTCAGATTCTTTTTTTTTTTTTTTTTCTCCTGCAGCATTCCAGGCCATTTGAGGTCTTTCCCATTGACAAAAACTCACCAAAATTGGCACACACATCAAAACTCCCACAAAGCATGTTCTGACCAAGTTTTGAGTCTGGGTGTGGCTCAGGGGCTCCTTATGTTTGTTTTTTTTTTTTAAACAAAGGCTTGTGGTCGGCACATAATTTGAAGTAGACACACCAAAGTTGGTGTGTGTGTAGAGCTCATTAAGATGGACAACTTTTGCACTGCATGTCTGTTGCCATGCCCAACAGGAAGTGAGCTATTAGCATTTGTTTGCGGTTCGATGTTTATGGAATTTAACATACTCATTCTAGACGGTTCATCCGATTGGCGTCAAACTTGGCATACATGATGTTAAGATGTTGCTGATGATAATTTGTGTGGGGATTTTTGAGTTTTCACTCTATGCTGAAATGGCGCCACCTTGAAGTTTAGTAGCTTTTTAACTGTGACAAAAGTTCAAAGTGCTATAAATGACCTGTCGTTTGAAATAGACTCATGAAACTTGGTAAGTGTGTAGAGGCAATTGAGACAAACAACTTTTGTGCTGCTTGACCCTAGCCACACCCAACAGAAAGTGAGATATTGGCATTTGTTTGTGTTTGATCACATGATCAGTTTCTCTCAAATGGATCATCAGATTCATGTCAAATTTGGCAAACGTGATGGCAGGACAGTGCCAACAACATGTGCTGAAGGAACTTTGGCTATCTCGTACGATGGCGAAATGGCGCCATGATGACTTTTTACTAGCTCGCCAGATAGCACGAAATGTTTTAAAACGTTGCTATAGAATGAATGACGTGTCTGAAACTTCACAGGATATTGGATACTATGATTACAATAACATCCACACTGCTAATATGCCCGTCTGGCATAGCGCTGCCTACTGGCTACAGAAAGAATGAATAATAAATTGCTTTGAATGGTTTAAGTGGGTTGATCCAAACTGCTGAGAACATGTGATATTTAGTAATATGGTGCATTTTACGGATTTGTTTGAAACTTTACAGATTATAGACTTTTATCATTTTTGTGTTATAAAACACTTAATATCAGTTCCTTCCTCATGTCTGTGTCTATGTCTGCAGACTCTAACACACACACACACACACACACCTCCCCTCAGTCCTCAGTAAACATCCAATCACTGTGGTAGTATGCAAATGACCCAGGCCATAGGTTCACAGAGTAGTGTCAGGTTTCAGTATCTACACTGAAGGCATCCTAAAGTCAGAGACCAGTAAGAAGGAGCAGCAGCAAAGCACAAACAGTAAGACTATAAGACTATAAGACAATAAGACTACTTTTCAGTTTTGTAAATATTGACTATAATGTGTGAAGTCCTTCTTTGTGTTAAAATTTGCTCTTAGAATAAGGCCATCCAGTTAAGCTAAATGTTATGTTGTTGGTTGAAAAAACCTGGATGAAGGATATTTAATTTTATTTGTTTATTTTATTTTTGTTATTAATGAAATGGCACACATTAGTTAACATGACAGCAAGATGTAACAACTTGCAACGGCAAATATATTCAATTCAATTCAGTTTTGTTTATATAGCACCAGATCATAAAAACATTTATCTCAAGGCACTTTACATAGAGAAACCAACATTTCCACAATGAGCAAGTGCTTGGTGACAATGGAGGAAAAACTCCCTTTTAACAGGAAGAAACCTCCAGCAGAACCAGACTCAGAGTGGACGGTCATCTGCCTCGACCGGCTGGAGTGAGATGAAAACAGAGAAAAGAGAAAGAAAAGAGACAGAGGAAAGGGAGGGGAGGAGGACGAAAAGAGGGAGACCAGGAAGAGACAATAGAGACTAAATGTTTTCAAGTAGTTGTTAAAACAATACATATATAATTTTCTTGTATTAGGAACACAATCAGTCATGTAATAGTCAAGTCAAATCAATTTTATATCTATATCGTCGAATCATAAAAATATTTATCTCATGGCACTTTACAATATAGAATGGTGAAACCCACCATTAATACTCCACTGAAATACCATTTTAGACTTTTTAGGCTTAAATTAACTTGAGTCTCATTGCAGGGTTAAACCACTGGTGTAATTTACCCCAAGGCATTTGACTCATTGTAGCTGAGATTCAGAAAATTTACTTTGAAAGCAAAAAATTTTATTTTTTTGGAAAAACAACAACAACAAAAACTTACCATACCACCATGAGCTTCTCTCTGTCTTTTATTTGTAACACTTTTCATTACCGCGTTACAGCAAGAAGCAATCCATTACTGTAATAGCGTTACTTTTGTAACATGTTACACCCAATACTGCCTGTCAATGTGGAAAAAATTAAGGAAAAACTGAATATATTGAGCTATATGTGGACTGCAGACCTCTGAAGGTCTCTGAAGTTGAAGGCATATTCACCTCCGGACATCCACCTGTCTACAGTTTGTGGTCAAAGATCTCTCTTTACACCTACACATTTGCTCCATATCCAGCTGGACTATGAGCACCACCTTCACACAGCTCCTGTGTTAATTGTTAATCCATATTATTCTCTTTTGCTCTTGAACGGTCATAGTGTTGTGCTCATCATTGTAAGTTCCAAATGACACAGCTGAATTCTATTCAGTGACATAAAACCATAAGTTTTTTACCTCCATCTAGTGGTGAGGTCATATACTGCAACCAACTGAATAGTATTCTTTAACCTGTGTGCACATTTCCTTCTACAGTGGCTGGGATGTATCAACAAGATGTTGTCCTTCTATTTGTGGAAAACAACTCTAATATTTACTTAGTGTTTCCTACCAAACCTCTATCTCTCTCTGTCACTCTCTCACTTGTTTTTCACTAATACAAACATTATTAGTCTAGTAGTCCACTATCTTGATACTAACGCATAGTGGAAAACACCATAGATGGGCTAACACAGTTAACAGTAATGGTAATTTTAAGTCAGTAAAATCATTTAATTCATGCTTAATATACCCATGTTATACCATGTTATTTATCTGATTTACAGCATTTCCCCTCTGCTCTCTGTGTCTCTCATGGCGGAGTTCAGCATCAATGAACACACACTCACAGAGAAAGACTTTCACACATACAGATGAACACACTCACACCAGTGGACAGAGAGGTAATATGTCACGAAAATATATCAGAAGCCCAGACCGATACACTACAGTGATAAAAGTTTTTTTTTTTTCACTACTGTGAAGTCTGGCGCTGCATCGCAGCCACTAGCCTGCTGCTGTCCGAGCAGAGTGAGCCTGTGGTGGACGTGTGTGAGATATCTAGCTCTCAGGACATGTTTTTTGTTTTTTTACTTTACATACAGTATATGTAGATGCACAGATATCTAAATATATAGATCGTTTCTCACAGAGCTGTCTCATAGTCTGTGTCTATCTCTGGTGGGTGGTTAGTTGCGCTGCCACTCAACGTAAACACACAACAGGGAAGCCATATTTACCTAGTGTTGTCCCTGTCAGCACCTGTAAAATTCAAAACCTACCAGAACATTTCAACTTGTTGGAGGTAGTTACTAATTAATAAGATCCTAGTTGTGAATGAAAAAAATGATTTTTGTTAATAGACAGCAAGAAAAATTTACATTAGGCCTTTAATGCTTTGCCTTTGTCATTTGGCTCAGTTTTTCTAGGAGGTTGACTTGCTGTCTAATAAGCAGTTACAGTCCAACTGGATGGGGACACTCGGATATTAAGCTATAACATTGTGTGACTCTCTGGATCTCTCCAATTGATAAATTCACAGGTCAATTAATAAAAAAAATAAAAAAAAACTATGACAATAACTTACTTTACTCAAAGCTCAGCTTTTTCACTGATATGAATTGATTTCTAAATAAGAGCAGACTTTTTTAATGCTTTGAATGTTTTCCCCTCAGAAATTAATTGATGTGTGAATGTGGAAAACAAATAATACATTTAATTCAAATAATTCTATTATGATAAATGATAAGCTGATCTGCTGTTTCATGAGACATAATCAGAAAAAAAAGCAGGAAATATTGACATAATGTGAAATAAAAAAAAAAAAAAATCAAAGAAATGCTTTCTAAAAGCTTTGTTTGTTTATTTGCCATCGACAGGTCAACTGCTTCTGGTTAAAGATTAACATTATTTTTAAAAATGAGATTTGTGTGTGTAGTTTAAGACAGCAGAGCTGACATGCATTACAAGTAACTACAGCAACAGTCAAACTGAATGCAAGCACAATTTTAAATGGACATTTTTGACTTTTATGTTTGTTTGTATATTATTAAATTGATCTCAGAAATATTGCTATATACTTTTAAATCCTCATATATGTTCAGATCCTCAGATCTCCACAAACTAAAAAAAAACATAGTAATGTCTGGGTTAAAATATGAACGAGACATTTACACTGTGTATATTAACCTTGCAAAGGCTGTTATGTGTCTTGTCCTCATTTCTTTTCATCTTATATAAAATATAATAAATAATCTATAAATTAAGTAGCTGTGTGTAAAACAGAACAGGAAGGGTTTCTGCTTTTGTGTTTTGTTTTTTGTTGTTTATTTTCCAAATTTGGTTTGTACTCTCTTCTGCCATCTCCCTCTGTCCTGGGGTTAGTCAGGCCTTTACCTGCAGCGGGAGGTAGAGGGGTGAGGGGAGTGGGCACAAAGCAGATGCACAAGTAAACCAGCAGTTTGTGATCCAAGTGATCTATTTGGATAACAAGGAACTTATGATCAAAATACCAGTAGACAAACCAATGAAACAAAAATATTCACAGACAACACATGTAAGCCAATGTCAGTTAATCAACATGAAAAAACAACATAAAGACTTACAGATGTTGCTGTCATAGGCATGAGAAAACACACAAGACACCTGGAAATGATGAACAGAAAATTGGTTTCTATGGCAGCAGTGATGCCTTGTGTAACAAATGTAAAGTCGCTTTTTAAATAAATGCTGGTCATTTCCCTGGTTCCCTGGTTATTATTATATTTCTATTTACAAATATTATTACTCATGAACTCCATCCATGTACAGCAAACAGTAACAACCTAACATCATCTTTTAATTAACTCAATAAATCCTAAGGCAGAACAACAACAACAGCAATAATAATTATAATGTTAATGTCATTGTTATATTTTGATGGTTCATATTTTTTCTTTTATGCAGCTATGCAGCCCACCTCAGTTGGCTGGCTGAAGTTCGTGCTATAGTGTAGAGCAAAAAAAATCAAATTGAAAATAGTTTCAAGCCTAGACCATTATAAAGATAGATAGATAGATGGACGGTTGGACAGGCGGACAGACAGATAGACAAACTTTAGTGATCCTGCCAGGGACATTATTTCATTGGCTATCATATCTGAATACCTTGAATCCTCTTTCTCTCTGCAGACAGTGGGAGCAACTGACTGCGAGACATTTCAGATTGATGGCAGTCAGAAGGTTTCAGATCATGGGATGAGCCCATACAGCATACATACAGCATCAGCTCCACTGTATACGAGCTGAGCACAGTCACACAAACCTTCATACGCTTCCAGGATGTCCTCACACACAGATGACTCACATGTTTTACAGTGGTCCCTTGGTGGCTTGTGACAGTATTGGTCTACACTAAATAGTCCCGTGTGATTTAAAATTATGTTGTTGTGTTCAATGCAGTGGACTGGGAGTTCTTCACCATCAGAGAGGGTGAAGAACACATACAGCTCTGGAAAAAATTAAGAGACCACTGCAATCGTTTTCTGAAATCAGCATCTGTATGACAGCCATTCTATTTCTAGTGTCTGTTGCATTCCAACACAAGCACATTCTACTTAATAAGGTAATGATTAGGTGAACCTGAACCAAATCTTGTTTAACAAGGAAAAGTACAAAAAACACTCCCGTGGTCATCACTATCCTCTTGCAATAGGGCCAGCTGGATGGTAAAAACATGCTAGTAAGTAGTAAGTAATTAGAATCAAAAAATAACTACTAATTACTAACTAAAGTATTTGAAAAGAACATTTTTGGGTGAGGAAAAGAAAGCTTCAATCCTGGCTTTACTGGCAGAGGGAAACAGTGACTGTCAAAATTTCTATAACAATGGTTCATAAGATCATGGTCAACCAGCAGACATTGGGGACAACCCTGCAACAGATGGGCAGAGGTTGAAAACGACTTTCCACTGAGCAGGATGACCACCAACTCAATCAAATGTCACTCAACAACCGCATGGCAAGAAGTGACCTACAAAAAGGATGGGAAATGGCAGCTGGGGTGAAGTGCACACTGAGAACAGTTCTAAACAGGCTCCTAGGGGCAGGGCTGACTGGAGTAAGGTCATCTTCTCTGATGAGACAAATTTTCAGCTTTGTCCAAACACCTCGTCATCTTAGACGGACAACCTGGAAAGGCCAAAGCCAGAGTGTCTCACACCCACTGTGAAATTTGGTGATGATCTGGGGGTACTACATCAAGGCCCGAATCAGGCAGATTTGTCTTTGTGAAGGAAGCATGTATCAAGCCAAGTACAAGGTTATGCTGGAAGAAAACATGCTTCCTTGTGCTTTGACAAATTATTTCCACTGCTCCACTCCACAAAGCTGCCACCAAGTCTCTGTACTCTGACTCATGTCCATCCTTAATACATCCCACCACATGGTCAGAGATCCAGGAGACAATGACACCCATCCTGAGCAGCTTTTCACATCACACAAGTGATTGGATGGTGTTGAAAGAATGGGAAAAATGATTGAAAGATGATTCTCATAGTATCACAGACCAAAGGTGAGAACATCTGTGGTGGTGCCGTCTATGGTCTGATATGGGCTAGAACCAGTTTCTCCAAAAGCTTCATGACATGTGATGTAAGTGCCACTGTTCTGAAGTCATTAGGGCCAGATGGGATGGCCTTCTTAAGTACCGGTACCAAGCAGGAGGTCTTCCATAGCACCTGCATCTACTTCCAAAGCAATAAAGCGATCTAAAAGGTGTGAAGTCTGACATCCACAGCTTGTCCCACACAGTAGAAATCAGTGACTCCCAGCTACCACATAACTCAACATTTGCTTCTCCATAATTTTTTTGTGTATTATCAATTGTGTCTGATTCATTCATTTTACAAAACCATGATGCTACTTAGGATTATTCATACATACCTGTTATTAATGTCTGTAATATGCATCATAAAATCAAAAAGAGTAGACAAAAACAGTTGGGATGGGTGTTATCCCCACCTAGAGTAATGTTTTGCACTTATTGTATGATTATTATTTTTTCTTTCAATAGGGTATGGTCCTAGCATATTTTGAGGCCAGTGAAGTCATTTTCTAAACTCCTCATCACTTTCAGCAGTGAGTACACCCCTCCAATGATTCACAGCAAATACAAAGTTTCGATTCCAGGAGGAAAAAAAGCATGCAGACAAACAGTTCAATGTCCCAGGACATGGTGTTTAATCGTGTGTGTGTGTGTGTGTGTGTGTGTGTGTGTGTGTGTGTGTGTGTGTGTGTCAGTTACAGATAAAGCACTGAGCCAACTTCTCTGTCAGATCACAGCTTCCAGGCTCACAGAGCAGACCGGTCTCATCTGAAGGAGGACTTATTGCAGACATGAGGCTCTGTGCCTGTGGCGGAATGTGGTGTCTCCTACCCATCCTGGTTCTTCTGACTGTGGTCCGTATCAAAGCAAACCAGCATCGACCCCGTGAGAGACACTATTACATTGCCGCTGTTGAGATAGACTGGAACTATTCTAATAATGGGTAGGACAATGCACACTAAAGAGTTGGTGATATTAAATGATAAATTAATTTTAAAGACAATTTTGTATCCATTGGGAACTTTTATGTTGATATTTTAAATATTTGTATTATTTTACATAGTATTTTTGTTTCACTATGATTCAGTTGAAGTCTCAAGCCTCTGTTGTAAAGCTCTGTTGATAAAATTAGTTGTACCTAATAACAAAAGTCCAGTCTGTCCTTGTTTAATTTTTTGTCAGCCTGTTACAGATATGACATTATCAGTGTTGCTGTAACTTCTGTGCTTTGGTGACATAGATACATAATGTTTTTCTTCTGTGATGATTCACATTTTGCATTTTTCCACCACTCTGCAGATCAGGACCCACTTATAAAAAAGTGGTCTTTCGGGAATATGAGGAAAACTTCAGGCAGGCTAAGACTCATCCCTCCTGGTTGGGTAAACATGAAAATTGTCTTGCTCTAATTGTGGAAAAAAAAACTCTTTCCCCTAGTGTCTTCAAATTCACTAATGAAATTGAATTAAATGTTTGTAATTTCCCAGAAAAGGAATTGATATGTACTTTGCAGATTTCTTGAACCATGTATTTTGGTGCTAAGGAAATTGAAATGTTTGGGTCACTTAGAAAGTATGTTTTATCAGGGGCACTGCCAGGAATTCTGGGCCCCATGGAAGGCCCACCCCCCTGGCAGCGTCCCTGTCTATGTACTATGTGTGTAAATAAAAATAATGCACAAAGAAGGAGAAAAGAGATGTAAAAATGAGACATGGTAGAATAATGGAGGTCATGACAAGTGTTATAAAATTATATTTTCTTGTCTATAACAATCAAATAATGGTAATGGCGAGTCACCATGAATTGCTGTGAATTCATTTTTTCCAGTGAGTCATTATGCACAAAAACATACATATATGTACATATTGGTAGGTCTGTTTTTTTGTTTTGTTTTGTTTTTGTCTCTGCAGGTCTGCTTGGGCCTACGCTGAGGGCCGAGGTGGGGGAGACAATTGTTGTCACTTTCCGCAACATGGCTGAAGAAGCGTATAGCATTCATCCACACGGGGTCGGTTATGGGAAACAGTCAGAGGGTGGGTTCCTGTTAAACACAGCTGCAGAGCAGACTGACTGCTTTGAGAGATACCACTAACACAGTGCTACTCAGTCGAGGTCACAGCACTTGCTTGTCATATTACTCAGTCTGATTACACAACACAACAAACAACTTTTGTTTGTCTTTTTCTAAAATATTAACCAGGACAGCCAGAGTATCAAATCACACAGTGCTGAAGTCCAATAGGTCTCATTACTAAAGCCATCAGAAATCACTGTCTATACTCTTATTTATAGAGGGAAATGACAAGATGTTTGTGAGATGGTCAATTAGGGAAATTGAGATTTCAAGTTTTACCTCCAGAGTGCAGAGGATTTCAAATAAAAGAGCAGCTTGCAGGAAATTCTAAACCAAATTTTCATAATTTGTGGCAAGTAAAAATGCAAGTCACTTTAAAACCCCCTGCATGGCAGAGGGATTTAATTGATTTAAAACCACTGACATGCAGGGGTTTTAAAGTGACTTACAATCTTTCTATTCAAACTCTGGCAGGAAGTCAGGAAAAGTTATACAAATGAATAAAAACATAAACAAATCTAAGCACTGTCACTTTGTGACTTAGGCCTAATGTAAATTTGAATGTATTTTCTAAATTCCTTTGCAGGAGCCAACTACTTTGACAACACATCTCAGAAAGAGAAAGAGGATGACATAGTGCAAAAGAATGGTGAACATATTTACCACTGGGAGGTGACATCAGATGTTGCTCCACAGGCCGATGATCCCACTTGCCTCACCTACACCTACATCTCTCACAAAAATGTTTTGGAGGACTACAACTCAGGCCTCATTGGTACTTTGCTCATCTGCAAACCTGGTGAGAAATTTAACAGGTCCTCACTCTTGACTGTGACAATGGGGAATTATCAGTAATCCTTCTCTTCTCTTTTCCAGGCAGTCTAGATGAGTCTGGCCAGCAGATTGGGGTTCACCACGAGTATGTGTTCCTCTTTGGGGTTTTTGATGAGAATGAAAGCAAGTTCAAACCTAGCAGCTATGCCCAAGACAACCACATCAAACACACCATCAACGGCTACGCAAAGGGATCACTGCCTGGTCAGGCCCTCAATCAAACTGTCACACAAATTGTTCTGCTAAATTTAACCAGCAAGTTTGGCGTTGTTGCTTTAGATGGAAATGGTGCTACAGTAGCAATTCTGTAGCGCCACCATAAAACACTGAAAACTACTTCAAGGACATGGGCAATTTTTAGTGGCCCAGCAAAATATCTGCAGCCTGCTTATTTCACTTGACTTACAAAAGAATGCATTTTTGTAGCATAGAAAATGTCTTACCATTGATGCCCTTCTGATTAATCAGTAGTAGGTTTCACAGCCCAAACCTACTGTATCTTTGACTATAATTAATGATATTTCACAGGTATCCATGTAGCCTATTCCAGTGCAGACAAAAAAAATCAAACTGTTATCCTGTTTACAGTTTATCCTATTTTTTTCCCCTCTGCAGACATCAGTATGTGCGCATATGCCTCTGTCAGCTTGCACCTTGTGGGCATGAGTTCAAAGCCTGAAGTCTTCTCAGTTCATATGAATGGACAGGTGCTGCAGCATAATGGGCACAAAGTGTCCTCAGTGGGGCTGATCAGTGGCGCCACTGCCACCACCAGCATGGTGGCTCACCACACTGGTCGCTGGATGCTTTCCTCGCACAACATTAAGCACATGGAGGGTGAGTGTTTCTCTAGATCCACCATCCACCACCAGACTTTAACCAGTGTAACTATATCTATTTTTGCCACTACAGCTGGAATGTATGGTTTTGTGGATGTAAAGAATTGTGATACCTTCAAAGCACCACGCCGAACGATGTCTCTTGCTCAAAAACGCCAAAGCAAGGAGTGGACATATTACATAGCTGCTGAAGAAATAATCTGGGACTATGCACCTAATGTCCCACAATACGTTGATAAGTAAGCTGCATCCACTGATACATTTCAAACTAATTTATACATACACACTACTCTGACATTACTTTGTAGCACAATAAGTGCTGAACATTCTTATGTTTATATCAATTTAAGGTACTGACATAATAATATAATTTATTCTCAAAGCTTTTTAAGTGAACCAAAATTTCTTGCTTAGTATTCTGTTACCAAATAGACTGGGCATATCAAGGGTAAATTTGTGGTTTTCATGTTTTTTGTCTTGTCAAAGTTGTATTTATGTGTCAGAATTAAATTAAATACCATAAGTTTTTTGTTACAGGGACTTCAAGCTCCAGTACTTGACACAATCACCAACACGCATAGGTCAAAAGTACAAGAAGGCAGTCTACACCCTGTATAACAATGCGTCCTTCACTGAGAGGTTGGAGAGAGAGCAGAGGAAAAATGAACATGGGATCTTGGGCCCAGTGATCAGAGCACAAATCAGAGACATCATCAAGGTGTGTCCACACTTCACTACAGAACATACAAACAAGGAAATCAGGACACAGAAAAGAAAGGTCAACTTACATGTTCACTGGGTCAAGCTTGTTCTAGTGTAAAAATAACCAGCAAATTCACAGAGAAATGTAACCAGTGCCCAAGGGTTTTAGCCTTCTTATTAGTCTCCCATACCCAATGTCATGGATTAAAGTCCAGTGAGGAATGATGTTTAGGTATTCAATTCAGGATTCATGAGAATAAATTCATTAATTCATGTTCATTTAAAGGTGCTATAAGTAATTTTTTTCCAGCTGACCGAGAACCACGGCCAGCAGCACTTTTATTAATATCACCATAGCTAGTATTATTACTCCCTTTTCTTCTATTGAAGTTAGCATTCTAACCAACTAGTGCTGTCCTGTCTTGCAATACCGCCATGTAATATTAGGTGACCTCAGTCCTATGTTTGTGTGTTAAATTAAAGCTGAGCACTTAAATTAAAGCTGAGCACTAAATTTAAGTCAGCACTTCACCCATTGTTTATGGACCATGTGCCTTCATACATCCTCCTGTCCTTTTACAGATAGTGTTCAAGAACATGGCATCCAGACCTTACAGCATCTATCCACATGGACTGACGATAGAGAAGTCAGAAGAGGGTGTTAACTATCCAGAAGGAGGTAGTGAGTCTCTCAATATAAAAATAAAAAAAGTTCTACAGTATTGTCTACGTTGCAATATATTTGATGGGTCTACTGCCATGCGGTTGTCAGGCAACCATTCTCATGCTGTTCAGCCAGGCGAAACACACATCTACAAGTGGACAGTAGTTGAAGAGGATGAACCTTTGGAAGGAGACTCCCGGTGTCTGACACGGGTGTACCACAGTGCGGTAGACACACCGCGTGATATCGCTTCAGGACTCATAGGACCAATCCTCATCTGCAAGAGTCAGTCACTCAATGCCAGGAATGTGCAGGTAAACATGTCAGCATCTGGTAGGCAAACAAGCAGCACATTTGGTCCACCATTTTATTCCAGATTGATTCTCAGTGATGATGGTGAATCCTGACAGTTTTTCCCTGTGTAGTACCATAAAGTTGTCATTTGTGGTTTGTAAAATGTGAAGTGTTTCAACAACTATTAAGTTAATTGCCATAATTGCAGTTGTAGGTATTCCTTTTGCTTTTAGGAAGAAGTGAAATTACTTTGGTGGTCCTCTCACACCATCCTTTGGTCATAAATTTTACTTAGATTTTACACTAACACCTTTATTTAGTAACCTCAACAACAAGCTTAGCTATATGCATTTATATGCTATAAATGGATTAATACAAATGTTGGTTGTTTATGCAGCTGAAAGCAGACAAAGAGCAGCAGGCAGTGTTTTCTGTATTTGATGAAAACAAAAGTTGGTACCTGGATGACAACATCCGCCACTATTGTGATCGAACCAAAGTCAGAAAGGATGACCTGGACTTTTATAATTCCAATGTCATGCACAGTAAGTTTTACCATGATCTTTATTACCTTCAGTTGTCTCTTACTCACATGACTAATACTCATGTCCTTACAGCTATTAATGGTTATGTTTTTGAGAGCGGCCCACTCTTGGGCTTCTGCAATGGTGAGGTTGCAACATGGCACGTGTCAAGCATTGGAGCACAGGATGGCATCCAGACAGCCACTTTCTATGGCCATCCATTTGAGGTGCATGAGCGAACAGAGGACTTTCTTAGCCTCTACCCAATGACTGGAGAAACCATCACTATGAACATGGACAATGTTGGTCAGTTATGTTTAACAGTGCCTTCTTTACCCAAATTGGTTGTTGTATATCCTAGATGGTCATGTAATACTTGCATCTTTTGAGAGATTTGGATCACTCTGAGTCACTCGCTGATATGAGTCAGGTTGTATGAGTCACTTGAGTCACTTGACCCTAAATGTGCAACAAATGGAACACTTTGCACAAATAAGGTTCAATAACAATATTATTATTATTAAAAAAATACAACATTACATTATCTTTACTTACCTGGCAGGGGAGACACCATGATTAAGAACATGGTCCACCCAAGGCAAGGGTGCCCTTCGGCTGTGCTGACCCCTGCAAATTCCCCAAATGCAGGACTGTCGACTGCAAAATTTCTAGTAGTGGGGGACTGCGGTCGTGCTCTCCCCTGTTTTTTTTTTTTTTTTAGAATCAAGTAGCTTACATAAGCCTAAACCTAAAGCTCAAAATTATGAAATCAAATCAAAAAATTGAATAAGGTCAGTGTCACTACTACGAAAAATATGTTATTTTCTTATGGCCTAAAATTTATGTGGAGTGGTTCAGTAGAGTATTATTTCACTAATTCATTCTTCTGATGGCGGCTGCAAGTGACAACTCATGAGTCACTCACTCACTTGGCAGAGAAACGAAACTTACCCAACTCATGACCGCTACTCGTGGCTGCCTGCTTGTGGACTTACCCTCGGGGTAAATGACTGAGTGAGTGTCTACAGTTTGCGCTGCTTGTTTCAGCATGTTTCGTTTCTCTGCCGAGTGAGATGTAAGATGTTTGAATGGTGCCCTTTATTGATTATATCAATCAAATGTGGAAGGACTCAAATGACTCAGTTAAACAGATGTCTAGATTCTTGGCTCATGAGTGATTTTAGGGAGTTGCGTTAATGATTCGGATCCCAAATCTTTTTCCCACTTCTAATCCTAGTATTCCCAAGACATGTTTTATTTGAGAGAATCTTGTTATTGCAGTGATAGAATATATCAGTACAGAGACTATCAATATTTAATATCAGAATCTGAAACTTTTGCATGTAAATGGAAAATGGACAGCATTTATTTTTCTAGTCTTCTTGACCACTGAAACTGGAACTGAATTTTCTAATTGCTAATGCATATGAATAGTAACAACTGTTGGATGGATGATGGATGGATGGATGGATGGATGGATGGATGGATGGATGGATGGATGGATGGATGGATGGATGGATGGATGGACAGATGGATGATTTTTGTTTGTCTCTCTTGAACCAGGTGTCTGGCTTCTATCTTCCTTGAATTCCCATGAAACAACCAAAGGAATGCGTGTGAAGTTCCGGGATGTTGAGTGCTATCGTGACTACCAGTATGAGTATGAAGATGAAACAGCAAATGATATTTCTCAGTGGAATCCTCAGAGCTGGGATGAGATCCAGCAAAAAGAGAAGAAGAAGCAGGAACAACTTATAAAAGAAAATCCACCGGTGGTAGATGATTACACATACAAACTTGCACAAGAATTAGGTCTCAGGTCACTAAAGAACCAGTCGCTGGAATCAGATGTGGAGGAGCTGGATCTGTCATTCCTTAGCTATGATGCTATTGATGTACCTGATGGAGATATGGATATCAGCATTAATTTCACTGAGACAAAGAGTAATAATGAGACTTCAGTTGTAAAAATAAAAACAACAGATGACCCATTAACTTCATATTGGGAAGAGGTTGATGGAATAAATCTAACAGTAGTTAATTTGCTTAATCAAAGCATCACTGATAGTACAACACACATACAGAACAGGAGTGCTGCTTCGTCTTTTAAAAATTGTTCCATGCCAAAAATAGGTAACATAACTGTCTCTTATGGACAAAATATAAAGAATGACAATATAACTACAAATAGCAGTGTTTCTGTAGTTCTCTCAGATCTTGATGGCTGTGCTGTGTCTGGAACAAAGAATACAACGACGTACAGTACTATGGCATTAGCTATTCCTGGAAATGAATCTACAGAGATGACCAATCTTACTGTAACATTACAACAAACTACTAATCTTACAGTGATGTTAAAAGAAAATACAAATCTTACTGTGGTACCTGTAAATTTAAATTTAAATAATAATCAGACTTCTGTCGGCACAGTAATGAAAGACTCTGTAGAAAACCTCACCAGAGGTGATGTGTTTTCTTACTCTGTGCCACTATCTAATTCTAGCAGTCTCTACAGCACACCAGAGGGAAATGTTTCTATTTTAAATCTATCACAAAGAGAAGATGGGAATATAAATACTCCCACTAATGATGTTGAATGGATTAAAAATAGCAATGTTGACAATTCAACTATCTTTGAGTTGGTGGTGGCAAGCAAGGACAATAAATCCAGTGATGGTGACTCTCTGAGCACCTTATCAGAGCTGGAGAATGAGCCAAAAATAAATTCATCTAGAGTTGTGACTAATGTAACACACTTTTTGTTAGAATCTGTACTACCCAGATCAAATTCATCAGGACTGATTAGCTCAAAGAGCAGGGAGAACGTCACGTCTGTTTTCCATGAATCGAACAGAACATCTTCAATAGATAGTTCCTCCAACATGACTAATGTGTTAGAGAACCTTTCCAATGATGCACTAGAAAAAGTAAGTTCTGAGGAGTTAAGTGCCTCAGAAAGCAGCGAAGAAATACTTATCTACCTTAAAGAAAACAACACAGTGGTGATTAAAACCACTTCTGTTAAGACACAGGGTCAGAACTGGACTTATGATGGAACTCACCACATGATACACATGGATATTTCTGACAACATGACAAAATATTTTAAGGATGAGACCCCTCAAACAACACCAGCTCCAAAAAAGAAGACCAAAGTGGTAACCCTGCGAAAGAAGCCACAAAAGGGTGAAGGCATGAAAACAAAAAGAAGGAAGGTATATAAGCCTCAGGCCAGGACTGGTTTACCATTTTCTCCTCGTGGATTCAATCCAGGCATGACACCGCGTGGGTCACGACCTGGTGCACAACAAGTTTTTGATGAGGAAGACTTCAATAACAACCCTGTAGTCATTGGTGTACCCCGTCCTGATTTCAGTGACTATGAGCTGTATGTTCCCGGAGAAGAACCAGATCATCTAGAGCCAGAAAATCTAGAAGCAGATGAGTATGAGTATGTGACCTACAAAGACCCCTACAGTAGTCGTGAGGATATGAATTATCTCAGCCTGGTTGAGACAAACAAATACTTGAAATTCTCAGGCCCAAATGTAAGGACTTATTTCATTGCTGCAGAGGAAACTGAGTGGGATTACAGTGGCTATGGACAGAGGTAAGCTCAGATATTGCTAATCAAAAGTCTTTGAATGAAAAAAATGCACCTCCAAGCATATGAAAAGATAAAATAAAGTAATGCTACTGCTACAGGAGACAAGAGAAGTCGCAACAATACAGTCGAGAAACTGCGTTCACCAAGGTGGTTTTCCGGGGTTACACAGATAGCAGCTTCAGTACACCTGAGATCCGTGGAGAAATGAATGAACATCGAGGCATCCTGGGACCTGTCATCAAGGCAGAAGTTGGACAAACCATTATGGTAAGAGTTTTAGCATCAGCTGCAAAGCCAAAAAATGTATGTGTAATGCACAATGTTCATATGTAGGATGTATCTAGTAGAATGACAATGACATGACTTGGATCTTGAATCTTAAATCATATCCACAGTCATTGTTTACCGCATGAAAGTTTTACTATTGTTTTTGTTTGTGTTTATGTCTTTAAACACACAAACTTGTTTACTTGTTTATGGTTGTCCATTGAATCGGATGATGATGATGTCCACTTCTGTTCTTTAGCAATAAGTTTTCTGATGGCTACCCTGGACCCACAGGTCCTATTGCAGGCAAGACATGTAATCTGGTGGTGTTACTGGCAACCATCAGTGTGTTTCTCCTCTTCAGCCTTTTGGTTGTCTCCGAGTTGTCCTTTCATCTTGTGGTATTTGAGTCCCATTTAAGCACAGATGTTGCCAGGTATTGCAGCCAGCAGCCATGTACTCCAGGACCCTAGGCCTGAGTACTGAAAACAGTATTAAATGCTGTTTTCAGCAGTGGTAGGGGTAAGCTGTTGGCCGAGTCACTGTTCCACATTCAGATCACTGATAGACATGCCTAGCCTGCCGTAAGCTGATGGCAGATCCAGATGTGACAGGGGTCTCGACATCAGCTGCTGATCTCACCTTGGTCAAAATGGGAAAAGCCAATGGCCAAAGGATGATATCCAAAGAGTCCTAATGAGGCAAACTAGAGCAGAATTTCCCCCCTCAGTGTACAATAAAGAGGGTCATGAGAGACCTAAAGCATGATTTGGGTGTCCCAAACTCATAATACCTTGCTAATATGCTTGTCACTGCACCATCTCTTTTGGGTGAGCCAAAGTGAAATCAGCAGTTGACCCCTATCACATCTGGATCTGCCAACAGTTTCTGGCAGGCTAGACATGTCTATCAGTGATCTGGGTGTGGAACAATGACTGTTACCAGCTTGCTCCTTGGGATTGTTGGGTCACTAAAGCACTGCTGATGCACTGATTTATTAGTATATTTTATGTGTTCTTAATTGCTTTGTACAAATTTCCTGCATTTCTTATTATATCTGCATAAAGACCATAAATATGTATGGTCTTTAAAGCACTGCTAAAACAAAACATGGGATCACATGGAAATGTCCTTGTTTTCCCATGAAATTACACATGGAATTAATCTCAATAGGAAATATAGAAAATTAACAGGACATGCTGACATTGTGAGAGTTGATTTTAGAAGAATGATTTTAATGGAAATCGTGAATGTTTTCTTCAAACTTTGCCTTTTGCAGCAATTGCAGCATGGAAAAATTTAGGCATTCTAGCTGTCAATGTTTCAAGGTAATCTGATGGGATTTCATCCCATGCTTCCTTGAGCATCTCCTACAACATGGAATGGCTTGATGGAGTCTTCCTACATACCATACGGTCAAGCTGCTCCTACAACAGCTCAATAGGATTCAGATCCAAAGACTGTGCTATATTGTTGACACAATGTTTTGGGTCATCATCCTGTTGAAGAATGAAACTCACCACAATCCAGTGCTGTCTACAGGGTATGGCCTGCCATTGCAAAATATTGTGATAGCTTTCCATCCACAAAGTCCCCTCCACTCCCCATCTCCTATTTTACCACCCCCAGACCACTGCCTCTACCATGCTTGACTGATGGTATTAAGCATTGTTGTAGCATCTGTTCATTTGTTCTGCTTCTCACAAATGTTGATGTTGTTTGATCGGAAGGCATCAAAATTGGACTCTATCTATCCACAACACCTTTCAGTCTTCAACTTTCCAATGTCTGTGCTCTTTTGCCCATCTCAATTTTTTTCTTTCATTTTTCCTTCAGCGTCAGTGCTGATGTGGTGTTAGTGCAGCTGTCAGTTGACAACCTGTGAGGTGTCTTTGTTCTTTATTTTCTCCCTTGTTAGTACAATGGTATTCAGCTGTGTAACACATTTAGAAAAGGGTTTTCTAATAATCAGTTAGCCTTATGAAATGATTAACTTGGATTAGCAGTCATACCAGGAGATTGAAGCAGTGGACTGACAGTTGCTAACAATAGGCCTCGATGCAAAAATGTAAATAATTCTTTAAGAATCATCTGATTCATTTTAATTGTTTGTGAAATTGATAAAATTCATGAAATGGATAAAAATTGGTTGTGAATTCCATGAAAATGTGTTTTGCTTGGCAAGCAACAGACAGCTAACTTAGGAGCCATGTGTACAAATGTAATACAATCTAGTTGATCTTGTTTAATCCA
Organism: Polydactylus sextarius; assembly: GCA_016801845.1. Classification (NCBI taxonomy): domain Eukaryota; kingdom Metazoa; phylum Chordata; class Actinopteri; family Polynemidae; genus Polydactylus; species Polydactylus sextarius. Next base: position 24,288,030 of record CM028912.1, on the reverse strand, counting down.
CACAAAGCCTAGTTTTGGGCTGTGATTTTATGGGGTTATGTCGCAAAGTATATCTTGTATATATATTACTGTAACCAGTATTTATACTAAGGTAAGCTAACCAGCTTGTCGTGATCATTTCAATGAACCCCAGGAACACTGACACACTCCACTTGCTGGTGATTGCTTCATACAAACTCTGAGTTGAATTATCTTATCTTTTTATTATCTGTAACCACCAATAAGCAATGTATTTTCTGCCCAACTGAGCCTGATTCTCAAAAGATAATACCCACTCCCAGATTGTGCTTTTTTGACTTGTAGGTGGTGTTCAGGAACAATGCCAACCGGCCGTACTCCATTCATCCAAATGGGGTTTCCTACGCCAAGCAGACAGAGGGTCTGTCCTATGAGGATGAATCCACGCACTGGTACAAATATGACAATGAGGTTCAACCCAATACTACCTTCACATATTTATGGAAGGTCAATCCTGCTGTTGGGCCAAAGTCACATGAGTCTCGCTGTCGGACCTGGGCCTACTATTCAGGTGTTAATCCTGTGAGTGCTTCATACATGAATATTACCTAGATGTGGTGCAAAGTGAGCTCTATGTTTGGGTTGAGCAAATATGAATATATTCATATTTTTTAAAAACTAATATTAAACCTAAACCTAAACTCTGTTTCTTAGGAAAGGGATATCAACTCTGGCTTGATCGGGCCGCTGCTGGTGTGTCGAGAGGGCACCCTGGACAAAAACTTAACATCCTCGAGGGAGTTCATGCTGCTCTTCATGACCTTTGATGAGTCGCAGAGTTGGTATTATGAGAGAAACTGCGAGTTAATCCGGAGGAAAAGCCGGAGGAGGATTCTGGATGCAGATTTCAAGGAGAACCTCAAGTTTCATTGTAAATTAATTATTTCTCGACTCAGAAGTGCTATACCAGAAGAATTATATAACATTTAAATTTACATTGCATGCACAATTATTAAGTGAGTATTTTGACCTTATTATCATTTTTATACAGATTTCCAATTCCAAACTATATAGACTTGAATGCTTATACGATTTAAGCATTATTAGGTAATATGTATTTGTGCAATGAGGGAGGGTGTGACTTAAAGTGAACAGCATATCAAGGTGTGCATAATTATTTGGCAGCTTCTTTACCACAGACAAAATGGGCCAGAAAGAGAGATGAAATGAGAGTGCTATACTGCTATTATTAAGGATTAGTTGAAGCTTTTCAGGTTGAAAATGGTCCACCCTGAAAAGGTCCAACTAGGTCATCAATACCAGCTCATACCAATTCCACACATTCACCTTGGTGTCTGACCAGAAGTGGTGCTCTCAGCCTGTCATTGATCTAGCCATGGGCCTATCCAGCTAGTCTGTCGAGAGTCACTCTCATCTGTCCATAAAACCTTTGAAAAATCTGTCTTCAGATATTTCTTGACCCAGTCTTGATATTTCAGCCTATGAGGCTTGTTCAAAGGTGGTTGTGTTCCAGCCTTCCTTACATGGACGTTGTCTGTGAACACTAATCACCTTGTAATTCTAGACAGTTTCAGTTTTGTAATTTTTTTTACACAACCCTGTTGACTATTTGCAACAAAAAATTTAATTGTTTGGTGATCCTGCCTCAATAGCTTAGTTACTTTAAAGGCTCATTTCAAACGTTGCCAAACATCACTGCCCACATACTCCCTATGCATGCTTTAGTTGATGTGGTTGTTAAGCAATACATCCACTAGAGGACAGTGTAGAGTTCCGAGTTCACTTCTGAGTTCTGTTTCAGACAATAACAAACATGGCAATGGTAGAAGACATCATGATAATGCACATTCTAATGCATGAACGTGCATCCTAATGCACATTCTCTGCAGCCATTAAATACATTGCAGCATATGGACAGAATTCTTCTTCTTTGTTTCTTTTGCTGGTCACGTGTGAGTTATACTGCACAACAGTGCTCCCATTAACTCTGGTGGTATTTCTCCATTTATTGCGTTTGGGTATACATCTGCAAAAAGCTCCATCCATATGCATATGTCTATTTAAGGTTGAGCATAAATGAGCCTTAAGAGTGCTGCATCCCTCTGAAAGTCATTTATCAGTTTTTGACTTTTCAGAGGTACACATCACCTGATAATGCTTAAATCCAAAGAGCATTCAAGTTTCTGTAGCCTGGAGTTAAAAAAAATTGAAAATAAATGATGATAAGGTCAAAATTCACTTGACTAGTAATTGTGCATGGAGTGTGCTAATGCCACATGGCTAACATTTGCAGCTGTTACCAATGTAGCATAAACATTGTGCCATCCAAAAGCCAAAGCCATCACCAGCATTAAGTAACCCTTGCTTTGCTGTGACCTCCATACATTATTTTCTTTGATGGAAGTTGGCATGCTAACCAGCTAGGCCTAGCCTGGCTAGTCCCTCTTGTCACTTTTTGATAGTGAGTCACTCATCTGTAGTTGCAATATCTTGTCACCAGAGATACTAATAAAGTATGATCACAACATTGTTTCCCTAGCCATCAACGGCATTATATACAACCTAAAGGGGCTGAGGATGTACACCGACCAGCTTGTGCGTTGGCACCTGATCAACATGGGTTCTCCTAAAGATTTCCAGAGTGTCCACTTCCATGGTCAGACATTCCTCCACAAGAAGACCACCAGCTATAGACAGGCTGTCTTCCCACTGCTGCCTGGTTAGCACCATTTCATGCTACATTTGAGCTTTCCATTTTTGAATAGATGTAATACTATACAGACTTTGGTTTGACCTCACAATCACACACCTCACAAATTATTTAACAGCAGTAACTGCAGTATTGAAGAGAATAGCTGCTGGATATATTGACAGTATAACAGGAACAGATTGTTTCCATTTTTACTACAAAATTGTCTTTGCAGGGAGCTTTGCTACTCTGGAGATGTATCCATCCAGACCTGGCCTGTGGCAGCTGGAAACAGAAGTTGGTTTCAACCAGGACAAAGGAATGCAGACCCTCTTCCTGGTTTTGGATAAAGGTATAGACAAACTAAAAACCAAACCAACAAAAAATAATGTAGCACACTGCTATGTTTGCATTTGATATAGAGATATTACTTGTATGTCCCCTCTAAGATTGTTACCGTCCACTGGGTCTGCAATCAGGCAGCGTGAAAGATGAGCAGATCACAGCAATCAATACCAGAGGTAACCATGTTCTGTCTGTTTTGGCAACAAATATACTGTGGTTATACTGTGGTTATACTGCAAAATTAATCATTAGTGAAAGTATTGTATAACTATTGCGGTAAAGCTTTAGAAACAAATATATCACCAAAGCAATGACATTATTTCCAACTTTGGAGGATACTGGAAGCCTCATCTTGCCAGACTGAACAATCAGGGCAAATATAATGCATGGAGCACAGAGCAGGGCGACAGCTATATTCAGGTATGTGTTGTAGGTATAACTGTGGATTTCCATATATGCACTTGCTTTCTATGTGGACTTAATTTCCCATTTGTGCACTTCACCACTGTGCAGGTGGATTTCCAGCGGCCTGTTGTGATTAGCCAGGTGGCTACACAGGGAGCAAAGCAGATGTTCTATTCCCACTATGTGACTAGGTACACCATTTCCTACAGCAACGACCGCCGCAGGTGGACCTTCTATAAGGGTGATAGCAGGGATCTCAGGAAGGTGGGTTGGTGGACTTGATCATCTGATTGGAGCAAAGAGTTACAAATCTACAGAGATGTCTGTAATCACCTCTTTATGTATGTCTCTTCTTTATCCAGGTTTTCACTGGGAACCAGGAAGCCTATGAGACAAAGACAAATATGTTCTTTCCTCCTGTAGTCGGACGGTTTATTAGACTCCACCCTGTTGAATGGTACAAGATGGCCACTGTTCGCATGGAGTTCTACGGCTGTGAGCTTGATGGTAAGCGATTGCTGTACATGTGTGAATGCAGGTAAAGAAAATGTACAATAAGTGAACATCACAATCCTCAATAACTAACTACCATGCATTCTTGATTTTGTTACTGTTCACATAAGTAAGCATCTCTTTTTTATTTTTTTCTGTTTTACCATATAATTCTCCAAAGTGAACAATGTTCAGTAGTTCATATCCAGAATGAATTGCAGTTTTATCATATCATATATATATATATATATACACACACACACATTTTGTTTCAATTACAAATGTTTTGCTATTCACATGTTCATTTCTTTTGTTTACTTTGGAACAACACAAACTTGATAAAATTTGAATTATAGGCATTATAGGCAAAATTATAGGCACCCTTAACTCAATATTTGCTAGCACACCCTTTGTCGTACCCTGCAGATGTCTGCAGGGTGTCTGCAGATCAGCTTCAATTTGTTTGGAAGCCAATTGAGATGCTTTATCCACCATTTAATCCGTCATTGTAATTTTTCATCAATTTTGCTCTTCCATCCACGTCCAGGGAGGTTAGCTATAGCATCATGGGCTGTAAACTTCTTGACATTATGCACAGTGGACACAGGAACATTAAAATCTCTGCAGATGGACTCATAGCCTTGAGATTGTCCATGTTTTTCCACAATTTTAGTTCTCAAATCCACAGAAGACTCTTTGCTCTTCTTTCTTTTCTTTGTGCTGAGGTTGAGTCAACTTTTCTCCATTTTAACTGGTTGCAAGGGTGAGTTTAAATGCAAATTACAGGTGTATCATGTGCTTAAAATGTAATTATTTCTTACTATGTTGACAAGGTGCCAGTTTGACTTGAGTTTTTTTTTGTGTTGTTCCAATGTAAACAAAAGAAATAAACATATGAATACCAAAACATTTGCAATTTCAACAATTTTTTGAAAGAAGTGTTGCTTTTTCTGACAGAACTGCAGCAGTGCCAATATTTTTGGCCATGATTGTGCATTTGTGTGTGTGTGTGTGTGTATATATATATATATATATATATATACACCTGCCGACTAGAGCATGTTGACGTGTGTATGTATATGTATGGCTTTGAGAAGACAGTCTTGCCTCTCACCGTGTAAAGTGTATCTGCCTCTCAAGGCAGCTGTTTTCTTGTTGATCATGGTGTACAAAGACTCCTGTTGAAATCAGACTGGTAGAAGCGGAGATATACTGTTTGATGGGCCTATGACATTCATCTAGTTGCCGGCTGTTAACAGCATTATCCTGAGTTAGCTCTGATGAGGGGCTAACGCACTTTAGGCATGGCAGTCAGCAGAACCTGGAGCAGGGGATGCTACTGCATACTGTTTGATGTGACATTCAATCACACCAGTGGCACTAAGCATACAAACAGTCAGAGTGGTGTCTACTCACATGGTGGCTTGTTTGCCACGTTTGTGTTCCTGTGAGAAGGTTTCACATCTCATGAGATCTGGCAATATGGCAAGTCTTTGTGGCCATAGCTGTGAAGGCTGCAGAGATGCCCATGGAGGATGGACATGACAAGTGTGTATTGTGATTTGGTCAGGACTAAGCATCTTTTTGGGTAGAAGGCACCAGTTGTGGTTGTCCCAGTTGGGGTTGCAGCCAGAAGACCTGAGCAGTCTGTTGAAACTGGTGGTTGAACAGCATCCTACCATAACCCAGTGACTACCAAATTAATAAACTAGAATCACCAATAACACAAGACGAATGTTCTCTGCCTTAAAACTCATGCCAAATAACAAAAGCACCAGGCCTGGGTGGCTTCCCTGCTGAGTTCTACAAACACTGGGTCACTGGTTCATTTTGGCCCAACTTTTCATCAGGATATAAGCAGAACAAAGCAAAAATCAAGACTCTCAGCTAGCACTATCACAGCCCTAGTCTCACCCATCCTCAAACACAATAAAGACCCAACATTACCATCAGCTACCATCTAATCTCCCTAATTAATGCAGACACTAAAGTAATCGCCAAAGCATTAGCATTTAGGTTAGAAGAAGTTGCACCATCCATAAATAATTCATCTGCATCAAACTGGTTTCATTAAAGGTAGACTTTCAACTACTAATGCATGCAGATTGTTTGACATAATGTACAGTGTTTCCCATTAATTACTGAGACTATGGCGACCCGCCACAGTCTCATTTGGACCCGCCAGAGTCTCATTTAATTTTAATAATAAAATACTGTCATTTCATCATGAAAAATATACTAATAATAAACAGTATTTCACTCTCGTCAGCCCATTCCACAGCTGTACAAGGTCTCTCTCTAGCCCGCGGGCAAGTGAGCACATGTGCAGTCCCACTCTCTCTCTCTCTCTTGCTCTCTCACACACACACTCTCACATGCACACGCTAGCACAGGTCGCGTTGCATTGTCTGGAACTTTCCTGGCTGCACCGGGCGCGATTCACCTATACATTTAATCAAGCTGGATAACCAAGCAGTGTGTGTTGCCAACCTCACTGTGCTAGTGAACTTCTAACATACCACTGAACTTAGGCTAACGTTCCGCTGTACATGGGGTGGGGGGCGAGCGTGCTTCTTGTGCGCGCATGGGTGGGGGGTAACTCCTAAAATTCTGTGGGAAACACTGATTTACTGAGTCCTGAGTCAAACCCAGGAGCTTTTTGCTGTGAGGCAACAGTGCTTATCCCAAGACCTACAATTAAACTCATGAATTCATTCTCAGTCAACTAAAATAAATCTTCGAATCTACCATTATATTTGAACAGTTTGGATGTGACAGCCCATTTATCACCTAATCCACTATGAACCAGTTATATTTCATAGTTGGTAAAACAGACCAGTTGTTTGTCTGTTTTAAGCCTGGGCTTCAGGGGCAGCCATTGTCTAAGACCCATATTTTCCTCTGGATGTGAATGCCATCTGTCAAACCTATGTGAGTGCAGGAACCCCTTTCCTCTTACATCTACCAGTACACTCTAGGGAAGTGTGCTGGTGTCTCCCCTGAGTGTCTCACTCCCCTGAGTATCTCACTCAGGGGAGTGTCAACATCCTTGGCACTGTGGCATTGTGCTTCTCTGAGGAAAATTTGTGCAACGGCTACTTAGTTGGTTACCTCCACATTTGCCTGATTTTACCAGATTACCTGGTGGGCTCAGAAATAGTGGGGTTTTTGATTTAATCTGTTGGACAGCCTAGCGTAGGTTGATCTGAGCGGCCTCTACCTGGAATACATCCTGGGTTGAAGATATATTCTCATCACTCAGAGAACCACCGTAAGACAAGTTGTAACCATCCAATTTACTTTATGAAGTTTGATGTTGATAAAGTGCTATTTTTAAATGCCAAGTCTGCTACCTAGCATGAGGCCCAGATTATATCAAAGTTCATGAAATATGTGAAAGCACATTTCTGCAAATGTGGCAATGTTAGATTTTGTGTGTACATTTTATGGTGCATAACTTCTTCTGATTTGCAAATGGTTTCCTAGATCACAAATTATATGTGTGAAGCATGTATTTAACTATTGTTTCAACACTTGTCCAGGCTGTTCAGTGCCTCTTGGGATTGAGAGTGGGTTCATAGAAGATCATCGTATCACTGCCAGTTCCATAGCCTCCAACTGGTACTCTGGAACCTGGCAACCTTCCCTAGCACGCCTCAACAAACAGGGAACCGCTAATGCATGGCAAGCTAAGGTACTGATTCTATTGACATGCTAATAATAAACACACTCAAAAGCCTGGATTGCAAATTAACTAGGAAAGACATTAAAAAGACATTAAAAAAGGCATTTTCTCTGTAGCTCATAAATGATGTCAAACCCATTATATAACCCATTTCTATATTTTATCCACTGCAGCATAACAACATGATCCAGTGGCTTCAGGTGGAGCTGTCTCATGTTAAGAAGATCACAGGTATAATAACACAGGGAGCCAAGTCTCTGGGCAAAGAGATGTTTGTGCTTTCCTACACTCTGCAGTTCAGCACCGATGGAATACACTGGACCCAGTACACAGACGATGAGGACCTTCCATTTAAGGTGAGCTGTAGCCGGAGCCAGTAGTTTTCTTTAACACAAGGAGTAAAACTGATTCTAAACAATGTCTCGACTTCTCTCCTTCACATCCAGACTTTTCCCGGGAACAAAAACAACAACGACCACATGAAGAACTATATCTACCCTCCCATTTTCTCGCGCTTCATCCGAATCATCCCTATAAGTTGGATGAACGCCATCACCATGAGAATAGAACTGCTGGGCTGTGACTTTGAGTGATGCACACACAAATACACACAGATGTGGGTCAACCATGCTCAATGCTAATGCTAATACATGCTAATACACACATTGTAGCCAGTATCATCTGCCTGGACATATTCCCATCTTTACACATGCGGTCAAATATAGTAAATCACAGCATTTGCAAAGGAAAATGCATATAAATATATTTTGTAATCATCCTATATATTGTGAAAGTAAACTGCTACAGAAATTACACTTTTCACTGCTGAAACACAAGTTGCTTTCTTGCCTGGTTTAATTGGGATGTTCCATGTAAGATGCTAAAATATGTAACCTTTTAAAACAGTGCAAAGCATGGTATCATACAAATAGTATGTATTTATATATATATTAAAGGCCCATGTAGGGAATTAGCTTAAGCTGCAAAAGCTGTAGTTTGCATGCATTGATTCATGCATGTTGATGTTTTTTTCTTTTTAAAATTCCATGTTGTATTTTTTTTACAGGAAATTAATAGTAATTGATGTACATATGTAACTGGGGATCCTGTAATTTATTTTGCAAGAATAGTAATATTTATTTATAAATAAATATTACCACTCTTATTTTATTTTTTCAATATGCAGTTTAATTATGTAAGAGTGTATATGCAGTAAATGAATGGTCTTTTACTGAGTTGTGGCATCCTGAGCATGAATCTTTGAACACAAATATCCTCTCACTTAAAGGTGTTGCTTTTAGCACCTCTGTTGAGAGAGGCCTATAGAATGCAGTACTTAGAAAAAGCTGTTTGTCTGTAACTGAAAAATCTGAAATATTTTGACGTGTGTCTCATTTGAGACAAGCTGGTATGGAGCAAGTTGATATACATATCATCAAGCAAGCAAGTAAGCATCTTAGCAAATAACATCACTGTTAACATCACAGATTAATGTCATTCACGCAATGGTAAAGAATATATATGTTGGCACATACCTAAAAATGGGTGGCTGTGGCTTAGGTGGTAGTGCAGCTGTCCACTAACTGGAAGCTGTTGGCATTCAAAGCACTTTGAGTAGTCATGAGAAGACAGGGAAATTGCTGTATAAATGTAGTCCATGACAAAGGAGGGAAAAGCATCCAAGGACTTGTTTTTTTAACCAAAACATCACATTTGAGGACCTGAAGTCCAGCATTCCATCCATTTTCAGCCCCTTATACAGGGTCAAGTCACTCCAGGGTCAAGTCCTCGTCTGGGATTCCCTGGCTACATGGGATATAAAATCTGGAATATGGTGGTTCTACTTAATAATATCCCACCAGTTGTATTCCCCCCAAAAAAAGAGAAAAAAATCCTCATTAGAGATCTGAAACACCTCAATGGGCTCCTTTCAATCTTGTTGTAAGTAACAAAAAATAATTGATTAGATGTGTGTGAAAATTCTCAGAATTTTCCTTTTCCTGCCCTTCAGATCATTCAGTGAGTCACTCACACATTGTTCTTTGTGTACAGCACATCCACTGTTTATTGTGTGAAACTGGAGAGGGTGATTATTGCAAGATATGACCATGTTTCACGGCCACCAAAATATCTGCCACCTACTTTGCTCATGTGACTTGAAAATGAATGTTCTTTCTTGCATGTCACACAACATTGAAAGAATGCCTCTGTCAGCACTAGCAAAATGTAAATATGATTTATCTATCTTATGTATCTATCTGTCTTATGTTGTGCTACATGGGTAACTGCTGATGGCAAGAAGCTTTGAGTGTCACCATCTGGGTATATACACATGCTAGTTGATGAACTGCCTAGGAGTGAGATTCAACATAAGAAAAAAAAAGGTTTGCTAGTAGGTGGCACTATGCCAAACAGGCATATTAGGAGTGTGGATGTCATTATAAAGATAGTATCCAATATCCTGTGAAATTTCAGACAAATCATTCAATTCACTGTGACTATGACACAATTTCTGTTTGTGGTGAGATATTGATATATATCATCTTGCCATTTCAACATATTACAACATATCAAAAATTCCTTTCAAATTTAAGAGCAGCAACACCTTGACATCATTTATGCCAAAGTTGACATGAATCTGACAATTCCTCTAGGAGATATGTGTTAAATTGATCATGTGCCCAAACCTAAACAATCTCAAATACCTCACTTCCTGGTGGGTGGAGCTAATGAACTGCAGACCAACATTGTTTGTCTTCATGAGCCCCACAAATCTGTGACCTACCTAATCTGTGAAGTTTAAGAAACATCAGTCATTGCATTGAGACTTTGCGACACATTTTCTGTTATCTGGCATTCTATTAAAATTCCTCATGGCACCATTTCAACATATTACAACATATTAAAAATTCCTTTGGAATATAACATCAGCAACGTCTTGACATCACGTCTGCCAAATCTGACATGAATCTGATGATCCCTCTAGGGAGAAATTAGTTCAAATTGACCATGTGACCAAACGCAAACAAACCCAAATACCTCACTTCCTGTTGGGCGTGGCTATGGTTGTGCAGCACGAAAACTGTTAATCTTGATGATCCCTACACACATACCAAGTTTCGTGTGGAACAGCAAGTCATTCACAGCACTGTGACTGTATGTCACATTTCCTGTTATCTGGCGAGCTGCTAAAATTCATTATGGCACCATTTCATAGTACCAGATAGCCAAAATTCCCTCGCAATTTCACATCAGCAACATCTTGACATCATGTACAGCAAATTTGACTGAGGACAAGTACGTTAAATTCCTTAGGTATCCAAACAATAGGGATCCTGCAACTCCATTGCATGGACCCCTAATAATGACAGCCCTCCGAAAACCAACAGGGTCCTCGCCTCGTCCACATGCTCAAGCCCTAATAAGAATCCATCCAATAAAGTAAGAGTAAAGGAGTCCTGTATAGTCTATACAGTAAATATAATAAATAAAAATGAAAAATAAATGAAAACTAACACACACCTGAAAACTGAAATAAATGAAAACACACACACACACACACACACACACACACACGTACGTGTGTGTGTGCGTGTAACATTATTATATTGAGTATTGCACATGGTCACATGGTTTTAGGGTTAGGGTTAGAGTGTACAATACAGTGTATTGGGTGTTTAGCACAGGATTAAATACACATTATCTGTGTTTATCATGTCAGGAAAGCTGCCTCATGGGTGGAAGCAACAACAAAAAACTGAAAAAGAGATTTTCAAAAATGAACTAGAAGCAGGTCGTCTACTGGCTGCCACTCATCGATCGCAACAGCCAACTAATATCTGCTGTTAATGGTAAGCACTTTTTTACCACTGATATAAGAACAAACTCAGATAGTCTCTACTGTCTCTTCCTGGTCTCCCTCTTTTCTTTCTCCCCCTCTCCCCTGTCCTCCTCCCCTCCAGACTCTGAGTCTGGTTCTGATGAAGGTTTCTTCCTGTTAAAAGGGAGTTTTTCCTCCCATTCCACCCCATTGTCACCAAGCGCTTGCTCATTGTGGAAATGCTGAGTTTCCCTAAGTAAAGTGTCTTTAGATAAATGTTTTTATGTTTTTATGATTTGGTGTTATATGAATAAATTGAATTGAAATGAAATAATCCAGCTCTGGTCTCTTACCTCACGCTGTACCTGGTCTCTGCTGAAAGTCAAGACGTCATAATCAGCTAGTGACAATTTACAACTGACTCTGTTTCACCTGCTGATGAAGACACTGATTCTATTTGTTCAAATCGGCTGTTTCCAGCTGTGCAGCTTGACTTTGAAACTCCAATTTCAATGTCAAACACCAGAGGTCGCTCCAACGTCAACTTTGCCCGAGGACCAGACTCGGACAAAATATTTACAGGTCTTGTCATGTTATTTTCAGTCTGATAATGTTTTCTTTGATAGATGTCCAGTGATAAGTTCACTGTAGCTCATGTGGTAGAAAACGGGTCCTTTATCAGACTCTGAACACTCATATAATCAGAAATACTAACTTCCAAACGCGTTTAAATTACAATTACTGCGAGCATACAAATAATATAACGTTTAATAATTTTTTTTTCTTCGTGGATTACAATAGCAGGCAGATAATGAACAGAAACATTACAAACACTACGTTACATTATGATGAATATAATAATACAATTTTCCTATCACTGCACAGTGATATATAGTGGCTGCAAGGGTTGTAGGTGCATTAATTACAGTCTTAAAAGAAAAAATCAAGGTTTTTGAGTTGTAAAAAGCCTACTTAGTTCTGTCATGATGATCTGCCTAGTGAAAAAATATGAATAGGCTCTGGGAGGGAGGGGTCTGGCTATTAATATCTGTGTTACACCAAGTTGTTTACAAACATAGTTTTGTTGGTCTTTGGGCACGCTTGCGCGCACCGGCACACACACACAAACACGCACAGAAAGGGAGAGAGAGAGAGAGAGAGAGAGAGAGAGAGGGAGAGAGAGAGAGAGAGAGAGAGAGAGAGAGAGAGAGAGAGAGAGAGAGAGAGACACTGCCTCTGGTTCTCTGGCCCGTCGCCGCCCACAATGAACTGAGCTCCTTAAAGAGCAGCGGGGCTTGGTTGGGGGTCAGATTAAGAGCCGCAAGAGGTTTTACACTGGGGCTTTTACATTGACACATATATATATATATATATATATTTATATATACGTACATAACTCATACATTTACAAGCATAACCTGTTCACTGAAATCATGAAGTCCCCAAAGCTTAAAGCTCAAGGTAAGTTTTTTTTTATTTTATTTGTTTTATTGGATTTATGGTATCGTACTAGATACTAGAAGCCTTTTCTAACAATTTGTAAACATGCACAAAAAAAAAAACAAAAAAAAAACCTCCCCTCTCCCAGCGAAGTTTGTGGAAGAACAGGACCTCAGCGACGTGCTGTGCGAGTTTGACGCGGTAATCGAAGACTTCACTTCGCCGGTGGAGAAGAGACACTTCAGGTATGACGAGCACCTGAAGACGGTGAAGAGGAGGAGCAGCGCCAGCGTCAGCGACAGCGGCATCAGCGACTCAGAGAGTAAGTCAGATCTCAGGTCTGTTGTGTTTTTTTGTTCGTTTGTTTGTTTCTAAAGGGAGATGTAATGATTTACTGTGGTCCATGAATTTGAGCCTATAAGTATAAATGTGGGCCTGAGGTGGTTCCAGACCTGCTGGATCTGGATCTTACATTATCAAATATTTTTTAAAACTGTGAACTGACTCCTGAATCTCCACAGAGAAGAGGAGGTAGGCCTGTGGATGTCATCTGTCATGTAACTACTGATTGTCTGGAGAGGTTCTGCCCTCTTTGATAAGATAGCTGGTCCTCATTAGGAGCTCATGGACTCTTTCATTACTGCTTAGTCCTCCTTGATTTTATCATGTGCAGCGAGCTGCTGAGTGCAACCTGGTCCTGATAGGATTGAATTAAGCTGCTGCTGAAGTTTAAACTATTGTTCATCATTGTATTACTCTACTGTACCATGTCTGCCTCACCTGCTGCAGTAAGTTTAGGAAAGGGTGAATACCACATTTGGTTGTAGGATTTCTGGAAAGAGGATCTGTGAAATCACTGGTGAAGATGTTGCAAGGAGGATCAGAAGCCAGACGAACTTGTGAGTTTGTCGATTTTTGCTTGAGGGATCAGGTTCCTGCGCAGGCTCTTGTCCTTTCCATGGCAGTTTAATGGAGGATGGATAGATGTACTTTTGAGGCCACAGATAAATGACTTTTGGAGATTCACCCTGGAGTGTGAGTGAGCATGAAGGAAGCGAGCAGTGAAAGGGTTTCATGTCCAAGTCAATTGCTGATATTAAGGCTACAGGGTCCTTAGGTCTTGTTTTGTGTGATCAGAGCTGAGTGGTGGGAGAGATGCAAGTACATGTTAACCACATGTTAACATCTGCAGCTGTTCTGCAGAGATGATTGTCTGATCATTTTTCTGTGAAGCTCACACATACCCACTGAACACACTAAACTGTGAACATTTTATATAATATAATATAATATATGTGAGTTAATCACATATGAGTAAAAGTGGTCATTATATCATAAACAAAATCTAATCTAATTTAATCTGTGATTTGTCTCTGATAGGTGCAGAGTCGCTCAACAGAAACAGCTTCAGTTTCAGTGATGAGCGGCTGAACTCCCCCACTGTGCTGTCTCCCACCACCACTGCCACCTCACCCCCTCTTATATCACCAAAACGTGAGTGACACCCCATCACTCATAATTCTAACTTTATATAATGCAAAAACTTTTGAAAGTCAATAAAAGGTGCATGAGAAGTAACCCGAAGTGTGTTGAAGCTGTGACATCCGTCTTCTGAGGTACAACAACATATTAGGGCAGAATCACAGACACACTAACAACATACAATTTTTCTTCTTGACTTTTTTCTCTCATTACTTAATTTTAATCGCAGAAATCATGAGATTTTATCCACAATGACTCTAACATGCCATTGTGCTGCAGATTCTAACTTCTGTCATCACACAGACACGTTAAGACAAGGTTTAAATTGTTCAGTGATAGATACAGAAGACACATCCAGAACTCCTCACTCTGACATCTTTCTCTTTTTCCCCCTGCAGCCAAACTTGGCGACACTAAAGAACTGGAGGACTTCATTGCCAACCTTGACAGGACATTAGAGAGTAAGTGCTAATGTCTTCCCTGTCAGAAACCCTGTTCGATAAGTTAGGCCTCAGACCACCACCACCTTGTTCACTCCCTAAACGTCAGCTATGTTTACAAATGGGGGAGAATCAGGGGGTGTGTCATGTGTACACAGTAAAATTGGCAGTGTTAATGTACCTACATTTTCAATTAATATTTTACTGTACTCTACTCTGAGAAGTTTTAAGCAAACTTTACACTATGAGGGAAATAACACCCGTAGTGTTGTTTATAGTTGACTGTGAGTTTTAGTTAAATCAAATCAAAACCCATACAAAGTGTTAATCAGAAATAATGCTTTACTCTTTAGTGTTAAATGTACTTAACTACTTGTTGATTAAGAATAAATTAAACAGCCACACGGCATATATACGCCAACGTGGTGCGCAATAACCATTTGGATATCCACACGCCTGTGCCGCTAATTCCCACAATGCTTTACGTTAAATGGGGTGTTACTTCAGTGACAGTGTCACACTGGTGAGCTCTGTTTGATAAGGAGGTGGGCTGCTCATCCGAGAGTATTTTTTTAACACTTTGTTAGTGGCTAACTGTGAGAGTTAAAATACACTTACTCTTGATGTTGTTGTAATAACTCCGGCCCATGTATTTTAACACTGTTCACACTGAGTTCATAAACTTTGATGCTGCATTTTTTACACGCAGGAATTTACTGTGTAGGTGTGTGTGGATGGGTGGACTAGTAGGTCTTGGACTAGGGAGTTACAGTTGAGAGAAGGGCAGCATATCCCTTTTCACTCTGTCACTCAACTTTGAAAGGGAAAAAACAAAGTGCTACTACTAACACCATACAGGAACTGCTCCACCCACCAACCCACACTGCACATGCATGAACACTGTAACCTGAGAAGGCAACATTCAGGCATCACAGAGCAGAACATAAGGGCTGAAAGACACACGCTGCAGGTTTGTATCGGACCTCCTCTTTAAAGTGCTGGCTTGTGAGTGTTTGAACTTGCATCAGAGCAGAAGGAATGTGCGCTGGTGCAAATCCTGGCTGAGATTCCAACTGTAAATGTCAGGAATGGAATGAGACACGAGTAGGAGTTGAGACACTTTATTTTCATGGTTTTTCCTTACACTGCCATTCCTTTACTTCTTTTTGGTGTTTCAGACATTGAATGCCTGCCTTTCAAAACTCCCAGGCATCAGACATCCAACCCACCCTCTCGCCTCCTCGGTTAGCCCTGTAGAATGTCGTGTTTACAATGATCAGTCTGTAAAACCTAGTGTCTGCCTGCTCTGAGAATAGAACGGGAAATGCAGAAGCCAGGGAGTGCGAGTCTAATCAGGTCCGTCTCTGTCTGTTCCGTAGGCATGTGACACACAGGTCAGTCATCTTGGAGCATAGCCATGAAAGGAGAGAGGGGAGTGGAAGTCTGGTAAATTCCCTCCTCTATGGGACATGCACCTGCCACCACCGTTGAGAACCACCCAAAAGGATACAGCTGGATGACACAAGCCACAGCCAAGTGGCTCCACTACTTGACTCTGTCATCTTCTAAGAACTACATTCACTACCTGAACATAATTCAGGCTGTGGGACAGGTCTAAAATACTCAAAGGACTTTGTTAAAAGTTGCGAGGAACGACGATGTGGAATCTAAGTCACTGGAATCACAGATCAGCAAATTGGGTTTCACTCCCTCATCTCATCTCAAACACTTGAGCTGGAATAGTATTTAAGTAAAAATGTCTTTTTATAATAGAAATATATTTGTAATTTTATAAAGCGTCTTATTGTAAATGTATCTCTTTTTGGTGAAATATATTTTTATATCTTGTAAATAATAATAATTTTCCAAATTCTATTTTGCCTCAGTTTAAGTGGATGGTCAACATTAAGATTAAGGAGTTTTTGGATGCTCATTGACTGTAATCAAGTTGGTTATAAATGTGAACTGAAAATTTTAATCTGCTTGGGAAAATAACTGGAAAGCAACATACTCAATACAACTAATGCCTACCAGAGAGGATATATTAAAGTATGAGATATTGTTTTAGTAACACTTGCCTCTGCTAGTTGTTTTTCACTTGAATTTCACTTGAAAATCACTTCTTGTATCTGCACTATGTGTGGTTTCACAACCAGGGTCAGGAACAACAATGCCCTAACACTGGACAGTGTGAGCCAGCAGAGGCTGTGCAGCTAAATAGAAAAGTCTGTCTGAAGCAGGTATTGATATCTTCCAGAGGCAGTGGAGCCCAGTATGTGTGGAGCTGCTGACCAGCTGAATTGGAGTGGTGACACAGTTGAGGAAGCAGGGGGCGTGACAGATGGCTGTTCACCACCTCGGCACTTTATTAACCCTCTGACACCCTGAAAACACAGCTTCACTGTCTCTCAAATGTGGATTGAAGTTTGTAATGTGGACCACCAGAAAAAAAAGACAGAGTGGAATAGGAACAGTGTAGAAAGAATGTAAAGTCAAACATGAAACCACATAAATGCACTGAAATAGATATTATGAGCCTCTTACCTTCTGTGCTCATTAATCAACCACTCAACAAAGCAGGAAGTTATGTAACCTCAGCAGCAACATGGTCTATTTCCGGAGGTGAAGGGAGACAGGGGTTGTGTTCCCCAAGCCCATCTCCTCTCTAAATCCAGCAGCAGGTGTGGCTGAAGAAGTTTTGTCAAAAGCACCCTTCTGTCTGCTGCTGACCACTGTGGATCAAAGGTCACAGGCTGTGGGCTTCCATATTGGTTCTGTGGCAGGTGCAGACAGACCTGGGGCCATGAGCATGAGTTTCACGTACTTAAAGGGGCACTCCAGTAAATATGACAGTTTTATTAGTGAAAGACAGACTGAGGAGGTGCTGTGTAGTATGGGTCATCCAACATTTACTATAATGCTGTTCTCTTTGTAACATAGGCTTTCTGCATGCCAAAAGTCTGCATGATATGACAGTCGACTATAGAAAACTCCTGCAGCACGAGGACAAATAGAAAGCCAGGGGAGGGCCTTTCTACTTCAACAAAACTAGATCTATCATCTTGTGGTTGTGTGCCACCTTGCTATGAAATAGTGTTATTAATTATTGAACTGAGTGAGGGCACACAATGACCTTTGATCTTTTACCACCAAATTTAAATAATTTTATCCTTGAGTTCAAATTGAGGTTTGTGCCAAATTAGATAAATAATTTCCTTTGGTGGCTTACTGAGATATCACACTTACAGATCAGGATGAATATATGGATGATCTAATAAATAAATGCCTGTCATCAGCCATTAAAACTTGGACATTCTCTGAAATTAAAGTGGTATATTTACAAGGCAACGTGACAAAACTCAAATATTATCTGAGATTATAATAAATTTGAAAGAATGGCACTCATAACATCATGAATTATAAAGCCAATAATTATGACAACCCACCCTTGAGCTTGAATCATACATTGACAGCAGCCATCCATGATGATCCACGATGATCAAAACAAATGATAATAGGAATGTAATAAGACATCATACCTGCAAAGATACAAAAGACACTACATGACAGATTGATTTTCTCAAGCAAAATTAGTTGTATGTCCAAATCCACCTTCCTTCCAGTCACTCACTGATCTTTTGTGCTGCAGGCTTTTTTTTTATTTCACACAAAGTGTCACATTTTGAAATGTTCAGAACACAGCTGAGCTTCCACTGCAGCTCTGAATGTCTGCTGTTTAATAATCTGTGTGTTAGTGTCATACATTGCATGCCAGACATGATAATCTGATGGCAGAAACTTGCCGTGGGATCTTTCTCCTTGTTTCTTCACTGCAGCTGGCAGAGTGAAGCTGCGGGCATCATCACCCACTGTGAATCCACCTATCTTGGCTGCTCTGCAATATGGTGTTTGATGGACTCCTGCCCCAGACATGGCAGATGGCACTTATCTAAGAGACAATGTTGACATAATACATGATCCCCTGAGGACTGCAAGAGGTTGGAGGAGAGGTTGACATTTCTTCTAAAACAAACATCCACTTTAGCAGCAGTGGGCACCTTTTTGGCTGTGTGGGTCAGTCCTGCAGATGTGTTGGCCTTGGCAGGCAGCTGCATGGGGCTGGAAGTATGGGAAAGTCAGAGTCAGAGTGAAGTATAGGGCAGTGGTCAGTGAAAGATCATGCAGGAAATAAAATGCCAATGGGGCTCATTGGAGGCCAAAAAGCTAAGGTGCCTTTCAAGTTAAGTTAAAACAATGTCAAGTTGTCAACAATGTCAACAATAAATACATCAGGTTCTCATGGATCTTTTAAAGTTGTTCCAACTCAGAGATCATTGAGTACATCCAATAAAAGCTTAATAAAGTTAATTAAGTTGTACATTTGGCTACAAGTTGTGTTGTTTGAAGGCAAAACTAGCTTTTGTTCCATATTGGAAATGTTAAGGCACTGTTAGAGCATTTTGCAAACACAATGTGTCTTTGGAGTTTCTGTTTAGACCTGTGTATTAAATGACTTAAACATGTGGAGTCTGAGTTGGCTGCAGCATCAAAGAAAACAAGGAAAACTGTAAATAATGATTTTTAGTCAAAAATACATGAACAATAGCCTGGCTGTCGCACATGCGCCATGCACACAGGTGGAGCTTGGTCTGGCAAAGATCCCATAGACATGAAGTTCTCAGAGGCAGGATCAACGGGCGTCTATCAAATGCCTCTGTGTCCAAATAGCTATTATTCTATGATGGTGATAGGATAAGTCATGGAGGAATGCATTGTATTTTGTATAGTTCATTTATTTTTATTGTGTTTATTGTGTACTTTTATAGTGTTCATGTTTTAGATTTTATGCATGCTGACAATATTTTATTCATTATTGTTATTATAACTTGCAATTATTACAACTTATTGTTAGTATCATTTTTTAAATCATATTATTTCCCCACTCTAAACAGGCACAACATTTTCGACATGGACTATATTTGTGTACAACCAAGAGCAATGGTTATGTGGGGACAAGATGAGGAGATCTTGGGGTGTGGGTGATGACGGTGTTTGGTGTTTTGTGTTGTAATTAAAGTAATAAAAAATGTTAATTACAAAAAATAGAAATACAATGCAGTGTTGTGTTTAATGACGGTGAAACTGTGGAAAATATTTAACAAATTAATAAAGAAAAATCAGTTGACAATATCTATTATGTATTTAATAAATACTATATATATATAACAATAATAATATATATTATTTATTTATCCATTATTACGACTACTTGTTTTCTTGTTTCGTTGCTGAAATTCAGCAGCTCTGCAGATTTTTCCACATGGCCGTGGCAGAAGCTGAGCATGAGTGAAATATGAAATGAGAAAAAGTTGGCATTCGCTGATGAGAAGCGGTGACAACGACTGGGCTCTGGGCCTGTTAAATCCTCAGCTGGTGTTTAGACACAGCTGTCTCCTTTGGCTTTGCTTACTCCTAACTCAGCCTGCACTTAATCTAAGCCCAGCCAAGTCCAGTTTTGTGGACAGACTCTGACTCAGAGTGTAGTCAGTGTGAAGTTTGAGTATTGAGTATAAGAACCAATATGAGTGTATTTCCAAACTGATGAGTCACAGCAGTTGCTGCACATATGAGGAGGTAATACCAGGAGAGAAAGACATGCAGGTATTAAATATGAATCACATATAACGCTCTTTACTGGGATTGTTAAATAATTGTCTGAGGCTGATTAACTTTACAGATAACTTCTGAATATGATGTGTCTGTGTCTGTGACAGCCATAGCTTGCCTGCGTGTTCACTGCTCCATCTGCGCTGCTGTCACCACTGCACCTGGACAATTTCCTGTTCCATCAGCTTCCATCCTTCTATTGGTGTAGCATATCCATTTAAATAAATCCTCTCTTAAAAATTTTACCTCTTGACTTTGCGTCTCAACTAAAACATGAATAAGGAGAGTATTTGTATCGTAATATCTGCGTCTCAGTAATACACATGCATTTATTGACAAGTCAATTATACAGGCTGTTGTAATAGAAATGTTCCCGGTTATGCATGGGGTAATGTGTTTGGGGGATTTAGTGAGTGGCTGAAGAAGACTGAAGGACTGGCACCGGGTTTACCGATGCACATGTAGAGAGAGAGAGTTTGTATGGAGAATGAGAAGCAGCTGAGCGGAGCAAAGAAGAGAATATAGTTAGATTAATTAATGTGAAAACAAGTGGTATATTATTTTAAAAAGTGTTTACATTGATATAAATGCATAATAAGCTAGCTATGAGATGAAAAACAATACTGAATAATAATTATTGCTTTTTGAGTATTATGGGCTGAGTGAAATCACGCTAACACTAAAGACATAGGCAGCTTTCTAACACATTACAAGGGTTAACTTTAGCAATACATGTACAGGGCAGGATCAGGAAATTAAGACGATAACCTTTCAAGATTCAGATGAGCCTCTGTCGTTTGTGTTCCCATCTGTTGTCCACAAGTTAGAGGGGGTAAGCCCCCCCCAAACTGACAACTAGCTTTGGCAGGACAAAAGCTAACATGGCCAACTTCCTAAAACAGGACAATGATGTCTTATGATGAGGTAAAGACAGAGGGCTATGTGGTGTGGTTTTAGCAGATATTAACACACACACAGAGTTAGGAATAGAGGATTCTGTCTTTCTTTGCTGATCTCATTCATAGGAGTACAACAACGGCAGATAATCACTAATGCTTTTAGTATTGCATATTCAGAACACAATTACAGTTTTTACTGATAATGTCATCACTGCAGACAGGGCAGCCCACAGAGTACCGCTATTAGCCTAGTAACGTTAATGAAGCAACATATTTGTGTGTTCATTCTTTTAGAAAACAGTTCTATGTTACACACAGGTGAAAGAAAAATGGGTGGAGTGGAGGGATTTTGTCCCCTCTTCTGATTTCCTGTGCCATCTGAGAGTCGTCAGGTGGAAGGCTAGACACAGTGGTGAGGACCCCACTCAGTTGCATGCAAGTAGGCACTGGGGCACCTTATAACGCATGTGTTGTAGTGACCGATTGTTTTTTTGCAGTGTTGCACTCTGGGACCCTGCACCCTTCTTTGTGTGAATTTGATTATTTGATTGTGACTGATTCTCGATGCCTGTCATTCAAATCAGTCCCTGTACACTTGGACAACAGGATAAAGGAGCTTGGCCCAGACATCCAGCAGCAGGAAAGTGACAGAGGGTGGATTTACACCTGTTTCCCTGCACTGAAATGTTGGACAGCAGTTGGGGTAAAACATCTGTCTGAAAAGCACAAACAAGCTGAAGAAAGAGTGATGTGTCTGTTTGAACCCCAACATCCCAATACAAATGCAACCCCCCCAAAAAATTTTTTTATCATCAGCCATCACTGGTTTGAAGGCAGAAGAACTAGATAGTGTTGCTTTAAAATTGGTAATAATGGTGAGCCAAGTGGTTATGGCGCACCACATTGGTGTGTAATGCTGTGCAGCTGCTCACCTGCTCACTTTCACATGACACTGTAGTGATTAGGTCCATGAACCACAGCTAAAAACACTTGAGCAGTCACTTAACATTTTACAGTGATGATAAAAAAAGTGATGAATGAACACCTCTTGTGCTTTTAGCAATCTGTCTGTTACAATCTGTCTTCAAAGCTCTTGTGTCAACACCTACAGAGGTTACAGCTTTTAACTACCCACCCTTAGGACAACGTTTCCCATTTTACCTCCAACTGCAGTCATCAGTGAACATCTTTCCCATTTAGTACCACAACATAGTTATCACACCATACAGACACAAGCATTGAGAGGGGGACAAACACTGTCCTCTGGGATGGGAGTGATGGAAGTGTTCATTAATTTTTTTTAAAGCACACAAACCTGTTTAAATCATGAAATTTGAGTTTGAGTGTGTGTTTGAGTGTGTGTGGTGACCAAGTACTTCTCATCTTGTCATTCACAAATCATAGCATTTGGCCCTAAATTTGTTTATTTGGTCTTTTCTATTCAGCCACTGGATCTTTGGAGTGGAAGGATGATAAATTATGGTCTATTTAAAACATTTAATCAACCCTCCTGTTAGAGAAAAGATCTCTTATCTTTCCCCACAGCACAAATAAACACACAGAGAAAGTTCTAGGAGAAAGCTTTGACAAGACACTACATGTTTTACCTGCTCTCTGAACTCTCAGCCTTGACATGAACAGTGAATTATGCGCAGTTCAACTCAACTCAGAAAGCTGGGAGTCAGCCAGCACCTATGTTACAGATTCATGACAGAAAAATATTGGCTCGACTGCCACAAGCCAGAGCAGATGCCATAATTGCTAAAACTTTTTAGCTGTTCTATGTTCATGATTTACACAAGTGATGATTTGCTGCAAAAAAGGTCTTCCATTTTTTTGAAATTATGACCACAAGGTCCCTCTACAATGGCACAAGTCACTGGCACAAGACTGTAGCAATCCTATTCATTTTTTAAATGGTGGGAGGAAGTGGAGGTGCATCATTGTCACTTAGCCAAAATTCAACTCACTGAACTCAGTCAAACTAAAAGAAAAATAACTTTATTTCAACATCAAGCTTTGGGC
The DNA here is from genome assembly GCA_016801845.1 of Polydactylus sextarius. Classification (NCBI taxonomy): domain Eukaryota; kingdom Metazoa; phylum Chordata; class Actinopteri; family Polynemidae; genus Polydactylus; species Polydactylus sextarius. The sequence goes on along the minus strand of CM028912.1, from coordinate 24,264,662 downwards.
AGTGACCAATAGAATGACATCGCAGATACAAGCAACTGAAGAGTCCTCCACACGGTGTCTGGGCTCAGGTTCAGCTTGAGGAACTCAGATCATGGAGCAGTACAGATCAGGAGCAGCAGCTCTAATGCTCCTGATACTACTTCTGGATAGACAGTGAAAATTGGATGACCTTTTTAAGATCAGATACATCAATTGAATAACTGAAGTTTTCTGCTCCCCTTAAGGCCATATCTGAAGCACTGCATCAGTTGGCAGTGAGGGAAACATTGCTTGCTTACGGGCATTTCCTGACTGTTGAGGTAATCAGGCCCATCAAGTCTCAGACTGAGATAAACCAAAATGTCTAACTGTAGCTACACTAATTAGATTGTTAGCACTCCCTCCCTCGCTCTGTGCTTTTATTCACTGACATGAACAAACTAGAAGAAAACCAGATTAGTGTTACTCTGTTGTAATTTCCCAGCTCATTAGGTATCAAAAACAATGTTAAGGTTTATTATTAGACATGATGAAATGATCAGTAGCAGTACATGCTGGGTATTGACATTTAAAGGGGGAAGCAGGGAGTGAGGAGGGGGAAAATGTCTGACTCCTAATTCCTGGCCTATGGTGAACTTCTTCCGTCTCAGTGTTTTAGTAGCCCTGGAGGAATGCGTGTGAGGGTTTAAACTGTATGTTGTTTTCCATGCCAGATGGGAGTAAAGGGGGTCGATTTGGCCTCTGTCACTCAAATCAAAAACCCTACCTGTCGTTTTCCCCTGTCATTTGTCATCATTATAGTCATTACTGCTGTTCTCCTCAGGGTTGTTGTTGCAGGCTGACCATAGCTTCTAGGTCAATGACTACAACTCTGCCCTTGTTTTCTATTTGTGTGAAGACAAAAGCCCTGTTTCCACCGCAGGAACCTCCGAGTAATATTACAGGAACTCGTCCGTTGGCACGTCTCCAGAGGAACAGTTCCCGAGAGGCAAGACCCAGGACCCTTTAAGGGGCCGAAAAAAGTCCCTGCCCAGTCATAGGTATTTTTTTTTAGGACCTAGTGAGACGACTTTCCTGAAAAATTCCCAGCCCCTAAACATTACCAGGAACTGCTTCAGTGGAAACATGGCTAGAGAAGAGAAAAGCAGGTGAAACACAAGCACAAGTAAAGACTTTCTTGTCAGCTGGCAGAATTATCACATATAATCTCTGATGTGCGCTGAACTACAGCGTGGTCATGCAAGAAAGAGGGAGGGAAAGAAAGAAACAATAACAGTGAAAAGTGGGTGCAGAAGAAAGAGGGAGGTAAGGGAAATCTGCATCTGTAACAACTGTTGAACACACAGACTCAGTCACCACACAGGGAGCAGAACAACTTTACAAACAGAAAAATGACACAAAAAAAAAAGTCACAAAAGTCACAACAGGTCCTCTTACCTCCACATGTGAGTGTGTGTGCACATACCAGCTTCTGCCAGCCACAGGTTTCAGCCCCTTTGCCCTTGAGATGTGAAGTGTAAGCAAATGATTCTGAACCAAAACAAACACAGTGAACACACCTTCAACCAAGTACATGCTTTTCCTCACACAGACCAGGCAAAACCAAAGAAAACTGCACCCAAACAAGGTCATAAGTTAAAGGTCTGGTGTAGGCCTAGCAACATAATGCAGAGAGTTCTCACAGTTTTTTTTTTTCGATCTGCAAATACCTGAGGAATTAGAAATTAGTGCTCCTCTGGGGACTTGTAACTGCCTTTATTGGTAACAGAATGATGGCTGAAGCTTTCAGCATACAATGAGCACCACCACCACCTGCTCCATGCAAGAAACTGCAACACATAGTTTTATTTGCAGATCTTCAGTTCAGTCAGCAGTCAGCAACCATACTGCAGCAAGAAAAACAGAATGTCAGCAAGTACAGAGGAGGTAAGATGACCTATATTAGAAGAGCTCTTCTTCCCCCCACAGCTCTAGGTGTGTCCTCCCAGTGCATCTGCTCGACAAACACTTGGCCCTGTCAGAAGGGGGAAAGTCTCCCTGTGTGCCCCATAAATCAGAATATGTGAAAAGACACACATGGATGGGGATGTGATGAATATATTTCCAGATTAAACTTAATCAACATATCATACTTTGTGCATCTGAAAGCTCAGAAGTTATAAGCGCATACACCAAACATTGTTTATCTGTGGATAATGTTGTTGTCCATGTGTAATCAAGGACAAAAACATCATAACTATACTAAGAGCTGACCACAGTTGACCCTGCCAAAATCACATCCACTGCAAGACACATCACAGGACTGTATGAGACCTGGGTCTGATTTGGAGCATTAGTTACAGAGACTTCTCTGAGACTCTTTCAAACCAGACCCTTTGCATCAGTCATCCCTAGTCTGACTAAACTCCCCTCAGTTTAAGAATTGCTGTTGAATGTTATAAACTATAAACTGACTTCAGGATGAACTTCTCTTGCCTCTCTCTCATTCACAAACAGAAACTGTAGAACCATGTTTATATAACCATGGTCAGTGATAATGTAACAATAGTAATGGTTGTTCAGGAGCATAATCGCTCATACATGTGAGAATACATGTGAATTGTCATACAACTTTTGGTAATGACCAAAAGTCTGTTAATGACAGGGGATATATATTTATTTATAATATATATTTCATATATTTAGTTTACCCTCAAAGAATTCAACTGTGTTAAGCACCATTTTATTTATTAATGCAGAACCATTATCAAAAGCATTTTATAAATTATTTCCCAGATTTCTAAGCAGTTCTAAGATGTCTGAGGCCAGATTTAATATTTAATACAGTTAGTCATCCCAACGCTCTGTCCTGATCCTGAAGACCTGATTAGATACCTGAACTCACTAATCTGGTGCCATCTCTACCCTGAGCTCCAGATGTTCAAGACCCTGTCCCCAAACTTGAGCCACAGAGCTTAGAGGTGATGATAATAGCTGACAACTGCAGCACAGGAAGTTCATCTTCAGTCTATATCTCAGGGCCTTGAACTATTTCCCTCCCTTCACCTCTAGAGCGGTGACATTACAGCCATGAGTCAAGATTTTTTGAGCCAGTGATTAATTAAACCCACCCCCAGGCCCCGTTCAGCTACTATTCAATTGGCAGTGAGATCCCCTCCCAGGCATTTTTCAACAATGGGGGCCTTTGATTCTCCGAATTAGAAGAGCCTTCTCCTTGCACAAAGACATGAGTCCATATAGAGGTTTTAATCATTGTGTGGCCCCTCATTTCGGAGCACTGAAAGCAGTAGCAGTGGCTGCTGACAGCAGTGCTACAGAGGTCATATGGGGACACAACCACCCAACATAATAAGGGGTCATACCCTAACTGCACACTGCAAAGAATGAGAGAATGTACTGGGATCAATTAAAAATGATTTCATGTAAAATATATATATATATATATATATATATATATATATATATACCTTCACATTGCATATATAAATATTTTATTCTTATTTTATTATTTATTCTGCAGTTTGGTTGGTCACACTATAAAACGCTGTACTGTCTGTGTGTGTAAATATGAATGGACTTTTGGACTATTTACTGCTTTTTCACCCAATGACACACTTCAGGGGCCTGGGTCTAGTAATAGAACTGCTGACATTGTGATTTGCATGCCTTTTTCCTCTAATGCTGGATGTGAGGATGTGTGTAAGTAAACCCCCCAAATATTTCTGTTACACACATTCTTCTGTTGAATCATCAGATTGACTATGTTCACGTTATCCACAACTGCAACAAATGTGAATAAGTCCCTAAAACAGAAAAACTAACTAATGCACATATGCGCACAGGTGCATCAAAATAAGCTGTATGTATGAGCAGCAGGGAGGGAAAGTGAAATAATAGCAGTAACCACCTCTTAATATATATATATATATATATATATATATATATATATATATATATATATATATATATATATACAGCAGTTTTCTGTTTAACTGGGATTATTACATTATATTACATCCATTCCATCCATGTTTCCTGATGCATAATCCTCTGGTCTATCGCAACATGATATTTCTTTGTTTAGTTCTTTTTTTGTTTGTTTGTTTTGTTTCTTTGTTTGGAGAACCAAAGGAAGCAGCAGAAATACTGTACAGTAAATAAGCCACTCGGGGCCAGAGCATTGTCAGGAGTTGTGTAATGGGTCAGTGTGTGTCGGGTTTTTTTGGATCATACATTGTTACACATGGAAAACGTGATCATGAAGGAAATGAGAGGGAAGGGCAGCACTGTGTTTCTAATTATTATCCCTTTGGTTTCTAAGAACGAGGAGCTCCTGGTCTCCATGTAGGATAACACACACAGCACATGATGTGCTCAGAAGAAAATCACCTGACTCCCCCAACTTTTTAGGACTTTGGAACCCACTATTTTACTCTGCTACTTTATAAGCATTAATAAAACACAATAATGTAGTAGTAGAAGATTTAAGTGCTGATTCATAATAGGAGTGGACTTATATGAATGATTTTATAAACTGAGAAAAACAGCTTCATTGTTTTCAGCTTTATGACAGTATGTTTTTCAGATAATCTACTGGGTTTATTCATTTTAACTTTAAATATACCTCTGAGCAGACAAGACAAACAAATTAGGGTTCAACTGAACAAGGTTTTATTAGAATTTTGTACATTACGTTCACAATTTATTTCTCATAAATCAATAACAGTGCACAATTATATGACTGAAATCATCAAAAATGAATTTCTTTAAACATATTTAAAAGCATACATTTCAATGAACAAACTACAGTCCTGCTTTCACTTTTACATCCATGTCACATTAACTGCTTCTGCTTCATTAACTGCTTCATCTCTACTGTTGTTTTTAAAGTGTGAGTTTTATGAGAGCATCTCTCTGTCAGAGCCAGATCAATATGGACAGACAGTCAGAGAGTCGATCATTCAAGTTAGTGTGAACACCACCAACAGCAAAACTGAATGGGTGGGTAATGGTGACACCTTTTAATGAACGTGTACAGTCAGGTGGGAAATTCACCAGTGGAAGCATTCTGCAGGAGCTTAGTGTGTAATTGCTGCTTGTCACATCAAAGAATGTGTTTTGGTGTCACTCATCCCTGTGTGTTGTTCTAGTTAAAAATCCAGAAAACCGGAGACACGTCTATGACCCCCTCACTCACTCCCCCCCTTCTCTTCTCACTGAGCAAACCTAGATGAAGATCTTTTCTGTGAGTGAGTTGTACAGTATCTGTCCTGAAGGGCTCTTCAGAGTGGCTACACATTTCTTGAACTGTCACACCAACACAACACAGCTGTAAAATAATAGTCTTCAGAGCCTGCACTTGGCTCAAGGCCCAGAGTCATATAATCTGACAGAGAAAACAGGTTCAGGCCATGTGGTGATAAGCCACTGAGCTGAATTAGGAAGGAATTTCAGAACATGCAAAAGAAAATAAGGTGTGTGACAAGTGTGTGAGCTGTAGATGGAGCGAGTGTTTGTTTATGAGTTTCAGGCACTGGACAGCATTGTCGAAGTGAAGATCTGCTGCAGTATTTGGGGGATTTGCTTAGTGTCCATGGCAACAAAGGATCTCCCTGCTGGAAGGGTCTTCTGAAGCCTGAAACAAAGATGCCAAAAGTCTTGAGTCAAACTCAGTGACTGAACCTCAGCAACAGATGTTTTTTTCCCAAAAATAAAAACCCAGACAAGGACTTGTCTGTGGCATGATTTGGTACATTTCCGTTAACAGAGTGGACAGTGTGTGAATGAAAGTCCAGTTTGCTCATGCATTCCCTTGTTTCAATCAGTGTTTTGTCCTTTATATTTATTTTTCCCTTCCCTGTTTATGAGGGTCAATAATTAATAGGGACAAAACTCTTTGCAGTCAGTCCTGTCAGAATTGGGTGCTAACAGGACCCAGAATGCACGATGGGTACAACACAGGGAGTGTATTAAGTCTAAATGACATGGAAGACAACAGGATGGACAAAAGGCGCTGGGGGCTAACACCTAAATACTGTCACAAAAACAATGAACACAAACACTGAGAACACAGACAGAGAATTGATGCAAATGACCCAACAGCACTAGGGAAAGGCAAGTTTATATACACGAGGAAGGGCAGGACACAAGACAAGTGCAGCACATTAGGGAGGGGTCAGATAATCGCACAGAAAGGAAAACACAGGAAACAGAATGCAACACACTACAGAGGGAAAGACAACTTCAAAATAAATCAGACCCAGAAAAGACTTAAACAACCAAGACAGATCAAAACAACTGAGAGCATGACCAGTCCACTACTGAACATTAACAGTAAACCCAGAATCATGGAATCATCCATGTTTGTTTATGTCCACTGAAGATTTTTACAGACATGTTCAAATGATTATTTTAATGGTCTGACAATAGTATGGATATGATTCCTCAAGAGTATCAGCTGTTATATTGCTTTGTTCAGTTACCAGACTCCACTGACAAAAAGAATAATTTTACATTGCTGAGCATGGATGTTTCTGGTCTACCACAAACATATCTATATTAGTTTGTTAGTTAAAGTTGTGTTTTGACTTTCAGTGTAAGCATTCTTTACTAAATTAAAAGCACCAGACAACAACACAAACTAACTGATAATGGCAGCAGTAAACCAACAACCAACTGAATTCTGTGACTATTTTGTCAATAGAGTTGGATGGCAATTTAAAAGCACAATTACTCAAAAGCTCAAAAGGCTCTGTCTTTATAACAATCCTGTCTATCATGGTGCTCCATTTTCTACATTCTGACTTTAAACTGCTTCCCATTCAAAGTTAAATCATACCTGCAGTTAAAAAGTAAATTCCTTTTACTTTGTTTCATAGGTCAGGAGTGTCTTTTACAGCTGTTCCTAACTTTCACCAAGTCATATTTTAATTCTGAAGGTTCTTAAAGGGGAGCTCCAGCACATTTGAACCTAGAGTCTTTGAGTAATGTCAGTTGACAAAAATGAAACAAATGGTTGCTACGTTAGTGGAGATGTGGTGGTAGTGGTGAGCCTGGCCAGGCAGCTAATAAACTAAGTGATATTCAGCACTTATTCGGCTGTCCATCTGGGCCTTGACAATTGAGTCTTTTGGACTTTCACATGCTGGAGTTCCCCTTTAATTTCAGGCCTGCACATTGATGATGGCAGTAGTGGCTCTTTTCACAAGGATGTAGTATGTGTATCAGGCTACAGTAGAGCCTGGAGCAGAATGGCTATAAAACGGAGAAGATTTTAGCTGTTTTTTCTCCTTGCTGCAAAGCCTCAGGAGTATATCTGCGATGTGAAAACAAAGGTCAACTGAATGGTCATTGTTCTACTTAAATTTGAAGTCCAGGTCTTTGTCTTTTAGAGATTGGAAATATTTGCAGAATCTTCAAAACTGACAATATGGATGCCCACCCACACTCCCGACACTCACCTCTCAGCCTGATTGCCGAGGGATCCAATGAAGATGGCGAAGGCGTTGACCTGGGGGTCAGATGTTAGGACACTGGCAAAGCGTTCTGGCTGGATGCCGTAGCGTTCCAGGTTGGCATCACTGAGCACCACCACAAAATGCTCGTCAGCCTCCTCCTTTGCTAGCTCCTTAATGCTGGCTTCTGTGCCCTCCAGAGTGTAATCACCGCTCATGCAGAACTGAGAATGGGCCAGCATGGTCTTACCGGAAAAGGGAGAGAAAAGATAGCCAAGGAAAAAGTGACAAAGGAGCAGAGGAGGGATATAATCAAGACAGCTATACACTGAGTTTGCCTATGATAATAGTGATTAATATTAATAATACCCATTAATAAATGATAAGCAGTCACATGACTTCTGTTTGTCCTTGGCCAGAGGGAGGACAGACAGAACCACAAAACTAGTGCTCTTCACTTTTGACAGTGCAGCAGAACCACTGGTGTCAGTATGTGAAGTTGCTAGTATGATGTCCGAATGGCGTCAGCAGAGGCTGAAACTCCAGATGACCATTGTTCTTGTGATCGCATATTCAGACATGAATGGACTGATTACCGTTTGGATCTTTACCTTCAGAACTTTGAGTCTCTGTTTGTTATTCTTGGGGACATTGTCAGCTCGGACCAGCTCGATGTCGTAACCATCGCCGGAGTGACCCACGATGTCATACTGCAAAGAGGAAACAGTTGCAGTGAGAAAAAAATGGACTCATCCCTCATAGGCTCATTGGCTTATGTGAGGCTGGGTCAGCCTGGCACTTCAGACTTTGCTCAGCTATTTAAAGACCCAGGTATTACATATCTGGTCTATTTCTAATGTGGACAGTCATGACTGTGGCGGTCAGAGGTATGCGCCTGTGTGTCTCCATCCATCCTGCTGTTGCTGAGCCATAACATTTTTTTAATTAAATATCAGTTTCTTTCAAATGATGTATTCATTCAACAGAAAGACCAAGAGTCCCTCAAAGTTAAATTAAAGTTAAAAGGTTTTTACTGATGTGTAACCGTTCTGTTCTTTTTTGGCCTGTAAACCTGGATCCGTTGAGTGAGTGAGTGTGTGTGAGATACTGATATGTGATCAGTATTAGGAGTGTCACTTAGGGGCCAAGAAGTCTGTCTCCCTTTAATTTTGTTACACATAAGGCAACAGCTAGGGCTACAATAGGACAACTGTGTTACATGACAAACTGGATAGCTTGAGAATATGGGTATGAAAATTCAATTCATCTGCTGAATTCCCCCTGGTGATTTGAAAAATCACCAGGGGGAATTCAGTCAATAAAACATAAAAAGTTTTATTGACCGAAGAATTATCTAAATTAAGTCTCATAAAGAGTCTGAGAAAGAACAATTAATCAGTCACGAGAATTGTTACTTATTTTACTGCTACTGACACTGGATACCGCAGTTTGAAACCTTAGCAGCCAAAAGCATAATAGAGAATTGACTTACATCCACATTAATTCAGACGAGGAAGGTTGTTGGGATTAGTGTCCTATGAACACTGATCTTTTATGTGGCATAGACGGCACGTAATTTTTACTTTTTATCATCTGTGTATTTCAGCGTTAGTATTTTTTGACTATGAGCGAGTGAAGAGGGACATGTTCACAATGTAAAAATGCAGTAGCTCAAAAAGCAGATATTCTGTGTTGTTTTCTGTCATAAAATAAATGTTTTGAAAGAGTTTTGAAAACTTGCTTGGGCTAAACAAATGTGCTAATGGTCACATTTCACCTCCAGCTCCCTCCACTTCTTTTTCTTTTTTCATTTCAAGATTAGTCTTTTGAAAGACCCCTGATGATGAAGAGAGTACAGAACCAGGGTACCCTGCCCATAGGGCCACCAGGGCCCCACCCTAGAGCCAGGCCTGGGGAGGGGGTCTGTTGGTGAGTGCCTGGTTGCTGGGCCATCACCCAAGCCCAAACAAGGGACATGGGTCTGAATCCCAGTGGGCCCATCACCACCACCATGTCTAGAAACAAAGAATGTCAGCTCATTGGCAGGGAAGAAGCCAGAGCTTGTGCAGGAGGTGGAGAGGTACCTGCTAGATATAGTCAGGCTCACCTCCGCACATAGTTCTGGCTCTGAAACTAAACTCCTCAAGAGAGGCTGGACCCACTACTATGCTGGAGTTGCATCAGGTGAAAGGCAGAGGGCAGTTGTTGGCATATTAATTGCCAGGGTCGTGATTGGGAGGAACGGCCTGGCCGTTTTGAACTCGAGCGGTGTTAAGTTATTGGACTTCTTTGCTGGTCACAGTTTGGCCATAACTAACACCATGTTCAAGCATAGGGGTGTCCATCAGTGCACATGGCTCCAGGACACCCTAGGTTGTAGGTTGCTGATCGACTTTATAGTTGTTTCATCTGACCTGCAGCTGTATGTTTTGGACACTCGGGTGAACAGTGAAGCTGAGCTGTCAACTGATCACCACCTGGTGGTGAGCTGGATCAGGTGGCGGAGTAGGATGCCGGCCAGACCTGGCAGATCTTTAAGTCCCACCTCTGCCTATATAATTTATATCTTGCTGATAAACATCACCTGATTCAGTGATCAAAAGTAACACATAGATTATTCTGGCAACTGGTTGATAACATACAGAAACTGTTCACATCATTTTTAAAGAGCCATAGCCAATGAGAAAACTCCCTCACATAGTAAACGGCAGCTGGCGCTGCTGTTTTTCTGCTAATTCTGGCCAAAATTTCTTCAGTAACATTTTGTCTGGCCTCACCTTGAACTTGTGCTCGTAGTTCTCCAGGGCCTCCATGACCATGCACACAGCCTCCATGGAGCGCTCCAGCCTGCTGTCCACGCCATTAAAGCGGTACATGCTGCCCGACACATCGGCCAGGACCCGCAAACGCTTGGGCTTCTGCTGCGGACTGCCCAGCTGTAAATGTACAAGGGGTGTAGGGATGGTGCAGTTGATATGCACACAGAAGTTCAAATGAGCAGCAGCTAATGAATAAAGTCAAGAAAATACCTATCTTGGACAATGTGTTTTGTTGGATTTGGTGTGACTCACTCAAAATAACTTTAAACGCAAGGCCAGGATTTCAAACTGGGTGCAACTATTTTAACACTGACCTTCAAGCCAGACCAAAAATATGCAAAGCTTGGAGCTAAATAAGGTAGAAAAACATGAAATGCATATTATGGTTACTGTGTGTTTGCATGATTAGTGAGGGAACTATCTCATAGCTGTGCAAGTGTGTGTGTGAGCATACACAACTAGAAAGTTTGTGTGAGCTTAGGGAAAAAATAGGGTGTAATAATAATCACACACATGCCACTGGAATGCAACATCTGACAGATAAAGGTCAAAATTATGTGTGTGAGCCTTGGGTGTGCAAGTATGTGTGTGTGTTTAGAGGTGTGCCACATACTCATGCACGCACTCATGCATATACACACGTGCACAATGCACACACCTCTGGGTCCAGCTCCCCCCTGCGTTTATATATCGTCTTCTCTCCAGTCAGACCATCAATGATCTTAGCATCGTCCAGTTCTCCCAGAGTCTGGTTCTTCAACCACTGTCGCTCCTTTCCCTTAGCCTGAAAACACACACACAGACACACAGAGACACACACACACACACACACACACACACCAAGTATGAGCAGGAGTTCAGTACAAACCATACTCAGATTTTATTATCTGTCCAGTGAAGAATGTCTGGGTGAAGCAACGTTCAGAACAAACATAGTAAACATAATAAACATTCATAGTGTAAACAGACAACAAGACACTCATGACAACCACGTTTTCTCCCATACACAATTGCTGAAAAATAAAGCAGGGCCTGGGTTTTTTGCAGTTTTACTTGAAGGGAACGAAGATCTTTACTAAAAGATAAAGAAAACAGATGATCATCATGTCACACACGACATTACATGACACAACATCAAATGACTTAACATCATAGATAAGCAGTGAAATAAAATAACAACAGATAGATGTGTACTACTGAACACAATGTAGACAACCCTGGTGCATGTGAGAAAGAGGGGCATGTGTTACAGAATAACCTATAGGAGGACTTTTCTCTATTTACGTTACAGTAAGAAGAAGAAAAGGTTGATAAGCATCTGTGGTTACACCTCCAAGACAGAAGTCTTTTATTAGGCAACTTAAGTGTACTAGGTTGATTAATTAATCAGTTTATAAACATATTAGTACGTTAGCACGTTTTGGTGTATCATTTGTTTGTGTGCGACTTATGGTTTTGTCTGCATTAACGGTCAAAACATTTATGGAAGAATAAGAAATATAAGAAGAAGAAATGCGCACCATAACAACAGCTTGATATGCGAGGCACTGCATCACTAATAGTCGTTAAGAACAATCAATAAAGCTGGAGGTTTTGCGATTCCAACGGAATCAGTAAATTTGAACCAGAACCATTTCTCGATTCCCAACCCTAGTCTCTACATTACAATCACACTCTAAGGCACCCTAAAATAGGAAAAGATATGAGTCATTTTCCAGGTTAAGAAAGTTCAAAACTGCCTTTGGAGTGAACATGCTTTCATCTGTGAGATTTTGATGATTAAATATTGATTTCTCTTAAATATTGAGGCGATGCTCCACAAAACAAACGTTTATATTTGTCAAGCCAGCGCATTGTTGAGAGATAAATCGAGAAACAATACATTATCAACTTACTGAAATTGTGCCAGCTCTGGAAGCGTCAGACTCTTAAATCACTCATCAGGTATGACAAAAATAACATGACTTCATGTCATGCCCACTGGGATTGGTATAATCTCCATGATCTTTACAGTGGAAGGAAAACACCCTCAGGCTACAAGGACAAAATACAAAACAATAACAGATGTTCACATTCAAAGCCTGTGCTGGCATGGCACACGCATACACACGCGCACACACACACACACTCGCTCACACATACATTCCTTCCCCACCCTTTAACCTAACCACACATCACATAACAACCGTCACAAGCTTTTGGATGTGATGGACTAAGTATTCTACAAGTTTTAGCGATTGTATATAATGAAGCTCACCTGTAAACTGTCAAGGATGATTCGCAGAGACTGAACCTGTCTTCTTACGGCGGTGGAGAAACGCTCGTACGTGGTGGCGTCATATTCACTCATGTTGATCTCCTTTAACCTAAAATACGAGGAAAAAGAAAAAACAGATATGACCTCTGTATTCAAGCACACAGTGTCTTGAGGGTTGTGTGATTTGCTTGAGGTGACCAGTCAGTTTCTTTTGACACAGGCAGGTTTATTCCCACCTGTATAAATTTGGTAAATTTGTGGCACATTAACAACTGACAACAACAACAGACTCGACCACATTTACCTTTTACACATGCTAGTTTTTCATAAACAACAGAAAGATAAAAGCATTGCTCTGAAGAACAACCAGATGTCCAGAACTCTATCTAATCAAGGGAACTGTGACAGGTATGCACATTTTCCTTATCTCACTGTATCAGAGTACCAAGATTACATTTTGAGACATTATTTCAAGCATGTCTCATCTCAACCTCCTCACTTGTGGCATTCCTCAAGGTTCTTTTTTTCTCTTTGCTCTTCTCCTTACATTTTTTATCTTTAGCTCATCACTTCCTGTTTGGTCAAACTTTTTTATACCAGAGCTTTTTAAGGCTTAAATTACCTGTACTTATGTCTAATTTTCCATCAACTCATCCATTATGTAGACCCTCTTATCTTCTTATCTACAAGACATGGGAACATATTACAATATCACATACTGTTACAGTGATCCCTTGCAGGGCTAAACAATCAGCAATCCCAGTACTATGTATACTTTTTGGCTGATAGGTCCCCTAGCTTTCTTAGCCTTTAAGTGTTTGGGTAAAGCATTCCAAAAATGCCCTTACAGCCCACAGAAAGAGAGACCTGAGAGACCTAACCAAATCACATTTGACTGGTAGCTCATGAGACTATTTACTCTATCTTGTCTTGAATAGTTAACATGTGATTTAAACATTTGTAGTTATAGAATTGACCTTCATTCTCATGGCAAAAAATGAGTCACATTCACATTATGACCCAGTTTATTTTCAACCTTTCAACCTCACACACTTCACATTGGCTGACACATTGGCTTCTCCGCACATTCCAATATATGCACGTTTGTGTGTGTGTGTATGGGAGAGCGTATGTGGTGAGCAGACGCCAGTGGCCGTAGCTATTTCCTTTAAATTCCTGAACCTTAACTTAAAGCACAGAGCAAGCAAGTACAAATTGAAAGAGACAGAGTCTGTTTTGGCTTGATATAGAGACACAACACTGGAAAGTGCACGCACAACAAGCAGAAAATCAAGGAGCTAGGCTGACACTCCCTATGACTGAAAGCTCTAGTCGAACTGTTCAACCTCTCTGTCTCTCCATATGAGGAAATATATTTTCTGTTTGATCTTAAATCTGCTGAATTATAATGCATTAAACAAAACAAACTGTTTTTGTTTAGAGAGGGATGTTGTACTTGTTACCTTTGTCAAAACATCTTTCAGTTACACTTACTGTTCGTTTTGTGGTTGCTAAGGGTAAATGAATTTAAATATTTTTTCAAGCACGTTTATTTGTATTGTAAAAATGGACAATGTGAACAAGGGTACAGAACATGCTTCAAATATGGAATACATCTTATCTAGTCTGGGACCTCGGGTGCTCCAAGAGGAGCTGGGAAGTGTCACTTAAGAGGGACAGCTTGGATATTCTGTAGAGAAGCTGCCACTAACTGACCCAAGTGAAGAAGTCACTGAAAACAGATGGATGCAAAGACAGTGACACTAGAAAGTTATGCTTTTCTAAAAAAGTTCTTTAAAGGCGGTAACTTTTTCTCCTGCTGGTGATTATCTCTCACAGTTCTCATTCAGTAGCAAAAACTTATATTTTGGTGTTTCTCTCACTGTGGTGAAATAACTCAGTGTGTAGTTTTTTGCCACACAAGTGTCTGTTAAAGCACTTGAGGCTTATTCTCTGCCCTCTGTCTTAGCACTCTGTCATTGGCTATGTCAGTATGATTATGTTAAGTCATTTGATTCAATTCAACAGCAAAAAATTATCAAGGTGATTTTTCTTGAATTGCAGCTTTGTTTAATCAATTTCACTTGCATTATATAGTTACTGTTCTGCTTGTGTTTCACACAGTTGGTTATTACTGATGCACAACGTTATGTGTAATCAAGGCAAAACTATTGTCTACCTTGTTCTCACCTATAGTATTGATGTTGACAATGTAACAATATTTCTTAATAATGTTAGTTTATATACCTAAGGCTTTTTTGCTTGCTTTGTGTGTGTGTCAGGTACTCAAGGATTTATAAAAGGATTACAGTGTTACATTGATGATAAAGTTAAGCAAAAAAAAAGATAAGTAGTGTGTAAAGAGGGTATGGCAAAAAGCCTGATGGAGTTGGTCTGTGATATGAAAAGAAAAAAAAAGCTGTAAGTGTGGGTAATTCTGAGACATGCAGTCAAATAACTGACATTTTCTTGGAAGCAGCATGGCAGCATGTAGTTACAAGATCTTCCCTTCTGAGCTTAGTGGGACAGAAATAGATAGGGAAGAGGAAGAGTGTTGAAGAAGACATTTAGGAAAGCAGGGGATTGACATGGGTTAAAAAGAGATGAAGGGGGACAGAACATAGCCAGAGAAGTTGTCCTCTTGGTGTGAAGGCAGCCAGTGTATGAGGAAGGGTCATGTGAAAGAGTGGGTGGAGAGAGAGGGGGGAGCACCAAGGGGGAGAAAGAAAGAAAAGAGAAGTCTGTTTGAAGCAAATGTGAACAGAGGCAACCTTCATGGCTGAGCTGGTGAAAGAGGTGCCCTCTCAACCCTTCATACTGAAATGAATGAGTGTTAAGTGTGAGCACACAAACAGCCCTGTGAGATCTACCACTGTCTTCATCCATCCAGCCAGGGCACTGCAGCTGGTGGTTGTTTCCCTAGTATGGAAAGCACTGTACCCATGGATGGCTGACTGACCAGGTTTCTAAGTTGGAAAAGGTCTGTAATTACAGAACATCTGTACACCTGCGTGCAGTTTACAGATGTGCTGGACTTGTGTCCAAACTAACTCAGTTTGGACACAAGTTATTAGTTCAGCCTCAACCTGTGCTGTCATTTGCCGGCTTCACACTGTCAGGCCAAAGCCGAGCTAACCAAGACGTACCAGGGCTAATTTTGCTTTCACACCGTCTGCTTACTGGTGCTAACTGGTGCCATCTCAGGGCTGTTTCAGGGCCATTAGCTCCAGTACAGAAATGTGTTTATGATTTTAGCTGCTACGGAGAACGATAGATTAACAATTCTGGTCTCAAGATCTGGGCAGAGAATTGAAGGGGTTTGTCAGAACAAAATACATCACGGCAGAGAGAGCTGCAGTGTAAGCTATGCTAGCAATCTAAACAAATGGCAGTTAGCAAGCTAGCTTCTTTAAGCAGACCCATGTTGATCTGCTAAAACTAGAACTAAAAACAGTGACAGAATTGATTGTTTACTGCTGCTTATCGTTTGAAAAAGGGCGGTGTTGATAACGTTTTCACAAGAGGGGGCTGGGGAAGGGTAACCCGGAGTGGATAGTGGCCTCGTAATCTGAACAGGGGCTGTGGGGCCAGTAGTCCTGGGCTAGCACCTAGGTGTTCTCCAAATGAACCTGTCCAAGCCTGGCTCAACAGTCTGAAGCTGGCTATTGTTCTCTGTGGTTGCCTACCTGTCTTTGAAGGCCTTTTCAGCCATTTCACGTGCTGCTCTGCGAACGTCCTCTGGAACTGCATCCTTCTCAGCCTGAGAAACCTGGTAAACCTTGTGGCCTGCATCCAGACGGTAGGGCCCCCCTTTGCCACCAAGCCCTGCCGTGTCTCTGCCACCTACAGAGGAGCATCTCATTAGTGATAAACAAACAGCCAAGCAGTCATAATAACAAATTTGTGAGTATCTGTTCGCCCTGTGAGAGGAACCGTTACCTGTGCCTCCCGCCCACTGGTTCCCTCCAACATGAGGAGCATTGTTGGAATCAATTTTGCCATGTTTTGGGGCTGTGACATCCAGGCCGCTGTCCCTCTGGATGGTTATCTATAAATGATGACACAATATGTGGCTTGTGGACTTGTAGTAATATATCTCAGGAGGTGGAGCAACTAATTGCTCTACTAATTGTAAAGTTAGTGGTTAATGCTCTGACTGGTCATCAGAGGACTAGAAAACCACTATATAAATTTACCACTGCAATAGCCACAACTTTCATACGACACCTTCAAAATGTACAAGGTTGTTTGTTGTTGCACCATCAAATCAGCAGCTGCTGGTTTTAATTAGTCGGATGTTATTTAAACAAAGTGAGGCAGACTGATAAGTGATATTGACTTGTGTGTGGTCAGATAGGACAAAATTGTCCCAGATGGACTCATTTAGTCACATAGCAAGCAGGGTAAAGGCCTTTGGTTTGACTATGTCATAGTTATGACCACACTACTCACAAAGTAAAGGTAGGCAAGGTAAAGGCTTTTGGCCCGTGTTTAGTTATACATACTGCATAAAACTGTACATCTCATCTCTATGTTCACACCCTGATGTGTTGAATTAGTGTGTGAGAAAGTTGTCACAATTCAAAAATCAGTCACCTAACTACCACACAGTCACAGCAGTGAGAGAAAAGACTTTCTATCTCACAAGTCTGAGTTTCTGCAGGATGGACACAATAGACACTGTTTCTCCCACCGAGAAGAGTGAAGCAGAGGTTAAAGCTTTGGATGTTTCAGGTTCCATCTGAATGGCACCATTTGAGCCAATAACAGTATTCTGGCTTTCACGCTGAGGCATGGCCTCCGTCCAGAATGTGCCACACATGAAGGAGCAACTAAAGTGTGTCTCCTGCAGTTCAGCTGCATTTTTACATACTGCAAGGACTTGAATTGGTATCTGAAAGATGAGGTTTTATTATTTTTATTATAAATGGACGGTGTTTGCCTGCTTGTTGTAGTCGGAGTGGTTGAATGTAGACTTATCTAGTATGAGCAGCAGTCTGGCTGAGGAGGACCCCACCTCTTACTCTGCTGAACAGCTGTCCACACCTCAAACTGACGCACACTGTTCACCTCAGGCTCTGCTCTCACACATACGTGAGGCTGCTGTGTCAGCTGGCTATACTTAGACCAGATTAGTACATAAACCTGTCAGATTATGATGATGGGGTAATGTTCACTGTCGAAACTGGTTCATTCAGTGGACACTGCTCCATCCACATTTACGCTAAATTATAAATTAATATATGCATTTAATAATACATTTAATGAGTTAAATATTTTAGACAAAAATATGAAAAATAAGGGGGCAATATTCGGAAAAAAAATTCTGGGATTAAAGTCACTTTTCTTTTCCTATAGTGGCTCCAACAACCAATATTAACTGGCATTAGATGAATCCAGACTGTATGTCTGACTGTATTTGTGACTTACAGTCACAAATGTCCCATTAAGCTGCAAACTAGCAGAGCATCTGTGTCCTAACAGATTTACAATCACTCTGTAGCAATAACTCTGTGGTGAGTTACAGGGTCAGAGGTTTGAGATGCAGGTCACCGTCACAAGCTCACCTCCACCATGTGATTGGTCTCGGCATACACACCAACACACAGAGCCAGGGCTCCCATAACGCACATGACACACTGTGCATAGGGCACCAAGTGCAGGAGGGGGCACCAAAAAAATCAGGATAATGAAAAATCACCATAATCATAATAATAACCAGACTGACAACATATTTAAAATCAAAAATATTAACCAATAGGCCTACTGGCCACCACTAATGCATTTTTGACAACATGTATCAATTCTGCATTTCAGTTCTTGTCAATGTTTGTGTGTCCACCAGCTCTGTCACTGCGCGAGTGCTCTGAAGCCAATTCGCAGGGCTTCTATTTGTATAGCTGCCAACACTCCCGTTTTTTCCAGGTTACTCCTGGTAATCGCCCATAATTTACAAGATACTAGCACCGGCCCTGCTAACACATATGTAACTTGCAGATGAGTCACCTGCACGAAAGCAAAAAAAAAAAAAAAAACAGATCATGAGCCTGTCCAAAACTGTGAAACAAGGCCTCAGAGACTTAGCTGTGCTGCCAGAACACATCATTCCTCGTGAACGTTTATGAATGTATCCGCCATCACTCAATAAACACCTCACACCTGCCAACACTGCATCGCCTCCATCGAGGGGATGTCAGGTGTCTGCCGGGCCTTGATGCACATTTCTGCATGAGTCTGTTTGTCTGGGTGAAATGTGGCTGTCAGAGGAAGGCGAGCTGCTGGGACACCAGGCTCCTGGAGACAGGCTGGTTTTGTGACTCAACTCTTATCGTCACACTGCACATAGATGAAAATTTTTGCTAAGTGACATCATAGGTTGTGAATGTGTCTTCAGCTGCTGGTAATAAACTCCCCTATTGCTCAGTGACAGCCTGGAAAATGGTGACTAATGCTCTTTTTTGAGGGTTCGGAAAAATAATGAGTGATGCATTAATAATGAGTGATGCATCTGTTTTGGGCTTCAAGTGGTTTTAAGAGCTCAGCTCAGGTCCGGTTTTAAAAGAGGCATGAGTCATTGGCATGAGTCATATTCATCAACAACATGAGGAAAAAACTTATCCTCCCTCTGATACTTTATAATCATCTAGCATCTGTCATTCTACTTTTCTGAGTCTGGCTGTAATATTTGTCCTGTGTGTTTTGGAATTTATTGCATATTCACAAGATTTACAACATCACAGCAAAGTTATTAACATGTGTCTGAAGCAATGCCTGGTCAAAAACCACAAATGATCTATGGGCATATACAGGGTACAGGGCTGTGGCTCAGGAGGTAGAGTGGATAATCCACTAATCAAAATTAATCTGTGTGTGAAAAGCAAAAATAATAAGCACAATGCATAGTAAACACTGTGTGAATAGGTGTGAATGTCAACTGCAGTGTAAAACGCTTTGAATGGTCATCAGATGACATCGGTGTAATTTGGGGTTCTGGATCTTACCCAAGGACACTTTGACATGTGGATTGTGGGAGACAGAAATCGAACCACTGTACCGTATTGTATTATAATGTGCTGTGCATTGGCCCACCAGGATTTCATTTTTCTGGTCTCACGTTGTACAATGGAAAAATATGATGGATTGCTCATATGGGCCAAGTGGTGTGTGGATTATACATGTAATTTGGTCAAAGATCTGACAACACAGTGACTGGAATAATGTTGACTAACCTGTAAATGCTCTAGAACATAACCTGTTACAATTTATATTAGAACTGAATGTTGGAAAACCTTAACAGGTTGCAGCTGCAGATGTTAAATATTTTTACACATCAACAGACACACAGGAATCCTGTTTGACACTGAAAACTGAATTTAATGTCAATAGCTCCAATGTGAACAGAAGATTCAAAAAGTTCAAAAGTCGGAAAAGCTTCAGTTATACTTTTTTCCTTATTTCTTAGAAATTCAGATGAAATAGTTTAAACTGCTTGTCACTACTACAATATGTAACACATTATCGAGGAGGGTCACTTATTTCTATTTTCAGCAACACTGAGGGTGAATAAAAACTATGAAACACTGCAGTAAATTTGGGCTGAGTAAATTTTCATGTGGTGTGATATAAAAACAAGGAAAGGATGCAAAGAGTAATGATTTTGTGCTAGATGAAGCTAAACCCAAACAGTAAATACCTCTGTTGCAGAGCAAAAGCTAAGATTGTGATGTTTAGTCTAACACAACACTGCAGTTATTGCTGCTGGTCTCAGCTGTAGGTTACAAGTTAAAAATGGAACTTGAACCCTGCACAGTGGAGAAATCCTCATTTTTATGAGTGTGGGAATGGATGTCTTTACCCCACCCTCCTGTCTCAGTGAGTTTTGCCACCTTCTCTCTTCCTTTTCCTCAGCCAGTGTCTCTCTCTCCCTCTGTCTTTCATCTGAGGTCTTCCACTTGTCTTGTAAGATTAATAGCCTCATACATTTCTGATTCTATCCTGAGGTGCCTAAAGACAGATTGTGACTGAACTTCAATGGCAACAGTGTATGAGCCCTTTTAGAGTGCAATTTGTTTGCCGCTCCGTATAAATACATGCCTGTACACGCACATGGAACTGTGCCTGCCATTTTTGAAAAAGTGATTTTGTGCCTGTTTGTTTCTTTATTTGTCTGAGGTTATGAATCCAAGATGTGAAATGGTTGAAATTTAGTGAGAGGCACCACTGCATGCAATGGAAAACCATATAAATATGTGCATGTGAGTGGAACTGATAATGAAGGTTTAGTCAGGCAGGAGCAGAGAGCGGTTGGGAGACAGGCAAATGGATATAAGAACAACAACACTGTTCAACTAAATCTCAGGGTGAGTGACTGGATATATGAGAGATAAACTGCTATGGATGTGGTGACATTATGCAGGGGCACCTGCACCAGATGACTGATGTCTCCTGTGCTATTGTATTCATAATGTCAACAGCACTCTAATGTTAGACTGAAGCTTAAGAAAAAACATGAAGCCCTTTGTGTGGTTTTCCAGAAATACTGTATGTAGACAGGGTGCTATCAAGGCATTGAACTGTCTTGTCTCTCTGTAACATAAACAAGTGTGTTTAGTGTGTTACAGGAGCATACTGTGCATTTGGTTGGTTACGCTAAACACTTCTCACCCTCAACAGTCAATATCTTGGTTATATAGCAAGAAGAATAGGGAGGACGATTAATGCAGAACAAGGGGCTCACAAAAGTAGGACATCAACTTTGGATTCAGATATTTCTGACCTGTAATTTCCAATGAGCGCATGGTTCCCATGTATGATTTGGGATGACACAACACTAGACTGTGAATATATTGTGTCCACAGTGAACCACATATGAGAAACCACCTTTGTTAATAAAACCTGTTTTCCACCTCTCACACACACAGATTTCTTATATCATACCTTTTGTTGCAAAGCAAAGTATTTGGTATCTTACATGTGTGTACCATGTGCAAACAGGTCAGCTTGTGCTGAGGTGACTAGTGTAAACAGTTTGTGAAAGGACCAGATGTACAGAGAACCTTTTAGGTGGGTAATGTAATGTATATAGTGGTGGTACTGTTGTTTGCACACAGAAAGTCTGTGTATGACTGACCTACAGAGGACCCAAGGTGCCCCCATCAAAGACCACCTGAGGAATCTGGGCCAGAGGGAGGTCCTATTTGGATATATGGGAGCATGTTGAAATTCAAATATGTGTCACTCTCTGATAAAGGGCTATATACAAATGAAATATATATATATATATAAATGAAAATTAAGAGACAATGAAAATAAATTAAAAATCAAATAAAAGAAAATGAGATCTAGGCAGCCTCAGAATTGCAGCAAATAGAACAACTAAAGTTCTTATCAGCAGACATTGTCGCAGGATGAGAGCATTAGCGTTAATGCATACAGATCTGCAGATCTGTACCTTGTGCACGCTGCCCCAAGAAGGCTACGTTATCTGAGGAATTCATCTGTCTCTGTATGCAGGTACCTGAACAATGGCCTCCCTAGACCCTATGTTCTGACCCACAGCAAGAATTGTGCTTATTGCATCAACACAATAACTGTCCATTCATAAACACCCACACATCTGCCCAGCCAAAGTCCAGCTGGGTCATAAATTCAAGGCCTGGAAACATTCTGGTTATCATGAAATCGGGAATGTGTCTGCCACAGTGAGGACAGTGTGCAGGGTTGTAGTTCCCTGCTCAAGGTTTATTTTTGAAGCAGTACTGCCCCTCAGTGGTGCTCTGAGAAATTGCAGGTTTTAAGGACCATCAAACCTCTTACACTAACCTCTAAGCTCTGTGATGCAGCTAAGATTTTTAGATAAAACACCCACTTCAGCAAGTTGTGCTCTTACCTGTGAGGCTCTGCCATCCTCTGATCCAATCATATTCCTCCACTCCATCAGCGATTGCTGCAGGGTGTCCAGTCCTGTTTCCCAGAGCCGCACGTAACCACCCATATCCACCGTAACCACACCACCAGGGCTCAGAGGAGCTATCAATACATCAGACTCAGAAACCTTGGACACCCAGCTGGTGTAAGGCGACAAGGTCATCGACCTACCGATTACAAACATGGGAAAGTCAAGGTACAACAACACTTTTTATGCTTTCTTGCTATTTAAAATGTCCTCTTGTGTTATAAAATATACAAAACATGCTGTCATTATGATCACAATTTTTCATATTTTCTTTTACAGGAAATGGAGAAATTACAATATGTTCTTGCCCACACTGGGGGACTGTAAGGAACAGGTGTGTGGTTTGTGTGTGTTTACCTTGGAACAGGAATGTATTTTACTCTCTTAGAGTTCAGGTCTGTCACCTCCAGGTATGCTGCAGTCATCGGAGGTGTGATGTCTGAGCAACAATCAGAAAAACACACTGATTACATTTTCTGTTTCATTTCATGTGTTGTGTTATAAATAAAACTCATGTTTCCTCTCAACTCATGGGTGCAATCTCAATCCTGACCATTGGGGTAGATCTCCTTCAGTGGCACTTTGTTGGGTGGGAGGGCTCGGACCACCTGGTTGGCTGAGAGCAGGGCAACACAGTTCTCCCGTTTGGCTGGACTGGACCGGAGTCCTCCTCTGAGCAATGTGTGAGCTACACTCTCTCTGCCCTTCATCGAAGAAAGGTCCACTGGCCTCTTAAAGCTATACACCTCATTAGGAGACTGGCAATAACACAGAAATGATGAGGAATATTTCACATACTAGTATGTAGTACTTCACAAGTATCTAGACAGACACACATTTTGTAATTTTGCCTCTATGTACCACCACAATAGATTTGAAACTTTATCAACACATCAAGGTATGCTTGAAATACAGACTTTAACTTTTCAACTTTAATTTCAAGGGGTTTAATGAAAATATTGCATTAACCATGTAGGAATTACATATATTTTTATACATATTCACCCATTTTCCTTTGCTCAGAAGTAATTGGACAAAGTAACACAATTATGGAAAACAAGGGTTATTTTCAATACTTGGATAAAAACCTTTGCAGTCAATGACTGCCTGAAGTCTGGAACTCATGCACATCACCAAATGACTCCTTTGAGATGCTTTGCCAGGCTTTTACTGTATCCGCCATCAGTTGCTGCTTATTTGTCAAGCGTTTGTGACTTAAATTTTGTTTTCAGTAAGTGAAAAGCAGCTCAGTTGGGTTGAGGTCATGTGACTAACTTGGCCATTGAAGAATTTTACCATTTATCTGCCTTGAGAAGCTCTTGGGTTGCTTTTGCGGTATATTTGCCATGTGAATTCATCCATTAGCAATCATATCATCAATAAACACCAGTCTGTCTGTTCCACTGGCAGCCACACCACCAACACCACCTCCATGTGTTTGACAAGTGATGTTGTACTTCAGATCATAATTATGTTTTTCTTCACCAGGGACACAATTCTGCGATCATCCATCCACCAACATCTTTAGTGGTCTTTTGCTGTTATTGAGCTCATCGGTGCATACCTTCTTTTTAAGAATAAACCAAATTGTTGATTTCACTCCTAACGTTTCAGTGATCTCTCTGATAGTTTTACTTTGGTAACTTTTTGGACATTACATTATATCATATCATAATTATTTATATTAAGAGTTCCTCTGAATAGCTTCCAAATGCAAATACAACACTTGTATTCAGACCTGTTATCTGCTTAATTTGTTGACAAATGATTAAGGACCAGACCACCACCTTGCCCATAAATCTGATTATCAGTCAATTGTCCATTACCTTTGAGCTTCTGAAAATGGAGAACAATGTACAAAAATTAGGGCTGTTGAACGATTAAAAAAACTTAATCGTGATTAATCTCTTAATTTCTTATAGCTAATTGTGAATAATTGTTAATCTATTTTATATTTTTAATCTGTTCCAATTTTATGCCAAGGAAGGATTTTTAGGTCCAATAAGATTATTAAAGGGTGGATATTTTGAACATTAGGTAATAAAATAATAAAACAAATGAAACTTTAATTGTGAGGGTGTTGTATCCACTCATAAACTATATTGAGCACACAAAAATAAACAGTTGTGACAGACAGTTGTTCAGTATTTGTACCTGCCCCATTACAGATCTGCTGCCAATGTGTACCTTATGTTTTAATCCTGCAGATGCCCCAGGCAAAGTTTAGAAATTAACAACTTCCCATTCTAGAAGCCTTTCTCCATCACTCACGGATTTAAAATACTATGTTAATGCTATGAGGTGCAAATACTTATACCTAATTCCATATCATATATGTGCCAACATATGATACATGACAACATCACTTTTCTTAAATCTCACCATGAGGTCTGGGAAGCCCACAATTATTCGTGCAAAGGAGTCGGTGTCTGCCAGTAAGCGGTTCGGTGAAACAAACTTCTGGTTGAGAGCAGCAGTGAGGTTCTCGTTGGGCAGCTGCTCACATGACATCATCTGGGGTAGAGACACCTCAACTGGGAAGATGAGAGTAAAGAGGCAGTGAGGGAGGAGAGGTTGAAGAAACAGAAAATGACATGTTGAAATTGACACTGTCTATTTGTTGAAAGAGGTGAGGAGCAAAAGAACGATCCAGATCAGTGAGCTCTGTGCAGGAGCTGGTAGAGTATATGTCTCCTTTACGTCAGTTTTACGTCAGGGTCTTACTTACCCATTATGTCTTGTACATGAGTGACATGAATGTTTAATATTGATGGAAACATATATAGTAACATTATATGGCCGTGGCATTGGTTGGTATATACAGTTGTGGTCAGAAGTTTACATACACTCATCATGTCATATCAATTTGGGTGTTTTAATGGTGTATTTGAACTGTTCTTTTTCCAGGGTGATGGAATGATTATACAACATACATCTTCAGTGATTTTTAAAAACAGGAATTGTGTGTGTGTGTGTGTGTATATATATATATATATATATATATATATATATATACACACACACACACACACACACACACACACACACACACACATATATATATATATATATATATATACACACACACACCTTCAATAATAATTGTTAAATGTTACTTCCACCAGATGCTTTTTGTAGCCATCAACAACCATCTGTCATAATTCTGGCTGGATATATGACCACCACTGTTGGCAGAATTGGTACAGTTCATTTAAATTGGTTGGTTTCCTGGTAGGGATCTGGCTTTTAGCATAGTCCACAAAGTCAATGAAGCATAGACCACACATTCAATGGGGTTAAGATCAGAGCTTTGGAAAGGACACTCCAGGAGCTTGATGTTAGCCTGCTTTATCCACTCCAAAACCAGTTCTGATGTGTGTTTTGGATCATTGTCCTGTTGGAACATCCAATTGTGTCCAAGTTTCAACTGTTTAGCTGTTGATTTGAGGTGAAGTTGAAGAATTTGGAGGTAGTCCTCCAAATTACAAATTCCACCTACTTAATGTGTGTACCAGTACCACTGGCAACAAAACAGCACCAGAGCATG
This sequence comes from Polydactylus sextarius, assembly GCA_016801845.1. Classification (NCBI taxonomy): domain Eukaryota; kingdom Metazoa; phylum Chordata; class Actinopteri; family Polynemidae; genus Polydactylus; species Polydactylus sextarius. Next base: position 24,238,651 of record CM028912.1, on the reverse strand, counting down.
ATGCTACCACCATCATACTTGACAGCTAGTACAGTGTTCTTAGGTTTGAAAGCCTCACCTTGACGCCACCACACATACTTCCTGTCATTGCAGCCAAATAGCTCAATCTTTGTCTCGTCTGACTGTAAAAGTTTTCTCTGGAAGGCATCTGGCTTGTCCGTGTGCATCTTGGTTGGTACCCTCTCAGTCCATGACACTGTAAAACTTGCCTCACTGTGGACAGTGACACTGGTGTTCCAGCAGTTTCCAGTTCATGGCAGGCTTGAGCCTTTTTCTGTTTTTCCTGAACATCCTAACCAATGTCCTTTCATCTCAGGGTGACATTTTTCTTCCAGATGCATCCAAATAATCTGTACTTGCATCCAATTGTTTGATCAGTTGATCTTGGAACCTGGAGTTGTTAGAAATGGCTCCAAAAGACTTTCCCAACTGTAAATCTACAATTCTGTTTCTTAGATCTCAAATAAGTTCCTGGGACTTTCCCATTGTTGTGAGCACTGGTCAATCTAATGTGTTGTCAAATAAACCCTTTTCATGCTGGCAAAGAAAAACTACCAGCTGTCAGTCATGATCAATAAGTTAATAGCGCTTGGCTGTGTGAGTTAAAAGACATTCTGGAACTTTAAGCACCACTTACCTCCTTAAGCAGGATTTAGGTGAATGTATGTAAATATTTGAGCCTATATGTATAGTTTTGACCCTGTGTGCACCCATTGCTTGTTTTTAAAAATCATTGCAAAGGTATGTTGGATAAACATTCCACCTTGGAAAAAGAATGGTTCAAACAAATGAAAAGCCCAAAATTAATTGATTAATTAATGATATTAATTCCCATGATGAGTGTATGTAAACTTCTGACCAGAACTGCATGTCTTCTCTTGACAAGAAACAGTCCAGCAGTCATACCCACACTGCTTGGATGAACCTGTACACCTTGGCCTACTTTAGTATTTTGTGGACTCATTAATAAGTAGTTTAGTCCCACCGACCTGCAGCTCAAAAGCTCCCCAGTAATAAATAATAAAAATACAAACCCATGCTTGTCCTCAGTTTTGCTGCCATTGTACACTACACAGTGATGATACAACACTAATTCATGCAAATGTCTGAATGTTGTTCCCATGCTGACTGCCAACTGTGACTTAGCTACTTCAGCTAACTTAGCTGGAAAAATACAAATGAATTAAGAAATCCTTGCTTCTGGGGTGGAAACATTCATCCACAGCAATGACAGCTTATTTGGCTAACCAAGTTAAGCAAGTTAAAAACCTGATTTTCAATGAAGGGGGGCTGTAATGAGTACTACATAAAAGCAGTATTGAACATAAGTCCTTATTGTTGCATATACCTGGGCTGGCTCCATGTCCTGAGCTCACAGAGTCCTCGTTAATACTGTGGAGCTGACACACTCCAGAGTCTTCAGCCGCCATGTGCATGGGCTTCGTCAGCAGGAACTTCCTATTTTGTGGAATCACACAGTGTGTCACATTATAATTCAAATAAGAGTGACCTTGAGTGGTATCTGAAGTGCATCTAGTACTTGTTGGTGTTGCTTTCCAACAAAAGCCAGCGGTCTTCTGCCACCAGAAAGACAGACTTAAGGTTGATGGGAAGGGAGATGGAGTGAACCTGGCCCTCCAGCACATCTAGCACCTCCAGCTGGTTGCTGTAAATGCAGCACAGAGCAGGGAGTGATACCAGTGAGTGAGTGAAATTGTGCTGTGTGACAGTGTTGTGGATGAAATTGTTTATAGCAGTGCTGCTTACCCGTCCTCCTTATAAAAGAGAAGCCAGTTTTTGTGGGCAAAGTCAGAGCACATCTTGTGCCCTCCCTGCAAAGGAACAAATACAACAAAAGAATCAATAGATCAGACATGGATGGCCCTAATTTCTCTCTGGAGAAACCGAAAAATCTCTGACCTGTTGCTCCTTGCTGTTCCACCAGTTTGAAGCTCTGGTGGTAGGTTGTTCACCATCTGGAGACAACATGAGCCTCCGCACAGCACCCGTCACAAGATCCAAATGCAGAACTGTGTTACTCTAGTGAAAATACAAATTAACAGACAGAGAATGGAATGAAAAGTGCCGAGTAAGACTGGACTCCAGACACAAGGCCTGTTGACTGTGATGTTAATACTATAACAACAGAAAAGACGTCAGAAAAAACAAGCAAACATAATAAGTATGAATGGAACATATTTCCATGTACAGCGAGGTAGTGACTGATTAACCTAAGATGCTTAATCCTATAAATGGTTGTCGAAATGATTCTTAATGCATCTTCAGTTGCTTGTTGTTTTAGACACACACACGCACACACACACACACACACACACACACATATATATATATATATATATATATATATATATATATATATATGTGTGTGTGTGTGTGTGTGTGTGTGTGTGTGTTCAGTACCCGACTGAAGAGATACACCAAAGAGGCAGAGGCCAGGAGAAGCTGTTCTCCACTGAACTAGCCAAGGTGTTCTCTTAGTGGCAGGGAAATAACAACCGGTCAGACCCACCCCAATACTGAAAGGGAATATGTGAAAGAGAGGCATCACACAACTCAGATGCCAAATGGCTAGTGGACCTTAGAGCTGACCACAGCAATCTCCCAGAACAAGAACCAGTAACCATCTCAATGGCAGACATCCAAGAAAAAGTGTCAAAGATGAAGAGCTGGACAGCACCGGGCCCCGATATGATCCATGCCTACTGGCTGAAGAAGCTAACTGCCTAGCAGCACAGATGAACGTTCTGCTGAGGGATGGGTCCCACCCAAAGTGGCTAACCCAGTGTAGGACAGTCCTAATCCCAAAGGACCCCCAGAACGGACCCACCCCATCCAACTACCGGCCAATAACCTACCTCTGCACAACATGGAAGGCCCTGTCAGGCATCATTGCGGCTAAGATAAGTAAGCATGTGGCTCAATACATGAGCGGGGCTCATAGAATGTCTCAAACTGTATAAGATCAACAGGACCCTAAGGGCCTTCAGCCAGAACTCGATGGGAATGTGGAAGACAACCCTAGAGGCCGCCTCAAAGCCAATAGCCCAAGTCAACATTAAGTACGGCATATACCATGGCGATGCACTATCACCACTGCTGCTCGTGAGCATCAAGGCCACGATCCAGCATGAAACATTGAACATCCAAGAATATATCAAGAAAATGGCCACAAAGGATGAACTGCTAAGTGATGCCTCAGGCAGCAGAAATCCAATGAGAGTGCAGAGGAAGAGGAGCAGAGGGATAAGCCCCTACATGGAATGTACCACTGTCAAATTGAAGAAGTGGCTGATATCGAAAAGACCTACCAGTGGTTGTTAAAGGCTGGACTTACAGACAGCACAGAGGTACATGGCAATCATGTGTGGCACAAGAACAGGCCCTAGGTACAAGAGCCATAGAGGCCAATGCTAGCTGGGTCAGCGCACACTGTGAGGCACAACCAGGTAGCTGGAATAGTGTACAGGAACATCTGTACCCAGTATGTAATAGAAGTACCTAAATCCCTATGGGCCAGGCTCAGGAGATGGTAGAGAACAGCAGTGCCAAGGTTCTGTGGGACTTCAGCTTCTAGACTGACAAACAGCTCCTGGCTAACCAACCAGACATAGTGGTGGTGGACAAAGTGCAGAAGAAGGCAATGGTGATATATTTGGTGATACCAGTTGGCTGACGCCAACATCAGAAAGAAGGTACATGAAAAGGTTGAAAAGTACCAAGGGTTGAAAGAACAGCTGGAACAGATGTGGAAGGTCAAGGCGAGTGTGGTCCCCTTGGTAGTAGAAGCACTCAGGGCAGTGACCCCCAAACTGGGAAAGTGGCTCCAACAGATCCCAGGAACAACATCTGAAGCCTCAGTCCAGAAGAGTGCAGTCCTAGGAACAGCTAAGATACTGCGCAGAACCTGAGCTTGAGAACAACACACACACACAGATACCACCCAGGAGGGTAAGAAAATCAATCAATCAGTAATCAATAGTAAGTGAAAATGTAGTTTTAAATGAATGACTTAAAACTACACTGACACAATGTAAAACAAAAAAGTTTTGTCATGCATTGGTCAATTTTTTGCCTATATAGTGTGTCTTCTTTAGCTAGCTAACTAGCTAAAAGAAAATGTCCAAAGTAATCAATCATTTATGAGTTTATTTTACTGTGTGTTGTTTGTGTGTCTGTAGATCTTCTCTTTAGTCACCAAAAGCTAACGTTTTAATACACCATGCAACATCACTATCACTGTCTGCTCCACATAATCACAGACATCATTTTCAGTTTCTATGAACCATATTACCAAACTCTCTGTGTTCATTCCTTTTTACAAGCTATATAAGGAAAGTTTGTTCATTTATGAATCACAGTCAGATCTATGGAAGATTTTGTCACTAAAAATGTGTGTCTGTGAATGCATGTGAAAAACTTTGACTAGCAATTTTGAATTTTCCTGACTGAATATTACATCATGGTTCAGGAACTGTTCTATACAAGACCGCAAGGCACTACTGAGAGTAAGAATAGCAGAACACTGCACAAGATCTGCTATGCCCTCTCTGCAAGATATTTATACCAGATGCTGTGGGACCAGAGTAGTGAAGATAAAGGACCCCTCTCATCTCAGCAATTGTCTTTTCCTTCGACTGAAATCTGGCAGAAGGTTTTTTCGCCTCATGTCCGGGACTGAGAGGCTCAGACAATAAGGCTCCTAAAGGAGGATGTGTCCCACCATAATTAATATTTTTAATTATTATATTATTTTTGGATATCTTAACTTTTTTTCTTTCTAAACATATTTATGTTTTTGAGCCAAACAGCCTGAAGCAATGCAGGATATTATAATAATTACTACACTCTGTACAACTATGAATGTGAAAAGTCTTGAACTTTGAACATGAGTATGTGGACAGTGTGTGTGTGTGTGTGCTGGATGAACTGTACAAAAGACACACTAGGCTACATCTTCAATTGTGTTTTATGAAAGACAACCACAGGGGAGCTGGCCTCTGCCCTTGGCTGTTGCCTCTGCAATAGCACTGTGGACTGGTTGAGTTGCTCAGAGAAGATTTTTCAGAGTAGACTGATTTTAAAAATATGCGTTAGGAGAGAGAATATGTGAGTTATGTTTGGGTTTGCTTTCACAAATATGTGTGTGTGTGTGTATGTAAATATGTGTGCAACCATATGTGTGTATTTGTATGTGTGATGTATTACCTTATTATTTCTTTGGAAGGCAAGTTTACTTGTTTATGCACTTCATTATGCACAACCAACAAACACCAACCACTGATTGCTAATCAGTTTGGGAAATTTTGACAAACTTGTGCACAGCGATGTCAAATTTGTGAGAAATTCTGAAAACTGAAAACCCATCTCAAACAAGAAAACTGGACAAAAAAAAACAAAAAACTGGAGACAGATGCTATAATTGCATGTGCAGGTGTTTTCATTACATAACACTAAGACTATTTACCACTGTTTTACAACTTCCTTCCTCGTTCCATCTTGTTCTTGGATGGTGTTACAGATTAAAACTGAAATTTACAGGACGTTTGTATTTTTCTTTTAGAAAAAGGTGATAACACCCACACTCAATTCCACTTCTACTGTAATGCTTCATTTTCAGTGAGCAAGAACTCTCTGAGGATCTGAAAAATAGTACTGTTGTTTTTCACAAAGATGGCCTCGGCTATGAGAAGATTGCCAACACCCTGAAACTGAGCTACATTATGGTGGCCAAGATCATACAGCAGTTTTCTAGGACAGGTTCCATTCAGAAGAGGCCTCACCAGGGTCGACCAAAGAAGTTGAGTCCACGTGTTCAGCATCATATCCAGAAGTTGGTTTCCAAAAAAGATGCATGAGTGATGCCAGCGTTGCTGCAGAGGCTGAAGATGCAGGAGGTCAGCCTGTCAGTACTTAGACCATACTCCACACACTGCATCAAGTCAGTCTACATGAAGGGAAGGAAGAAGGAAGCCTCTACTGAAGCACAAGAAATGCATGATGCACAAGAAAGCCCACAAACAGTTTGCTGAAGACAGCAGTCCAAGAACATGGAACCATGTCCTGTGGTCTGAGGAAACTAGGATAAACTTGTCAAGCATGGTGGTGGTAGCATCATGGTCTGGGGCTGCATGAGTGGTGCCAGCACTGGGGAGCTGCAGTTCAATATGTACTGTGACGTTCTGAAGCAGAGCATGATCCTGTCCTTGCCGCATGACAGTTTTCCAACATGATAACGAACCCAAACACACCTCCAAGATGACAACTGCCTTACTGAGGAAGCTGAAGGTAAAGGTTATGGACTGCCCAAGTATCTCTCCAGACCTAAACCCAATTGAGCATCTGTGGGGCATCCTCAAGAGGAAAGTGGAGGAGCACAAGGTGTCTTACATCCACCAGCTCAGTGATGTCATCATGGAGGAGTGGAAGAGAGTTCCAGTAACAACCTGTGCAGCTCTGGTGCATTCCATACCCAAGAGGATTAAGACAGTGCTAGATAATAATGGTAGTCACACAAAATATTGACACTTTGGGCACAATTTGGGCATGTTCACAGTGAGTGGTGCTCACTTGTGTTGCCAGATGTTTAGACAATAATGGCTGTGTGTTGAGTTATTTTAAGAGGACAGTAAATATATACTGCTATGCAAGCTGTACACTGACCGCTTTAAGTTATATCAAAGTTTCATTTCTGGTGTTGTCCCATGAAAAGATATAATAGAACATTTGCATGTTTTAATAGAACATGTGAGGGATGTACTCACTTTTGTGAGATACTGTATGTTCAACATCCTGCTCCCTCACTCTACCGTGACAGGAATAGTTTCCCATGGGGATGAAGATAACGGTCACTAATTCTAATGCAATCTAACCAACTGTGATCGTTTAGTCAAACAAGCTTGTCTGTGTGTGCCAACCTGCTCCTCGTGCAGCACCACCTGTCCATCCAGAGGACTGCTGAGGGGAGCGATGGTGACAAAGGGCTGCCAGACACCACTGATGGTCCTGGGGAAGATGTCGTAAAGCTCCATACACTGAATAGTGTCCCCGCGTTCCTTCATGGAGAACAGAGACACTGGATTACAAGTGGCCACGTACAGCACATCTGCAAAAAAACAAAAACAAAACAAAACACAAGGACTGTAATTGAATTCAAATTCACATCTGTCTATATACAGCTATAACAGCTCCACAATGGTTTCCAGTAAAAGTTGAAAGGCCATCTCATCTTCAATGTTTATTACAAATATGTTCACCGCTTTTATAGCTGTGCTCTCACACATACTGGACTGGTAAGTAAACAGCTGTTATTGCTCATTTTAAACATGACAATAGCAAAGACTTAAATATAAGCATATATAGCACCTTTAATAATGTACAAAATGCCCCCTTTTAATGTCTCTTCCCTTATATTAGTCATTATAGATTTCACATCACTAACCCTAACCTGGATCTTTTAATATATCCATAAATTTACACCTGGGACGTAAGACCTGTGTGTTTGTCTAAGTGTGGGTACCGTCTTTGGTGGCGACATCACAGATGATATTGACTTCGTTCATGGGAATCTGCCAGTGGGCTTTCTCCTCACTGAAACTTAAAGCCCTGCTTTCCTCTCTTTTGCAGGGGTAACCCTGAACATGCAGGAATACAGGACCCTGGAAACACACGTGCACACACATTCATTTTCATAGTTGAAATACAGTGTATTGTGTTTTAGTAGCAGGTTGCTGCTTGTATATGTTGTGGATGAGGCCTGTTTTAAACAGGCTATCACTCTTTAAAGCCCTGACCCACCACACATGAAAGATGTGCTGCTGTGCTGGCATATGTGTATGTTTGTGTTTACCTTAACATCTATGGGGCGCGTCTCAGTGGGACAGAGCAGTTTGCGGCGAATGTTGCCTCCCTGGTTTGTTGTCCAGTATCCTGTCAGTTTTACATCTGGCAGTGGCAACCTAAAGATCAAAGGTCACAAGTGACTAACACACATCCTGCTTTTTTCCAGTTTAAAAATGATGCATTTTAATATTTTGGTTTTCATTTTTTGCACCTTATTAGGAACTAAACTTCCACTTTGATATGATTTGAGAAGATAATTGAGAAGTTTTTATTTGATCCCAATGTCGCTACATCATTTTGAATGGAACAAGTGCCTGTGTACGTGTGTGTCTGTGTGAATCCCTGCTTTGCTTATTGTGTTATTGCCAGATGTTTACTGTTTGTTACTGATACTGATGTTTGCCATGAATCATAGCTGGACTGTGGCCATGCCTTATTGGCTGCAGGTGGGGGTCAAAAGATGCAACATGACCACAAAAATTTCAAATGAGGGGTATAGAATGGTTGGATGTCTTCTAACCATAAATATTTCTGCAATTCTGAATGCAAGAGCAATAAGGCAAATGAGAGAAAGTGTTTCATGTTTTTCATGTCCAAACCTGGACTAAAAAAACTGTCTTTGTGCACACAAGATCTTGTGGGCAAAGCAACTATGCCGACATAATCTGTTCAAAATGAGCTTCAAATCACCAGAGCACAGAAGGCCCATGACCCACTAAGCTTTGACAACACCAATCCAGACTCAATGGAACAGATAATCTATATATATATAATCTATTATGTTAATTGCTCAAGGAAAATGCTTGTTTCTGCCCCCATTGGCTTCTTGAGAGGTTTTATGAAAAGTTCATTTAGTAACATGATTTTTTAATTAAAATAAAACCACAGGAGACAGGAGAAACAAATATTTTCCTTTATTTGAAAGCCAAAGCTGAACATGATGAGACAGTGTGGAGGAAATTAGATAATTGTATCTTCCCCTCAGTAAAAAAAAAGGCTGAGGTGCTGTCATTAGCTGAACACCTCAGGAAGCAGTGAAGAGACTTCATAGAAGCCTCAAGGTTTGATCCAGTCCAGGTTTGTCAAAACATGTTATCAGCAAGTTACAAATACTCGCAGCAAGTGAACATTCAGACTTCTCCACACAGAGCGCTAACAGTTCGACCCAGACTCCCACACTTGCTTTCTGCTGATAAACTTTTGTTCTCTGAGAGGCAAACATTCAGAATAGTAACATCAAGTGCCTTTCATGGAAAGAGGTCAGTTTCTAGAGAACTATTATGAGGAAAAACTCAAAAATGTGATAAATCTCTGAGATGATAAACAAATTAATTTGTCAGAAATCCTCAGGAGATTTGTTTTTTGTTAGTATCATCTCAACAAAGATACTGCCACTCTATTATTCCAGTGGTGGACGATTTAATTTCATTGATCAATAAGGAAATATTTGTGATTTTAGCTCAGAACAAGCAAATTATCATAAACATCTGGACTTTGAGAAGATATGTGACCATGAACCAAAAGAAAGCAACAGGCTGACAACAGCCTTTGTATTTTCTTGTTAATTAATAATTTTCTAATAAGGTTTTTGTAATAAATGTACAAATTTTATCTCATTTCCCTGCCTCTGCCATAATTTTTCCTGTGATGGCTGTGATACACCACAGTAACGTTTGGAGGGTTGAAACAAAATTAAAAAGGCTCTGTAGCACCCTAAAATGTAATCATTTCAAACTGATAATGTAATATATATGTATATTTTCAGTCCAGAGTTCTACATTTTGTGTTTTGAGAATCTAAGAATGTTATATACACTGGATTTGAAACAACAGAATTACATTATCAGTAAAAATGTTATTACGATATCAGTCAGGATATTACATTATTGGATATTATTACATTTTCGATTGAGTTAAGTCCAAATTTTATTACATTTTCAGGTGTTATTACATTTTAAGGAAATTATTAGATTATAGGGTACTACAAGCTCCTATAATTAATATATTAAGTATTATTTTTTATTATTATCATAGTTATCATATTATTATTGACTGGACTTGACTTAAGTTTTGTTCATTTCTGAAACATCGATTTCAATTTTTGTGAATTTGACAGTATCAGTTTACATTTGAATAACATACCAAAATGAAAAGAAAAATCAATGCTCTTTAAGTAATTCTGTAAAACAAACAAACAAAACAGCACTGCTTCATTCTGTTTTTGTGGTGTGAAATAAAGTTGTATTGATTGTTGTCTGGTAACTTATCTCCATGTTGTTTGTTAAGATAATGCTGAAAGTCCAGGTATACATAGAGTAGCTTCTGATGTATTTAAAATATGGATGCAGGATGATCACTGATTACTAAATGTCAGTCCTCTTTGTTAGATTAGCACTTGACAAAATCTGACCTCTTCTATTGAATAAAAGCTTTAGGTGGATTCTGCTGCATCCAGTAATTATCAGATGTCTTGTTGTGATGACACACTGAGGCTTTGAAAGCCCATGTCATTAGTTATCAATAACCCTGGGCTGTCTCTATAACCATGTGACAGTCCTGAGTCCTTACTCCTTAGCCAGTTTGACAGAGCTGGGCTTGGCTCCGATGGGAATCCCATGCTTGTGCAACACTTCGATCAGGACCTCCCTCGTGTCTTTGTTGTACGAGTCGAAGTCAAAGACGTTTCGCACCACATTGGCCAAACCCTCACCAGGGAATTTCTGTTGAAGAGATAAAAGAAAAAGAAGAAAATGGAAAGAGGGAAGGAAAGGGGAAGAAAGTAGTAGAAGAGCAGGAGACTGAGACTCTAACCACAACACTAACAGATGGCCTCCCCTACCAAAGATGCTGAAGCATTTGTTACAGAGATAGGAGATATTGCCTCAATACATTTTCTGTATTTTACAGTTACTATGGCAAGATGCTGGTAGATATGGCTATAAAAGCGGAGAAACCGAGAGAGGGTGACACTGTGTGAAGTCTGTGCTTAAAACAACTAGCTGCAAAAATGCTTGGAACATAACCCACATTACTGCAGATAGGAGTTAACGTGTATTTTCTAAATTTCAGAATACCGCACCAACATCACCATCAGGCCACTGTGGACTGACATGTCAGAATATCTAAAACTTTGCTCTGTACCATGACTTATTGTGTGATTTTAGACTGAGCTGCTGAAACATTAAGAAATGTTTCCACTCAAATATCTAATGAGGTTATCAGTTGCTAACTTTGAACTAACCCAACCTAATGAAGACAGAACAACTTACTGTAAATTGGGAAAGTTTTAGAAATGCAAAGTTATTTAATCAGTTATTTTTGTCGGTATTTTGTCATAGTTGTAGCCATAAATAAAACACATTATTCTAACAGCTTTGTGTCTGTAATCTTGCCAGTAATTGACTGCTTGTGTGTGTGACACAATACTCTTAATGATTTAACAGCCCTGGTGTGAGCCATTATTAGGACCATAATTGCACTTTCAGACCTAAATATTACCACAAACTTGCACTGTCAGTCCCAAAATCAATAATGGCGTCATCTAAGCTGGTATTGATCAGTGTTCCCTGTTACCACAAAGGTGCAATTTTGACCAAATGTGAAATGGTAATTAAGTTCCTGAGCTGGCTGCTGCCTCCAAAGAAGCAATTTAGACTCCAGATGAATTATCCTGTAGCTGTTCCACTCCTGCATATGTCAATAGTGGTGGTGATTAATGGCTGAATTGGTTGGCCAGTAGGGAAATCAAACATAAGAACCCTGTCCCAGTGCTCTTAATTATTGATCAACAATAGCGCAGGCTCAATTGTAATCTCACCATTCCCTGTAAATACTTCTGTATATTTCTCAAAGAATTAAGACCACAAGAAAGCAGGAAAATGTGACAAAACTGATCTGTAACAGTAGTGTACCTGTAGATTTATGATGTTCTGTTCAATGAGCAATCTTCAGTCTGACTGACTGAAGACTGTTCTTCAGTCTTCTCACCAATACACGTATTACAAGTATACACATATATACACGTACATAACACATACATCATAATAAAAAATAGTATAATCACAATCACACATTGCTTATTTATGGTTCTTCTCACCTGAAGGTGTTTGACGATGTTCACCACCTCTCGGGTGGAGTAGGGGTAGGTGATGGTGCCCTGGTCAGCCATAGACCGCAGTTCTCCAAAGGCAGCTACCAGTTTCTGCAGAGTGCCATCAGGAACATCGGGGCCATATTGTTTCAGCATTGCCAGCTCTGCCTGGGGCTTAGGATTATCCACTGCATGACAGCTAAAAATATCACCTGTTCAGAAAGGGAAGACTCATCATCATTTACTCATTCCTAAGTGTTATGGTCATACCCAGACAGCAAACATTTTGGCCATGGTTTGGCATACATCTGGCATTTTTTTCAATTTGTTTTGGCACAGCATAAAGGCTTTGGCCAAACTTTGGCATGATTATGCTTTACCATAAAAGACTAAAAGGCATCAGTGATAAAGCTGAGTTATGGTATATGTCTGGTTAGCCAAAACCCTTTGGCTTAATTGTGATGTGATTATGGCTTACTGTAATACTTCAAAAAACACCAGCGCTAAGTCATCATATGGCTGAGTTATGGAATACCTGAAGATTGGGTCAAGAGTGGGGCAGCATCATGATGAATTTCCATTCGGGTTGCATTTTGGCATCTTTGTGGCAAGCCAAAAGACTGAGCAAAACCCTGGAATTTTCAAGATTACCATCGCGAGAATGACGCTCCTGCTTCAGTAGCTCCAGCGTAGTTTACCAAGGAAGGTAAGTGTTCTTTGCTATAATACTACTGGTAACTGTACTGATAAGTGCCAACAAAGGAGCTGCCCATAGGGGGCAATCTAACATCAGCTGACCACTGATAGACTGAATGTTGTTACGTAAAGTGAGTAGAGACTAGGAAGCCACACAGATTGTGTCTAAAAAATAAACAGCTGGCTGAAGCTAGCACAAAGATTAATTATGGATGTTTTATTCACGGATAAATAAGAACATTACAGTGACTACACACAATACAGGACAGGGTTTTTAAGATATAAGCCGTCTTTTCACCAAGTAAGTTCCTATTAACATTTATGTGCCGGAAAATTTTCAGGAACATCCTTTCACTCGGTCCTTGTAGTGTCTGTGTCTCCACCGAGGGTAAGACCCCCATCACTGATGGGGCGGACTTTACCGATCATCCTCTCTGCGATCGCTTCATCGCATTATTATCAATAAACTACATGCTGTAGACCTGTGTGTGAAACAGAGAGAACCATCTGTTGTGTTTCATGTTGGAAAAAACTAATTAATTAATTTGTAGTGACCAGTGTTTATTCTGTGGAGGTCCACCACACATTGATCATTATATGTGAAAACCTGTGATCATTCTGTGACAGTTTCAACTGTGTCGCTTCGTTCACTTGTTCGATTCTATTTATAGAAACTATTTATTGAGACGCTTCTACTGCTGGGTTTTAAAAATGTTGTTTCATTGTTGACTGTGTCATGAACCATCTTGAGTTTCAACCAAGACTGGCTATAACTAAGACGACACATGGCTCATAAACATATATACATAGACACCTCATTGACTGCTGCTGCTGAGAAAAGCGGTGTGTCTACAGGGTTGCCATCTTGGAACAGGGCCACTCGCTCCTACAGTGCATTACATTTATAGAGGAATGACATGTCCACAAAATAAAAGTGATAATAAATCATAAATCTTAAATTGTCAAGATATTTTCATGGGGTTTGTTTTATTAACAAACTTCAGACATTATATAATTATATTATTGTTATTTTCATTCTTATCGCTATCATTATATTATTATATTATTATTCTTGCTCTTATATTAATGTTGTTATATTGCTATTTTTTATCATTATATTATTATCATTGTTGTTATTGCTGTTTTAATTTTATTATTGCTATTATCTTTATTAGATGCTGTATTCTGTGTAACAGGCCGTTGCTAGGGATGCTGCTTCTTTGGCTGTGACCTGGACTGGAAGCTAATAGGGTTCTGTCCGTCCTGTTGGGGTTTATTTCACTACATAACAACCTGCTCACACTATATTATCCCTTACTTACATCTTAGTTGTGGAAAGTGATCCCACTAGATCTGGTTTTATCTGCTCATTAGAGCATCCTTACACGGCACAGAAGTCCGACATCTTTACAGTTTTGTCAGGAGCTTGTCTGCTGATAACATTAAGTAGAATTTGTATTTAAAATTTGTCTCTGTAGCAGGGTGTCTGTGTTGTTTACCTAGTGATCCAAAAAAGTCATTGCCGAGGAAAGGAAAGCCAGGTCTATTGGCCAGAACAAGCATCCTGAAGTCTGGATGCATGACGATGGTGTTGGACCTCACCTTGGCTTCATGTGGATCTATGCAGTAGACACAATGAGAATTAGAACATTGTTTGTTTTGTTTTTTTTACTCTGAACATTTTGATCTGATTTGTGTGTCTGAGTCTCTCTCTCACACACCCTGTTGCTATCCAAATAGCATCAACAGCTCTCAAGTTTGTGGTTATGAAATTTCATGGTTGTGTTTTCATTCGACTGTGAGGATGTACTGTGATTACGTCACACCACATGGAAACTACTGTCTATAGTTTATCCATAAAGATTTTTACCTTAAACTACCTTATAGTATGTGATACTTTACTCACGTTTGTCCTTTAGAGGTGTTTTCACAAACAAAAAGTGGACCAACTGAAAACTGACTCAGTTCTGTTTGTGTTCACATTGTGGAGGAGGACTGGGTTTTCTTTCTGGTCCATTTAAGCTATGATGGAGTCTCAGTCCTCTTTCTGTTTACACTTGCTTCTGTAGAGCTCCCACACCTTCACTGCTTGGCATTATACTGAGACTGAGTTTGGTTCGCTTTAAAAGGGTCCGAGTGCGCCTAGAGTTTCCACATATGGACCAAAAATGCTCAGTTATCGATCTGAGTTTGCTTGTTCACTTTAAGGCTAAAAGGGACTAAGTGTGAAAACACCCTAGGACATCCAACCCTCAACCCCATTGCTTAACAGTCGTATGTCTGCTTCTGCTTACTGTATCTGGGACATGTCAGCTGTCGAGGTGTTAAACCCTCTGTGTGTGATGTGTATATTTGAGCATCTACCTGAGACGATCCTTCGTCCATCAGCCAGAATCATCTCTCCGCTCTCCACCAGGGTTTTGAGGATGCAGGTGACATTTGTTGGAGCTTTGTCGGCCTCATCGATCACTAGTATGTGACCCAGTTTCACTGCCTTCACCTGCACACACACAAAGATTTTATCTATTTAAAAATGTGCAAGAGCCTTTTGCTCATAGTTCTTTAGTTTAGTTTAAAAAAAAAAACATGTCTTCTGACCTCTTCCCTTACAAGAAAAAGCTATGTTGTTATTGTTTGCTGTAAATAAATCAAATTTACAGTGGTGTGAAAAAGTGTTTGCCCCCTTCCTGATTTCTTATTTTTTGCATGTTTGTCACACTTAAATGTTTCAGATCATCAAACAAATTTAAATATTAGTCAAAGACAAAAAAAGTGAACTCAAAATGCAGTTTTTAAACAAAAGTTTTTATTATTAAGGGAGAAAAAAAATCCAAATCCTGTGTGAAAAAGTGATTTTGATCACAGATCAATGAACATGATCAATTTTGCAGAAATTCAGATGGGTAATATATAATGGGTGTGTGTGTGGCGCAGAGTGGAGACAGCTTTCACAAAATGCTTTGAATTTATTTTACACGGAGCCACAAATTTCACTCTACATGTATGATTTTTCTCCAAAATTGTAGTCACACACAATGATCCTCATTTATTGAACAAATGTAGAAACCAGCGCAAATATGGGCAGAGAAGTCATCATACGACAGGGCTCACGAGATAGACAAAACATGCGTATCAAATAATCCCAGCATAAGAATGAGCGGCTGTTGATAAATTCGGCAGCTGAAATCAATCATAATTTGCATATCACGCCTTCTATAACAGCATGGTTTAGAAGCCGCACCCCTAGAGTTTACGACATGGGAAAGGGAAGGGAGGTGACAAGGGAGATCAGGTTTACAAATATATATTTAAAAAATATTTTGTAATTAATAGGCTACATATTTAAGATAAGTATTTGTTGTGACTCGTGAGGTGACACGACTGCTGTTCGTGTACGGTAAGTCACCTCAAGTCAAAATCAAAAACTATGTACACAAACTCAGACCTGATGTAAGATATCATTGTAGGCTATGCTCACGATCAAATTGGTAAATGCCACACTTTGCATAGAAATGAACGTACGCTCAATTTACGCCTGTTTTCTGTTGTACACACGTTTAATACATGAGGGCCAATGTGACTATCTTAACGATATGATTTACGGTTATTGAATTAAAAGGCTCTAACTGACGAGTACTGCCCAACTGCCCAATAGGCTCCCATATTAATCTAGTGAAGGATTTTATGAGAAAAGTAGTCATTTCTGTAGTTTTTAGCTCACTGTGTTGTCGTACATAACACTTACATTAGTGTATTCACTAAAGCCTTGTAGCACTGATGGTGAAAACATTTTGTTGATATCTGCTTTACTTTTTGAATAAATAGCAGTAGTTCGAGGTCTATGCAAAGGCAGATTCTGCCTGTGTGAATGCTGATTACAAGATTCACACACCTGTGTATTTATATAGACTTTGTATTTCCCTTTTAAAACAGTGGCCAGTTGGCCCAGAGGTTAATGCAAATGACCGTAATGCAGCAGATCGTGAGTTTGAATCCTGGCTGTGCAGATCATTTTTGAAAATTATACATCAACCTTCTTTTATGTCACCCCCAACAGACAGACAGTTCAAACCCACAGCACAAAACTTGAAGAAAAGGATTTAAATGCCATGCAGACAGCTGAATAATGCAGGACCAGGACCAGGACCAGGACCAAGACCAGGAACTGGACTACAGACTGGTAACTAGTATGATTTGTTATATTTCAGCCATTTCCCCTGAATTTACTCACCTGTGAAAACCTGGACAGTATCAACACCACACATTCAAAGGAATAATAACAAAACTGACCAGTGGTGAGTCCTCATATGTGATGATGCCATCGCGAACAGAGGGCTGCAGGGTCAGAGTCTGGACTGTTGTGTCCCTGAGGGGGTGCAGAAAACAGGGTATAAACTTTGCCTCAGCAGCTTGACATCAAGGCTTATTAACATCTTCTTTGGTCTGCTGCCATCAGGAAGGAGACTAAAGAGCCTTTGGGCCAGGACCAGCAGACTGAGAGACAGCTTCGTCCACCAAGCTGTCAGGATGCTGAACTCCCTCCCTGCCCTGCCCTCCCTCCCCATCTGACCCCCCACACACAAACTCTGAACCTTAACCCACATCCTCCCTTTGAACACCTGAACACCATCTGAGCTCTGCAGATACAAACCAGTGAAAGATGGTTTCTGGAACACTGTGCTTGAGTTAAACAGGCCAACAAATAAAACAAATAAAAATAACACTGAAGCGACAGCTTTTATTTCCCTAGTGGTGTCCAAAATTATCTCTCCCTCTTTCTCTGAACATCTCCCTCCGACCTCCCCACCCTCTCTCCTTGATATCTCAGTGTGACCCGGGAACTGTCCTACTTTCATTCTTAGATGGCTGCATGTCTCTCTCTCTCTCTCTCACTTTGTCTCTCGCTTTTCTGAGCCACATCTCTGCAGGCTTTCAGTCGCAGGCTCCCAAAAGCCATATTCACGCAGATCTTCCTGCCTCTGCCATGGTCTAATATTAGCTGCTGTTACAGTAGCTAACCAGGCCACATCCATTCTCAGCACAGCTTTGACTTTCACAAGACTTTGACGAAGTACATATATGTGTGGCAGACTGAGAAAAGAAATAGGTTTTATCTACATAAAGATGTATTTATCTAAATAAAGATAAATAAAGATGTTTGATCATAGATCCAAACCCATTGTCGGCTTGCGTGAGTGATGACTTTAAATGGAAGTCTGTTTGTTGTCTCCCATCACAGAGTCATTGACATGAAAACATCACCTTCTTGTTAGTGTTATGATCAATACAAGGCCCGTTGCTGCCTCTGATTGATCTGAGCTACATTCAATGGCTGATTTCACAGTGCAGAACATACAAGCACCTCTGACCTGATTTTTCTGAGGTGTGATCATGTGAATATTTATAGGAGCAATGAACCAACTTAACAAGGACTTCAAACACATTGTCGTTAATATGAACACGCAAAGTCCTTGTTCTGGTGAAGGATGGCCTAATTCACTGAGGACTAAAATAGTTTTAATACCCCTAGATGGGAAGGCTGAGGCTGGTGGGAGGAATAGGGTAAGGAAGAGAAAATGTTGTCTACTCACATCTCCCCTAAATAGAGTTGCTTTTTTCCTTTCTTATCTGAAAACCCAATTCAAAAGAAACACTGCATCTGTATCTTACTCCTGAAAATCACCAGCATTTGCAACCTTCAGAGGATACAGGCTCAGAAACTGATATTCTGTTTTACAGTCTCTTGAGCCTTCAGAAGTAATAACACTATAGAAATGGACAATGTAGAAACAGACTCATTCTTCCTGGGTGAGTGGTCCGTTGGTTGTTAATGATGATTTTACAGAGGTGACCTCAATGTAAAAGGTTGGAGGGGACTAGAGTAGCAGTGCTGCAGCAGCCACACAGTAATGCAAGCTATGGCAGTGGACCGACTGGTTGAAGAGCAGGTACAATTTTACTTGAATCCATATGAAGCTGATTTAAAAAGTACCCAAAGTACCCATTTTTAGGCAGAAAGCATTTGAAGAAAATATTGGATTTTGTAAGTAGTAAATGGACTGTGTTTTTATAGCACTTTTTACCTAGCCTTCTTTTGACTACTAAAGTGATTTACACTACACCATTATCAAACACATTCATGCAGTGCCTCAGAACTCTACTGTACTTTTTTCTGTCATATTCACTAACCCAGGAAACAGCTATTAGTGGCAATTTGGGGTTCAGTATCTTGCCTATGAACACTTCCACATGTGGAGTGGAGGAGACGGGAATCGAAACACTGACCTTAGAATTAGTGGATGCCTACCTGCGCCACAGAACCCCATTTTGTCTTTTACTTAATTAGATACATAATACTTTTTGAAGCTGTGCTTTGAGAAGCTCAAAATCTTGAAATTGGATCATTGGAATGGGTTTGTTAAAGACGATAAAGTCAAGGGCGACATTAGTTTCTATATGTGATGAAATTTCACCAGTGCTAGAAGTGTCCAGGCTAAAGTGGTAGGTGGATTCTTCTCACCTATGGAGCTGGAGGTATTCTCTGGGCCTGTTCAGAAGGTGCAGGAACCGGTCCACTATTTTATTTTTACCAACACCCTGTGGAAGAATAAGAACAATACATTAAGGAACCAACTGAAATGAAAGAAATTCATTGTTATACGTATATCAACAGTTTCTATTACCTTATCCTGCTATCCTATTATCCTGTTTTAGTAAATGATCTGAACGCTTTCAATGCTTGCTTTGAGAGACTCTAGTAATTACTCTAGCGGCAGTGTTAGTGTGCTTAATAGCGCCAGTAAGTCAGCAACACTCCAGCAGATTAAGGAGGACCACCCACTCTCTGTCCCAGTGCAAGACATAAGAAGAGCTCTGAGAAAGGTGAACAGCAGGAGAGCTCCCAGCCCGAAGGGCATTCCTGGGAGAGCATTGAAAGCTTGTGTGGATCAGCTGCCCCAGTGATCACCTCCATCTTCAATATGTCCATGGCTCAGTCCATTGTTCACAAATGTCTCAAAAAGTACACCATTATTTTTGTGCCTAAAAAGAGAAATCCAGCATCTCTCAACAACTATGTCCCAGTGGCACTGACATCAGTGGTGATGAAGTGTTTTGAAAAGCTGGGGAAAGACTTCATGTGCGCATCCCTACCAACCTAGATCCTCTGCAGTTCGTGTACCATCCAAACAGAAATACCTCACATGCTCCATGATACTCTCTCTCCTCTGGTCACTGGCAAAAGGAATTATGCTTGACTGTTGTTCATTGAATATACCTCTGCATTCACCACAATAGTAACCTTCAGACTAACCTCCAAGCTCAGTGATCTGCTTCAATCTGCTCCTGGAAGTACCTTCCTGCTTCCTGAGCTTCCTGACCAATAAACCACAAGCAGTCAGGATTGGACACCACTACTCCAGCAGCATCACCCTCAACACTGGTGTGCCTTAAGGCTGTGTTTAAAGTCGCCTGCTTTATTCCATCTACACACACGATTGCTCTGCTTGCCACAGCTCCAACACCACTGTGAAATGATGGTGATGATACATGCCAGTAGGGCTCATTCACAACAATGATGAAACTGCCTACATGGACGAAGTGGCAGCACTGTCTTCATGGTGCAGAGACAATAATCTGGACTTGAATGTCTCTAAGAATAAAGAGACTTAAGAATAAAGCGTCTGTGAATTGACTTGTAGGACCTACTTTCAACATAGCTGCACCCAGTAAGTACCTCAAGGTACAGCCTGTATAAAAAGTCTTTTTAATAAACAATCTATACACTTATAAATTTCTTGATGCCTCTTTTTAAATGTCAGCAAGGTCATACTAGCAGGAAGTGTGGAGCTATTTTGAGCTGTTTTAATGGTTTAAAATAGTGATGTCTTCAAGCTACCATGGCGCCCTAATAACTAGCATGGTGAGTCTTTGACAAAAACAATAAAAATAACAATGTTTGAATGAAATGGGCTAGCGGAGGTTTACTCCTCAGCAAACATAACTAGTTATCATGTTTTAACATACCCAAAGTTCATTTTACATGGAATTTCTACTTTAAGAGTTTTCATAAAATGACAGATGAAACGAAATGCCTTTGCCTTTATAAGGAAGCCCCCACCAGTAGCATATCATTGCACACCTTTCATCCAGCCAGCTACAAAATACTGATAGCCATTAAGACTTTTGTATGCCTTTAAATCAGCGCCTGAGTATGGGGATACCGCGTTCTCCACATAATGGTACAGATTGCGATGATTAAAATCTGGCAAGCTCGTTGCTTTGGGTAACTCGGTGAATAAGCCTGGAGGCAGTAGGTAGGGAATCAGCAAACTCCATGTTGGTCTTTGTAGGCACAGACAAGATGACCCACATCCACAGACAGCACCTGACTGGAAGCCATGCCTTACAACACCATACGAAATAATAATATGAACCGTCAATATATCAGAAAAATAATGATTTATTTCAAATTCCTACTTATATCATATTTCCGTTCAATATGTGTTCACTACTTCTGCCGTTTCTCATGGCGATACCACGTGACCATGTGTCTCATGTATTACATGTCTGCAAAGGGACAGTAAGGGAATAAGAGTGAAGGATTGCTCTCTCCATCTTCAGCTACTGTCTCTCCATCTCTGCTCTCTGACTGACTACATGTCAGTGACAGTTTTGTGTGAATAACTGTGGCTTTGATGTCAGAGGTCAGGAATTAAACAAACTTGCTTTAAGTTATTTCATCGCGTTAATTTCTGTCATATTAATTGCAATGATTAACATGTTAAGGCTGACAGACATAATTGTTGTCATTAGGGGTCCATGCAACAAAGTTGCAGGATCCCCATTGTTTTTCTAAGGATTTTTACCTTGAGAACTGTGTGCCCTAAAAACAAAATTTTCATCCTTTGAGTCCTTATATTTGAGTCCTGCTTCAAATGGACTAGGCCACGCCTATTTCCGCCATTTTTTTCCACCATTTTGAAAAAAATCAAAGCAGAATTAACTCCTCCTAGCCTATTCATCCAGTTCTCACAAACTTGGGATATTGTCTATAGACAAAGTAAATGAAATGTTATCTGGATGATTTTTGCTAGGATTACTGATAACAAAGTTAATGGCCAATGATTCTTAAGGTGTGGCCCAATATGACTCAAAGGGCTATACCTTGTGATGTATTGACCCAAACGTAATGAAACTTTATATTTTTGATGACAGTATGATTCTGTACAAGCATCCCAACTTTTGTGATCCTTGGTCTTTAGGTGGCGGTAACTTCACATTAACTTTCCCAGTTACGTGATTACAACAAGTGGACAAGATGCAGAGAAAAGGAAAGTTGAATACTCACATCCTTTTATAAATCTGCTGTGTGGGAACATTTTGGGTTCAGTGTGGAATATCACCAGCAAAAAATCTGTCAGCGAGCAAAGCACAGTCTGCAGGCGTTGCATTGCAACGATTGGCTACTCATCAGTTAACACATCAAATATGTTGCCCCACATACATCGCCTTCACCCGGTTGTAAACCAAAACTGGACTGTTACCGTGGCCCAAAAACTGTGACATAAACTGAACTGTGGGCACACGGTTCAGCATCCCTAAAGAAGCAGACTTGGAAAGACTGGAAGGTCTAAGATTCGAGTCCACCAACTGCCAAGGTCCCACTGAGGTACCCTTGAGCAAGGTACCGTCCCCACGCGCTCCCCGGGCGCTGTCCAGCTGCCCTCTGCTCACTTGGTGATGGGTTAAATGCAGAGGTCAAATTTCATTGTGTGCTGTGTGCTCAATGACAAATGTAATCACTTTCCCACAGAGCCTGCCTCTCCAGGGTTTACTGATGAGTCCAGAGAGTTGCTCTGACAGCTACTGATATCTCAGCTTAACCCATGCAAGGTCATACCCTTGCCAATTCATAAATATCTCCACCCATCCACACAAAACCACAGACAATCACCTCTTGGCTAACAACATTCTCCACGTCCACATAGAATCTCTCCTACTGTTCCTCCTCAAGAAGTGCTACATGTTTGGACTGACATGTGTGGACTTCACTTCACATTATGAAGAATATTATAGAGAAAGGTGACTCACCTGGTTGCCAACCAAAAGGAGGTGCTCCCAATAGGAAGTCTTTCAGCATGTCCTCCATCACCATCATATGCTGCAGAAACAAACACATATTGCATATTTTTCATTCACTATTCAAAACTACACTTCTCTGAAGACAGAAAAGCAGGTTATTCAAAAAAGTAGGCCGTCCAGCACTTATCCTATCTCACCCTCTTCCACTCACTTGTCCAACAACAAGCAGGCCGAAGAGAAAAAAGGGCAAAAAGAGAACACATAGTCACATAGCATCATCAGCATTGTCAGAAGAAGTCAGTGTCAGTGCCTTATACTGGCTCCTGGTCCTGGGGCATTGCTGAGATTGGGTCATACCATGATGATTGATAAGATAAACAAAAAGTGGCATATAAATCATTCACCTCATAAAATCTGAATATTGATCTTCTACCCCCTTCTCTTTCTCAGGTTGTTTAACATAGCATTAACTGATACACACTGAGAGTTCATCAAGTGCTTGTGTTTCTGCAGAGTGGCTGCCACTGAAGGAAGACACAAGGCTTGTCATTAAAATCACATGTTTTAAATAAACATGATACTGAAACTAACATACTGCATTTACAGACACAGGAGCTTGCAGGTCGCTGCAGCACTTTATGTGTGTTAAATAGCAGCAAAGAAAATGGATTCAGATTTCAGTTAATGATTTGGTAGATTCTGCTGCCCATTTTTTTACTCCCCCATTGTGCATACTTGGTCAATCTCTGGGTGGAATGGGTGTGACTGACTCTGCTAAATGGTCCAATTCTTTATCCATTCCCATACCAATTCATGATCATTATTTTGGAGAGAAAAAACAATGCTGTTTGCCCTTACCCAAAAAAAGGATCTCTTCAGCCTGCAAGGTATTAATGATAGTATCATGCAGGATATAATACCTAACTCAGAGTAATTTCCATTCACACTCAGTAACAGACGGCGCAGATGGTGCTCAGCTGGAAAGCTTGTGTATAGCACTCCTGGAATCTAAAACAATGATGTGTAATGCTTACACCAGCACAGATGCATAAGTTTAATGTCATTATTTATCAATGACCAGGCCAGATGCAATTCTGAAGGTTTGGAAGTGGTTGGGAAGTCAAGGGCCAGATTTCAACTAAAGCTGGTTCTTAATTCCATTTTTTCTAAACTTCTTTTTATTTGCTCAGAAATGTGAAAAATGTGCTCTTTTTCTATAATGGTTTCAATTTCAAACTACAGCTATTTATAAAGCCAAGTGTTTTCCTGTAGGATGCACAGGCAGAAATGCAGTGCAGAAATAAAGTCACATTTCTTTCTCATCCAATAAGATCTAGGTCAGTTACAGCATACTAGGGGACACATTCCATTGCCAAGCTACGACTCAGTTTAGCGTCTGTTAGATTCCCATGTATCTGAGGAAGGAAGGGAACAAAGAAAGTGCATGGCCTTTAGAAATATTAACTAATTCCAGAACTAAAAGAAAAAATCCTTCATAATGAAATAACACTGCATACTGCAGCTTGGAAACAGTAATATTATAAAAGTTGTGCTTTTCATTTTTGTAACCTAGAGGGTCACACAGAAATGAAGTTCTGGACCTCTTTTACCATAATTTTGACCATCAAGATGTGGTAAAGTTGATGTGGTAAATAAACTTTTTTTTTTAGATTAGATTAGATTGATATTTTGTTTGGTATTTGGTTGTGAGTCAGTGTGCACTTAATTACCTGAGGATTATCATAAAAGAGAACATCTGGAACCTTCAATTTCTGGTCGGGGTCATATATTGGGGTGGAGATGCTGCCGATAGTCAGTATACCATCTTTTATCAAACCTGGAGGAATGACAGGAGAGAGAACTAAGTCAATAGTGATTCAAATGGTCTTCACCTCTGTCCACATTTCTTTAGCCTCCAGCTCTCTGTTAACTCATCCACCATCAATCATGCATCATCCATGTGCTAATCATAGAAAAGAGGGAGGAACAACTCATAACTTTGCGTTCACACCGAAAGCGGCCAAAGCGAACAAGTCGCCCAATATGCTAAAGAAGCTGCAATGTCAATAAATTTTAAGTTCGTTCATCAGGTGATTCAATTTAGCTTGTCAATTAAAGGAGCCCCACTCAACACTCCCACTTTCAACAGATGTTGACAAAATGTAGCACATTACAAAGCACCTTACTCCTACAGATAGTTAGATGTTTGGTTAATAAAAAGATAATAAAATGCCTAAATACACTGAATTCTGAAAAAATATAATAATCAGCAAATAAAATGCACTTCCACTTAAAACTATATAACATTTATTGTCTAGAGCAGTGGTATAATGAACAATGATCGCTATAGGAGAACAGACTTGAGTCATAAAGGATGTGAAAGCTGCCACAGCAGCGGTGAGCATTTCCATCGCCATCTCAAGACCAACTAGGAACTAGGAACCAAAATTACGCAGTTTGTTCCTTCAAACCCATCTGACTGTGGGATGCAGGTAAATCTATACGTTCTGACTGGTTATCGCTGAATTCAAACCGCGTCATTGCTCATTACCATAAAGTTAACTGAATTTTAACTTCTTCTTTTCGCTCTAGTCCCTGAAGACGCTTCACTGCTGGAGAATTTGCTTTTTTTGCTGATTTCACTCCATAGAGAAATAATGACTTCCAACGCTGTGGTTGCTGTAGTCGCTTTCGGTTTGAACGCACAGTAAGAGATGGACCAGAAGGTAGAGCAGGTCTTAAACCAATCAGAAGCTCAGTAGTTTAATCCCATGACTGCGCCTCATGGACATTTCATCCTTGTATGAGTAAAGCCAGTAAGTAAAATTTCTTTATATACTTTTCACAGGCACAAACAGTCACAAAGTGCATGATAACTAGATACGTAGATAATACAAAACATACATTAAACATGGAAGTATAACAAGTACAATAAAAACTACTAAAATACTTTGTAACAGAAGATGAAATAAAGTGTATGTAGGTACAGAAGATCTTTAATTTTTACTTCACAAACCTCAGAACATAAACCCTCTATCCGTTTTCTCCAGATTCAGAGGTGTCTGAAATAGATTTCGATTCCTGGTAGTTGCAGTCATCAGTGTGAAACTAATTCTCCTTATCTAATTTCTCTGATGTAGCCCATCTCCAAACAGGCTTAAGTTTAGTTATTTATTATATTACATCACAGAGTTATTTCATTCCTATTTGTGTATTCATGTATAATAATATCAGATGTTGGTGTTTCCCATGGTGATTGGAGATTCAAAGATTTCACACAAATGGAATGAACTGTGTGGAAAATAATAGGTTCTTGCAGAATAACATCCTCCAATAAACTGTAGGATGTCAAGAGTCAATATGGCATATGTAGGGGTGATCTATTTCTTGGATTGGTTATAACTTTTCTGAGCATACATGTGATCAATCAAGTGATTGCTGCTCCTGAAAGTTACTGTTAAACATGTATGTGAGCAGACAGAATATACCTTCACTGGTCACATTCAACAGAGAACCTTTGACGTTCACGTGGACTCGATATTGAAAAAATTGGAGTTTGGGGGTCAAAACTTCAGTATAAACCAGCACAAACTGTTTTAACTCAATGAAACGTCAATAAACACTGAGCATTCGTGCGGGAAAGTGAGTGAAACTTACATCTGTACTCAGGGGTGTGTTCACTTGGATCTGCTGCATCCTGTATAGAGCAGTTGGAGAGACTTTTTTCAAGAGCAGCATGAGCCAAACTCGGCAGGAACCTGCAACATGCACCCAAAGACTCATCACTAATGCATGAAAATGGAACACATCAGCAACACACGTTGTTTGTATGGCAGACAGTGTGTGTGTACCTGGAAAGACAAGCCTTTTTGACAGCATGAGTAATGCTCTCCTCAGGGTACTGAGAGAGACGGCGGCAGATCCTCAGCAGCTGTCTGGTGGAAAGTGATGAGGCCAGAGACTGTGCCTGGAGACAGACGGATGGACAGAAACACACACACACAAATTGCTAAATCACATACATGTAAACAAGCTAGAAATAGTGCAAACACACACACACACACTTACTGTGGGATCGTTGGCCTTGCGCAAACTGTGTGTGAGGTGCAAAAGCTGCTCTGTTGCTTCATGTGGAACATTAGGAATCTGGAGAAAGAGAGAGATATTTCGATACTGAGCTAAAGACTTCTGGATGTAGAACTGTTACATTTCCAGCTGAGACCAACACAGTCTAATCAAACAGTCCTTTAATCTTCTCTTCATGAAAATTACAATGTTGTGATTTACAATTTTTCTTAGTTGCTCTGTTGTATTTCTAACAACAGAATTGAAATTCTCAAAATTGTATGTTCAATTCCCACATCCTCTAATCATCTAATGTTAAACTATCTAAACTAAACATACTAAACATTTAACTCATTTTGTTAAATTATCACATAACTTCAGTATGTCATACATTCTCAGTTGAATAGTCTTACCCTCCCAGCCAACTTTCAAGTTCCTAAACATAAATTGATTAATTTTCTGTTCCCTAAATTGATTAATTGTTCTCAGGAAGAGGTGTAAGGATGTGGGAAGCGATTATAAGAGATCAAAATAGAGGAAGACATGCCTGCCAACTCTCACGTAATGAGCGTGAGACATTCTTTTGACTGCCCTCACACACTCTTACGCTACATCTCCAATTTCTCACACTGGAAAAAAAAATGTATTTGTTTATCTATAATCTGATCTAGACGTGGTGCCTGACAAATGCCACTCACAATCAATTAATTATGCCTTGTTTTTGGCCGTACTGGCACAAAGATGATGTTATGATGTTTGTTGAATATTTCCTGAGTTTCCTGGATACTCCCGCTACATATGGGATGACTATGTCTTGCGCCAATATTTTATCTTCTTTCCCATCCCTTGGGTTGGCGCTCCTCTTCCTGGATCTTGTGGCAGCTCACAAAGATCCAACTGGGGTATCCACAAGTCATCTCTACATTGACGTGAACTCCCTAGTAAGAGCCTCTGCAACACCCGACTGACTATGCGATGTCAGCGTTGTATGCGTGGCAACCCAGACCGGAAGCACTTTGGGTGGTCCGCTGTACTGCCCGCTTTGCACACCTTGGATAATATACAAGACACCGTGCTGGAAGCCAGTTTGTAGCTCGCCGCTACAGCGTGTTGGCTTCTACGTGAAGCTAAAACCCTCATTGTCACTGCCAGACTTTGTACTACATCAACAAGCCTGTTGTGTGTGTTGAAAGTAAAAACACTCAACCAACAAGCTTCATGCAATTTCAAAAGAGATCCATCTAAAACTCGACACCCCTTCGTGTTTTGGCGGTGAATAGCTTCACAGCACTTAGTGACGCATACAATCTTGACGCAGAACTTCAGAAGGCTTTATGACGGCGTATGCTTTGTGTCGCGAACCATAAACTACACTTAACTTTCATTAATGCTGTTTCTGTACCATGATGACCTCTGAACCCTGACTGGAAATCTTCAGACTATTGCTGTGTAAGTATTGGCAGCAACTTTTTCAAGTATTTTGGACTTAAAAGAGAGATTTGATATGGGTCTTGAATTAACTAATCATCTGGGTTCAGAGCTTTTTAAGTAATGGTTTGATAACTGCAACTCTAAATAAGTGTGGTGTGTAGCCTTTTACCAGAGATAAATTAATCAGATTCACTACTCTGATTCACTGCCTTCTTTCTCAGCAGAGCAACAGCATCAAGTGTTGTATGCAGAGATGCTGCAACACTATCAAAAAGATGACCAACCTGTGCAGAAGTAAATTTAAGATAGTTGTCTTCTATTGTATTGATATATGGCACATCAGCAGACAGACACTTACTGTAATTAAACTGTTTCTCGGAAGCTGTGTAATCTAATATTCTAAAGTAATGTTATTAGGATTGGTCAAAAAATTGTAAGTAAACCTTTATATATTAGCTCATTTTATAGATAGAGGATTTTAGTCACTGGACATCTGGATCTTAAGATATCAGAGAAATTAGGTGAATGACAAAAGGTCAAAAGGTAAAAGGTAATGGCTGACACTGTGACATGTTTGCCAAACGGCATCAGATTTTCAACATAAAACTCATTGACACACAAAAACTTGACAATGAAGGAGAATCTGAGTAATTATGCAATTATGGCAATTATGTTGTAGTGACCTTAACATACATGCTTACACATAATTCACCATTACCTAGGAATATGTTTGGCAGTGAAAGATTTTCATGTTCAGCATTCCTGATCTTGAAATATTATTGTTAGCGAACAAGGTCCCTTTTAAATGTCCAGAGTGACATGTTGTTTTTGTTTATGGTGGCGCCATTTTTGAGTTCTGTTCTCTCTGTCATTCAAATAAATGACTCCTCTGTGATCAGTATGAGAAATTGCTGCTTCTCTCGATTCTTTGCAATTTTCTTTTTTTCTTACATTTCTTTGCACGTGAATGTTTGTATTTTCATTAACAAACTTGATTTAAAAAGATAAAAATAATTAGTTGATAGCAAGCGATCATAAAGGGGTCCATGCCCTGGCAAAGTTGTCCCAGAGCGGAACAGAGAGGCATAAACAGGTTGAATGCGGCCTGAAAGGGGGTCAAGCAACAGCAGAGTTCCCTATTATCCAAATTGCACAAAACTTGCTGGGCTTGTGAATAGTCATCCACAGATTATTACCATAAAACTTCAGGCAATTTACTGTGTTGGTTTGTGAAATATTAACATGCCTTCCATCGTCATTGTAGCGCCCCCTTTTCCCCGAATTTCACGAAACTTGGCATGATTGTACACAAGCACATTATAATCAAGGTTGCTAAGTTTCATAAAGATTGGGTGAAAACCTTGAAAGTTATAGGCATTAAAGTGTTATTAAAATTTGCATGTTATCTATAGCACCCCCTAAGGACAAAATGTCATGCAGTTTGGTGAGATTCTACAAAATATGTTACTGATTGTGTACACCAGGTTTCATAAAGTTAGCTTTAGAAGTTAAACAGATATTGAAATGTTGCTTTTGGGGTGCATCCTAGAGACCAAAGATCACAAAAGTTGGGATGCTTGTACAGAATCATACTGTCATCAAAAATATAAAGTTTCATTACATTTGGGTCAATACATCACAAGGTATAGTAATTAATTCATAATTCTAGCAAAAATCTCCTAGATAACATTTGATTTACTTTGTCCATAGATGATACTTTCCAAGTTTAGTGAGAAGTGGATGAATGGGCTAGGAGAAGTTAATTTTGTTTTGTTGTGCAATTTTTTCAAAATGGCGGAAATTCACAGCAGGCAGAAATGGCCTAGTGTATCAGAACCAGGACTATTTAAGGATTCAGTGGGTGAAAGAATTTTGTTTCTCGGGCACACAGTTCTTGGGATATGAGAAAAAAAAAAAAATCAAAAACATACATTTTGTGGTTATAGCGTCACCTAGCAGTAGGCATGTGTCACAACACCTTGAGAAAGTATAGTATCACAAGTTCTCCACATTGCCAATTTGGTGCCAGTCACGCTTGCAGTTTGTCCTGGGCAGACACTTTTAGGGAAGCAGAATAATAACTAGATGATTGCAAGTAATCATAAAGGGGTCCATGCCCTCGCGAAGTTGTTCCCGAGTGGGACGCAAAGGCATAAGCAGGTCAGACACAGGCTGAAAGGAGGCCAAACATCAGCAGAGGAAAGTTTTGGCTGACAACTGAAAAAGACACAGGTTGATCAACTGAGTAGGACACAGGACTTCAATTACAATTGCAGTTGCTAAGTTTCATAAGGATTGGGTGAATACTTCAAAAATTATAGGCCTTACAGTCAAATTAATTGTCACCTGTAGCGGCTCTTATAGACATAATGTCATGCAACTTGGTGGTCTGCCAAATTTCAGTTAGCTATTGCCATTTTTAAGATAATGAAATATGGTGTTTGTAGCCCCCCCTAGAGACCAAGGGTCATAAAAGTTGGGGTACTTGTACAGAATCATATTGTCACCAAAGATATAAAGTTTCATTAAGTCTGGGTAAATACATCACAAGCTCCTGTCATATTGGGCCACACCCTTAAGAATTATTGGCTATTAACTTAATTATTTTTGTCCATAGATGATACATCCCAGGTTTGGTGGGAATTGGATGAATGGGCATAGTGCATTTGATGCAAGGCTACCCAAAGAATGAGAGGGTGAAACAATTTTGTTTCTAGGGCACACGGTTCTCGAGATACCAGCCAAAACAAAATTTGCCTATTATAGGGCCACCTAGCAGTAGGCATGAGTAATGACACCTTGGCAAAGGTAAATGTAAAACCTGCAACTTTGTTGCATGGACCCCTAATAACTAGACAATTCCCCTGCGGGAAATCGCAAGAGTGATGCAGTGTGCTGTGGCAGTCTATGATAAGATGATATGATCCTATGATACTACAATGCTATGATGATAGGATACTATGATGTTAAGATGCTACAATGAGCTGAAAAATTATTCTTTTCACCTCATATTATCCTTTTTCCATTATGAATTTTTGGGCAACTAGTGTCACCAAAAGTTCAACTTGTCTCCTCATCCAATCGTTTTTCTATAATAATTAGAAAAAGATTAAATGATCAGGAAATTTGATATGATGAAAGTATTTGTGACTAGCTTCACAAATAATTTCCTTTTTCACACTCATTTTCTATTTGGAGAATTTGGTGTAGATTTTTGCGATGTCACAAAAGAATTCTTTTTTGGAGAAAAAAATGTAATACTCTCGCCAAGACGCATGTTTTGATGTATAATTTGTCTCGGTGCGATCAACTGTCATGGTGTTACTAACGTTAAAATTTTTTTAATGTTTTAAAAGAAGAAATAAAGCGACAACAGAGACACAGCAGATCAACAGAATCAGGCCAAGACCCGTTTTGATGTATAATTGTGAATTGTGTAATTGTGATTTTCAAAAATGATAAGGACAAAAAAATGATCTTTTGAATGGGAATTACCCTGTCTTTATAAATAAAGAGGTGTGTGGATCTTGTCATCAGCACTTAAACAGGCAGAATTTACCTTCTGCGCAGACCTGTGTTGAAGTGTGTGTGCATGCGTGTGTGTTGAAGTGTGTGTGTGTACATACTGCAGTGTGCCAAGGTGGTGATTTCTAACCACTTGGCTATCTGGGTGCTCGTTAAGTAGGAGAATTTCAGACAGGTGTGTGTATTTTGTATGTGTGCATGCGTGAGGTTCCTGCACTTGTGGTTGCCATGGTGACGTCACACAGGTGGGAACAGGGCTGTGTCAGACACAGAGGAGCAGAGGCGCAGCTTTTGTGCAGAGCTCGAATTACTGCTATTTATTTAAAAAGTAAAGCAGATATTGACATTGACAAAACTATTTCGCCACCAGCGCTACAGGGCTTTACTGAACACATTGATAATAATAATAATCCATACAATAGAGATATCAATAGAGATCCTGCAACCTTGTTGCATGGAGCCCTAAAAAGTTCCTGAGGTGAAACTGAGGCCGAAAAAAGTTCCTGCCCAGAGGTAGGTACTTTTTTTGCTCCGAAAGGTTCTTGGACGAGGTTTTAGATTGACTTGTAACTTGTAACCATCTTGTAACTCAAGATGGTTCATGATGCAGCCAACAAAGAAAGCACCGTTTTTAAAACCCAGTGGCAAAACGTATCAATAAATAGTTTCTATAAATAGAATTGAAGAAGCGAATAAAGCAACATAGTTGAAACCGGCTAAAAACGGCTAATGTGATAGTTTTAATTCAGAGACATCTCTTGTCTTTCCCTTTATCTTCTGTCTTTCTATTCAGTTACACTATGAAAGAAAAAGCAAGGAACAATGAATTTAAAATAACAATAAAAAATAACAAAAGTAAGGTAAGTAAACACCAAAGGCAAAAAACAGAGGAATCACAGAAGGAAATTGTGAAATTTATGTGTGGGTGTGTGTATGTCTTACAAGTCCCTGTATGAGGCCCATCTCCTCTGCTCTGCCCAGTGGGGTGACAGTATGGTACAGGAACATGGTGAGCAGCTCTGGTCCCAACCACTGCTGACCCCTGCTGCTGCTACTCCCACTCAAGACCGGGGGCTCGGCCAGGGCTAGCACCCTGAACGATGGGTGGATGGGAAAGATTGACCTGAACAAGCACACATGTAGACACCACACAATAGTTACACACTCACTATGGACGAACAACTGTTAAGCCATGTTTTGAGTCAATGTGGTGTGCAGGTGTGAGTGGGGGTTGTCAAGGGTATGTGTTTATGTTTGTCCCACTTCATCGGTGTCAGGGACAAGCGCATGACTCCTGACAGCTGGCTGTGTCATTCTTTGATTCAAAGGGTCAGCAAAATCTATCTATATGTGTATATATATATATATATATATATATATTCCCTCAATGTTCCTGAGTTATTGCATCCACAAGAATGGAATGGATATACAGACAAAAAAAACACTGGTGGGAGCATTGTTGCTGACCACATTCATGCCTCTATGACCACAGTTTAATATGTCCTAAAGATCCACGTCACAAAGAAAAACTAGTTTCAGGAACATGACAGTAAGTTCATGTCAACATGGACCTCTACATTGGAAGAACCGAACAAAGCCTGGACAAACACGTGGCTTAACACAGAAGAGCAAGCTCCTCAAGACAGCACTCAGCTGTCTACCTACATCTGATAGGTAGCACTTCTTTGAAGACTCGTCTGGTGCAGAGAAGATACTGATTTTAAACATATGTGTGTACACATACCACACCCCCACGCACAAACGCACGCACACACACACGCACACACACACACACACACACACACACACACACACACACACACACACACACACACACACACACACACACACACACACACACACACACACACACACACCTTGTCTGGGCCACAGGAATGGATGAAGAAAAAGTGGGTTTATTTTAGCCCAGACACCCAACCACACACATCCTTCCTGCCAGCTTAGGTGTGTTTTTGAGATGTACAAACACACAAAATGAGTGCACAATGCACACACACTTCATCAAAACATGGGGAACAGTTAAGATCAAGAACTACGGTCATTCACTTTCCTGTAATTCAATAGAGTGGTAAAATTTTGTGTTATGGTTTTACAGCATTGTACATTTTCTCTCCCAACTGCGCCAACGCAAACATTCTTTGAC
Source organism: Polydactylus sextarius (assembly GCA_016801845.1). Classification (NCBI taxonomy): domain Eukaryota; kingdom Metazoa; phylum Chordata; class Actinopteri; family Polynemidae; genus Polydactylus; species Polydactylus sextarius. The sequence continues at coordinate 24,204,738 of CM028912.1, read as the reverse complement.
CTTTGGGATATTTTCAGTCTGAAAACCTGAGGCCTGTACTATGAAGCAGGATTTGTTCTTATCGCAGTAACTTCAGGGTTAACTCTAGGTTTTCCGTCCTATGAAGGTGGTTCACTTCTTACCGGGGTACGTCTCCATGGTAACTTATGCTGAACGGCTAACCTGCTCCAGAGCAGGTTATGTTCCAGATCAGAGATCGCACCTATAAAATCCCCGCCCTGCGACCAATCAATGCTCTTGAAAATGACTCGTCTTTTTATTGAAGATCCCGTGGAGCTTGGTGCCAGATTGAGAGAGGGTCTCTGAGGAGGGTGAGGGTTTTTAGAGACAGGCAAGATTATTTATTGGAGCGTGTCACTTATATATCTGTGATCTCCTCAAACCGCACGTTGCCAGTGACGCAGCGCAGTCGAGAATTGACTGTCCCTCCCTGTGTTATTGACTCCTACAATAATTAACTAGGATATTAAATAATTGTATTCTATTATTAACACATTGTACAAATGCAGCCTGTTTGGAGCTGCCAGGGTCCGACAACACACCCCCGTCCACCTTCATAAACTGTGCTTGTTATCCTAAATCAGGATCCTGTACTTGGACTTATAAGACATGAAAGTACGCCTACTGACCACTTTGAATCATATTATTATATTTAGTTTTTATTGTTTTGTGCCACTAGGATTGCAGCTGAACATGAATGTTAAAACTATATCAGCCTATTCACCTTAAAAACAGCCTAGATTATAGCAGTGCATTGATTTGATTTTAATTTAATTACAGTCACATCTACTTGTGCTTTGTGGGGCTGTGACCTTATGCGTTTACACAATCGGCGATCTTTTACCAGTTGTCTTTTCAGTTTTTAGAAGCTGCCACCGTGTAGCTTTTTGCCTGGAATATCGGCCAGTATTCCTCATATTTTTGGAAAATGATAGTCTGCTTTTCGGCTGCTCTGTCGGTACTCGTTTCCATGTTTGTGATTGGACAACTGCTGCAAACACCGCCTCTTTTATGTGAACACGCTCACATCTAGATTGGAAAAACCTGGGTTAACTAATCAAGTTGATAACCAGCTTCGTAGGACCACTTAGCCAGACTGTGATTGTTAGGGTTAGTGAAGCCAGATAACTGAAAGAGATCCTGTGTAAGTTGAACTTGCTTTGTAGTACAGGCTTCTGGTTAAGCACCCTCCCTGTAAGCCTCAAGTAAGTTGGAAGAACATTGAACTAATTTTTCCTTTTTTTCTCTTTTCTTTTGCTTCTTCACCCACTTCTATCTGCAACTTTAGATATCCCCAAGATATCAAAACATGTGAGCATCACAGATTAATGTATCACTCTCTTGTTGCTTTTTGGTTTCCCCAAATTACTGTTTACATCCTTACTCTCTGAGTTTCCCCTCTGGTTATGTTCCTGACTTCAACTCAAGTACAGATTTTGAAAATGCTCCAGAAAATCTCCTAATCTTTCCCACAGATAGCTCACAATCCATACCCTCAAGCCTCTGTGATACCTTGGACAAGGGGTAATAGTGAATGTCTGTGTGTGTGTGTGTGTGTGTATACCTCTCTTGCAGCTGTTCGTTGCTGAGTCCAAGTTGTTCCTTGAGGGTCTGGTATCTGTCCCACCTCAGCAGCCTGCTCCCATCATACAAATCCAGCTCTCTGTCATGAAGCAACCTGAGGTCACCAAAAAAAAAAAAAAAATGAAATAATTTCAACAAAAAACAGGAACTAATAATAGAAACATTTTTAGCAAACTGAAGTACCTGGATAGCACAGCCAGTGTTCCAAGGTTGACCCTATGTATACCATCTAGAAGCAGCAGCTTGCCCTTGATGGCAGCAGTGACCAGCGGAGATGGCCTCCATGCCGTATCTCCATTAGAGAGTGTGTACCTCTGTTGGAGGAGGTCTCTAGCTGTCATGTCCTGGAAAAGGAGTGAAAAAGAGAAAATTTGTGAGGTGGTGACAGAAAGAGACAGGAGAAGTTTGTGGAGGCCAAATGAGCTCAGTTTCATTCGTGTCATTCACTAGATTTTCAGTTTTTTGTCCTTTTTGTAAGACTGTCACATTGACTATCATGCTGCCATGTCATAATGACAACAGGTGGTGGAGGAGAGGAAGATTACAATAAGAAGTACATAAGCAGTTTTATGCACAAGGTAATTAGTAATTCCTTTCACATCATGACATGTCGGGACATGCTCCTTTTTCATATTTAAGCCTGCTTGAAACAATTTGAAACACTGACTTTCCTGACTATTATGGCAACACCATGTGTCCTGCTCTGTATCTACTCTATCATTACCTCCTCCTGTCTACCACTCTAGCAAATTCTATAAAATAAGGATGTATCAATTGTATTAGCCCATAAGAGCCTATTATAAATATAATAGCATCATCAACATAAATGTTGGCCAATACAACAACTTTTTTGATAACCTAACTAAATAGTATTATGCAGAAAAAGATCCCTGGGGTGCTTTGGAAATAACGTCATCATAGTTTGTTCAGTAAGAAATGTGAACCATATTTATCGTACATAATATGGCCTGAAAAATGTATCAGCCAACATCAGACATATCATGATTAATTAATTACATGATTAATGCAGTTATTACAGTTATATTCCTTCAGTTGATCATCTCATTCATATAGGCTTGTCTTATAGTCATTTTTATAAAACTTTCATGAGGCCATTTACTTTGTTTTTATAGAAACTGTGTCTGCTCCCCGACCACCCAAGTTTATTAAACCAAAAAGAGGAGTTACTCATAGAAACTTTGTTAAGATTAACGCAACTACTACAGTAGAATCAAAACATAAGGTTATCACATGTGGATTATTAAACATAAGATCACTTCCATCCAAATCTTTATCAGTGAATGATTTCATAATTGATCAGACCACTGATTGATTCTGCATCACTGAAACCTGGCTAAAGCAGGAGGCTTTTCTTAGTGTGAACAAATCAACTCAAACTCAAGCTCACATTTTTTTGAGCATTTTTTCTTTTTTTTTTTTTTTTCGAGCGCATTTTTATTATGATTATTGTCATCATTATTCCGCTTCCAGCAATTCCTGCCAAGCCTTTTAGGCACCTGATGTTAAGCAAAATGAAGAGAATACCAGAGTCAGGATTTGCACTCTTAATCTTTTCTGTCTTTATTTCACCAAAACTAAACAGGAAAAGTTACAGGCCAACTTAACTTCAGGCCAAACAGTTTGTCATCAAACTATTCAGCCAACGTTAGAGCAACAAAGAAAACAATAATTCTGATTATTAAACAAGGCAGTAACAGTGGCCTAACTCAGTATAGTGCATTTGATAACGAAAATAAAATGAAGCAAGACAATGATGAGGCAGTTGCGGTGGCAGAGGTGGTGGTCACAGATGTTCCTGAAACAAAACACGCAAAAACAAAATATTTAAGACTAATTTAAGTTCGAGATTCATGTAATTAATTGGGATAACCTACTCACCAAATGGACAAACTTGTATCTTCTACTCCTTGCAATGTTTTTAATGTCTGGTGTTACAGACCTCCTTTTAATGTGTCTTGATTGCATTCACTGAGGAGAAGGTGGACTTGCATGTGTATGTGGAGGGAAACATTGTCAGCAATTTCTTTATTTCCCTGAACTCCACTGAACATCCATTCCAGAAGTCGGTAAGTGCTCCTGTTGATATGTGAACGTCTTTGACCAAAGAGGTTGTTTGGAAGTCGATCAGCTCCACCTTGAGTTTGGCCTCATCCAAAAAAGGCAGTACAGACTTGGCCAGGGAGGTCATTTCTGTATTGGGCCTTACTGTGAGACGCCATTGCAACATCTGGGACAGAAAAGTCATTCAGCTTAGATACTAAATTTTACCCAGTTGCTTGATGAACAGCTGTTTCAGAACTCTTTCCCTGCTGCCCATGTTCTCAATGGATGGAAATGCAGCAACCTGCCAGATGACATGTCTGACTCCAACAACACAAGCTTTCAAGCGAATGACTGGAGCTTCTCAACTACGTCCACAGTGGTTTTGCCTCTTCCTTGCAGCTGCAAATTAGTGTTGAGATGGCCAAATAAATCTGCTATATCTGCTTGGCCATGAACTCGTCATCCTCTAAAAGGACAAGATGATCTGTTGCCCTCTTTCAAAATCCCAAGAACACCTTCACTTCAACCAGAAGTGCACAAAAGCGCTCCAGCGCTTTCCGCTTGCTCAGCCAACGCACATCATCATGGTGCAGAAGATCATTGTGTGTGGCTTCTTCTGAACCAGCCACAAGCTGTGGGAAAAGCTGATGCTGGGTACTTGATGTTCCACTGATGACATTGAAAATTTGCATCACTTTAACCATTGTCCCCTTTAATTCACCACCCAACCTGGCATAGAGGACACTTTGGTGGATGAGGTAGTGCAGACCTTGTATTCTGGGAGCGACCTCCTTTAACCTGCTCACCAGACCTTTATGTTTTCCCACCATGGCAAAGGCTCCATCTGAGATGAGTAAATTCACCTTCTTAAATGGTAATGAAAGACATTGAAACAGCTCAGATAATTTAATGAATATGATATCCCCAGTGGAATGTCCCTCCAGAGCAATGAGAGACTGCAGATCTTCCTTAAATTCTTTCCCATAGAAGTATCTAACAAAGACACACATCTAAGCAACATGTGTATTGTCAGTGCTCTCATCCACCACTACGGAGAAGTAATTAGCTCGACCGAGGCCACTGATAACAGCTTGTTGCACATCCTGTGATAACATCTCTACATGGCGGGTAGCGTTCCTCGCGGAAAGTGATATCTGTTTAACAGAAGTAATGACCACATCCATAGAACTACCATCAGCTAGCTCTGTTAAAATGGCAATCACGACATGCTTGCTTGAGCGCACTCCAAGTCTGTTGTCATGGCAACGTACCCGTAGGGGGATGGTGGCTGACTTTCAGACCTTTGCGGAGGTAGATAAGATCGGTTTCACATAAAAGAATCGTCCGATCGCTGACCCCACAAAATTTAGAAAATCAGCGGCCCACAATTGCCGATCAATTGGCCAGCTGATCAATCGGTGCACCCCTACAATAAGTGCATATTAATTCTGAGTGTCTCACACTCCTTTTATATGCAATTGTGGGTGTAGTATAACCTATGTACAGGTGTTGCCACATATGGACCAAATTGAGATTTATAAAGGGAAACTGCCGTAAGATGCGCGTACAAACAGTTTCATAGTCCGAATGTTTTTTTTTTTTTTTGCATATGCACTTTCTGTGTTTGAGGAGTGCATACAGTTATCTAGCCTAGAGTGAGACAAAGGCATGGACAAGCTTCTCTGCATCTGCCAGGGTGAATGTTGGATGGAGTTTGGTGATGGTGATAGAGTGAGGTGGTAGAATGAGGTCTTACAGAGGTGTTTGATGTGGGTGTCAAAAGTGAGTTGAGGGTCCATTTTAACAAGTCAAGGTCAAAGTCAGGTTTATTGTCAAAACCATATGTACAGGTCATACACAGGATTGAAACTGCAGTGCTCTCTTGGCCCACAGTGTTACACTAAAAAAACTTTTAAACATAACTCTTGAACATCTTATAAACATAATAATATAAACAGTATAAACAGTATATCACAATATGAACATCAAATATAAACATAACAATAAGAGGTAGAAAAACCCAGAAACTCTTCAGTCTTCTTCCTGATGGCAGCAGACTTAAGAAGCTGTTGGACGGGTGGGTGGGATCACCTGCGATGCAGAGGGCTTTGCGGATGAGGTATGTATCCTGGAGGGAGGGGAGAGACATCCACGATCCTCTCAGCTGCTCTCACTACCTTTGGTCTTCTCTACGTTCAGGGAGCGTTACTGTTGATGTGACCCACCACAGTCATGTCATCTGCAAACTTGATGAAGAGGTTAGAGCTGAAGAGGTTAGAGCTGTGTGATGGTGTGCAGTCGTGGGTCAGCAGAGTGAAAAGGAGGGAGCTCAGCACACATCCTTGGGGGGCCCCCGTGTTCATTGTGATGGTGCTGGCGGTGTTGCTGCTGACCTGTACTGCCTGTGTTCTTCCTGTCAGGAAATCTAGCAGCCAGTTGCACATCGATCCATGATGGTCTGTATCCCCTGCAACAGACTCCGAGTGTCTCTGCTGTCACTGAAGCACTGCGCTATCTTCCTGGAGTACTGTGTCTTAGCCTCTCTGATGCCACATGACAGGTTTGCCCTTGCTGTCCTTAGGCTCACCCTGTCCCCAGATCTGAAGGCAGCATTCCTCACCCTCAGGAGCCTATAGACCTCCCCTGTGAGCCATGGCTTCTGGTTGGCCCGAACAGTGATGGTCATGGTGTCTGTGACATCATTGATGCACTTAGAGATGTAGGCAGTGACAGTCTCTGTAGTCTCTGCAGGTCTGTGGTGTTGCCATAGGCGGCAGCCTGCTTAAAGATATCCCAGTCTGTGGTGGAAAAACAGTCTTATAGTGCCTCTGAGGACCCCTCTGGCCACACCCATGCTTCCGAACTGGTTTGGTGACTTTGACCAATGGCCTGTAGGCTGGGATCAGCATCACACTGATGTGGTCAGATGCACCAAGGTGGGGAAGGGCTTTGTAGTCTCCTCTCTGGGTGGTGAAAACATTGTCCAAGGTGTTGTTTTCCCGTGTAGGAAAGTTCATGTGCTTATGTAGTTTGGGAAGCACAGTCTTTGCATGGTTGAAATCATCCGCCAAGATGAGAAAAGCATCCAGGTGGGCTGTCTGCTGCTCACTAACATGCTGGTACAGTTTGTTCAGTGCCTCACTCCTGTTGTTGTTGTTGAAGCAGTGGTGAGCAGTGTTTGCAGACCACCACAGCATCCCGGCACCAGGCATCATTGATGTCTGCTCGATAGCATGTAAGCCAGACGAGTTGAATGGCGCCGCCGGGTATGCTGTTGTTGAGCCATATTTCCACAAAGACAAAGACACAACACTCTCTCACAGACTTCAGAGTAGACTGAAGTAAATGTACATGGTCCAGTTGTCCAGCGAGCTTACGTTGGACAGTATGATGTTGGGAATGGCAGGCTTGTGTGGGTTAGCCACTACTCTGTCCCGCATGTCTCCGCGTTTACCCCTCTTTTGTCTTCTCGCGCACTGCCTGTGGTGCCTCTACTGCAGGCGAGATCTGAGAGTAAGGATCGGTGATGGTAAATGCCTCCGGAGCAGGCCGCAATCTTGTAGTGTGTCTCTGTAGCTCTTCCAGGTTTTTTGGTTTGTTTCTGCTGATGTTGATCAAGAACTCCCACCTGTATGTGTGCCTTTGTGAGGGAGGACGTAACGAGGACGAAGATAAACAAAGACATGGATGCTGACGTGACACAAAAACACTGTGTCGTTGGGCACCGTCTCTATGAAACAAATTCCATTTTTTTATTTTAGTTATAATTATTACAGTTTTACGTTCTTTTTTTTCAGGCCTTTTCCAAAAATGGGAATTTTTGGCACTGACAAGATGAATTGCCCGGCAAAGGATTCTGCAATTCCTGTAATTCAAGTCACCCCAACCTCTGCAAGCTAAAAATAGCTGCAGCATGATGCATAAATGCATAGATTCAGAACACCCGCTTACTGCACAGTCGTCACCCAGCCAACTGCATTGTAGAGAATCACTCATGCCTTCACGCTTGCACAAACTGGGGCTCCCGGGGGAAACCCACGCAGACACGGGGAGAACATTCCACACAGAAAGACCTTACGCCGGACCCGGGAGTCAAACCCAGGACCTTCTTGCTGTGAGGCAACAGCGCTAACCCCTGTGCCTGTGGCTACAAATGTTCATTCATAGAAATAGGTTCTAGTCTGGTGGGTGGCCTGAAGCTTAGGTAACAGGGTATTTTCAGCTAAACAACCATGAAGATGGTATTTGATTTAAGGAGAAAAAAAACAGATCCTATCACCATCATCAGGTGAGAAGCTTGAAGTCGTGGAACACTACAAGTACTTGAACAACAGCCTGGACTGGAAGGACAATGTCAATGCTGTGTACATAAAGGGGATGAGAAAATGGGTTATTTTTATGTTATGCTGTTATGCTGATCCCTAGCAGGATCAATAAACTATACCAACCTAGCTATCTATTTAAACCATTATATTAGACTGATTAATTAATCTGCAAGTTATCATCTTGATCAGTTGTTTAGTTTGGATGACGTGAAGAACATCCTTTCACGAATTTCCAGATGACATCCTCACAACTCAAAAATGCAGTTTTTGTTCCTGATGATCTGTTTTCTATTACAGTAAACTCCTCTTCATTCCGCTTTGTATGATATCCTTTGCTACATAAATTGTGACATCAGAGTGCTATTCATATGATAAATGGTAGATGGAGTGCATTTATATAGAGCTCTTGTAGTCTTCTTGTGATCACCTAAAGCATTTTACACCACAATTCACACTCATGCACAGTTCACATTGTCATACTGATGGCACAGCCATCAGGAGCCATTTGGGTTCAGTATCTTGCCCACGGACACTTCAGCTTGCAAACTGGAGGAAACAGGAATCGACCCACCAACCTTTCGATTGGTGGACAACCCGCTCTACCTCCTGAGACTTACAGAGTATTTATTTACCTGGTAGAGCATGACTGGCTCAATGCTGTAACCCAGCATCTCAGCAAACTCTCTGGCAATCACTGACTTCCCACAACCCTGGAAAATGAAAGATTGCTGTTATTTAACTGATATCACTGTGTATTCACTATGTGTATGGTGAATTAGTATGTTAGCTACCTTAACCCCTATCAGACATATGTCCTTAACCATGTGTGACTGCATCATCTCGGAGATGAGCTGGGCGTGGCTTGGTGTGCTGATGAAGTTGGGGCTACTGTTGGGCGGACGTGGCTCCTTGGTCCCTGCTGGGACCTGCAGTTTGAGAGAAAGAGGAAATAACCACAAAAGACCAATAAATGGCTATAAATATACCTTCTGCATCATTGACTCATGCCTGGGAACAAAATATACTTCATGTTCCAGCACGCTACTGATACAATGCCTGTCTGTCTGTTTGTGTGTCTGTGTGTAGCCTGCCATGGAACAACAGACACCTCTGTGAAATGTATGACTTACTGACTGGTATTTTAGTTAATAATTTGAATGGCCAGTGGGCTCAATGCTCTGTGTTTTATTAAGCTGCAGTCCAGGGAGGTATGTAAGGGAACGTATATAAGAAGGGAATATAAATAAGAAGACTCTGTGGTCACAGTTATCTCGTCTGATTCTCTCTAATAAACAAAACATAACGCAGCACACTGACATTCCTGTCCTTTTAGAGACATCCTGAAGAATTTTCAGGCTTTAGTAGGACCATGGTTTTTTAAAGATGTAGTTCTTAACATCTTGTACATGCTTCAAAATTCCTGCCAATGATTTCACACTACTGGATTGTACCACAGATTGTTGCAAAATAAGAAACAGTAATGCACCAGTAAAACCAATGAGACTCCAGAATGCAGGACGCATCCTGGACTTACCTTGTAAACTGTAAAACAGCACATCTGAATAAGTTAAAAAAAATTGACAGACACTAATTTCTACGGATAGGATGTGCATCAGATGTGGTCTTGTCTTTATAGTTAGAGAGAATGGAGAAATCTAAGGAACTTTACTCCTCCAGTTATTTTGTGTAACTAGTGTTTTTATAGTTAGGGAGTTGTTTGACTTGTCTTGCAGCATTAAATAAAAGTTAAGCTAATGCAGCTGTTAGGCTAGTGTTTGGATTGGCACTTTCAGTCTACAAATACCAGGACACAGGTCTAGGCCTGTCTAGGTCTGAATTGGTTTTTGATGAAACCAAAACTGAGAATATCTATCAAACTTTGACCAACTTTTCTAATTTCAATGCAGTTTAAATTGTCAGCTGTTTTGAGACAAGTCATATGGAATTATTAGTTTATTAGTTAATTATTAGTTATTATAATACTAATTAATTATTAGCATTAGTTTATTAACCAACCCTTTGTTGAAAGGCACATATTTGTTCATCTGAGGGGACACTTAGAACAGGAGGAAATGGTGCCATTTCCATGTTTAGAAGTTTATTTATTTAAAACAGGGACAGCATATATAAATAACCATTTAAAAGTGCAAATATACAAGATTATAGCCATATAGGCTAATTTCCATCTTTTGTCCCTTGACAGGTTGATGGTCCCTAATAATCAAAAAAATATATGTTTAGATTAGGGGGTTATATGTATGGGCGAGCGTGTGTCATGGGCCGGTGGTTAGAAAACAAACTCTTGTGCTCAGGTTGTTAATGTATAGACTAAATAACAGTGGTCCTAGGACAGAGCCTAACACACTGTAACCTTCATGTGAGACATGATACATTTGAATGTGTGTAAATTTGAGGTTGACTTAATTAGTGAGCATTTGATAATTGCAGCATTGTGTTTTTAGAGTAGCTCTGTGTGTTCTCTACATACAGTTTAACAGCAGCGTAGAATTTAAATTATTTCAATGTTGTTTTGAAAAGGTAAATGCCCGCTGTTAACATTTGCCCCATTTATTGCCCTACTGTTTTTGGCAATTTAAAGCGTTTTTCTTATTTGTGTTACATACATCATCGGACATGTTCACAGAGGTTTATTAGTAATATAGGTAACTCTGCCTGAATATCAAAATTGAGCACATTTCATATTTTTCAGGTTTACTTGGAGTTTCACAGGGTTGTTCATTGAAGTCTCAAAACAGAATTATTTGGAGTTCTTTACGGTTTGTGCCCAAGTTTGATAGAAATCTACAAGAAGACAGGTCAGATAGCTAGTTCCCACACAAACTTTTGTGACTAGCTATCTGACTAGCTTTTGCTAGTCAGATAACAAACAGATAGCTGGCCTTTTTTCTTGTGATGATACTGATGGTACTGTTCATCCATATTACAAAAACAAATTTTCTCACATACCCTTGTGGTATTTCTCTATATGGACAAATAAACTGATATAAGATATATTTCTTTGCTCTACATTATCAAGTGTGTTTTAGAACACTGAGCCAAGACACTGTTTAAATCAGTTTTGTGATTCTTCTGTGTTTTGTTTTTTATTTATTTATTTATTTATTTTTGTTTAGATAATTAGCATTTTCATTGCATATTCAATTAGCATGTTTTATTGAACTTAAGTTACTTACTTAAGGTTCTTAAGGTTCTTAAGGTTAAGTTACTTACTTAAGGTTCTTTACACACCACCACCTGTCTACCAATTGTAGACAAATTGCTGTTAACCTGAATTTTCTCTTTCTGTCTTGTTTCTTATGATTTCTGATTCCTTGGACATCCCAGTGGGAATCCTCTGCTATGAGGATTGCACCGTAGAAAGTTACTGTAATAAGGTAATATCTGCAGCAAAAAGAATCAACACAAGGTCTTACTGTTATTTTGGATTAGCATCTGGTATTTCACGCAGAGCATCATTGTTAATGCATATTTGTTGGTTTGTCGTGTGTTTTAATAAAACAAATAAAATGTACTGCATTGTGTGGACATTGACAAAAGAAGAAATTAATTGGAATTTTCCTATCCCAAATATTTAAATTTTAGTATATTCATATTTTTAATAAAACTAGGATTTTAAGTGTATTTGACCTATAATATTAACTTCTGACTATAGTATTTTTAAGTAGATTCCACAAATATTTTCCATTGTTGATTACTTTTAACAATTTTAGTGTATATAACTTAAAAATGTTAAATTCTGACTATTGTACATTTAAGTTGACTGTACTTGAACAAATTAATTTCCTCTACTGACAATTACTTAAACCATTTGAGGCAATCACTTGACACAATTGGTTTAAGAACAACCAACTTATGCTGGTTTACAGTGTATGTGGACCAGGTATTAATCTGTTAATGCCTTACATTTATGATCATCCTAACGACTGGAAAAAGCATTCTAGCCAATTGTCTCCCTATGCCTAAGCCTTCCCTTTATTGTGTTTGCAACATGATGAAAGCAGCCGTGCTTGGACAGGTTTACAAAATCAAGGCTTCGGTTTGACTTCACTGGGTCAAGGTTTTAGTTGGTTCGGTTCACTTCTTTTCTATTTTGTCAACACTCCAGAAATACCGTACATCAGCAGTTGATGATCCACCATTTACAGTTTTTAAAATATCAGTTATTCTCATGGAAATGTCATGTAATCAAATACAAACTGAAAGAATGAGACTTGAGACTGAGTTTGGCACTAGACACAACAGTGTGACAGTCTTAGGTTAAAGCTGGGTGTAATTCTTATATAGTAAATGGGGAGACATTGCTGATTCTCAAAATGCTTTTCATTTATTTGGAAAAAAAGGTTTAAAATGGGTTACCTTAAGTTCTTGAACAATTAGTTATTCACTATCAAAAAACTAAAAGAATAAGTTTTCAACGCTAAAATATAGTGTTACTGCCTTAACCTTTAACCTTTGAGAACTTTTGTGGATGTTCAGCACACAAAGACTGAACTGGGTGAAATGAGTACACTATATTATCAAAGTGTTAACTTTGCTGTGGTTCTTACAAATATTGTCTGAGAAAATAAGAGGAAATGGCTCTTATAACACCGTATTGAAGAATTACTGTATTGCCGCTAGTATGTGAGATTCTGGAAATGAGGTAATTCTAGTGGCCCAACACACAGTAAATGTTTAAACACTGAAATTTTATGCACTATATTTTTAGTTTTCAGTATTCAACTAAATAAACATTTTCAGTTGTTCAGATATGGTTGTTTGCATTGTTACAATAACTCATAGGTTTTAAAGCAATATGTTTACTTGAAAGTATCAAGTACAATGACGTTTGAAGTTGAAGGCTAGAATATAATGATAAACCTCAATTGAAGTAATCTGAGTTAATACAACTTAAATGGTTACATTTGTATTAATTCATTTTTCTCCATTTAAACCAAACTGCCGCAGTGACAAGAATCAACGTCAATAATGTCACAATGTCAGTTGTACAAACCAACCAATGTCAGACATAGAAAGACGCAGTAGTTATAGGTATGTCATGGGGGAACATTCTACTAACATTCATACAATCCCAACATTGTGAAGTGAAACTAAAACTAACTCGATCAAATGTATACTATGTACCAAAAAGATTGACCTTGCCATAAACCTTGGTCTGGACTGTCATGTGAAAATGCCATTTGTTTTATTTTGGTACCTGAAAGGTGATGTCCTTGTTCATGACACGTAATGTGATGTCCACACGTCCCTCAAGATCCTTTTTCGTGGACACACTCATCAGGGTGCTGAGCACCGGCTGACACAGACTGTCCAAAAGCTCAAATCTCTGTGAAACCAGACCAGTTTGAATAAATTCATCTGAATGACGAGTTGTGCTTCAAGTTCAACATAAAGACAACAGTAACATTTTGACTAGTGGTTCACATCTCGCCTTACACTAAGTACGCCTTCAACAGCTGTGCACCCATCTTTGCCCAAAATACTCTTGTAGGGGTAAAGTCTGTGGACGAACTTCTGGGAGGAGAGCATGGGGAAGGTGTTCTGCAAAAAAAAAAAAAATAATATATATATATATATATATATATATATATATATATATATATATATAAAAAATCCAAGCATTAGACACTGATATCCAGGTCTTTTTTTCCTTTTAATTGCCCCCTCTTGCTTCCTGTCTATCCCCAAGTGGTACAGGAGGATTTATAAACCATGGACTCTCACCAGCACATGGAGGGCAGGAAGCAGGTTGTCCACAGGGAAGTCAGGGAGGCCTAGGTTGGATGATTCCTCTGAGCACAGCGTAGTGGCTAGTAACAGCAGCTGGGACACTCTGACACAAGAGAAGACACATGAAGAAACAAGCCATTTAAAAGGGTCTCACTTCAAAAACTTTTTGCTTTTACTGTACCTTTCTGCAGCAATATTTGGTCCTGCAGTGTATAATAGATCCAACTGGTCCTGGAATGAAAAAAGATAAAAATGAGTAGAGCAGTGAGTGCTACTCACAGAGGCAAGAGGTGACAGTCTAATCAACATCCAGGAAAAGTTCTCATACTCAATTTCTGACAAAACTACAAAATAGCCAGTTCAAATTCATAATGTCACTTCTAGTGTTATGGAAACTTTTATAGGGACTATATTTGACAGATATTTGTTTGTTGACGGTTTTTCTTCGAAAGAGGTTCCAGTGAAGTTTGTTTACAGTATGGCAATAATTTAAATACGACTACTGGTGGACTTTCGGGTGATGGGATAACTTCCTGGACTGACCTTAAATGGCAGGTAATAAATGTCTCTGGCCTGGAAGCGAGAGCGGAGAGGAGGATCCAGCGGGTTGCCCAGGTACTTGGGAACAGGAAGACCGAGAGCAATGACCCGAAAGTCTTCACTTACACGGACGATCTTCCAGCTGTCCAGCTCCTCTTTTGTGTGCTCCTGCAATGCACCAAGTATTTTGTAAAGACTGCAGTTGTAAGTAAGTAAGTAAGATTGACTGCAGTAAGATTGACACTGAACATCTTTATAAGAAGAACACTTTGCTTTACACCTGAACACATGAAACAGCATTTAGTGATAGGAAAATACACTGTTTAAGTGTGAAAACCCTCTATAAACAGCAGCCAAACAGATGTCTGTCACCCTTAACACACTATATTTAAGGTCAAATGAGGTTGCTGTGAAGAAGAGCAGGTTGGATACTGACCTGCAGCAGCTTGTCATAACGCTCAGCTGACATCAGAAAGCGTCCATCCTCCAGCTGCATCTCCCTGTTCTCTAGCAGGTTGTTGAGGACAGGCAGAACGTTCCTCTCTGCTTTCTCCAGCCCCTCCAGGATGAGGACTCGGCCCTGCGTTGCTGCCCTCACAGCACACTAGATGGCAAACATATTAGAAATTAAGAGTGTTGAGTGAACTTGGGGAAAAGGAGAAGATTTTGGTGTCAGGGAAATTCTACTGCTGCCTTCAGCACAACCTCAGGTAAAACCTGTTTCACTATAGTCCAACATCCCCTCTGACCCTGTAACTAAGCTCAATACCTCACTACAGAAACTGAGCTCACCATGAAGCATTTCCTCGGGATGTCCTCAATCATTCTATTCAGAACATCGACGAAAACTACTTCAGACTGAGATTCAAAACAGTTTCCACTCTTTTAGGATATTTTCTACCACTAAATGTAGGACCAAACTTGGTTTGGGTTACACTGCATTTGTGTATGTAAACACGCACATTTGTGCAGAAAATCAAAAAAGGCACATCTGACGTCAAGAGGCAGGAAACTTTAGCTGTCTGGGTAAACCACAGAGCGAGTGGCCATGTAATTAAGTTAACATGTAAATACGTGGAAGTTTGTGTGGGAAGCAGAGCTATAAAACTATAGTAAAGACCAGATGCTCTATATTTAACTCTTGATCCATTTTCGGCACTGTAATCAAATAATTGTTAGAAATGTGAATGACGCAGGATGGTGATAGGGGCAGGCACAGCCTGGTCTTGTGTTTGTAGGTAAGACCCATAATGTTCAAGTTAAAATAGCAAAAGCACAGTCACACTCGAGGAACTGGTATGATGATTTCAGTGGTCTTGGTACAGAGTATATTTTTATAAAAAGGGCTGTAAATGTAATGTGTATGAAGTCAGCGTAATCGAAAGAGATACAGGTAGGGATCATTCTTTCTATGATGTGCTTCAGCAATGCTGAACTCATTTTTGAAACACTTCTAGGTAGCAAAAAAAAAAAAAAAAAAAAGATTCAACCATTTTCTTTTTTGTTTATCTAAAAAGTTTGAATTTGATCAAACAAAACTACAACTAACCACCAACACACACATTCACACAAATCCTTATCAGTGTGTTTGTGGCTGCATGAGGCTGCAAGAGAAACAGAACTGCGATCAGAAAAGCTCAAAGCATAAAATATTCACATTCAGTTTCAGCTTTTGTAGATCTGTCCATTGTTTCTGCAGGGTTCACCACTAAAAATGCAAACTTTTTAATGTCACCATCCATCCATTCATTTTCAGACATTTATCCAGGTTTGCCAGCAGAAGCAGATCAACAAGGTAGCCCAGGGGTCCCCTCAATCCCAAGGCATTCCCACCCTGCAAATTTATTTCAACTGTGTCTGCTTATGTCCATTTCTCAATCTTTCAGTCACTTCTCAAAACTCACAACCATCTCTGAGGGACAGACCACAGATCACCAGCCTCTCTAAGCTCCTTCTTCACCAAAGTGAAGTAACCACGGGATAGGAACCGGGACTGCAAGGAAAGACTCCAAACATTTAGACGCCAAGAGCAGGTATGAACAAGACACTGAGAGACTGAGGACTAAAGGGGGTTCGTAGTAAGTTTATTTTTGTAAAAGGAGACCTCTGAAGAAACAGTTAAATGGTGACAGAAAATCAAAAAGCATTTTGGTCTTTGGTCTTTAAACCTAGTCTTTGTTGAAGAACAGTCATCCACTCACATTCAGGAACATGTGAAAAGAAATTCTGAATATCTGCTTTTCATAGAAATTCCTCTTTTAGAAATGGGTCAGTTTCAAAAAACAGTTGTTTGCGATGTAAAATGTACCTCTTTGCCCGAACCTGATGGGCCCCAATGGGTTCCGGCTCAATTACTATCATTTTACACGGGCTTGGGCTGTAAATCAGCGGTCAGGTTAGGCCTGTCACAATAACTGTCCCAGAAATTATTGCAATAAGTGATAATATTGTCGTTTTGTCGACCATTTTCAACTAATATAATGATAATGGCATAATAATGCAAGTACACCCTTTTAAAGATCAACTTTAATTTCTAAATGAATGAATATTTAACACTGGAAGTGGAAGACTTTTTAAATATCCAAAATAAATAAACAAAACAACCAAAAACAATAAATAAAATAGACGCTCAAACACAACCAAAATAATAATAATTAAAATAGGACTGCATAAAACTGCATCGGATGATTAAGTTTTAGCCATAATTTAAATATCCCTTAAAAACAATCTGTGACAGCAAAAAAACTGAGACTGAATACGTACACGTATTTTTTGGCGCAGTAGCACAGATCAACAGATACAACTGTCAATTCAGCCTCCGGTAGGACACACCAAACCTACACCAAAAATCTAATAATTGGAAACTAAATTCAAGCACACTCAATGACCCTCACTTAAATCGGGGCAGTGGTGGCCTGGTGGCAAAGGAAGCCGGGACTGGAAGGTTCCGGGTTCGAATCCACCAGCTAACGAGTCCCACTGAAGTGCCCCTGAGCAAGGTACGGCCCCACACATGCTCCCTGGGCGCTGTCTAGGCTGCCCCCTGCTCAGTTACATGTTGGGTTAAATGCAGAGGGTTAATTTCGTTGTGTGCTGTGCTGTGTGCTTCACTTAATGAGGAACTATTTCACTTTCTTTTAAAGAACAAATTAAGAGAGAGATCTACTTTTATTTGGAAATTAAAAACAATGGTTATATGTCCCTTCCCCTTCTGTGGGATGCTTTAAAAGCTGTTCTGAGGGAAAATTTTAGCAATATCCTTTTAGAAAAAGATGAGAAATAAGAAATTAGAAGACAAAATAAACAAAAAAAATTAAATTAAATAATAAGAGAAAAATGAAAAAAAAAAATCATAAGAACACAGGATATATAGGAAATCATGAAAACAAGAAATTAAAGTAATGATTTGACTACACACGAAAATAAGAAAAATCAAATGTTTCTTAAACAAAGGTATTATGAGGATGGATCTAAATAAATGTAAGTTTTGGTTTGGAAACCTAAAAAGTTAAACCTAAAAAATAGCACAGAACACAATTCACAATATCAAAGATCCAGTTACAAAACTAATGAAAAATAAACTAAATGAAATTCAGGGGCCCTTTTAACATTTGACCTTTTAACAACCTGAAACCTTGAAACATTTTATAAGACTCTACACTAAATAAGGCAGGGGGCAACATAGCTGAAATAGACAGTTTTTAAGACTCTCTGGAGTTACCAGCGTTAAACAAAGAACAGAATAAAATTATGATTGAGGACATAACAAAAAAAAGAACTAAAAATAGCAATAAGTTAATTCAAACTAAATAAATCACCAAGTTCAGATGGCTATACAGCAGAATAGTATAAGGAGTTAAAAGACCAGCTAATACCAGCAATGCTTCCTACACTGAATTGGGTTTTAAAGAAGGCACAAGCACCCCTAGTTGGAAAGAAGCAATAATCTCAGCTATTCCAAAAAAAAAATCAAGAAAAGTTAGAATGTGGGTCATATAAACCAATACCAGTTCTTCATATAGATTATAGACTGTTTACTTCTATCATGGCTAGACAATTTAAAAAATTCTTACCTAATTTGTACAAAATGATATAATACCAGAGGATCTCACAGAACTACTAGAACGCAATGACTCACCAATACAAAGGAAAATTAAAGAGGATATAATGAGATGGGTTTAATCCCATATATGAATTTTAATAGAGTATAAGAATAGATTAGATTAAAATGAATATGCTACACAAATTGTTATTTCAAACCCTGCCAATAGAAATAAGCAAGAAACAATTCAATGAATGGGACAACATTTTATCCAGATACATATGGCAATGTAAAAGGCCTTGAATTTGAAATTGAAATTTTCCCCACTCAGCGATACACCTGCTGAGAAACCAACTCTGGTCACTGGCAGTTCCATCTTGAGAAACGTGAAGTTAGCGACCGAGGCAGCCACAGTCTGTATTCCAGGGGCCAGAGTGGGCAACATTGAGTCCTACTTAAGACTGCTGGCTAAACATAACTGTAGATACGGTAAAGTTGTTATCCACGTCAGCGGTAATAACACCCAGTTATGCCAGTCGAAGGTAATGAGAATTAACATTGAGTCGGTGTGTACATACGCCAAAACAATGATGGACTCGTATAGCCGCTTTGATCATTCAACCGCTGGTTGTTGAGCTGGTGTCCAGCCAACAATGTGGGTTTTATAGAACATCTAGGCGATTTTATTAGACCTAAAACCTGACAAACCCAGAGTTATAGCGGTCACCCACTCATAGATGTATAGAAACTGTGTCTGCTTCCCGACCACCCAAGTTTATTAAACCAAAAAGAGGAATTACTCAGAAATTTAATTAAAATTAACACAACTACCACAGTAGAATCAAAAATATAAGGTTATCAAATGTGGATTATTAAACATGAGATCACCTCCATCCAAAACTTTGTTAGTGAATGATTTGAAAATGAACCTTAATACGGTAAAGGTGCATATAATAACAGTGGTGAATAGAAGCCTGTCTCTTTTATTAGCAACACATTTGGGCAACAAACACTGGTCTCAAATAAAGGCCAGGTTTGATTTTCTCTGTTGAATTTAGCTCATTCTAAACTTGCCCACACCCAAAACAGCTTGTGAACGAAGCATGTGAAATATAGTCAGGGCACGGGTTTTTATCTAAAGACAGGTGGATCGCTCCATCTCGCTCTGGTTCCACTCACACCACGAGTCTAGAACGTGCAGAGGGTTTTGCGCACAGGGCTACATTGGGCCGTGTGCATTTAAAGACAGGGTTGACAGCTGATGGGCCACGCACACGCTGTGCCTGCAGACTTGCACATAAAGTACAGATAAAGTTATTATAGTGAGTGATTTTAACATTAATGTAGATGTTGATAGCGACAGCCTCAGTTCTGCGTTTAACCTGTTGTTAGATTCAATTGGCTTTTCTCAGCACATAAACAAACCTACTCTGTTTTAACCACACCCTTGACCTTGTTCTCACCTATGGTGTTGATGTTAACAATTTAATAATATTTCCTCATAATCCTCTTCTCTCTGACCATTTCTTAATAATGTTTGAGTCACAAGAGATAGTTTCATAGAATATAAGAGAGCCCTCAGAAAGGCCAGAGCCTCTTACTATTCTTCCTTAATTGAAGAAAACAAGAACAACCCCCGGTTCATTTTCAGTACTGTAGCCAGGCTGACAGAAAGTCATAGCTCTGTGGAGCCGTCTATTCCAATAAACCTTAGCAGTAATGACTTTATGAACTTTTTTACAAATAAAAATGTTGTCATCAGAGATAAAATTAGTTACCTCCTTCCCATTTCAGGCGTTGATATTTCGCCCAGTGATGAAGGACGGTACGATACTTTGTTTTTAAAAGATTAAAGAAAAATATTCACTACAAACACAGCATTTTTATCGAAACTTACAGATGAGAAATTTTGTCAGTAAAAAGATAAAATGTGTGTCAAGCAAACAGCTGTTAGACCTGTTGAAAAGGGCATATAGCTAAAAAAAAAACAGAGGCAATATCTTGGGCCTATATAAAGGGTTTATAAACATAAAAACACACTCAACTCTACATATTCAAACAAAACACCACCAAAACACCACCTTACAACTTGTGGTTGGTTGAAGTGAACGCGGTGAAGTCAAAGTGATTCTAATGGTTCAGACGATTAAAATAAGACGTTGATCATGTAAATCGGCCGAAAGATGTCAGCGAAATTAAATCTGTTAGACTGACTGTATTTACTGCACACACACACAAGATGCACTGTGAATGGAGTGATGCTCATAATAGAATAATAATGAAAATAATAGTAAATAATGATAATGTTTCGTCTATCCCTCTCGTCCAACACAGTTGTTAGCAGTATCTGAGCTAACATTCACCGTCCTCTCGTGTACTGCCCACACTGGAAAGGGGTTGGATTATGAAGTTTAAGGGCACGTATCTAAGTGGGCTAGAGCTCCTATTACGACATATTGTAGCCTTGCTGAGATTGGTCCATTTTACCACGGCTGTTTCTAGTTTACAAATTTGCATGTAGAAGTCAGATGGAGTTGAGGTTTTGGTCTGGTCCTTTGGACATGCCAAGCTCTGTATTTTCAACAAGGTAAATGTAGTTTTGAATTCTATGACCCCTTTAAAACTTGCTAGAAGGGTATACATAATGCAATACACTAATTTTTGATAGTCAGTTGTCTCTGGAAAGTAAAATTTTATTATTTGGTCTTTTTAGGGTTTTATTTTTCTTTGAATGGCCAAAGAAAGACAAATATTTGTTTAGTATTTTGTTGGTGATTCATTCCCTCATGGAAAAATGGCTTTTATGAGAGAGCTGAGCTTTGAACAGGTGGGTGGGTGAATGGATGGATGGATGACTTTATTGATCCCTTTGGGTGGTTCCCTTAGGGAAATTGAAGTTCCATCACATACAGCAACTAAAACACACACAAAGCACTGATGGACATCACAATGGGTATTTGCAAGATGGTTTCACATTGGAAGAAATGGATGGACTATGTAATACCACACTGGCTGGACTTTGGCTCTGCTAACCTTAGATAATACACTGTGTGTATTAACAATAACTACATCTCATCCCATATGTGATAATCTTCTTGTTATGTTTTTCTGTATTTATGTTCTTTTTGGCATGGAAAAAGGACATTCAGACTGATACTCTATGAGTAATACTTTAGTTGATGCAGATAAAGATGCAGATTGCTCACTGAATGTCAATATAAAAAAATAAATGCAGATACATCAAACATGCAACACCTGTCCTAGAGGTCTGTGTGGATGTATACGTATATCAAACAGCGAAACCATTCAAAGAATAAATCAAACTATATAAATGTATGCATGCATTGATAACACTGGAGGAAGGGTTGAGATATTATATATAAACTCAACTCCCTTTTCCTGCATCAGTCTAATTATAACAAACGTGAACAGACTGGTCATGATTTGTTTTGTTCCAGAAGAGTCTGCAGGAAATGTGCTGAGAATATAATAATAATAAAAAAAAAACTTCACCCTGTTTCCATGGAGTTGAACTGCCAAACTGTTATGCAACCATTTCTTTTAAACAGAGGAAACCTTGTGTTAATTAGCCATGGTTAATGACAGGACTGAGTAAATGTTAATTATCAGAGTGTATCTTCATTTTTCCCTACATGGCTGCTTGAAACAGAATAGTGACAAAGTGTACAATTCTTAGGAGGATTTACTTGCTTTGTCTTGCCATAATCAGATTTTGTAACCTTATTCTTGTACACTTCTCCTTAAAGTCTGCAACAGCCACTGAAAAAACAGAAACAGAACAGAAATCAGGCCAACTTTGGGATTTATAAAACCAAACTTGACGGGTGTGCACACCTCCACATAAGCGATGACCCATGCGTACGCACAAAAAAGGGAAAAGGTAAAAGTGCGACCTCACAAGGAAACACAGAGAATGAGCCGAAATTAGTTCAGCGAAAGAAAGTGAATAAAAATATAACATCACATATCACAGGCGAAGACGTCTTTCAGTGTCAGAATTACACATATATGAAGCCAGTAGAGAAGATTAAATTCATTGTTTAATTGGCAGCTTGCACACTGACTATTGAATGTGTGTCATATCTCATATTAGTATTCTTTACACGTACATATTTAGGTAAGGTATACATATTTGACCAAGTAAGAACATTAAATGTATAGCGGCTCAAAAATAAAAATAAAATAAATAGACCATAGTGATTGAGATTTGCTCTGTGTCCTCTGTATGTTTTTAATTAGCCATTGCAAATGCTCTATGGCTCATTCAATACTAATATCATATACAACGTCTATACAAAAGGCTATATACTGCAGTGTGTGTGCATGGTCTTACATTGACTTGAAAATACAGTCACTTTGCCTCCTTCTGGACAAAGATTGAATAAAAGTGCCTACAAATATTACAGTACGCCTTATGTATAATAAATAAAATGCTTGGAATTACTGGAATCACGCATAAATTACATCTATAGCACAGATCAAAGGAGAAATATCCATATTTATCTTATTTTGACATTATTTGTTTTTGTTTGTTTTTCCATGATTACTACACCCTTATATATTGTAGCTTGTCCATATCCACTCCAACACTTTAGCCACCAAACAAACATTTCTCAGACACTCTAACAGGCACTTTATTTTCATGCTCTGTGAAATACCTTTTCTTTGCATTGTGATTTATAAAGGGAAATTAGCATCAGACATGCGTATGAACAGATTTATAAATCTGAATCTTTTTTTTTTGCATATGCACTTTCTGTGTTTTGTCTCTACGCCACCTTTTGACATGAATCCTATGCAGTGAATCCACCTGCCCTTTTTTTCCAATGTAAAACACAACAGACATTCTTAACATTTAATTTGGAAAACAACTAGCAAGTGGTCCACTACCTTGATGCTAACACATAATGGAAAATGCCATAGATGGGCTATAACAATTAGTGATCGCGGCCATTTTAACTTGAGAACAGCAAATGGTTGTTTCCCTCAAGATGCTTCACATAAAACAACATGTGCATTTGCACATAGACATATATATGTCCTAAACTCAGAGGAAACTAAGTTAAAACTGCTAACTTTTTATCTAGGCCGTAGTAAACAAAGTTCCTCCACTTGCTGCACAAGGTAAAAGATGCTAATAGCCAGGTTCACATCAGCAGCTGTTAACCAGTCAGAGTCAAGCTGATTAACACGTTGAATATTCATGAGAGCTGGCTAAAATGGAGCTGCATCTCCCTGCAGGTTTCATACCATGCTAAAATGACTTGAAACAAGACAACAAAGGCATATTTCCCCCAAAATTGTTACAGAGTCCATGAAGGAATGTCAGAAATGATCACAAAATTAACGAAACACATGTGTAATGGAACCTTTAAAGAAACCAGCCTGAATGATGAGGAAACTGCTGGTTACCATGGTTACTTGACTTTCACAGTCAGCCGTGTGTGTGTGTGTGTGTGTGTCTATTTGCATGAAACTTGATCAGTCTAAAAGTGGTTTTCATAGTGTTTAGCAGACATTAAGTCCGAACTTGGTAATTGTTTTGTTTTGTCCTTCTTTTCTTTTTATCCTGCAAATGCCTGATGTGTTGCCCACATCCACTTGACTCAATGTTTGTGAATGTTTGTGTGGCCCACAGACACAAGCGCAAACAAGCTGCATGGTCATGAGTATAAAACAAGGATTACATAATCACACTCAAAGAATATGAGAGCTCATGTTTAAGTGTCTAACTGCTGACGAGTAAGACATTGTCTTGTTCAAACCTGTAGCTGAACTTTTCAGGTTTTGTCTCCACATGACAAAATTTTGTGGCACTGCCTTAAAAAACATAATCACATCAACCAAGTTGTGAGTGAAGCTCCAACCCAAACCCTTTGTCTAAGCCCTGTCTTCACCTCAAAGACTGTGTGCTGTCTGTGTATTTACGCCCACCTCTTCCCCAACCCAAAATGATCCTGATCAACAAGAATCTATTGCAGGAGCACTGGGCATGTCATCACTCACTACACTACAACAGTCCCTTTTTACCACTCACCTTTCTGTTTGATTTTATTGGTAAAAAATGATAATGTAATAAAGTAGATACTCTCTCCCTTCAATTTCCTTCTTCATCTATTCATTTGCACATTTTATATTGGTATTTACATTTTAAATGCATGTTAATTTTTCTCATTTCTAATTTTCTCCTAGCGAGCCACAACACACCTTTCACTGCACGTTTCTGTACTGTATGAAGACTGTATGAAGAAGTTTAAATCTAAACAAAAATAAATCATATTTGAAATTGTATTTATATCCTGTTTGCTTGTTGGAAAGTGTATAAATCCAAAAAAGGAGTAGATTTACCTGGTCGATGTAGAAGGCTGTCCCCGAACGGATCTCCCTCCTCTGTTTGAGGTCCGTCTCTGTGGTGTCCCTGGACAGAGCCACATATTCCACCTCCCGTTTGGTCAACTCCTGCTCAACAAAAAGAAAAAACTGCTTCACACGGAATTTTAGGGGGTGTACTGTATTCCATACTGTACCCAGTATGGAATAGAAATACCTAAATCCCAATGGGCCGTGCCACAGAAGGTGGTAGAGCAGTGCCAAGACTCTGTGGGACTTCAGCTTCCAGACTGACAAACAGCTTCTGGCTAACCAACAGGGATATATATATATATGCATATACATATTACACCAAGTAAGTTCCTGGCAACATATAGGGGCCGGGAACTTTACAGGAACATCCTCTCACTTGGTCCTAGCGTCTTCACCAAGGGTAAGACCACGATCACTGACAGGACGGGGGGCAGGACGAATTTACTGATCATTTTCTGTGATCACCTCATAAACTACACGCTGCGCTGCAGAGCTGCAGTGTGTGTGCAAGTGTGTGTGTGTGAAAGAGAGAGAGATAGAGAGACAGAGAGAGAGAGAACAGAACCTTCTGATGGTTTTTATGTTGTGTTCAGTGTTGGAAAAAATGAATTAAATAATTAGCGGTTAATAAAATAAATATAAAATTGTATAAAATTGCGTATAGTGCAATTCATAGCGTTCCGAACAGAGACCTCTGTCTCGAACAGTTGTGTGTGTCTGTGGAAGCCGCCACACAATGATCATTATATGTAAAACCCTGTGAGCATTATGAGTTGTAACAAATGTTGGTAATTTCAATAAACTACAAGTTAAAAGGAAAAGGAAATTACTCTTTTTTGTATCGCAAAAATATCAAACTGTGACGCTATAAGTATTGAACCAAACTGAACCCTGAATTCTGTGCATTGTTCCCTAATATATATATATATATGTGTGTGTGTGTGTGTGTGTGTGTGTGTGTGTGTGTGTGTGTGTGTACTCACAAGGTACTGCATCGCTATGGATCGTCTCAGAGGTCCTGGTGGACCAATGAGAAACACATCCTGACCTAGAAGGTCTTTCTGCATGATCCATCGTAGGTGCTGAGCGATTGTATGAGGAAGGGAATCTGAAACTAACAAATCCCCGACACAAAAAGTTTTAGGAACTATACTTTGCTTTACCTGTTGCCACTGAATTACTCTTCAGAGAGTTAAAATAGAGAATCACATACTGTGTTTTACAGGAACGAGCTCTGGGTTCTGGGGTGCTTTGAGTTTGTAAGCGACCTCTCCAATCTTTACTGTATCACCTGTAAAAAGATAATGTAACAAATGTATAGATAGATAAATACTAAAGAAAACTACGATAAATATTTTATTCATTCCCAAGGAGAAATTCAAGTATTCAGAAGCTCATTTAAGAACAGATAAATATATAATTATAACAAAAAAAAGACACAGCCCATTTGGAGTTGGATGGGGTTAGTCATGGTGGTGGTGGTGAGGGTCAGAGGACATTAAAAAATCTAACTGCAGTGGGGGCAAAAGACCTCCTGAACCGATCAGTTCTGCAGCGCAGTGATAGGAGACTCCTGCTGCTGCACCTCTGTTCAGCTAGGAGACTGTAGAGAGGGTGTCTACTATTGTCCATTCTTCTGCCAAGCACCAAGCTAGCTTTTTTAACCGGCTTGTCCAACCCCTTGGTGTTGTTATCTATCAGGCTGCCCCTCTAACACACACCAGCATAAAAGAGAAAACTGGCCACCACCGTGTGATAAATCATGTGCAGCATTTAATCACATACATTAAAAGACAGCCTCCGGAGTAAGAAAAGGCAGTTCTGCCCTTCTTATGGAGAGCATCGGTGTTCAGAGATTAGTACAGCTTGTCACCTCTAGGTATTTGTAGGAGTAGGACCTCAATGTCCTGTCCATGCATGGAGACAGTTGGCAGATGGGGTGGCCTAGATTTTCTGGAATGCACCACCATCTCCTTGGTTTTACTAAGGTTAAGGTGGAAATAGCTCCCACTACACCAGTCCGTGAAAGCCTCCACTAGGTCTCTGTATTTCAGTTCCTGACCATTCTTGATACATGCCACAATAGCTGTATCATCAGAGTATTTTTGTATGTGGCAGGATTTTGAGTTGTATTTTAAGTCTGCTGTGAACAGTGTGAACAGGTATGGTGCTAAAACGGTCCCATGTGGGGCCCCTGTGCTACTCTTCACCGTCTCAGAGATACAGTTCACCAACCTGACAAACTGAGGTTGTTACAAATGTAAGACTTTTATGAATAACTTTTAGCTGGAATGCCCGAAAGCCTCTTCTCAATACAATACATGGTCCCCACTTGTCTACTGGACACTTAACCTGAAGAATTTAAAGATACATATATCATAGGGTAACAGCCAACTGTGATTCTAATTTTGGGGGCATTTTGGACATTTTGGACTGCTTAAACACAAGTGATAGAAGTTCATGAATACAATATGAAATTTAAATGAACTAAAGTGATATTGCGTAAACATGGAAAGTGTTTCAAATTAAATGAGATAAAGCTTAAAAACAACACAACTTGTATACATTTCCTTTTTATTTCTCCAATATCTTTTATCTGCCTTTCTATTATTAGTTGTCATACTGAGTTTGAATTACAGCTTCATATTAATCGAACATGCTTTATATTGTAGGATTATTTCCCACATAAAATAATAGTCCTGCTCTGCAGCTTGAAACATTATGAAGTAATCAACCATTAATAAAGTCATTCATTACAAATGGTACCAGAAACATAGTAATGTTGGTGTAAGTATATCATACTTAATCTGACTTTGTAATTAGTTGTAGCTAAAAACTGGGGCTAGCCACTAAAATGACTTGCATGCCTTTAACCTTTCTTCTTATCGTCTTATTACCGACATTTCCAGCTAAAAGTCACATTAAATGTCCCTTCATTGTGTTAGAAAAAGATTGGTAAAGATTGTTAGATGTAGATTTACGAGCAGCATGCGAACAGCTTGTCACCGTGCAGCCATTCAGCTTTATAGTTGCTCCTTATCTACCTAACTGGGTGGAGATATGAACCGTTTGCCGCAAAATACATAAACTTATAGAAATAAAATGCCGTTTATCCCCTCGCCTTCTGTGTTGTATCGACCTGTAAACAAACAGATATTACCTGATGATGTGTTGAGAAGTTTGACCTCATGGGTTCTATACATCCAGCTGTCTCTTAACAGGACAGAGCCCAAAATATGCCGTAGCCTTCTCGTAGCCACGGCCGCTGCTGCGCCGCGATATAAAATCTGTCCCTTCATGTTTAAACTCTGCTGCCGTGTAAACACATAATATAAATTAAAATATACAAGAGTTACTTATGTCCTGCTCGGCCTGTTTCATTTTAGCCGAATCGGAAGATAATAATGAGGGACACGGTGGTCCGGAGCTAAAGTCTTCCGTAGTGTTGTGTTGACAGGTATCCCGTTGGTTCCGGGAGAGTGATTGTATTAAACAATAGAAAGCAGCGTGTCTGGGGTATATTAAATAATCTTATAAACGTGTTGTATTAAATAACGCTACGTTACTTGTAACTATGTAATTATAACTAATTCAAAGTCCTTAAATAAATGAAATCATGCACACAACTTCATTTGTACTAGTCTCTTAAGTTTCGAGCATGCTCTGAGCCAGTGTGTTAAAGTGTGTTATCTGAGATTCAGGTTGTTTCCATGGTGTTTATTATAATTTACAACTACTGTTGTGCAGTGTTGGGGTAGTTATTAAAAAAAGTAATCATTACATATTACTAGTTACTTTTTAAAAAGTAATATCTTACTTTTACTTTGTTACTTTACTTCACTGCCTAAAATTAATTAGTTACACTACTAGTTACATTACTCCCTGACATCACCTGAATTACCATACCCTAATTGCCAATTAACACTATAAAATTAAACAATATGCCCAAATCAGCATGAATCTTTACTCTAAAATAAGAACATGCACACAATCTCTTTTATCCATTTCTGTCATGCCTCCTTTGTCATCTTCTTCACTTCTCGTTGGTCTTCTTCATCTCCTTGAGTCAAGTTTACATACGATTTGTGTTTTCGGTTCTCCTGTAAAGAACCGCAAGTAACAAGACAATTTTTTTGATTTGTAACTGTAATATGGTTACTGGCGTTATCAACAGCAATGTGTTACATTACTGTGTTATAGACAAATGCAATCTGATTACAGTTCCTTTACAGTAATGCATTACTTTGTTACTTTGTAACACATTACCCCCAACACTGGTGTTGTGAAGGTGTATTAGTATAGCATAGTATATTTTGTGCTATAAGTGAAGTTACATGTATGGGTATTAAGGCCTGAACATACTCCACAAGAAAAGAGAAATTTGTTCTCTCTCTAAAGGTCCATTTATGCTCCCTTTACGTATGTAAGTACAGAGTCCATTTCAAACATCAGGCCTTTTATTCTCCATATGCATATTTTACGTTGACATGGTTGCAATGCATCCAGTGCCAAGCGCAGAGTTCCGAGAACCAATATAAGATTCAAATAATAACATACATGGTGATGTTGAAGGAGATCACATTGTCATTTTAAGGAAGAGATAAAAAATGACAGTGCTGTGTGAAGCATGTAGCTGAGATTTCGGGTCTTCTTTGTCTTCTTCTTTGTTCCTCTCGCTCAATGGTGTAGTGGTCCCTGGAGGGGTGGGTATACCACTGAATGATGCGCATCAGAGGTGATTAAGAAGTAGGTATACCCAATGCTGAGTGAAAATTAAATGGATATACTCTGTATACTCTCCACTACACCACTGCTCTTGCTGAGCGCACTTGAACTATACCGTGCAACACTGCCCTGACGGTTTCCAGTGGTATCACTCTGTTTGCTGCGTACTGCTGTGCATCAGTAAACTCCCTAAAAGTGGACCAAATTACACACGTAATGAATGCAGAAGATGGATGAAAGACTCCATACGCGTATCCTGTGTATAGCATAAATGGGCCTTTAGGACTGCAAGAAAAGAATGACATCATCACTTTCTCGCAGCCCTGGTTTGGGAGCTCTCGCAGGTTGTTTTTGCCACAACTTCTTTCGCATGTAGTGTCCAACAACCATTGTGTGATTGGTCAGAAATTTGAAGTGGCAGGTTTAAAGACCCATTTACATTTATGCAGTGTTGTGCAGTATAGCTTACATACGACCAGCGAAAGTAACAAAGAAGAAGACATCAGAAATCTCTGACCAAATACCGCAATGTATTTAATAGCTGCACAAACCACCACTGTCCAAAGCGCTGCCTCTTTCTATGTTTTTCTTAGAATGAATGCTGATCTCCTTCACCGTTACCGTGTTTGTTATTGCTTGAAACTTACGTCGGAGTTTGGAAGTCTGCACTTGGCACTGCCCTCTAGTGGATGCGTTGTTAACGACCGTGCCAACATGAAATATGCATGGGAGGTATAAAAGATCTGAAGTTAGGAACGGACGGACGTACGTAGAATGTAAAGGACGCATAAATCAGCCGATCTATCAGCACCATTGATGTAGCCTACCTTGTTGTAGAATACATTAATGGTGCTAATGGTTTACTAATGGTTTACTAATGTTTTTGTGATGTGATGTCGCAACAGAGTTAAGCCAAGTAGCACTAGAACAGTGTAGTGGAAAAGAGTCACTCTCAAATGCCCTGCCACCATAGCTCAGGCCCTCTGTCTGCAGGACTATGCAGCGCCTGCAGAGATCTACAGCACCACGCTGTACACACCTGACATAGTGCCGGCACTCCACCCACTCTCCAGTCTGCATGTGTCTGTGAGCCTTAGGGTAGTCTGAAAATTGGCTCTGCGCACCTCTTGAACTACTGCTATTTATTCAAAAACCAAATCAGCTATAGCCAAAATTTCTTTGCAATCAAAGCCACAAGGCTTTACTGAACACATTGATCTACTGTTTTTTGTTCTTGCTGTCAAAAATGTGGAAAATACAGTGCATCGGAAAAAGCGTAGTTAGCATCTGTGGTTCAGGAGGCAGAGCAGGTCCTCCACTAATCAGGAAGTTGATGATTTGATTCCTGGCTCCCTCAGTTAAAGCGATTTCCAACTATAGAGCGTTTCATTGGATCGGATGGGTACCTGCGCGTGTGTATCATAGAGAAAAAAGTGCATTGTATAGAGACGCTGTGTGAATGGATGAATTTGACCTGTAATGTAAAGCGCTTTGAGTGGTCGACAAGGGAAAAAAAGTGCTGTATAAAGCACTTGCAGTCTATTTACTATTCAAAAACAAAATGTTGTTCAGGGAAAAAAAGAAAGAAAAAATCATCAGTAATTATCATAATTCATAGATAAATAATGGCTGTATATTATGGACAAATTTACTCATAAGTCAAACTGACATGAAAAATCTGAAATCCATGACATTAATTAGATTTGCAGAGACAATAACGTGGTGACTCGAAAAAAAAGTATCGGTGATTCGATTAATGGATTATTTAAAGTAAACATCCATATACCAGCAGATGACAATGACATAATCGAGCACTGCCGAGTCGCGCGCGACTTTATTAGACCGGTTAGCCACTAGCCAGACATTTATCATGTGGGCTGAGGAAGAGACTGGGGTAAAGAGAGAGAAGGGGAGGGAGGGAGGCGGGGAGGAGAGAAGTGGTTGGAGGTGTAGTGGTGGCGGCTGTGGAGGAGGGAAGAAGGACGAACCAGGACGAGTCTTACATCCCATCTTTTGTCAGCGCGCATATTAGGAGCAAAGAGCGGGCGGTGAAGCAGGTCGTGAATTCCTCCACTTTTATCTGAGATTTCGGTTCCTTTTCTGTTTCCCTCCTCTTCTCCTCCCCCTCATACAACCTCGGAGTGGACGGAGCGGTCTCTGGAACTATGGAGGATGTCTACCATTATACCCGCAGCCCTGCCTGGGAGGAACTGGTCAGTAAGGATTCAACAGTGGGCATTTTTCAGCTCAGCATACCCCAAAGATGGAGATGTCTTAGACCAAATGTTGGATCACTGTGTTCCCCTGTGCAGTGGGCTGACTTTGTTCCTACACTTTTGTCGGCGTTTCATCCTCTCTATGCGTAAAAAGGCTGTGCTTTCCATTACCATGTTCTAAAACTCGTTTAAATGTCACTTTTTAATGTCTTAAAATGTACACGCGTTGGTTACACACTAAAAATGCCAAAGAAATGGCGAACTTTATGATAGAAACGACTCCAAGTTTGTAACTTATTCGATCTTCTTGCATTTCAATGGGCAACACTTAGCGGCTGGTTTGTTCTCAGATTAAAGGAAGCACAGAGGAACTCAGTTTTTCTACACACACACATACACAATCTGAATCTGTGTACATTTAGCTTGAGTTGCTAAAAATGACTATTCAATTTAATCTTTTTAAATCTACCAACCCAACGTTTATATTTATGCCAGTGTTGTTGTTGTCATTGTTTTGTCATTGTTATCAATTGTCATTGTTGTTTTATTTCATTTTTTGATTTGCTTCAGTGCCAGTGTGTAGAGCAGCCGCTAGGGTCTGCCATGCCGCGGTATATCCACCGGGTTACGGGGCTGAGTCCGGTTTGTCGGACTCAGTTGAATCGGGAGTAACCGTTATGTCTGGAGTCATAACCACCAACCAGGCAGGCGACGTATATGTGTGTGCAGGAGCGCTAATGTCGGGCTACATCCTTTAGATTACCATCCCTCCGCCTCCACATATATACACATACAGCATGAAGACAGCGAGGAGAGACGCTTCTCAGCTTCTGAGCAGCTCTCGCCTCCGGGAGGGGAAGGGAACGGCGGACCGGACCAAGGCAAATAATCCCGATTGGTTTTATCCTTCCCTACGACAGGAGCCGGAGAAAGACCTCACGACCGCGGCCGGGATCCATGCTCATGTGGTGGGCGCTGTCGCCGTCGCCGCCACCGCTGACGAGTCTTCCGACAGTGAGGCGGAGCAGGAAGGCCCCCAGAAACTCATCCGGAAAGTGTCCACCTCAGGACAGATCAGGAGCAAGGTAAGACGTCCCTCTGCCGTGTCTGTCTGCGCTTGGGTGTCATTCATGCATTTACAATGTGGTGTCTAGATGACTTGTTGATTAGGGATGTGCATTTGTTCGCCA
This sequence comes from Polydactylus sextarius, assembly GCA_016801845.1. Classification (NCBI taxonomy): domain Eukaryota; kingdom Metazoa; phylum Chordata; class Actinopteri; family Polynemidae; genus Polydactylus; species Polydactylus sextarius. The sequence continues at coordinate 24,171,917 of CM028912.1, read as the reverse complement.
CAGCTGCAACAGATCGTTGTATCTGTGAGTGTATCTGACCTGTAACCTGACCTACCTGCAGCCTGGGCCTGTTGCTGCCTGCAGGTCATAGTGATGGTCTGGGTTTCCTGCTCCTGCTGATGGTCGTTAGGTTTTTGTCATGTGGCTTTAAATCAGGACCAGACTGTAGAGATCACGCAGACCAGAGTGTGAAGAAACACAGGAATACACAAAAACCTGTTGCTTTGACGTGAAGAAGTCTAAATAAGGGTTGCTGTAAACGATTAGTTAATCTTTGAGTTTTTATTTTGTCGTTCACAGTTACACCATGTAGCATAAATCAGAACGAAAATTCTTTTCACCGGCCTCAAAAATAATGCAAAATAACAGCAATTTAATATATATATATACATATATATAACGCAATACATTTAAATAAACAGACAAAAATCAAAGGTTTCAGCTTCTCAAATGTTTTTTTTTTTGTCTGTGTAACCTGTAACTGAATTAGTTGCTATATATATATATATATATATATATATATATATATATATATATATATATATATATATATTTTATTTATTTATTTTATTTTTTGATTTTTTTTTTTCTCTCAGTCGTGATTGTTGTTGTGACTGTGACTTAGCAAGACAATGCTGAGCCTCTCACCTCGGACACTGGAGCTTTCTTGGCCCACCTACACATACACCAAAGTTTACACTTAAATCGTTACTGACAACAGATAGATAGATAACATCATTCAGGTACTGGCTAGCAGCTATGGTTAATAGAAAACAATAATGCTCATATATGAACTAGATCGCTAACTTTATCAATCCTATCTGTCTGTAACTGGATAACACAATCATTATTGTATTAAACAGTGTTGGGCATAACTAGTGTGATCATCTGTCCAGCTTTATGTTGTACTGCGCATCAATTTTAACCTTTGTTCCACGTCACGCAAATTGAAGAATTTGTCCCGCTTCTTCGTTTGGCATTATTCCATTGAAAATAAAACATGGAAATGAGCTATTTTATCTGCCTGGCACACCTATCAAGTAGTGCTGTCCACAGCAATGATAGGGCCCTTCATGGATACACTTTTGGCCAATAGTTCCGAAAGTAGCAGTAAAGGCAGGAGCCAACAGGCCGAGTGGTATGTCAATCAAAATGCTAACTCGCAATCACACACATTTCAATGTCTCAAATCTGAGAGTGCGCAGTTGGTGAGTTCATATTATGAAGGTAGGCATGTGTAGTGTGACAAAAAAAGAAGATGCCACTTTAGTAAAGAATGGACTTCAACAAGCCCAGAGCAGTGGATGGAGATTCTGAATATTCAATTACAATTGCAATTTGTGTAAAGCAGCTTTTCTGTCAGGCACGGTGGTGAATATGATATGTGAAACAACATGACGCATTTTTCTGCAAACCAAATGACAATGAGTTGGATAAAATTACTGTAGCAGAAGTTACTAGTGTTTACCACGCAGTGCAACATGCACATTCATATTGGTCAGCCGACTGCAGTAACAAGCTAGCCCCTGCCATTTTTCCAGATTTGGAGATAGCTAAGAAAATGTTGTGACCAATGCAACTTACATAGTAACCGATATCCCAGCTCCTGTGTCCATGTAAAAGTGCATAGAAAAACTGACGTCTCCCCTGCTCGCTAGTGAAAACGTGCACACATCATTTTTTTCTGTGGCTTCTGATGCCTCAAATCACAGTTTTGGGTCCTGTAGAGTTTTTGTTGTTTGTTCTGTGGGGGTAAAGGGCGAGATACATACACGTTAAGTGGTAAAAAATAGACCGGCTTTAAGTTGCTGTCTCATAGTCCCACTCAAACCTGCCACTTGTTCCATGTTTTGTCTGTTTGGAGGTGGTCACCCTATGCGTAAGATTAAGATAAAAATTTAGGAGCACTATGAAATTTCTTAAATATACAGTTTTATTATTAACACTCAAATCACGTACACAGTAACACAGGCCTACTGCAACCCTCAAACACAATTCAATTCAATTCATTTTATTTTATCTATATAGCGCCAGGTCATAAAAACATTTATCTCAAGGCACTTTACATAGAGAAACCCAACATTTCCACAATGAGCAAGCGCTTGGCGACAATGGAGAGGAAAAACTCCCTTTTAACAGGAAGAAACCTGCAGCAGAACCAGACTCAGAGTGGACGGTCATCTGCCTCGACCGGTTGGAGTGAAATGAAAACAGGGAAAAGAGAAGAGACAGAGGAAAGAGAGGGAGGAGGACGGGGGAGGGGGGAGGAAGAAAAGTGGGAGACCAGGAAGAGACAGTAGGGAGTAGATGGTTACAAGAGACGTGAGGAGTGAGGGACAGAGAGGAGCAGTGTATTGTCAGAGTCCCCCAGCAGTCTAATCCTATAGCAGCTTAACTAAAGGATGGTTCAGGCAGGCCCGTGTCCTGCCTGGACCATCCTTAACTATAGGCTTTATCATAAAGGAAAGTTTTTAGTCTAACTTTAAAGGTAGAAACGGTGTCTGCCTCCCGGAACATCAGACATCGGACAGAGAACATCCCTGTCTCACAGTTTTTTGTGGTCAGGTCGCGTGGCACGATTGGCTGAGTTTATCCAGCGGTCCACAGCAGGACTTGAATCATAGTCCTCAAGACTTGGCCCCCTAGGCTGCTTCTTTTGGAGCTCTTTATGCGGTTCTGTGCAGAGAAGCCCCTCTCGCAATGGGCAGTTGAAATGGGCAGCACCAGCATCAGCTGTACCAACTTCAGTATGAACTAGGGGGATCAAGATAGGCCTTACTTATCTCATCTATAACCACCAATAATAGGAGGGCACTGCAGCATACAAACACTCAGCAGTGTTTTCTTACCTTGTAATCCTCCCTGTATGGCTCCTTGGTCAGCATGATCTTCCACAGGCCACTGTGGGTCTTGTCCTTGAAGTTTTGACTTACCAAGATCTTTAGTCCCTGCCACTTGTCCTGAACAGCCGCCAGGTCACACCCTGATCTGTAGAGACAGAGGGAGTTAGCAAATACCCAAACATCATTGTTCGCATCACATGGCACAGCAGCGCAAAATACATTCTTACCTGTCAAGAGGCTCTCTGAAATGTCTCATTAAGTCTGCCACATCATCACCAAAGGTCAGAAGGCTGCCCTGGTCTTCTGGCCATGTGTCATGGTTGAAGACTCTGAAGGCCTGCACCGGGGTCTTGACTTCAGCCTCATCCTTCAGAAGCCCACCAAACCTGGCTTTTAGCTCAGTCACACCGATGTTGATGGCCGCCTCCACATGCTTCTTCAGCTGGGGATGGGTGGGGTCTGTGAGACCTGTCAGATTCCCCTTCAGTGGTATTCCCTTTCAGAGAGAGAGAGACATAATCACACACAAAATAGTCTTAAAGACTGTATTTCTCCAAATCTTTAAATCGAATAGACCTACACTAATTCTCATATAGTGACTGATTTTCTCCCTTGCTCTAAACATTTGTTTCCCTTAGATCTTAACAAACTCATCCTAACACACCTGGAATCTGTACACCTCATTTCCATGCTGAGCAAGCATTGTCTGGATCTTCTCCAGCATGCGTCCTGACTTTGCCCTAGATTTAAGTCCTTCTAGTCTGGTCACAGTCTTCCTCAGCTCTGATGTAGCTTGGGGGAGGATCAGGTCATTTTTCTGCAGGGTCAGGCTAAGTGAAGACAGCTCCTCGAACATGTCAGAGAAAAAATGGCAGAATACACAAAAAGTGCACCTCTCCATTACCTTCTTTACCTATGTAGTAGTGACTAGATCAATACAAAATAAATGTTGTATTCCTAGCCACCTCCTCACCTGCCAATCATTCAAGTCTGAAATGTCATTTGACTTAAACCTGTTTTTTTTAGCTTCATGTATTGTGTAAAACTGACCTTCTTTGCCTGTCCTTGAACCTCCACTGAACCTGCAATAGCCAGGTGCTCCATGTGCTGCAGAACAATGGAGTGCTGGCTTTGGCCTGTGGCGAGGTCATTGTCTGCTCCATGTCACAGGAACACTTTGAGGGCTCTGTGGACATGGGGGATCCAGCATGTCCCTTTGACAATAGACGGTGTGCAGACGTCCACACCAAGCTCTTGCCCTAGTTGATGGAGCTCTCTCTTGGACTTTCCACTGAAGTGGTAGGTCTTCCACATGAGATGCAGAAGATTGTACACCTGGCAAACCATTGGTTCTTGCTTCTGGAGGGTCAAGATTGCCAAACAAATAATGACAAATAATTTAGTGGGTGTGTTTGTGCACACACGCATGTGTAAATGTGCAGATCTGCTACCACATAATCAGTTTTTTCAGTTACAAACCTGTGTGGCATGCAGTGGATAGCGATAATATACTCCCCTGCCTCTCTTTGCAGGAGAGCAATCACTCCTCCATGGTGGCCCATATTCACTGAGGCACCATCTGCCCCGAAGCTGATCAGCTTCTTCATCCATGACCTTTCATTGTCCTCTGGGCAAACTGCATTGAATGCAGCCTTGGTATGCATCCAGAGCACCTTGAAGGACAACACAAAAACAATAAGACTTTTATAGCCTTAAAACAAACATAGTGGCTCAATTATGCATTTATGAAACTATACAAAAATAAAGGTTACTATCTAGCTGCTAGAGAGTGACCACCTACCAATGGCATGGGAGTGTTCAAGGGTCTGTTGTCCAACGAGGAGAGTGACTGGCTTCCCACCCTCCATCAGGTGCACGTAGACAATCTCGTACTCAATTACATTACGTATCATGTACTTATACACATGCCAGAATAATATTACATTGCTTTGTTTTAGACAAGTGCTATATTTATAAATGTAAGGTATAATTAAATTGATAATCAAATTAATTGAATAAATAAATTGATAAATTGATATCAACGCCATTCTTCTTGTGCAGTGTGATAAGTGGCCCAAACTTGACATATGGCTCTTCCTCCTTGACGATGAAGTAGGCAATGTTCATTTTGGCCTCCTCATCTCCACCTTGGAAATCATCACCTGCCTACCCAGGGCTGTGGTCACTGTCGAGGCTCGTTTGTTTTGTCGCATCATGTAACTGTCTCTGCAGGTGATGTGCTGCTTAGAGTGGTTGTGTTTTGTAAGGCTGTCTTTTTTAAATGGTGGTTTCCAGTCACAAACGCCGAATTACCCGCCTGCTTCTGCCCTTTGAAATATTTGCAGAACATCAGGTTGTTCTCAAACTCTAGCCAAGGAAAGAGTTTGATCCAATCTGATTTAAACTTGTAAACTTTGCCAGCACTGTCGGTAACACTAGTCCTAATGCTAGCTGTTGCCATCTCCTCTGGCTCAACACTGTCAGTTATCCCAGATGCCACATTTTCTCTCACAGTTCTCTCACCAATATCACCAATATCTCACTCCTTGGTTCCACTTTGTTTTGTTTGAAAATATGACAAGATCATTTTTCACCGCCAGTCAACTTTTCCGCTATGCTCGAGTATCCGACTGTGTGAGCTAAGTCAGTGAGTGCAGCTTGTGCGTCTGAGATGTCATCGCGTGTCATCACGAGAGTTCTGTGTTTTGCAGGTGTGAAAAAGGAAATAAGTTGTAGGAAATGACTTGTTGATTTGTATACAGGTGAAAATTTTACTCTACTTTTCTATCAAAGGAGCAAATTTGGAGCAAAATGCGAATGAAAGGGTTGAAATCCATATTTGTGCGTGTGCGCCCTTTTTATTTTTTTCTACTGGCACAATCTATTTTTATGCGCAAATGTGAGTAAAATGCTCGCACTGTACAGCCCTGGATATTACCAATACATTTTCAGTAATATTATTGTAGTGACAATTTTAATTCAAATGATAATGAAAAATGTACAGGCTTGTTTTGCAACTCCTTGATATGGTTGCAAAACTAATTTAGTAAGTTAATTTATAGCAATAAAAGATGGTCATAAAGTTGATGGAAATTAGTCCAAGAACTTAAACTTAACAAAAACAAAATTGTAACACAGAAAGTAGCACAGAAAGTATTAAAAGTACTACACAACCTAATCCAACCTGTACATTTTTCATGGTCCATTTTCCATCAGCCTAAACAAAAACATATACCCTTTGACCTGTAATTGACCTGTAATGCAAAACACATAATTCAAATTAATGAATTATCAGTACCTTTTCATGATTTAAACCATATTTCAAAGCCAAAAATGTTAATTTCATAGAAAAATAAGATATAGCCATAACAATTATACTCGTTACATATTTTAGCAGTGTACACGACAAAACCTGTCAAGTGCTGCTTCTGCAGTTATTTGATAAAATTAAGTAATTAACCAAGTAATGCACTGGACATGTAACACATTACAATTTAGAGACAGAAGTATTGTAAAGTTGACTTTGAAAGAACAATAACTAGTAATCTATAATGTATTTTGGAAGGAAGTTGTCCTAAACTGATTTCAAAAGTATTATGTGTATGTGTGTTTTTTCATATTTTATTAGAAATAAAAAGGTTTTTTTTTTTTACTTTGTGGTACTAGAAATGATATTGAATATTATCCTTGCCACTGAGTTTGAAATGTTAGTTAGAAGTTAGTTAGAAGTAGTTGAAGTGTATGTTATTGTAACAACATCAGATTGTAGTGTTCGGTTGTTTGAGTTAGTCACTTATATGTTCTCATATTTTCAGTAAATTTGTGTATAGTCTTGAGCATAGCTGTTTGAGCCTGATATGAAAATTTTAGATTGCTCACATCACCAGAAAATAAGCAAATCCTCACATCTGACAGGCCAAATGCAGCAAACATATTGCTCTTTGACTGGATGAATAATAAATGATGAATTATGTAAGATGTGACAGATTGATCTTCTGTCAGTTTTACAACATTATTATGCCAAATGCAATTATAAGAATAATAAGTGCAAACACAGATAAAGCTGTTTGTTTCCTAAAGGGCCATTATTTATTGTGAGTTGATTTTTCCACGGATGCAGAAAGGGAATTTCAGCTTTTTTTGTGGAGCCAGGTTATTAGCAATAAGTATCCAACTCATTGCTCCGTTGAATTGATCTTTGATTAAATTCTTCTTTGTAGTCATATTAAAGCTTATAACTCTCTGAATACCATGGTTTTACATTACATTTAGTTTAAAAACATGAATTTAAGCACTATTTCATGTGGAATGTTCTTCTTATCAGGAATATTTTAAATTAGCATCTGGCTCTCATGCATAAATGTGTGTCACATGCAACACTGTGTGATTCATACACATAAAATGAAAGTCCCAGTCATGTACAGTAGAGAAACTGAATTATGCTGATTGCATTTACTGTGTGAGGGTTTAATCTGTTGGTGTGGAACTCAACATGGATGTTCAAAACCTAGAGAGAAAGAGAGAGAGAGAAAACACGTGTGCATGAGAGCTCCTAATGGATCAGCAGGCACTGATTCACTGAGTGTTGTTCCACTGGCTTGTTTGCTCAGCTCTGAACTGCGTGAGCGTGTGTGTATACGCTTGCCCATCACTTTGCCTGCATCCATATCTCTACCCATTCCACTGTCTTTCCAGTTCTTCGGTTGCCACAGACAACTAGATCTCTCAGCCCCTTGTTGACTGAATCCATGGCAAAGCTGCCTTTGAGACAGACTGGTTTGGGTTGAAGGGGCCACATATACTTTTTGCTTTTCATCTGTTATCTTCTCAGAACTTCAGCCTATTTTGTTTCATTTTAGGTCTTAAAGAAACTTGAGTCAATATGTCAAATAAGTCCAGTAAGGGGAGGAGTCAGGACCTAAGCCATGAAGATGAAGTTGTCAATTGGTTGATCTTCGTTCAGATCCTCATCTATGGTCCTAACTTGCTATTTGACCAAGTACACATACACTTCATCAAACATCAAGTGTATTCCAGGCCTAAGCATCACCACATGCGGCTGACAAGGAGGTCATGCAAGGAGGATGCTAGTGAGATCATGTGATCATGTGGGTCCACTAGTGGTGGACTAGCATAAATTAGCCTCAACTAAATTTGCTCATCATGACACTCATATGGACAAGCATAAGAAGTAGAAACACACAGCCTTTTTCAGTCAGATGCTCCTGTTGCAGATTGCACTAGGACTTTAAATAAGCATTGAATTTGCATACTTTTACAGCTTGTAAATGTGTTTATTTCAGTAGTGTGATAATGAACACAAAGCTTTAAATGAAGGAATCTGTACTCAGTATGCGTCTCTTCCTTGCAGAAGTCATATCTGGTTCATAACTTCTATATAAATTTAACTTGGGCCTGTCAATTTATATCTAAATCTAACTGAGGTAACTGTGTGTAAATAGCCATCCTTGACAACATCATTTATACGCTTGACACATGTACAACTACCCATTAAATGTGATCCAGTTTGCACAGAACAGGTTGCATGCAGGGGGATTATCACTTCCCAACTACTGGTTTGTAATTTTCCCATCATTGTAGTGAAATTTTAGCAGCTGGTGGGCGAATTGTAGGAGGAAGGGTACAGAGTTACAATTACCTCTAACAGAGAGGACAATATTAACAAGACAGCTACAGGAGAGTGGTGGTGGTGGTGGATGGAACTGAAGAAGAACTGGAGGTGGAGAGATAAACTAGGATTCAGAGATTTAGTGCCTGCTCTCTAAAAAGCTTTGATCGTTCTGGCTCCACAGGTGACTCATGTGTTCCTCAGGAGTGATAAATGAGCTGGTAATGGACGTATAACAGACCCAAACTGTGTGGAATGATTCCTGAGGCAGTAGGCGTCTCTCAGCAGCCACAGAGACAAGGAGCACATGAGCCAGCCTTTATCTTTATGGAGTGGCCCCTCACAGTCACAGCAGTTTTGTCTGTTATAATTTGAAATTGCCAGATTGAGTAGATGTTTCTTTTGCCAAGCTGAGAATGCATGGGTCCACCACTCCTAACAGTCAGGAAGAAAAAAATCTGGTCCTGACCTACAGTTCCTTGCAAAAGTATTCACTTCCTTTGGCTTTTTACGTATTTTGTTACATTACAACCTGTAATTTAAAGGTTGTTTAATTTGAATTTTATATTTTACAAAATAATCTAAGTTGGTGAAGTGAAATGAGAAAAATATGTATAAAAAATAATTTAAAAAAAAATGAAAATGGCATGTGCATATGTATTCTATATACACGCATACATGCATTCATATGCGACCTACAGGCTCCTGAGGGCCTGGAACGCTGCCTTCAGAGCTGGGGACAAGGTGGGCCTGAGGACATCGAGGGCTAACCTGTCACGAGGCATCAGAATGGCCAAAAAACAGTACTCCTGGAGGATAGCCAACCACTTCAGCGACAGCAAAGACACCAGGAAGCTATGGCGAGGGATTCAGACCATTAGGGACTATAAGCCCTCACCGCAGACCTACCCACCGACACTGCTGAATCAGCTTAACGACTTCTTTGCTTGCTTTGAGGCAGACAGCAGCATCACGGCTCAGAAGACCCTGTCCCCTCTCGGTGATCAGGTGTTGACGCTATCTCCAGACAACGGGAGGAGAAACGCACGCAAGGCCCCGGGTCCTGACAACATTCCTAGTCGTGTTCTGAGAGACTGCGCTGAGGAACTTACAGATGTCGTTACAGACATCTTTAACACATCACTGAGCCAGGCTGTTGTCCCCACATGCCTCAAAGTCACCACTATCATCCCGGTCCCGAAGAAAAAAGTTAAAAAGTTCTGGGGACTCTATCTTTATGTCCTATCTTCAGAAGTTACATAATTAGTGAAATGAAGTCCACCTGTGAGCAATTTAAGTGTCACATGATCTGTCAGTATAAACACACCTTTACTGGAAGGCCCCATGGGCTGCAACACCACTAAGCAAGAGGCATCACACCATGAAGACCAAGGACCAAGAAATATCCACATCTTTGATGATCCCCGGAGCACCATCATATCCATATTTTACAAATGGAAAGAACATGGGACCACAACAGACCTGCCAAGAAAGGACCACCCACCAAAACTCACAGAACAGGCAAGGAGGGTATTAATCAAAGGCAACAAACACCCAAAGGTGTCCCTGAAGGAGCTGCAGAGTTCCACAGCAAAGAATGGAGTGTCTGTGTATAGTACCACAATAAGTCGTACACTCCATAAAGCAGGACTTTATGGAAGAGTGGCCATTAAAAAGCCATTACTTAGCATTAAAAATAAGAAGGCACGTTTTAAGTTAGCCAATGTGTATGTGGCTGACTTCCTAAATGTATGGCAGAAGGTGCTCTGGTCCAATGAGACTAAAATAGAACTTTTTTGCTACAAAGGGAAATTCTGTGACTGGCGGCAACCCAGCACATCCTATCACCCCAAGAACACCGTCCCCACAGTAAAACATGGTGGTGGCAGCATCATGCTGTGGGGATGTTTTTCAGCAGCAGGAACTGGGAAACTGGTCAGAGTTGAGGGAAAGGTGGATACTGCTAAATACAGGGATATTCTAGAGTGAAACCTGTTTCAGTCTGCCTGTGATTTGAGACTGGGACAGAGGTTCATCTTCCAGCAGGACGATGACCCAAAGCATACTGCTAAAGCAACATTCAAATGGTTCAAGGGGAAGAATTTAAAAGTGTTGGAATGGCCTAGTCAAAGCCAAGACCTCAATCCAATTGAGAATCACTGGTTTGACTTGAAGACTGCTGTTCAGAAGTGGAAACCATTCAACATGATTGAGCTGGAGAAGTTTTGCCATGAGGAATGGGCAAAAATTCCAGTGGCAAGATGTGGCAAGCTCATAGAGACAAAAGCAACTTGCAGCTGTAATTGCCGCAAAAGGTGGCTCTACAAAGTACTGACTTAAGAGAGGTGAATAGTTATGCACGCTGAAGTTTTTAGTTTTTTTTTTTTTTTTGGCCTTTTTGTTGTTTCTTCACAATAATAACAAAAAACACATCTTCAAAGGTGTAGGCTTGCTCTGTAAATGAAATGATGCAAAACCTCAAACAATCTTAATTCCAGGTTGTGAGACAATAAAACATGAAAAATTACAAGGGGGGTGAATACTTTCGTAAGATGCTATAGGTAGCCAGCATGTTGTTCCATCCATTCTTTTATTTTTAGCTGTTTACAAGGGGTCTGGTCTAGTGTTGGGTAGTATAGCAATTCATACAGAGAACTGTGTTTTATTTTTGTTATGATATGCATTTTTCTAATTCTGCAATACTGTTTTAATATGCAACTATGCAAGATTTTTAAATTAACATATCAGTTTTGTAGTCACTGTGATGGTTAAATCACAGACTCCCTGCAGGTTTAATGAAGGGTCTCTTGACTGCCCCCACTATCTCTTGGTAAAAAACCACACTTGCAAGATCAGGGTCTATGAACTGGTGATGTTGGATTCTGCTGTCTACATAAGTAAGAGGGGGTTAGGCCTGAAGAGAGAACTAGCTTTGGTCCTGGAAGAAAATTATCTCCTTTTCTCCCTGACTATAGTCTGGAACTGGGACAGAGATAGAGAGAGAAAGAGTGGATATAAACCCCACTGAATATCAGCTGCCATAGTTATAAGGCTTGTGTTCAGTGCATCTGTGTTTCTGTTGAATTAAAGGTTTGGCTATATATTCATGCATCTTTAACTTGGCCTTACTCCGAGACTGTATGGGGAGCTTTGTAGAGAAAAAAAGTGACTAGTCTTGCATAGTGTTCCTTTAAATAGCCTAAACAACGTTGGGAACGTGGCGCAGTGGGAAACTGTTTGAGGGGGGACCTTTTTCACTGCTACACCACTGAACATACCACAGAGTAGCTGTGTCAGATGTTGAGGTGAAAATAGACAGAGAAAGTTCCCAAACTGAAACTATAACAGATGTTGAAGTTGAACATGATTGCACAGAAGAACTTCAGTGTCTGTTGTCTGGAGATTCTTTGGTTTTAAAAGGTCGGACTAAACAACTATTTACTGCAAATGCTGTCTGCTGAGCTAAAGTTGACGCTGGAGGCGGCAACACAAGCTATTCGCTATATCACCTTAGCCACAAACATGCTTTAAGACCAAATTGGTTCTCACCTGATGATGTCATGGGCGGTTCAGTTTTTAAGGATCTGCAGTGAGTGTAAATTTGTAAACTTTATGAAACTAAGACTAAGAAAGAAAATGCTGTCAAATACAGTGAAACCAGTATCATTTTTAAAAAGTACCATGATACTGTCCAGCACTAGTCTAGTCAGTGTGGCATCAAGGTAATTAAACTGTCCCTCTCGTCTGAGGTCCCTTACCAGAAGTGGCTCCTTTTTGACGTGAAGGGCAGAAGCTTTACTGTGAGCTCTGCAGTCCTCTCTGAACCCAGACACCCTACAAAGGAAACACATTTCAGTCTTCTCTGTCCACTGATATATTTTAAAGGTAACAGTTAAAATCTCACCTCAAGTTCTTGCTAAAGAATGGATAACTTTAACCCAACTACTTTCTCATCGAGCCTTGTTTATCATCTGCTTTTGCTTTTTCTCACTCGAAGTTGCAATGCATTATTCATTTTGTTGTTGCCTGTGAAATCACGCAAGACAGTGCATTGCTCCCTGAAGGCTCCCTCTGGCATGATATTCCTTCTATCTTGAGTGTGCATGTTTAAGATTACAGAGATGATAATCAAATATGATAAAGTTAGTTCTTGTATGCAGGATGCAACTGGATTTTAAACCTGTAGACTGAGTCGTTAACTTTTGCTCTTTGCATTAAAACTTACAAAACAATTAAGCTATTGAGGGAGTCAAGTATTTTTATAATCAGATAACAATTAGGTAGAAACCCCCAGTGAGGCCCAGGAGGGACTGGTAATTAGTTTAGGACATAGCACTCTGGTGAATTTAAGTTAAAAGAGGGAGGCTGTGCCATTAGATTGAAGGGTCCTCTGTTGACTCCAATTAGTTCATAGATGGTCAGGTCTTTTTGACTTTTGTGTGGGTATTATTGTCAGAGGCAGGATCAAGGTTTGCTCTGCTCTCTTCTTTTAGCCTTTCAGCGTTCCAGTGTTATTCTTATCCACCAAACACAGCTGCTGGACTTATCTCAGCTGCCTGTCTCTTTGTCTATTTGTATGTGTGTATGCATGTCTGATGGCGATATAAGGTGGATGGTGCTCACGTTGTTAATTTCTCTGGCACTGGACTCACTCTTAGTCTCACAATTTAGCAGAAAGAGAGGAGCAGCACACAGAGCACAGCGGCTATTTATAGATCACTTCTGGCCTACTTGGCAACAGGAAGGAGATGGCGACGAGGAAAGGAACTAAGGAGGCCAAGGAGGGACAAAACAGAAAATAGAACATTTAACTAGACCAAAGTCACTTCTGCAGCTGTGGTGAGGCAGATAAGATCAAAACTCCACTTTTCAACTTTAGTAGATGAGAGTCTAAAGGTTTCTCAGATACAACAGCAAGACATGTGTCTCTAATCAGTCAGTCCTATGTAGTTTACTGTGCGTCAGTGTCAAAAGCTCACAGGATTTGCTGTCTTGGCTTGTTTGTAGCCTGTGAGTCATGCAAAATGGTCAACACCATCACTACCTCTGTGTGTCTCAGTCAGTTATAAGTTGTTTTTAAACTTCTCCATTGTCCCCAGCCATGTAAGCATTTGACCATACTATGCATACATCACATGAGTGTACATAATTTGGCATTTCAGTGGTGGTATGAAGGACGAAATGCTAATAAAAATAGCAATTGTGTCATCATCCTTCCTTGAGGAGATCCCTGAGCACACTCCCTCACCTCCCCAGTATT